>JAYKKI010000040.1:9005000-10205000 GCA_039881145.1 Druceiella hillmani
TTTAATCTATGGTTTATCCATCGGGATAAACCATAGATTAGAAAATTACTTATGGTTTTCAAATCTGTGGGGTAAACGAGCAATAAATATTATGTCATGAATTCAACATAGTAAATCACATTAACTGTTTCAATTTGTGATGTTTACATGAAACATAATGTTTATTGTAAATTAATATTATTAATGCTATATGAAACATAATGTTTATTGTAAATTAATATTATTAATGCTATATGAAACATAATGTTTATTGTAAATTAATAATATTAATGCTATATGAAACATAATGTTTATTGTAAATTAATATTATTAATGGTATATGAAACATAATGTTTATTGTAAATTAATAATGTTAATGCTATATGAAACATAATGTTTATTGTAAATTAATATTATTAATGCTATATGAAACATAATGTTTATTGTAAATTAATAATATTAATGCTATATGAAACATAATGTTTATTGTAAATTAATAATATTAATGCTATATGAAACATAATGTTTATTGTAAATTAATAATATTAATGCTATATGAAACATGATGTTTATTGTAAATTAATATTATTAATGTTATACGAAACATAATGTTTATTGTCAATTAATATTATTAATGCTATAAGTTTTTCTATTTGTTACATTCCACTGAAACGGTTTAGCAATCATTTATCTCCGGGTGCTGACTAAAGAGTGGAGTTAACAAAATCGACCGCAGCGCTCGCTGTAGCAGGAACAGAAATATCTAAAGGCTCCTGTCTAATATTGTCATAGATAATATAATTTACAAACGTATATTGCCATATTTATTTTGGAACCAGTGCAGTTTTGCAAAAATGCGAATTTCACTGATTTTTTTAATGAAAGGATCTACATAAAAATCGATACTTATATATATATATATATATATATATATATATATATATATATATATATATATATATATATCACGTCGATCCGTAGCTCTATTACGATGTGAAAAAAGGAAAGGTATTTAACATTGATTGGGATTATCATATTAGGTAGGATGAGATTTCCCGCATTTGCAGGTAGCCTACGTTATTTCCTCGTTCGCCAAGTATCTTTTTGCAGAAAATGACGTTGATCTTTTGCTCCATTATGACTTGAAAGAAGTACAAATAAACACACTTTTGCATTCATAATATTAAATAGGATCATAATATTACTTAAAATGATATTTATCGGGATGAAATGTAGCCTAGGTTCCCGTGCGCCAACTACCACTGTGTAAAGTTTGTGAACACAAACACGAATTGATATAAAAAAGAAACCAAAATGTAAAAAAATTAAAAAGCAGAAAAGGTCGCGTAAAAAAGTTTATAGATACAAACCCAAATGGTTAATAAAGAAAGACAAACCCGAAACATAAAAAATTTAGTAAGCGAAACGGATTACGTAAAAAAAATAAAAATACAAACACGAATTGAAATACAAAAAAACAAACCAAAATATTGAAAAATTAAATAAGCAAAAAGGATCGCGTAAAGAAAGTTTATAAATAAAAACACGAATGGATAATTAAAAACAAACAAGCCCAAGACATCCAACAATTTTGCAACCAAAAAGGATTACGTAAAAAAAATTTAAATACAAACACGAATTTATAATTAAAAAAACAAACCGAAAACATCCAAAATTTAGTAAGCAAAACGGATTACATAAAAAATATAAATACATACACAAATTGAAATACAAAGAAAAAATCATCCAAGGTATCCAAAAATTGAATAAGCAAAAAGCATCATATCAAGAAAGGTTATAAATACAAAGACGGCATTGGTATAGGATTGATAATTAAAAAAAAACCGAAAACCCCCAAAATTTAGTAAAGAAAAAGGATTATGTAAAAAAATATATAAATACAGACACAAATTGATATACAAGAAAACCAACCAAGGTAACAAAAATTGAATAAGAAAAAAGGGTCGTGTAAAAAACTTAATTAATAAAAACACAAATGGTTAATTTAAAAAATGAACATAAAACATCTAAAACTGAGTAATTAAAAAGGATAATAAAAAAAAGTTATTAATACCAACATGAATTGATATAAAAAAAATAACTCAAAACATTCAAAGATTTAATAAGCAAGAAATATTACGAGGAAAAAATTTATATATACAAACACGAATCAATATAAAAAAAAGAGCTAGGGTTGGGTTTGCTTTGGATTGGATTGGTTTGTGTTGTGTATTGTTGGGTTCAGGTTGGGTTGGTTTAGGTTGGTTGGATTGCGTTGGGTTGGGTTTGTATTGGTTTAGATTGGGTTGCGTTTGCTTTGTATTAGGTCGTGTTATGTTGGGTTGGATTGTTTTTTAATTGGTTTTGGTTGGGTTGGGATGCGTTGTGACTTGTTGGGTTTGGTTTGGTTAGGTTGATCGGGTAGGCTTGAGTTGGATTGGATTGGATTGGGTTGGAGTTGCTTTGGACTGGGTTTGCTTGGATTAGGTTGAGTTTGCTTTGGGTTAGGATGATATGGTTTTGGTTGTGTTGGGTCTTATTGAGTTGGGTTTGATTGGGTTGGGTTTGGATGCATTGGTTTGTATTGGGCTGGACTAAGTCAGATTTGGTTAGGTTTGGTTGGGTTGAGTTTCTTCGGGTTAGGTTAATTTTGATTTGATTTTAATTTTGGTTGGAATGGATTGGGTTAGATTCGATTGAATTTGATTGAATTGAATTGATTTTGATTGAATTGAAAACCCACCCAGTTGAGTTGTGTGGGGTTAAGTTTGCTTTGGTTTGGATGGGGCTGGGTTGAGTTGAGTTGGATACGGTTTATTTTTGGTTGGGTTTGCTTTGATTTTCATTAGGTAGATTTGTGTTGGGTTGGCTTGTGTTTGATTAGTTTTGGTTGGGTTATATTGGGTTACATTGGGTAGAGTTGGGTTGAGTTTTGCTTAAGTCGGGTTGTGTTGGGTTTTGCATTTGGTTGGGTCAGGTTGGGTTTTATTTTGGTTGGATTGGGTTTGCTTTGGTTTGGATTAGGTTGAGTTGGATACAGTTTATTTTTGATGGAGCTGGGTTGGGTTTGCTTTGTGTTGGTTTGGACAGGGTTGAGCTGGATCGGCTTGGGTTTGGTTGTGTTGGGTTGGGTTTGTTGGTTTGGACTTCGTTGGTTGGATTGGTTTGGATTTAGCTGGGTTAAACTTAGGTTTGGTTGGGTTGTGTTGGCTTGTGTAGGGTTGGATTAGGTAGGTTTATATTTTGTTCGGTTTTAATGAGTTGGGTTTGCTTTGGGTTGGGTTGAATTTACTGCTGATATACATACATATATTATACATTTGTACATTTACTATACATCTGTACTAATGAATGTTTGAAACAAAATTTTTGAAAATATTAAATTAACTTATCTTCTGATTGAGTAAACCAATTCCGATAATATAAAATTTAATGTTACTTTAAGTCAACTCATATGTTTTACAAAAAATTCCATCTTAATTGGATCATTCGTTTCTATGTGATGTGTGTTCAAACAAACTGACAAACAGACAAAAATTCCAAAAACTATAATTTTGTGTTCTCTAGCAGAACTTCTCTAGCAGTTTATTACATTCCCCTAAATTGTTGTTTTTTGTCAGTAACTGTAATGGATAGACCTGTCAATTCTACATATTTAATATATGTAATGATTATTTCTTGTAATTTGTTTTCTAACATAAAATCAAATCTATAGTAGCTATATCAAAATAATGTTTGATAAAATTCCACATTACGATGAAATGTTCAAAAAAGTACCTTTTTTGCCCGGCAAAGCCAGGACGAGCAGCCAGTATATAACTATTGTTTGACATATTTTGTCTGAAACAATTTCTTTATATACTCCTTTTAATTTTAATTTTTTTTCTGAATTCTGTCTTTGATTTTTCTTTAAGCAACCAACTCGTTGGTCATAGAATATTATATACTAGCCATGTAAAATTAATTTAATATTATACATTAATTTCATTATGCAAAAGGGTGAGAGACCGAAAATTTACTTCCTACAAAAGATTATTATAAATTCATACATTTCAATATCATGAAACTGAGTTTGAATGGTCTTGCGTAAGACAAGAAATAATGAATTCAGTTCATAAAAGTACTACTGATAATCGAATTATGCCATTGTGACGCTGCATCTTTTGGAAATAAATCTGTTATAATTTTTCTTTTGTTTTGAAACTTTGAAATATAATTTCAGAAGAATTTATTTCATTAAACTATTTTTTGTACATTTGTCATATCTGGCCTACAATACATTTTCAGGATAACAGGTATTTTTTGCAAATACATTGTAATTTTTAATGTTGTTGAAAAAAGTTGCAATGTTAAAAAATACTTTAAAGTTGCAATGTTAAAAAATACAATAATATTAAGCATTTAGTAATGACATGTACTGGCAAGAGGAAATTGAAAATGAACTTAAATCTGTAGTGGCACATATGCCTGTATATACTATACGTGTGTACTTTCAAATCATTATATCCTGGTCAAAGTTTCTTATTTACTTAGGTAACGTAGTTGTAATGTAATGTGTTATTTTTATTTTAAATTCCTCCTTGGTAAAATAGACTTGATAATTATCAACACAGTGCTGAACGTTATTTAAAAGTCTACGTAGCTATTATTACGGATTAATTAATTTATACAGTTTAATTTTTTAACTTATATTATTGTTGTTATAATAATATTATTTAAAGAATTGAACTGTTTAATACAGTTCAATTCTAGTAAAAGAAGTTAAGTAATATTTTCAAATTATCTTATATTTAAATTGTTTCTTTGATTTATCAAATATTACATAAAACAAATGATGTGATTGTGGTTGCCTTCGCTTTACTACTTCATTCTATTGTTGAGAACTTGATATTCAACATGTGATGGTCCACGGCTCCTTGATGAAGTACATGTGCAAGTTGGTTACTCCATTCTGTGTAGTAAAGCCCCTCATGCAATCAGGGGCAGTAGGTATCGTCAACTGAAAATTATTTTGTATTTGAAAAATCTACATTATATTAAATAGCACAACACTTAAATATTTTACAATTATATCGTTCATGAAAAAAAAACAAAATCATTAGCAGTATGTGTAAAGGCTCTAGAATCTGGCTATTCTCAATTTTCATGTCAACTTTACATCTTACACATCGAACAAAAAAGGACACTAAAAATATAATAAGTAAAGTGTATTAAAGCTTACCTCAATTTGGCGATAACCTTCATCAATGCGTTCAAACCATGGCCGCTTGCCGTTGTTTACTTTTCCAATAACAGTGAAACCCAATCCAATGACTTTGCCCTCTTTGACGAGCACGAAGTACGGAAGGTATTCGTGGCAGTCCATCTGCTTTGTCATATTGTAGTAGTAATGCATCCCTAAGACAATGAAAAAAGTTACAACTATTTAATTAGGTGAATTGATGATAAATTTGATGCCAATTTCAGGAACCTACACTATAATATCAACTGTAAATTCGAGAATAGATATTATAAAAGACCTATACCCTTTCTTATGGAAAAGGTTCAATCTTGGCCTTATGGACAGATATCTAGAATACTTTTAGCATCAAGTGTGACATAGTTTGATGTTTTTTTTTAAACTTATATTACTAAAGTATTCAAAAAATGTTGTTACGTTACCCATGTTAGGGATGCACTCTTGCTTCATGAAAATGGTCTTGCTTGCTAAATCTGCTTCATTGATTGGGATGGACATCAGCTGCCCGTCCTTAGGGATCCAGATACCATCAATTGTTTGGGCCAGGTGTCCCCTACGCCCACCAGCTTTGATAGTTTCTACAGAAAAAATTCACAAAATACTCCTAAATTTTAATCCATTTATTTCTCAGAGAAGCTTTTGTAATTCGTGAACTTAATTAAATGTGTTTCCTCAGTGAAATTTAAAAAAAAAATTATAAATATTGTCATTTATTAAAATGTTATTATTTAATTGTTTAGTGATGTTTTTAGGTGCATTAGAGTCTAACTTTTTACTTTTTGGTAAATATGAAATTGTAATAAATATGTTTTTTGACCGAATTGATTTTAACAGAATAAAAACAACATGTCTGAAACAAACCTGGTGAAGCAATGTAATAAGCTGTAGTCCAATAATCAGCGCCTTTGATTGTCTTCTTTATAAACTTTGATGAAACGTCATACGGGAGGCTGGCAAGATCTTTAGTTGCAATCTGTTATAACATTTGGTAATATATCCTTTCATGAAAATTAGCTATTAAGTACGTTGTGAAATCTAGCCTGGGAAGTGAAAGAAAGGTTTATAAAAATTGTTTGTGGTAGAAAAATATTATGCAAAATGAAAATTCTATAGCAGACACAAGAGAGGGCTCATTTAGTTGCAATATATGACACCAAATCATTAATAGGCAGAATGCTTTTTTTTTATTTAATTAATATAATACTGAATATCAGATGACAAGACATAATTTCAAAATGTAATAATAAATATTCAACAATGAAAATTAAACTATAAATATATTTTTACCGCCAACTGCATACCGGCAACGGTACCGGCCTTGTCGTAGAGTGGGCATGCATGCGGATCTCCATTGTAGCACATCATGGTTACATCTTTAACTAAGTCTGGTGGGTTGGAAACTTGCTTGTAGCCTGCAAACTCAGCTTCCTCAAGGTTTTTAGGAATGTCAAAGAAATTTTCCTTATCTCTCAAATCGCCTGTTCGCCCCCATGTGGCTGAAAGTTACGGAAAACAAGTTATTGTGTGGGATAATCAAATGTGATATTATAGTACCTAATATTACATAATTTTAATTTCATTCATTCTCTCATAAAGACTGGTCAATGTTTGTAGAACAACATGAAGTAGCGGGGAAGGTAAATTTATTTACAAGGAATACATTAAACTTTTAGATGAAAAGATCAAGCTATTTCTCTCCACTCAAGAATGTTTTAAATAAAACACATTGATGAAAGAAATTAATCTTTTGATGCAGATTTATAAGAGTGAACTTATTGAATGCAATAATCAGCATTATTTTTCATCACATTTAGAGCTCAACCGTAAAAATAGAAAGTAGAAAATGCTATGAAAACTCCATACTTTGCTTATTCATTTTGTCTTATACAAATAAAAAAAATATTTATAGCTGATTGACTTAATATTTTTAATCAAAATATCAATATTGTTCGTTTTGATCTCAATATATTTTTGCTACTGTTGGTTATTAAATTGGCTTCAAAATTTTGACAAATGCTAATAAAAATAATAATTACCTCTGTATCCATTAAGTGTATATCCTGGGAACAATAAGAAAGGAATATGTTAGTTATTTAGCAAAAGTTACTTGATATTTTTCTAGATATGCGGCATAATGGTCGCAATGAATGTTCAGGGAGAGTCCTGCAGTATCATTACAGGTGCCAACATCAGCCACTTGCTAATATGCGATTACAGTAATAAATTAAGTTACTATAACATTTTCTCTCTGTGTATTTTACTCCCATTCCAATTGGTGCGAATCTGTCATTGTGTGTTTTTGTACAATGCCATATTTACATTGAAAAAGTTTTGTCGCTGTAAAGTTATTGTTATATTATTAATATTAGTATGTATTCATTACACATTTAACCATTGTGAAACAAATCGATATTCAGTAAAGGTGTATGATTTTTTGGCTGCATTAAAATTTCGTTACTATTTTTTTAAGAGTATCAACCATAGCAATGTACGCAGTACCGGTCACTTTTTGTCTTCATTTTTTGTTACATCTTTTGCTTACAAAGCCAACTAGAAAAAATGCACGAGGTCATGCAGTAAATATTAAGCAATAAAATTAGTGTGTGAATACAGCAGGGGAATATCAAGTACCAAGTAATATGTTTAATTAATGGAATTAAAGCAGAAAATCGTAAAACTTGTATTCATGAAAGTTGTGCCAACATTTCAGAGTTTTTTGAAGATTACGTTTGCTACTATTGTATTGTTTAATCATAGAAGCTTTGCCCTTTAGAGGTTGTAAAGGATACTGGCAGATACTGTTTAGTATGCTGATTTTTTTGAATTGGCCAATTTTGATAATGAAATATTTATTCCTTCAACACCTTAGCATTCCTTAGAACATATCTAATGTAAGTTCTAAGTAGTGTTTTTATCATTAGTTATGGTGTTTTTGGTTAATTTCAATATGTCTTTAAGATAACGTAACTGTGGGACTTCCCTACTCATTAAGCAGATGATGATTTTCCTTTCTAAGAGGAATAATTTTGTATAGAGATCATTTTTATAGAGATAAATGCAGATATTTAAATTCATGAGAAAGATATTGTAAGCAGACATATTTTGATAAAGAATTCCTTCCGTCTCCATTCTATATCCATCTACCTTCGCTGGAAGAATGCTCACGGTTTGCATCTAGTTTTGTACGAGAAGATAGATTTTACCTGAGAAAATGGGATGGCACGTTGTTTGACATTTAAGGTATAAATGATGTGGTAACTGCACCAAATTGACTAAATGACCGGTTTATTATGTGTTCTCATATTCTTAATCTTCCATGTTTTATATCCTCTATTGACATTTTAGAATCAATTCCCATTACAATTTCGCCTTCAATTGTTTTGGCGAAAACAACATTTTCTTTACCCAGCTACATACAAGCAAGACTCTACAATGAAGTTTTCGTACAGACTTAAATATATACAAAAGCTTAGACATTTAAGGGGACGTAGTAATTCTATTAAGCTATATGTATTAAATTATACAATAATTGATGATATTCTTTGCCATGTAAATATACTACTAGGTATACATGTCTTATACAGGCGTAGTTCAAGTTCAAGATATATATGTAAAAAAGTTAAAATTGTTTTTTTTCTTTTTTTTATATATCTTCCTGTAACATTTCATTACGATCGGGTTTAAACTGATAATGCTCCTGCTACGTGACGTACGTACAGACAGACGAACAATATAAAACTACAAGGGTTCCATTTTTGCCGTTTACCTGTGGACATCCTAAAAAGTGAACCTCTCTCGCTATATCGTTGCAGTCGGAAACAAAAACCGTTACGAATTGTAACACAACATTGCTAACGTGACCGGCGACTATTTTGAATAAATCCAAAGACAAATGAAACTCATTCCTCAATAGAAGCGTGCTATACATAATCATGCCTGAACCAAAATCTCATGAATACATAGAGTGACAGGATCCACACGTTTTGAAGCATAAACATTTAAGAAAACAGATTTGTATCTTCTCTGTATGACGGCCTTAGAATATAAAGTAATCCAGAAGGCGCATACGCACAAATCTCTTCGCGGTCGCCTTAGAATATAGAGTAATCCAGAAGGCGCATACGCACAAATCACTTGGCGGTCGCGGTGAAGCCAAAAATCGGTGGAGGGGGCACCTCGCTCCACCTAGTAGCGCCCTCCCCCAACGCGCACGGTGTTACCAACAGAATAAATTTACCCACGGACTTCAGGAAATCGACGCATATAAATATATTTGCTTGCAGCAGTACGATTCACATTTGCATCAATTTATATGGTCATGGCTTGGCTTATATGAAGTATTATTAAGGCCGCCGTGTTAAATTTCTAAAATGTTTATTCTGACCGCAACCAATAGCCAAAGTATTTAGATTAAAATTATTTAAAATTTTTGTCACATTTTACCATTTTATTCATCACTTAACACTTTTAATACAAAAAGAAAACAATTATCTTAGTGTCTTAAAGTAAAAAGAGATGTAAAAAGCCCATAATAAAAGTTTGAAAATATTCGATCTCAGACTAAAGAAATTCAAAATAGGAGGAAACAATTATTTATATTAATTAGCATTTAATGTCGTGATAAAATTTCTACATATTTTAAACAGCATCGGTTCGCATTTTTCCAGAAATTAAAGAAGACGGCGGAAATTAATGAATGTAACATGTGTTTTTTGCCGTAATCCTACATATAGTGATTGTATACGTAATACGTAAAATATTCTAAAATTGAATATGATAAAGGAAATTTAAACGTTACACCAAATTCTCCAACATTTTCCATATCCCAATTTTTTTACAAATAAAATTTTACATTTTTCAGTATCGAGCAATTAAGATGTTTTAATTTGGGTAAACAATTTTTTAAGAGGTGACAACACCAATAAAAATGGCGCGCTTCTGTTGATAACAATCCACTTCGATATTTTAAAATTGCATAGTTAATTGAAAATGAAATTAAGTAAAAGTTTTTACTTATGAAAAGTAATCCCCATTTGTTTCTTTTTCTGTCCAGTGATATTTTTGGAGTTGGGAATAGCACAAGCCGGCATTTTAAGCTATATTGTCACGTATAAAGCACATAACCTTTCAGAGCTGTGTCTTAAATTACACTGAGAGCCGTGTTTTGAAACTAAGCATTTTATGTGTAGTTTTTTGGACACATTTTGCGCGTGTTCTTGCTAGAGTACTCTTTATTCTAAGATGACGGCGTTGAGTTCGAGTTTGCCCCAGTCAAGTGAGTTGGACAAAATTTTATTAAACTCGATATCGAGAAATGGCGAAACTTTCACAATCCTACTGGAATTTTTAAGTAATCATGAAATAAGCGTCCGTACAGCGTTATGTACAATTACCGTAGGCGTAACTAGATAGAGGCCAAAGCAGCCTTGGAAATCAGTATTATTTACCGGTTTTAAATGTATTAACTAAATATTTTCAAACGAAAGAAGTTACTTTAGCCCAAAGCACAGACTAAATACAAGGTGTAATTACTACACTACACTATTTGAAGAGAGCGGAAAAAATGTTAAAACCATTAGGGAGAACATATTTGCTTTTGCCAAAAAGAAGACGACAGCCAGAGCCAAACAGGCCGAATGCCTCCATAACTGAACTGACCCATGTAAAAGACCTGTTGTCGATTTCCAATTTAAATCCATCGGTATATTGGAAAATTAACATTCATTTTCAACTTATAGACAATGTCCTCATAAATTTACGAAAAAAAATTCTAATTTGACGTTAGTTCAATCCATAGGATCCACTTGTAACCTAGATTTAGAAATACCACAGATTTTGTGAGTACTTATAAAAATAAAATGCACATTGACGCTGATTTATTAAAGGCTGAGGCATTAATTATAGAAAAGCAGAAGTAAAGAAGTAATTATACAAAATTCAAAAGAAGATATCGACAAGAACTTTGCCCCAATTATGATAAAATGATCCAGGTAACTCTAATAATACCAATCAGGTCAGCTGACCGCTACCGCAGTTTCTTAGCTATGCGTCGTATTAAAAAATAGTTACGTTCAACTATGGCTGGAGAGCAATTTTCTATAAAAATATTGAAAATTCTCATGTAAAAACACATGTTTCAGACGAAATAGTTTTAAATGAGTTTTGTGACAGATAGAAAATTAAAACTTGTTTAAAAGTACGATAGACTAACTAATAGTCGCCTTCATGTTTAAAAGTGCAATAAAAAGCCCAAATAGCTTCTGTTGTTTTATCTAACTTATTCGTTTTTCTCGCGGTTTCGTGAGCGTGACAGATGGAATGGGAGGAAGTTTGGTTTGGGAGATGTTTTGGTTTCATAAACTCTTATATAGTCGATTATTTTTTCAACTTTCTCATAAATATACAGATGTATTTCTGTTCATGACCTTGTAATAATATAGAAAGAAAAATAGATTCAAATCACATACAATTTAGACGTGAAAGACCAGTACCGCCTCTTCACACCCACGTCAGCTACGAATTCTAGCTTTTGACAATTATGGATATCGACCTCATATTTCATGATTTATAAAAATCAAGATTCCAGGCTGAATTCTTCGCCAGTTATCTTCCATAAATGCGCATTAGGGGCACAAGGAAATAGAGGACTCATACAGCATTTGTCGCTGATAAAATGGAGCGTGTAATTCGAACTCAACTTCATTTAAGGCACAAGATCAATATCCCGCTGGAGCAAATTATTTCTGTTGACATGTTATCACAGCCATCCATACTAGTATCTAATATTATAAATGCGGTAGTAATATACATTCGTATTGTTTGTCGTTTTCACATCTCAACTACTCAAATGATCTTTGTGAAATTTGGATGAAGATTCTATGTCCTTTGTCAAATTTGAAATATTTTTTTGGTAATTTAATTGCAACCTGCTGCAGGACACACGTGTCCTGCTTTTCCCGCAACGTTCTCGATTCTGCGCATATCAAATTACTTAACTATTTCTAGTGATAAAATCCAATATGACTATTAATTTTAAATTAGGCCACAACTATTTTCCTTTTCTATAACAGCGACTCTGTGAGTGATAACTAGGTACTAATATTTCTATATGTAAATTGTGTATTACAAATAATTTAATGAAGGTTGCTACACTGTTACAAAATGTTGACCAATTTTCGCTTTTATTTATGATTGGTATTACACTTGCATAGATATTTTTAAAATATTTATCTGGTCAAACAGCTATTACAATGTAACTAGTCAGCTTTTATATATATTTTGCATTATTTTTCTTTTTATATTTTATGGCATTTTTTATGTAAACAAGAAATTATGATTCCGAAATTTCCGTAGACTATATAAGTGTCATAATTTTTAATGTATGGAACTAACTAAACACTACGATACAATCTAATTTTAATATAAAACTTGCAATTAGTAGTGGGAAAGTTAAACCAGGATTGCGGATGCTGTTTCGGACAATGGCATCTTATTAAATAGACGATGATTTTAGTAAATAGAGAAGTCAAAGAAAGCAAGTATATAAAACATATTATATCGAAGACATGGCAATATCTCATCTTTTGAGAAACACTTTTAGAGCGCTGATGATATGTTTATTTAATGTAAAGATCGTGGATTTGTTAGAGATTTGGATCACATTGTGTGCTCGAATAACTTTCTGCCATAGCAAGAGTAAATTAATATTACCACGAGTATAGCATCTAAATTTAATTAGCTTATTTTCCAAATTTATATTCTGTTTTCCAATAACCGCAGACATTTTTGATACTATCTGACTAAAACGTAACAGCATAAAAATTCTATAAAACAATATTTATCATCATATTCTAGATATTTTAATTAATTTTCTAACAAAGATTAAAATAAAATAGTAATTTAATAACCAAAGACTATATCTCTGTTTTGTGTTGCGGGTTTTTTTTTCAAAAGAACAAATATTTAATATATTATTTAATGTTACTGTACAAGGATACAACCTCCTTTCATAATTTAGTTGATGGAAAAATATTATAGTATGTTTCATTTTGTGTAATAACGCAAAATTTTTCCTATTATCAAAGAAATATTATTTAATTTTTTGTAAAAAAATTTTAACAATATACTGTAACAGCGGTCTGTGGTTCTCCAATACTTAGATAGTGTCCGAGTAAATATTCTTTATATATTAGGAAAATCTATTATATTTGGAATTTGCTAGATATTATTGAACAATTAATTATTAATTAGATAATCTATTATTTTCACTATAACCATAAATCTTATAATATTAGGTTTTAAATACATACCATAATATTGTATAAGATATGCTGTCAATATTTTTATTACACCAATACCGAAGTTAACAGGTACTTTTGTAACTAAAAAATTCTAAAGTTTTGGAATAGTCGTAGGAATTTTTCGAAATAGTCTATTTATTAATATAATAGTTTAATGGTACTTTATAGATTGCATGAATTATTGTTTCAGTTAAATGTTTAATTTGGCTTTTTTTTAAAGATGCTAACTAATTATGACAAAAAAATTATTACCTCTGTTTCCACTTGATCTATAGCCTGCAAATAATAAGAAAATAACATGTTAATTATTTTGTAAAAATAACAATTTTTTTCGACAAATCAGCGTGTAATGGCGGTAAGCACCTTCTCTGTTATTTGGCGGCTGGTTTATAAATTTAATTCACATATCAATAAAAATAGAAATTACATGGTAATTCCATAAAACCAATGATTTAAATTTACTTGACATCAACGTATAATTTTTGTGTACCAACGTGACTTATTTTATAAATTTTATCCGTGTTTCGAAACCAATATCTGTTTGGAAGATTTTACTTTCAATCATAAAAGAAATTATCATTCACTTTGAAAAACTGTAAATATAATGACCGCAACCTACTGCTTTAATACATTTATAACAATTACATTGAACACTGAAGTGTTCAGAAAAAACACAATATATTTTTTTAATAAGAACACTAGAAAATTTTCGAATCTTCTTAGTTATGTAAAACACTTTAAAAGTTAATCGAACTTTTCCAAACTATCTGTTAATGTAATAATTAAAATATAGTACACAATATAGCTTTACTGTATGATTGAATCATTAATATAGCGGTAATATCATTATGAAAAATTAAACACTTAAGTCGTACCGGTGGCCTTATAAAACTTATTGTAGCAATTAATCTATAATGGATCTAATACAGTTATTGAAATAATTTTTAGTTATAAAATATTTTTGACAGATTTTTTAAAATAACAAAATCTTATTTCGGTACGAGTTCGATATGTTTCATGAAATAAATGCTTGTTGAATACAACTTCAATTTTGAGTAAAAAATATTTTTAGTACTGGCCGGTTTTATTTTTTTTAATTACTAAGATATTTCATTATTCCGTTCTTTTTTCTAATAAATAAGGCTTTGAATCTTTATGCTTAAGTTCAAACACATAGATAAAATAGAAATTGTTATTGTTTTAAAAAAGGAACCGATTCTTGATTTTTATTAATAATTTTTAATTAATGGCTACCATTTTAACAATTTAAACTTTTTGAAATGATAGGCTAACAATACTGAGTTATACTTTGTTCTTTAAAAGACAGAGTGCCAAACTCACCGCTAGCGGAATAAACGCTGAGAGCGAAGATGCACAAAAACAATTTCATCTTGAGAGCGTGTGGGGTAGATACTTGACGCGCCGCCGTCTGAATTCGATTGATGTCATAAAGCGCTTTTATCCGTCCTTTTATAGCTTCGATCGAAAAGCTGCGGTCGAGGAAATTGGAGGCTTGCCCGCGAGTCAGTGCTGCCAACGATCATATTATCGGCAACAATTTTGCCGCGTACGTAATGTATCATAATATAAGCAGCACTGAAAGTCGCTTTTGAGTAATTGTCAGATATATTTTATAACTTTAAATGAATGTTAATAATAAAATTTTTTTGTAATGCTCAGTTACATAACAAAAAGACTGAAAAAGTTACCGGAATTAAATAATGTAAATTTGAAAAAAATAACTTTTAAGACATGTGTATAAGTACATAAATAAGTGTTTTGATACTTGAGATTTTAAACTACTTGTAATTATTACGAATGTAAGGGAGTACAAGAGGACAAACATTGTATCGATATGAAAACTAATCACGCGTAAAAGATGTCGATACGTGATGAATTAAACAGTAATAAAAATTGGTCTCAGTTACCTGGTTCTACTTCGTTTACTTGACGAAAAAGGAATATTTTTTATATCATTTGCCTTTTCAGGTAACTTCAAATTTATACGTACGAGTGCTTTAAAATGATTTTTACACAATTCACAATTAAATGAAACTACGTGATGTAGTATTATTTCTACTTTCTTTAAGTTCTTTACCACGACCTAAGTTTCGTTGTTATTACAACTTAAATAAAGTAGAAATAATACTACATCACGTAGTTTCATTTAATTGTAAATAATGATTTTCTATAAAATTAACGCCAAATATATTCATTATTTCACATTTTATTTTTGTTCTTTTAGCTTTTTATATTTTTTTATTTTCAATCCTCATCTGCGAAATATTAAGCCTTAAAATAATATGTAACGTATCCGCCCAATTTATCTTTCAAACTCGGTTTTGAAATGTCCAATAAATTCTAGGCACCAGCGTTTGACTTCAACGTTCAATTAAAATGTCAGGTAGAAAAGGATAATGGAACATTGACAACGCAAACTAACATGTTCCATCGGAAAATGTTAGTTTATGTTATGATTTATTTTAAAAATAGTATCATGAAACTATTATAAGCGTAGTTATTTATCGAAGAATTAATTTTTTCATTTATACCTATAATCTTTTGACTATCTTCCAACTATTCGACAAATTTTTTCTGCCGTTTGGAAATATCACTTCAAAAATTCTGCAATTGAAAATTTTTAGTTTCTGCAATTTTGTAAAATGTATTCATTAAATTGCGAATTACTTTATATTAATTATTATTCAGAATTTCTGTCTCCTCTTGTATAACTTTTCTTTACAACTTTTGTGTAGTTTTAGTCTAATTTATCAACAAGTGTCTATGTAATTTCGTTACTTACCAAAAAATACGGTTTTGGCACTTTTCTCTGTATGCATATTAAACTTGACAATGCCGGAAAAGTATAGTTAGATATATTTATTCATAATATATAAATCTTCTATATCGATTTTTTTATAATTGCAGACTTCAAACTGATTAATCCAGTTAGTAGGAGTAAAGCTCACATTACGAGGATTTCGTAAAGACAGTAAAAGTTTAAACATTTCAATGTACACAAGCATTTATACTAAACTATTTAAAAGTATTATTATTTCTTGGTACTTAAATATATCGCCCTGTATATCTTTGGCAAACGTAAAAAATAGATAAATTCTCAAAATTTACATTTAAAATCACCAGTATAGTCTTCCTGTACACTTTAAACTAGTTTCCAAAAACCCTATTTTGTTCATAATTTTCAAATTATTAAATTCAAATTGTTTCGAAAAGGATGAACAAGTTTACCGTAAGATTTCTGAGAAAAATGACAGCGACAGCACGAACAAGCACGTGAGAGACTTTTTAATCATTCTGTACTTTATTCCTTTTGATGCATGAAGCCCTAAAAATGTTATGTGCTTATAATAACAGTATATAACGATATAAGGTTATATAATTTATTTAGTTGCGAACCGGAACAAAACAAATGTATCTATTGCGAAGTGAAATTTCTAACTTTTAGGCAGTAGTTAATTTTATATTACAAGTAACAAAGTAGCTTGTTGAACTATGTTTCCTATTAAACATTAATTCTTTTGTAAATGTTACAGATGTTGTACATTAATTAAATAAATAAGAAAAATTTTATTTTAGAAAATTTTATCTGTCTTTTTCTCTGTTTATATAACTCGAGAGCCACCACACTAATTTCAACGAAACTTTTTGTCCAGGGACTAAATTGATATACAAGTTATTTAGATTAATGTATGGCTTGATGCATAAACCATTAACGTTATATGATAAGGCAGCTGTAGAAAAGAAAATATCCACATAGACGAAGTCAAAACTCACTGTGAAATATAGTTTACACTCTCATTTTTCGTCGTGTTTTCTGTCGTATGTTTCATATTTATAATGGTAAAAAAAGTTACATTAACTTACGAATGTAAATCAAATTATTAATTTCAACGATTATCAAAGTGATAAAAAATGATATAATAATATTTCTAACTAACGACATTCTAACAACAGACATTTTATTAAGCGAAATCAACCATTTTTGGCAGGAGCAAACTATTTCCAATTAAACAGGAAAAGTATTGTATTCGTTTTCAGCGAGGCGCGGTATTTCCCATGAACTTTCTGCAGTGAACTTATTAGCGAAACGTTTGTCGATAATATTAATATTGTAAACATTATCGATTAGATTTTCCTCATCGGCTCTAGAATTTAGAACATATAAAGTCTGTATAATTTCCTGTTTAGCAGTCACGTGAGGCCAGACTGGTTTTCATCTTCCGTAAAGTATCGAGATCAAATTAATTACTGGTATCGATAATGATATATCATTTAATGATAAGTTACCGATAAGATTATCGATGTGAAACCTTGGAATATTGGCAAAACAGAGAAAAACAAGAGCCATGATACCGTTTAAAAATAGCGAACATCGACATGTTTTATATATTTTTTTTGTATTGTCGTAATGGAATTAGGATTGAAATTTTTTTAAAACATTTCGTATACAGAATAATAAAATATCTATTCGTTGCACCGAATCTCCCAACAACAACTCCAAAATATTTTTTCGAGTTATTTAATGGGAATGAAATAACGAAATTATTAACGAAAAAGCATACTGTTGTCCGTATTATATGGTTATTTTCTTTCTTGATCGAGTCAAAATCCTATGCCGTTCGTTTCGTACTTTCAAAATATTGTTTATTGAACAAATCTAGAATGGTCAAACCAGAAAAAACTTGATTATGCTATTTATAAATATGAATAATTTGCAAAACCAAAAAAACAAACAATTCCGTGCGATCGAAATGCCCAAACAAAGTGAACAGAATAAACATAAACATACGCGAATACGTTTTTCTACCGCTCTTTTTATTTATACTGCCGAAATTAATGCACGGCACACTTAAATATTTACGTTTTTTTTTAAATGTAACTTTATTCTTTTCTAGGTGTCCCGATTTCCGCCGGACATCCTAATTTTCAAGTTTCACGAACCGGCCCGTAAACAAACTAATCTGGATGCTGAACATCAAGCTTTTTGAAGTAGTCCAGGGGGCACTGCCAAAAAGGTGTCCTAAATACATTAACATTGTACAGAACATGTAACATTGTACATAAAAAGATATTAGGAGGATGTGATAAAGTTGGCGCGGTGCCCCCTTCAATCAGATGTAGGTCGTCTGTTACCTTGACTAAGCTCTTTGGCTGGTTCTATGAAGAAAATTCAAGAAAAGTTTTATTATAACAAAAAAATTATATTTCAAATTTATATGTAGCATTCCTCTAAAATCAACATTTTATTTAATACAGTATTTGCATAACACATGTTTTTTTTTCTTTAGAAAGTAAAAAAAAATGTCGTTTGCACCCCAGTGCATATATTCATAATTGGCCCACTAATGAATCACATTTAAAAAATCGCTCCAGGTTTTTTTTGCAAAACATCTCCCCGCCCACTGAACTAAAGGCTAGCGATACGTTTTTGAATTCGCGTCTATTCTCTAACGCAACTAGCTCAAAAAAATTACAACCCGTTGCGTACTAACGTATTCAGGTGACCACAAATGATCGCTTTTAACCGTTGAGAAATCGATCATCCCACTTATCAGTTTCAGCATACGATGGACAGGTTGCCAAGTCGAAATGTCAAAATAAATACAATTTCGGTCAGATGGCGGGCGCGATGGATTTTCAAACCGTTCAAATTCTATCGGTCCACATCAAACGGCGTAAATATAATCAATTTCATATTTTCGATTATTATAAATACGGGTATAGATACAAATGGGTGAATCGGATTGTAAGAGGAATGGCGCGAGGATTCGCTAATCCATTTGGAGCCACGCCGAATGGATGGACATTCGCTAGTGAATTACAGAGCCTTTTATTCGACGAATATTTTATTAGCTGTCAAAACTGTTATTTAACTATGTAAGGGTGTGGTATTAGAAATAGTACTTTGATATTATAAAAAGAATTCATTCGGGTGATTATCAATGTATTACGGTTGAACCCGATTTTTCAAAAATTTAGTATCTGGAAATATATATATATATATATATATATATGTATATATATATATATATATATATATATATATACCTATGAATATCAGGAATTTTAAATAAATATATTCAATTTTAGAACTTTTACCTTTAATTGTACAACATATCCTGTGACGGAAGATGGACAATTAAGACAAAAAGGATTTCCGCCTTCGGATAAGGGAAACATAGGGTCTATATTTAAACAAAAATATTCCTACATAAACAAAAGTTCTAGTATAAGTGAAGCATCGATACCTTTTCCACATCTCTAGCACCGGCTGATCTTGCCTGCGCCAGCGGTCAGCTTAACGGCAACCTTGTCCAAGCGATTACCTTACGCTTTGACCTGTTGTATTCTTCCAGTTCACTTACGTGGATGCTCACAAATGGTTTACTCTCAGTCAGCTGGCCTTTGATTGTTGCTTTTCGTATTTGTTTACCGTTCTTCAAAAACAAACATTTTGTTTTTGGATTGAAAGAATTTTCAATCAGTTAATCCGTACTTAAAATGGTTTTAAAATGAAGAGGCACTTAGAGTATTTAAAGGACTGAATTAACAACTATTTTTCATATGAAGGGTTGAGTTGTTAATGAACTTGCAGAGTTTCTCCAAGTGTCAATATTTATATCTGTAAGCAGCCCTCGGCGCTAGTTATATATTCAAATATTTTACAATTTTAAAGCAACGGTTTTAACTGTAAAATAATTCCCACCAAATTCTATCTTGCGTTATTCAAATGTTATTTGTTTTGGATAACTTTTCAAAGTCGGATCGCTTGCTGAATTATAATAACCTAGAATCCTACGTAGTAAATTTATAAAAATTAAATGCAATTAAGTTATAATATGCAGGTTTCATTTGTCAATTATATAACATTCCCCGAATGACATCGAATTCAAGCTTGGCATAACAATAACGGCAAAGCACACAATACACGCACAAGATGTCGATGGGATGGCCACTACAGTGGATTTGGGCGATACGAGTATTTTGATATACTGAGCACGACGAGTACGAGTATTATAAAATATCGGTGACAGATATCGGTGACAAAATACTCGACAAATATGGGCGGCGTAATTCCGTTGTGAGAGGACTATATTACAAATGGCTATAAACTTACGGTCACGGGAGACGTGCAACACATTTAATTGCCGCTTATTATGAAGAGTTCAATGCACATATTCATTATTTCTTACAGCTAAAATTGACGGGAATTCCTATCATTACTAAATAAGACATTTTTAATAAAACGCAGTGTTTAATTTTTCCTTCATAGCACTATAAATATTTATGACTCAAACTTTAAGACTGGTAACTAAATGATTCATTTGGCCTAGTCATTTAGATAGCATATTTAAAAAAATGAATCACATTATTTACGATAATTACGATTAATTTAAAAAATAATGAATCAAGTTATTAAAAAAAATATTTGTTTTATTTTTGCCCTGTTTATGTTAGCCGAATTGGTTTAAAATAATATAAAAATGTTCAGAGCATACAAATTGTTCCGTATTGATTTCCGTTGGATGTTTTCTATTCAAATGTTTCCTTTAAATTAGATGTAGCTGTTTTTTAATGACAATTTAATTTAGTAAATATTGCAAGAAGCAAAATAATTACCCAAATCTGTGAAATACTTTCACAGGGCATTAGACTTTCTTGTGGACGTAATGACAAAATTAGTATTTAACCTAATTAACAATTAGTTTTTATATACACTATTTATTTACAATATTTACACTACAAAGTAATAACGCTCATCTGTGCCAATAGAAATATGGAGAATCATTAGATGAAAGAGCTTCGTACTTAAAATTCTTATTTTATAATACTCGTATTTTACGTATTGAGTAGGGGAGCATTGGGCAGTCGGGAGGTTTGAGCACCCCCTCATTTCTCAAAATCTATTCTAGATATGTTTTGTTTTCTACCACAGCACTATAGTTTAATAACTGGCAACACCGCTTATCAAAAGTGTCAGCTGTCATTTCACTTGGTTGTCAAGTTACATGCGCTTAACGGTTTGTTGAGTACAGAAGTAAATATTTTGTTTGTGATTTGAAGAAACATAACAAAGAAATCTGCAAGAAAGTGTCAGTATCTGTGTTAACTTCTTCTTTTGTGTTTAATGAAGATTATATTTACCTGGCAATTAGGATTCAACATTTGATAAAAATAAACTTATTCAAATCTATTTGAAAAGTGAGGTTATGGGGAGCATTGGGTACGCAGATAGGAGGGAGGTTTGGGCATGCCCAATGCTCCCTCTGTTTTTAGTGTATTTTGGTGTCATACTTTTGTGCGTTTTTGCTATGCCTATTGCATTGAATGTTTAATCATTTCTTTTCAGGACAATGCCGTTTTAATTTAAAAAGAAAAATAAGCGACGTGAAATCCCTAAAGATGTTATTTTGCGCGCATTGGAAGATGTTTCTAAAGGAGGAAAAATTAAAACTACTGCGATTAAATATGATATACCCAGGTCTAACCTTCACAGATACATAAAGCAGGGTGGGATCGTGAAAGATATTTCTTCTAAATTTATATCATCTCAAATATTCACGAAAGATGAAGAAGAAAAAATTTCAGAATACCTTGTAACATCGTTTAAACTAAACCATGGACTGTCAAAACTGAAGGCACGCGAATTGGTTTACGAGCTGCCATTGAAAAAAAACAGATAACTGGACAGAGAAGAAACTTGCATCCAAATATTGAATAAGGGGATTTTTTAAAAGACAACCTCAGCTTTCGATAAGGTCACCAGAAGCTACCAGTCTCTCACGGGCCACAAGTTTCAATAAGAAAAATGTCGGAGATTTTTTTGAAAACCTTAAAACTGTTTATGAACGGCATCACTTCGGCTCTGAGTCTATTTACAATATAGATGAAACTGGATTATCAACAGTACAACGAACCCAGAAAGTGATTGCTTTCAGAGGCACTAAGCAACGTCAGCTGGAAGAGGGACGCTTGTAACAGTTTGCTGCGGTATTAATGCATTGGGTAACTCAATACCACCCTTTTTCATATTCCCACGGGTCAATTTCAAAACATATATGCTACATAATGCCCCTGTTGGTTCAGATGGAGCAGCACATCCTTCAGGGTGGATGACAGCACCAAATTTTTTAAAATATATACACCATTTCGCAAAACACCCGAAACCAACACCTTTCTCGCCAGTTCTTTTACTGTTGGACAATCACGAGTGCCATATTTCAGTACCAGTTTTCGATTTTTGTAAAGAATCAGGCATTGTTTTAATGAATTTCCCACCGCACTGCAGCTATAAACTGCAACCCCTAGACCTGACTGTCTATGGACCACTCAAAACTTATTATAACACTGCTGTAACAGATTGGATGGTAAGCAATCCTGGCAAAACGGTAACAATTTATGAAATCCCAAAATTAGCAGCAAAAGCCATCTCACTTGCATTCAAGTTGCAGAATATTCAAAGGGGATTCAAAAAACCTGGCATGTGGCCATTCAATTCAAACATTTTCTCCGATGAAGATTTCGCTTGTTCTTCTGTAACTGATCGCTGCTTGCCGAAAGAGAATAATGTTCCTACAGAACAATCGATTTCAGACCAACCTGTCATGGAACAGCCTTCAACAGAAGAAAATCAGAGTCTAGAGGATCGTACAAGTTCAAATGTGGAAGTCACTGGGCCATCTCAACTGGAATCTCCATCTAGAAGCCAGACTAGGGGCACTGTCAATGTAACACCTGATTTAGTAAGACCATATCCGAAGGTCGGCCCCAGGAAATTGCATGGCATGAAACTGAAGAAGGGAAAAACTAGAATATTGACTGACACACCCGAGAAAAGACTTATAGAAATGGAAGAAGAAGAAAGGCGAAAAAAAAATAAGATCAAAGAGCTCAACAAAAATCGAAAATTCTCTAAAAATACAGGACAGAAAACAGTTCCGAAGCTTGCTGATGAATTTACTTCCAAACCAGAGAAAAACAGGAAGATTAGCAGCGATGATGAAATAGAAAATGTTTCCGTCTCTGACGAAGTCCTTCTTAAATTGGAAGAAGATTTTGATGAAGACGATGTGATCGTTCTGGATAGAAGTTTCCAGATCAATAACTTTGTGTTGGTTAAATTTGACACCAAAAAAACTGTCTATCATTATGTTGGAATAATCGAAGAGGTTAATCACTCCATGGCAACTGTCAAATTCATGAGAGCGAGTAAGATAAGAAATACGTTTATATTTCTTGACATCGAGGACATAGCCAGCGTCCCCCTGGAGGATATAAAGACTACATTGCCTACACCAACGAGTTGAATGAAATGTGGCGGCTTAAAATATAAATTTGACAAGCCTCTCTGGGTAATACCGAATATAAAGTAAGTTCAACATCGTTCAGTATTGATTCTAAGTCACATTGTTTAATTTTTCTAAAGTCTATGTTAAGAAAAAATGTTTGTATTACAATTTTTTATAGAAATGTTATATAATACTTAAGCATAGTAGTATAGTAAAGCAATATCGTGGATATTAAATAAATATAAATACAGTGCCCAAACCTCCCGACCACCGGGAGATTTGGGCACTTTGGACATTTGTTTGAAGATCTTTTGTAACTTTGAGACTAACTATAATACCAAAACTTTTCTTAGCAGTTTTATTAACATTTATGTAAAAAAGTGCCCAATACCTCCCCTAAATATTTGTCCGCTAAGTGTGAAGCAATACATAACGTAGAGTTAATCAAGTATATGAGTATCTTTAACATACTTGTATTAGATACTTCAAAAGTATTACGACTTACGAGTATTTACATATTCAGTTTGTCCCTTGCTTCATACACGTTTTAAATATGAAAGAGCGAAAAAATCTGAGTACGATATGCGTAAGTGAAATAGCTATAGCTAGCTAAACAAACAGGGGTAGGGTTGTGCCACAGCGTGACCATAAAGTAACCATTACGAAAGTCCGGTCGGCCATACCGTACAAGTATTTACGATACCAAGTATTTTGTATTTTACATACCAAGTACGTATTTTGATCTGAGATATCGAGTATTTTTACCGGCGACAATAAATACGCCTCACCTCTACACTACAGTCACCCGGTTTCAGTTTGTATAAAAAATAACAAACAAAATATTAATTAGAAAACAAGGAAAAAATCAATCAGGTGCAACAGAAATACCAAACGATTGAGACAAAAAATATTTTCGGTCGTCGTGTTGTTTTATTTATCAACCTGTTTTACTGTTGGAGAATCGCGAAGAATAGTATCAGCTGCAAATTCACCTTTATTTGGAACTTGTTTTCGATCAATGAGCAACTCCGTTTGGTTGTTAGAGTTGCCTAACACGTAAATCATTGAACAAATCAATGAATTCATAATTAACGCATTTTTAATGTCTCATAAAGATGAAATTGAAGTCATAATTTTATTTTACCTTCGTGCCACGCTAGTTATTAAAACACTGTTTTATCGTTTTTAATCGTTTCACTGACAGCCCTAAATATATTTCGTTGAACGTCGCACATAGGATTATTTACATTAAAAACTTGGCCAAAATTATTTTTGAAATGAATCAATGTAAATGTATATAAATAAGAAATCTGTATCATTTTAAAATGTTTAATTCAATAAATTTACGAATAAAAGCTTTGAACAAATGTGCATCTTTGAACTTATGCTCACCGCGTTCCATTTGTTCATTTGGATTGGATTGGTTTGTGTTGTGCATTGTTGGGTTTGTGTTGGGTTGGTTTAGGTTGGTTGGGTTGTATTGTTGTATTGTATTGGGTTGGGTTTGCATTGGTTTAGAGTGGGTTGCGTTTGCTTTAGATTAGGTCATGTTGAATTATATTGTGTTGGGTTGTTTTTGGATTTGGTTGGGATGGGTTGTGTCTTGTTGGGTTGAATTTTCTTTGGATCGGGTAGACTTGAGTTGGATTGGATTGGATTGAGTTGGCTTGGTTTCGGATTGGGTTTTGATGGGTTTGCCTGGATAGGGTTGAGTTTAGTCTGGGTTAGGATGATATGGTTTTGGTTAAGATGGGTTGAGATGGGTTTAGCTGAGTTGGGTTTGGATGCATTGGTTTGTGTTGGGGTGGATTTGATCAGATTGGGTTAGGTTTGGTTGGTTTGTGTTGATTTGGATTTGATTTGCTTTTGGTTGGAATGGTTTGGGTTATATTCGATTGAGTTAGTTGAGTTGTGTTGAGTTGAGTTTGTTATGGTTTGAATCGGGCTGGGTTGGTTTGAGTTGGATACGGTTTTTTTCTGGTTGGGTTAGGTTTGCTTTGATTTGGATTAGATAGGTTTGCGCTGGGTTGGCTTGTGTTTGATCAGGTTTGGTTGGGTTATATTGGGATACATTAGGTATAATTGGATTGGGTTTTGGGTTAAGTAGGGTTGTGTTGGGTTTTGCTTTGGGTTGGGTCAGGTTGGGTTTTTTTTGGTTGAGTTGGGTTTGCTTTAATTTGGATTGGATTTAGTTGGATACAGTTTATTTTTGATTGAGTTGGATTTGCATTGTGTTGGTTTGGGTAGGGTTGAGCTGGATTAGATTGGGTTTTGTTGTATTGGGTTGGGTTAGGTTAGATCGGGTTAAGTTGGGTTGGATTATGTTGGTTTGGGTTAGGTTGCTTTGAAATGGGTTGGTTGGACTGGTTTGGATTAAGCTGGTTTGAATTTAGGTTTGGTTGGATTGTGTTTGCTTGCGTTAGGTCGCATTAGGTTGGGTTGTATTTTGTTGGGTTACCTTTGGGTTGGGTTGGATTTACTGCTGACATACATAGATACATTATACATTTGTGTATTTACTATGCATTTAGTAGATAGGTACTTTTTTGTTGTTGCTGTACTAATGAATGTTTGAAACGAAATTTTTGAAAATATTAAATTAACTCATCTTCTGATTGAGAAACAGATTCCGATAATATAACAAATTAATGTTACTTCAAGTCAGCTCGTATGTTTTACGAATCCATCTTAATTGGATCATTCATTTCTATGTGATGTGTGATCAAATAAATTAACAGACAAAAATTCCAAAAACTGAAATTTTGTATTGTGTTACCTTTATTATATCCCCTTAAATTGTTTTTGTCAGTAACTGTAATGTACAAGCCCGTCAATTCTACAGATTTATGATATATAATGATTATTTCTTGTAATTTGTTTTCTAACATAAAGTCAAATGATACCATCTTTTGTAGCTATATGAAAATAATGTTTGATAAAATTGTACATTACAATGGAATGTACAAAAAAGTACCTTTTTTGTCAGGCAAAGCCAGGACGAGCAGCCAGTATATAACTATTGTTTGACATATTTTGTCTGGAACAATTTCTCTGTATACTTCCTTACTTTTAATTTTCATTTTTATTCTGAATTCTGCCTTTGATTCTTCTTTAAGCAACCAACTCGTTGGTCATAGAATATTATATATTAGCCATGTAAAATTCATTTAATATTATACATTAATTTCATTATGCAAAAGGGTGTGAGACTGAAAATTTACTTCCTACAAAAAATTATTAAAAGTCGTATAATCTTTGACATCATAAAACTGAGTTTTCTTTGAATAGTCTTGCGCAAGACAAGAAATAATGAATTCAGTTCATAAAAGTACTGCTGATAATCGAATTATGTCATTGTGATGCCGCAAGTTTTTGGAAATAAGTCTGTTTTTAAACTTCGAAAAATAATTAATATAATTTCAGAAGAATTTATTTCATTAAACTATTTTTTATACATTTGTAATTTCTGGCCAATAATACATTTTCAGGATAACAGGTATTTTTGGCAAATACAATGTAATTTTTGTGAATACTTATGTTGCAACGTTAAGAAATACAATAATATTAAGCATCTAGTGATGTCATGTACTAGCAAGAGGAAATTGAAAATGAGGAAAATCCATAAAGAATTTAAATATGTAGCGGCGTATATATCTGTATATACTATACGTGTGTACTTTCAAACCATTATATACTGGTCCAAGTTTCTTATTTACTTACATAACGTAGAATTTCTTAGTTATTATTTTAAATTTCTTCTTGTGGAAATAGACTTGGTAATTATTAACACAGTGCTGAACATGTATTCAAAGGACTGCGTAGCTATTATTACAGATTAATTAATTTATAAAGTTCAATTTTTTTATAATAATATTACTTAAAAAATTAAACTGTATTAAAGTAAAAGAAATTATGTATTTTCAAATTTTCTTATATTTAAATCACTTCTTTCATTTATTAAATATTATATAAAACAAATGATGTGATTGTGGTTGCCTTTGCTTTACTAGTTCATTCTATTGTTGAGAACTTAATATTCAACATGTGATGGTCCACGGCTCCTCGATGAAGTACATGTGCAAGTTGGTTACTCCATTCTGTGTGGTAAAGCCCCTCATACAATCAGGAGCAGTAGGTATCGTCAACTGAAAATAATTTTGTATTTGAATAATCTTCATTATATTAAATAGCACAACACTTGAATCTTTTACAATTATATTATTCATTAAAAAACAATCAAAAACAAAATCATTAGCAGTATGTTTGAAGGCTCTAGAATCTGGCTATTCTCAATTTTCATGTCAACTTTAAATCTTACACATTGAACAAAAAAGGACCACTGAAAAATATATTTAGTAAAGTGTATTAAAGCTTACCTCAATTTGGCGATAACCTTCGTCGATGCGTTCAAACCATGGCCGCTTGCCGTTGTTTACTTTTCCAATAACAGTGAAACCCAATCCAATGACTTTGCCCTCTTTGACGAGCACGAAGTACGGAAGGTATTCGTGGCAGTCCATCTGCTTTGTCATGTTGTAGTAGTAATGCATCCCTAAAAACAATGAAAAAAGTTACAACTATTTATTTAGGTGAATTGATGATAAATTTGATGCCAATTTCAGGAACCTCCACTATAATATCAACTGTAAATTCGAGAATAGATATTATAAAAGACCTTTACCCTTTCTTATGGAAAAGGTTCAATCTTGGCCTTATGGACAGATATCTAGAATACTTTTAGCATCAAGTGAGACATAGTTTGATGTTTCTTTTAAACTTATATCACTAAAGTATTCAAAAAATGTTGTTACGTTACCCATGTTAGGGATGCACTCTTGCTTCTTGAAAATGGTCTTGCTTGCTAAATCTGCTTCATTGATTGGGATGGACATCAGCTGCCCGTCCTTAGGGATCCAGATACCATCAATTGTTTGGGCCAGGTGTCCCCTACGCCCGCCAGCTTTGATAGTTTCTACAGAAAAAATTCACAAAATACTCTTAAATTTTAATCTACTTATTTATCAGAGAAGCTTTTGTAATTGGTGAACTTAATTAAATGTGTTTCCTCAGTGAAATTTAAAAAAATATTATAAATGTTGTCATTTATTAAAATGTTATTATTTAATTGTTTAGTGATGTTTTTAGGTGCATTAGAGTCTACCTTTTTACTTTTTGGTAAATATGAAATTGTAATAAATATGTTTTTTGATCGAATTGATTTTAACAGAATGAAAACAACATGTCTGAAACAAACCTGGTGAAGCAATGTAATAAGCTGTAGTCCAATAATCAGCGCCTTTGATTGTCTTCTTTATAAACTTTGATGAAACGTCATATGGGAGGCTGGCGAGATCTTTAGTTGCAATCTGTTATAACATAATAATATTTGGTAATATATCCTTTCATGAAAATAAGCTATTAAGTATACTGTAAAATTTAGTTCACGAGAGGGCTCATTCAGGTGCAATATATGGTACCAAATCATTAATAAGCAGAATGCTATTTTTTTATTTAATTAATATAATACTGAATATCAGATGACAAGACATAATTTCAAAATCTAATAATAAATACTCAACAATGAAAATTAAAGTACAAATATATTTTTACCGCCAACTGCATACCGGCAACGGTACCGGCCTTGTCGTAGAGTGGGCATGCATGCGGATCTCCATTGTAGCACATCATGGTTACATCTTTAACTAAGTCTGGTGGGTTGGAAACCTGCTTGTAGCCTGCAAACTCAGCTTCCTCAAGGTTTTTAGGAATGTCAAAGAAATTTTCCTTATCTCTCAAATCGCCTGTTCGCCCCCATGTGGCTGAAAGTTACGGAAAACAAGTTATTGTGTGGGATAATCAAATGTGATATTATAGTACCTAATATTACATAATTTTGATTTCATTCATTCTCTCATAGAGACTGGTCAATGTTTGTAGAACAACGTGAAGTAAAATGTGTGAAGAACAACATGAGGGAGGTAAATTTATTTACAAGAAATACATTAAACTTTTAGATAAAAATATCACGCTATTTCTCTCCACTCAAGAATGTTTCAAATAAAACACATTGGTGAAATAAATTAATCTTTTGATGCAGGTTTAAAAGGGCGAACTTAGTGAATGCAACAATCAGCATTATTTTTCATCACATTTAGAGCTCAACCGTAAAAATAGAAAACGGAAAAAGTGCTATGAAAACTCAATACTTTGCTGATTCATTGTGTCTTATACAAATAAAAAAATTATTTCTAAACTGATTGACTTAATATTTTTAATCAATATATCAATAGTATTCGAGTCACATACAATATCAGTAACAAATAATTCATAATCTCAATATATTTTTGCGACTGTTGGTTATTAAATTGGCTTAAACATTTTGACAAATGCTAATAAAAAAAATAATTACCTCTGTATCCATTAAGTGTATATCCTGGGAACAATAAGAAAAGAATATATTAGTTATTTAGCAAAAGTCACTTGATATTTTTCTTATTAGAGCGGCGTAATGGCATATGTTACCAACCAATTTAAAAAGGACTCTAGTCTTTTAAGGTATAGTTTTTCTATCCCTTTCTGAACTGCAAAAGACAGAAGATTTCCTAAAAATATAATTTTTTTATTTTTATTATTATAAATTGTGAATTCATGTGAATTCCATGTGAATTCCATAAAAGTAATTACTTAAATTTATTGAATATCAATACTGAGTTGTTTCATGATTCCTAGCACAATATTCTTTGTTTGTGTTCCAAAAAAAATTATTGGTAATGAATGTTAAGGGAGAGTCATGCAGTATCAGTGCAGGTGCCAACATCAGCCACTTGCTAGTATGCGATTATAATAATAAATTAAGTTACTATAACAATTTCTCTTTTCATTCCAATTCGTGCGAATCAGTCATTGCGTGTTTTTGTACAATGCTATAATTTGTATTGAAGAAGTTTTGTCGCTGTAAAGTTATTGTTATATTATTAATATTAGTATGTATTCATTATAATTTTAACGATTGTTAAACAAATCAATATTCAGTAAACATGTATGATTTTTTGGCCAAATTCAAATTCCGTTTACTTTTCTGAGAGTTTCAACCATAGCAATGTATGCTGTACTGGTCACTTTTTGTCTTCATTTTTTGTTACATATTTTGCTTACAAAGTCAATTAGAAAAAATGCATGAGGTCATGCTGTATACATAAAGCAATAAAATTAGTGTGTGAAAACAGCAGGGGTTTTTAAATACCAAGTAACTTGTGCCAACATTTCAGAGCTTTTTGTAGATTATGTTCGCTACCATTGTAATGTTTAATCATAGAAGCATTGTCCATCAGAGGTTTAAAAGTGTACTGGCGGATATTGTTTACTTCACTGATTTTTTAATAATGAAATATTTGTCCCTTCAACATAGGTTGTAATGTAAGTTCTAAGTATTGTTTTTATGATTATTTGTGAGGTTTTTGGTTAATTTCAATATGTCCTTAAGATAACGTAACTGTGGGACTTCCTTATTCTTTAAGCAGATGACGATTTACCTTTCTAAGATGAATAACTTTGTAAAGAGATTATTTGTATAGAGATAAATGCGCAATAAATAATTTAAAAAAATGATATTTAAATTCATGAGAAAGACATCATAAGCAGACACATTTTGATTAATTAATAGGTAAAATATTATCCATCTTCCGTCTGTCCCCATTCTTTATCAATCTACCTTCGCTGCAAGAATGTACGCGGTTTGCATCTAGTTTTGTACGAGAAGATAGATTTTTCCTGAGAAAATGGGGTATGGCGCGTTGTTTGACATTTAAGGTATAAATGATGTGGTAACTGCACCAAATTGACTAAATGACCGGTTTATTATGTGTTCTCATATTTTTAATTTCTATGTTTTTTTATCCTCTATTAACATTTTAGAATCAATTCCCATTAAAATTTCAGCTTCGATCGTTTTAATGAAAACAATATTTTATTTACCCCGTTACATATAAGCAGGACTCTACAATGTAAATATACTACTACGTATACATGTCTTGTACAGACGTAGCACAAATATTACTTGATAGTCTGTATCTATTAATGATGTAGGTACTTATTAAACTGCCTTATCAAGATATTTTTAAAATTGTATGTATATATATATATATACATATATATATATATATATATATATATATATATATATGTATATATATATACATATATATATATATATATATATATATGTATATATATATATATACATATATATATATATATATATATATATATATATATATATATATATATGTATATATATACGTGCGCTTGGTGGGTTCAGACAGCAAAACGCTCCAAATTCAAGATATATATGTAAAAAAGTTAAAATTGTTTTTTTTTATTTTTATTCTTTTTTTTATTTATTTTTTCATTTTATTATATATCTTCCTGTAAAATTTCATTACTATCGGGTTTCAACTGATAATGCCCTTGCTACGTGACGTACGTACAGACAGACGAACAATATAAAACTACAAGGGTTCCATACTTGCCGTTTACCTAGGAACCCTAAAAAGTGAGCCTTTCTTGCTATATCGTTGCAGTCGGAAACAAAAACCGTTACGAATTGTAACACAATGACATTGCTAACCTAACCGGCGACCAGTTTGAATAAATCCAAAGACAAATGAAACTCATTCTTCAATAGAAGCGTACTATACAGAATCTTGCCTAAAACAAAAACTAATGAATACATAGAGAGACAGTATCCACACCACGTAAATCCATCGGTATATTGAAAAATTAACATTCATTTCCAACTTATGGACAATGTCCTCATAAATTTACAAAAAAAATCCTAATTTGCTGTTAGTTCAATCCATAGGATCCTTTTGTAATCTAGATTTAAAAATACCATAGATTTTGTGAATACTTACAAAAACAAAATGCACATTGACGCTGATTTATTACAAGCCGAAAACGTACCGAAAAGCATTAGTAAAGAAATAAATATACAAAATTCAAATGAAGATATCGACGATAAATTTTGCCCTAATTATCATAAAATGATCCAGGTAGCTCTAACAGTACCAATCAGGTCAGACTCCGAACGCAGTTTCTCAGCCATGCGTCGTATAGTTGAGTTCAACTATGACTGGAAAGCGATTTTCTGGCTTAGCAATCATAAATATTGAAAATCCGCTTGTTTCAGACGAAAAAGTTTTAAATGAGTTTTATGACAAATAGAAAATTAAAACTTGTTTAAAAGTACGATAGACTAACTAATAGTCGCCTTCATGTTTAAAAATGCAATAAAAAGTCCAAATAGCTTCTGTTGTTTTATCTAACTTATTAGTTTTTTTCGCGGTTTCGTGAGCGTGACAGACGGAATGGGAGATACCTGCGATATGCGAAGTATACTCCCTTTTTATCCGCTAAAAGACGGATTTAAAATAGAAACAACTTCATCGAAATGAATTCAGGAAATGCTTAGCTTGATAAAACACACTACTATTTTCAAATCTAACTTTAAACTTTTAATTAGTTAGAAGTCATTAAAATCAGATCAGCAGTTTTTGCATGATACTCGTACAAACAGACGAACAAATTCAAAGGCATGTGTTTTGGTTTCATAAGCTCTTATATAGTAGATCTCGATTATTTTTTCGACTGTCTCATCAACATACAGATGTATTTCTGTTCATGACCTTATAATAAGATAGAAATATAAATCAAAATCAAAATACAAATACGAATCCTAGCTTTTGTCAATTATATATATCGACCTCACTTTTCATGATTTATAAAAATCAAGATTCCAGGCTGAATTCTTCGCCAGTTATCTTCCATAAATGCGCATTAGACTCATACCACATTTGTCGCTGATAAAATGGAACGTGTAATTCATAAACTCAAATTCATTTAAGCACAAGATCAATATCCCGCTGGAGCAAATTATTTCTGTTGACATGTTCACACAGCAATACTAACGAGTATCTAATATTGTAAATGCGGTACTGAGTATTTTAGTATTTTTTGTCATTTTCATATCTCACTACTTAAACGAATGTATGGAACTAACTAAACACTACGATACAATCTAATTTTAATATAAAACTTGCAATTAGTAGCGGAAAGTTAAACCAGGATTGCGGATGCTGTTTCGCGCAATGGCATCTTATTAAATAGACGATGATTTTAGTAAATAGAGAGGTCAAAGAAAGCAAGTATATAAAACATATTATATGGAAGACATGGCAATACACTTTTAGAGCTCTGATGATATGTTTATTTAATATAAAAGGTCATCTATTTGTTAAAGATTTGGATCACATTGCAAGCTCGAATAAGTTTCTACCATAGCAACAATAACTTAATATTACCACGAGTATATCATCTAAATTTAATTAGCTTGTTGTCTAAATTTATATTCTGTTTTGCAATAACCGGAAACATTTTTGATACTATCTGACTAAAACGTAACAGCATAATATAATAATTCTATTAAACAATATTTACCTTCCTATTCTAGATTTTCAAATTAATGTTCTAACAAGATTTAAAATAAAATACTCATTTAATAACCAAAGACTACATCACTGTTTTATGTTGCGGTTTTTTAAAAGAACAAATACAAGAATACACCCTTTCATAATTTAGTTGATGGAAAAATATTATCGTATGTTGTATTTAGTGTAATAACGCAAAATGTTTCCTATTACCAAAGAAATATTATTTAATTTTTTGTAAACAATTTTTAACAAGATACTGTAACAGCGGTCTGTGGTTCTCCAATACTCGGATAGTGTCCGTGTACTCCTAGGAAAATTTCTTTATATAATAGGAAAATCTATAATATTCAGAATTGGCTAGATATTATTGAACAACTAATTATTAATTAGATAATCATCACATTTTCACTATTATGATAGATCTTATAATATTAGGTTTTAAATACATATTGTATAAGATATGCTATTAATGTTTTTATTACACCAATACAGAAGTTAACAGGTACTTTTGTAACTAAAAAATTGGAAAGTTTTGGAATATTCAACGAATTTTTCGAAATAGCCTATTTATTAATATAATAGTTTAATTGTATTTTATAGGTTGCATGAATTATTGTTTCAGTTAAATGTTTAAATTGTTTTTTTTTTAAAGATGCTAACTAATTATGACAAAAAAAGTATTACCTCTGTTTCCACTTGATCTATAGCCTGCAAATAATAAGAAAATAACATGTTAATTATTTTGTACAAATAACAATTTTTTTCTACAAATCAGCGTGTAATGGCGGTAAGCACCTTCTCTGTTATTTGGCGGCTGGTTTATAAATTTAATTTATATATCAATAAAAATAGAAATTATTACCATATACTTCCATAAAACCAATGATTTAAATTTACTTGTCATCAACGTATAATTTTTTTGTACCAACGTGACTTATTTTATAAATTTTATCCGTGTTTCGAAACCAATATCTGTTTGAAATATTTTACTTTCAAACATAAAAGAAATTATCATTCACTTTGAAAAACTGTAAATATAATGACCGACACCTACTGATTTAATACATTTATAACAATTATATTGAACACTGAAGTGTTCAGAAAAAACACAATATATTTTTTTAATAAGAACACTAGAAAATTTTCGAATCTTCTTAGTAATGTAAAACCCTTTAAAAGTTAATCGAACTTTTCCAAACTATCTGTTAAAATATAATACACAATATAGCTTTACTGTATGATTGAATCATTGATATAGCGGTAATATCATTATGAAAAATTAAACACTTAGGTTGTACCGGTGGCCTTATAAAACTTATTGTAGCAATTAATCTAATACAGTTATTGAAATAATTTTTAGTTATAAAATATTTTTAACAGATTTTTTAAAATTACAAAACCTTATTTCGATACGAGTTCGATATGTTTCATAAAATAAAGGCTTGTTGAATACAACTTCAAGTTTGAGTTATAAAGATTTTTAGTACTGGCCGGTTTTATTTTTTAATTACTAAGATATTTCATTATTCCGTTCTTTTTTCGAATAAAAAAGGCTTTGAATCTTTATGCTTAAGTTCAAACACATAGATAAAATAGAAATTGTTATTGTTTTAAAAAAGGAACCGATTCTTGATTTTTATTAATAATTTTTAATTAATGGCCACCATTTTAACAATTTAAACTTTTTGAAAAGATAGGCTAACAATACTGAGTTATACTTTGTTCTTTAAAAGACAGAGTGCCAAACTCACCGCTAGCGGAATAAACGCTGAGAGCGAAGATGCACAAAAACAATTTCATCTTGAGAGCGTGTGGGGTAGATACTTGACGCGCCGCCGTCTGAATTCGATTGATGTCATAAAGCGCTTTTATCCGTCCTTTTATAGCTTCGATCGAAAAGCTGCGGTCGAGGAAATTGGAGGCTCGCCCGCGAGTCAGTGCTGCCAACGATCATATTATCGGCAACGAATTTGCCGCGTACGCAATGTCTCATAATATAAAGTTGTTTTTGAGTAATTGTAAGATATATTTTATAACTTTAAATGAATGTTAATAATAAACAGTTTTTTGTAATGTTTAGTTACGTAACAAAAAGACTGAAAAAGTTATCGGAATTAAATAATGTAAATTTAAAAAAAAACTTTTAAAAGTGTTTTGGTACTTGAGATTTTAAACTACTTCCAATTATTACGAATGTAAGGGGATATAAGAGGACAAACATTGTGTGAAAGGTATCCTGTCTCCTGTCTCCTCTTGTAAAACTTTTCTTTACAACTTTTGTGTAGTTTTAGTCTAATTTATCAACAAGTGTCCATGTAATTTCGTTACTTAAAAATACGGTTTTGGCACTTTCCTCCGTATGCATATTAGACTTGTATAAATCTATCTACCTATATATAAATCTTTTTTAAAGATTTTTTTTTTTATAATTGCAGACTTCAAACTGATTAAACCAGTTAGTAGGAGTAAAGCTCACTTTACGAGGATTTCGTAAACATCTTAAAATTTAAACATTTCGATGTACACAAGCATTTATACTAAACTATTTAAATAATACTTTTAATTATATATATATATATATATATATATATATATATATATATATATATTTATGTATTTCTTGGTACATAAATATATCACCTTGTATATCTTTGGCAAACGTAAAAAATAGGTAATTACTCAAAAATTTACATTTAAAATCGTTTGTATAGTCTTCCTGTACACTTTAAACTAGTTTCCACAAACCCTATTTAGTTCATAATTTTAGACTTAGCAGTTTCGAAAGGGGTGCAAAAGTTTATCGAAAGATTTCTGAGAAAAATGGCAGTGGCAGCAAGAACGGGCATTATTCTATTCTTTATTTCTTTTGATGCATGAAGCCCTAAAAATGTTATGTGCTTATAATAATAGTATATAACGATATACGATTATATAATTTATTTAGTTGCGAACCGAAACAAAACAAATGTATCTATTGCGAAGAGAAATTTCTAACTTTTAGATAGAAGTCAATATTGTATTAACTCTATACATCAATTCTTTTGTAAATGTTACAGATGTTGTATATTAATTAAATAAATAAGAAAAACTTTATTTTAAAAAATTTTACGGGTCTTTCTCTCTGTTTATATAACTCGATAGCCACCACACTAATTTCAACGAAACTTTTTACCCAGGTACTAAATTCCCAAGGCCCAGGGTATAAAGCTATACATTCTGAATAAATATATATATATATATATATATATATATATATATATATATATATAAGTTATTTAGGTTAATGTATAGCTTTATACATGAATCATTAACATTATATGATTAGGCAACTGAAAAAAAGAAAATATCCACATAGACGAAGTCAGAATTAATTGCGAAATATAGTTTACACTCTCATTTTTCGTCCTGTTTTTCTTTCGTATGTTTCATATTTATAAATGTAAAAAAAAATTACATTAACTTAAGAATGTAAAAGCAATGATTAATAAAATTATTCCAATGATAAAAAATGATATAATAATATTTCTAACTAACGACATTCTAACTACAGGCGTTTTCTTAAACGAAATCAACCATTTTTGGTAGGAGCAAACTGTTTCCAATTAAACAGGAAAATTATTGTATTCGTTTTCAGCGAGGCGCGGTATTTCCCATGAACTTTCTGCAGTGAACTTGTTAGAGAAACAGATGTCAATAATATTAATATTGTAAACATTATCGGTTAGATTTTCCTCATCGGCTCTAGAATTTAGAACATAAAAAGTCTGTATAATTTCCTGTTTAGCAGTCACGTGAAGCCAGACTGGTTTGCATCTTCCGAGTGCTGGGAGAATTCTGTTTACGAAAGTATCGATATCAAATTAATTACTGGTATCGATAATGAGATATCGTTCAATGAGAAGTTATAGATAAGATTATCGATGTGAGACCTTGGAATATTGGCAAAACAGAGAAAAACAAGAGCCACGATACAGTTTAAAAATAGCAAACATCGACATTTTTTATATTTTTTCTGTATTATCGTAATGGAATACAAGTTATTGAATTTAGGATTGAAATTTTTGTAAAAATTTCGTATACAGAATAACAAAACATCTATTCGTTGCACCGAATCTCCCAATAATAACTACAGAATATTTTTCCGAGTCATTTGGTACCATACCTAATGAAATAACGAAATTATTAACGAAAAAACATACTGTTGCCCGTATTATATGGTTATTTACTTTCCTGATCGAGTCGAACTCCTCGTTCGTTTCGTGTTTTCAAAATATTGTTTATTGAACAAATCTAGAATGGTCAAGCCAGAAAAAATTATGCTAATAATTATTATTTATAAATGTCAATAATTTGCAAAACCAAAAAACAAACAATTTCTTGCGATCGAAATGTCCAAACAAAGAGAACAGAATAAACATAAACATACGCGAATACGTTTTTCTACCGCTATTTTTATTTATGGTGCCGAAATTAATGCACGGCACACTTAAATATTTACGTTTTATTTAAAAATGTAACTTTATTCTTTTCTAGGTGTCCGGATTTCCGCCGGACATCCTGATTTTCAAGTTTCACAAACCGGCCCGTAAACAAACTAATCTGGATGCTGAACATCAAGCTTTTTAAGTAGTCCAGGGGGCACTGCCAAAAAGGTGTCCAAAATACATTAACACTGTACAGAAAGTGTAACATTATACATACAAAATATTAGGAGGATGTGATAAAGTTGGCGCGGTGCCCCCTTCAATCAGTTGTAGGTCGTCTGATACCTTGATAAAGCCCTTTGCGCAACTAGTCCTATGAAGAAAATACAAGAAAAGTTTTATCATAACAAAAAAATTATATTTCAAATTTATTTGTAGCGTTCCTCTAAAATCAACATTTTATTTAATACAGTAATTGCACAACACACGTTTTTTTCCTTAGAAAGTAAAAAAAATGTCGCTTGTACACCTATGCATATATTCATAATTGGTCCCCTAATGAATCACAATTAAAAAATCGCTCTAGGTTTTTTTGCAAAACATCTCTCCGCCCACTGAACTAAAGGCTAGCGATACGTTTGTGAATTCGCGTCTATTCTCTAACGCAACTAGCTCAAAAAAAGTTATGACCCTTTGTTTACTAACGTATTCAGGTGACCACAAACGATCGCTTTAAACCGTTGGAAAATCTATCATTCCGCTTATCAGTTTCAGCAATCGATCGACAGCTTGCTATATTATAATAGACACGTGTATAGATTGATACAAACGGGTGAATCGGATTGTAAGAGGTATGGCGCTAGGATTCGTAAATCCATTTGGAGCGGCGCCAAATGAATGCGCGTATTGCATAGTCGACAGCGAATTGCATAGTCTTTTATTCAATGAATGTTTTATTAGCCGTTAAAACTGTTATTTAACTATGTAAGGGTGTGGTATTAGAAATAGTACTTTAATGTTATAAAAAGGACTTTGAAATAAAATTTTCTATTTCGCGTAATTATCAATGTATTATGGTTAATTCCGACTTTCTAAATATTGTATCCGGCAATCCTACCTTATGAATCTCAGGAATTTTAACTAAACATATTCAATTTTAGAACTTTTAACTTTAATTGTACAACATATAATGTGGCGAAAAATGGAAAAGTGAGACAAAAAGTATTTCCGCCTTCGTATAAGGAAAACGATGCGTCGATATCTAAAGAAAATTATCGTTCCATAAACAAAAGTTCTAGTATAAGTGAAATATCGATACTTTTTGCACATCTGATCTTGCCAGTGCCAGTGGTCAGCTTAACGACAACCTTGTCCAAGCGATTACCTTATACTCTGACCTGTTATATTCCGCCAGTGTACTTACTCAGTCAGCTGGCATTTTAATGTTGATTTTCATATTTGTTTACCGCCTTCTGAAATCTTCTAGAACAAACATTTTGTTATTGGATAGGAAGAATTGGCAAACCAATCATCAGTTAATCCATACTTAAAATGTTGTTAAAATGGAGAGGCATTTCGAGTGTTTTATATAAATCAGATCTTAGTATAGGTATAAATCAGAAGAACTGAATGAGCAACTATTTTGCATATGAAGAGTTAAGGTGTTAATGAACTTGCAGAGTTTCTCGAAGTGTCAATGTTTATATCTGTAAGCAGCCCTCGGCGCTAGTTACATATTCAAATATTTTACAATTTTAAAAGCAACGCTTTTAACTGTAAAATAATTCAAACCAAATTCTATCTTGCGTTATTCAAATGTTATTTGTTTTGGATAACTTTTCAAAGTCGGATCGCTTGCTGAATTATAAGAGCCTAGATTCGTACGCAGTAAATATATAAATTAAATGCAATTAAGTTATAATATGCAGGTTTCATTTGTCAATTACATAACATTCCTCCAAATCACATCGAATTAAAGCGGATTTTTTTTCTTGGCCTAACAATAACGGCAAAGCACACAATACACGCACATTCTGATGATGGAAGGTGGAAAGAGAGTCGCTGGGATGGCCACTATAGTCATCCGGTTCCATTTTTTTTAAAAGCAACAAACTCAATATTAATTATAAAACAAGAAAAAATCAATCAGGTGCGACGGAAATACCAGGCGATTGTGACAAAAAACTATTTCGGTCGTCATGTTGATTTATTTATTGACCTGTTTTACAATTAGAGAAACGCAAAAAATATCACCTCTCAAATTCACCTTTATTTGGAACTTGTTTTCGGTCAGTGAACAACTACATTTGGTTGATAGAGTTAACTAACACGTAAATCATTGAACGAATCAATGAATTCACAATTAACGCACTTTTACTGTCTCACAAAGATGTAATTGAAGTCATAATTGTATTTTAGCTTCGTGCCACGCTAGTTATTAAAACACCAGCGATCGTTAACTGCAAAAAGCGGTATCAAATCCCCAAACAGCAAAGTAATAACACTTCCAAACAATTGTTGATAACCTCATAAATGACCAACCACCGAATCGTACCCCATTTATGATGCTCCTACACCTGGTGGTAACCGTTCCTACACCAATGTTCCTACACCTGCCGGTACTCATAGTACGGAAAGTGAAAAGATAAAATGAAAGATTTTATCAAAAGTAAGGCGACACCTCTTAGTGAAGTTACTTCTATGAACTTTGGTCAGTGCAAACTATCTACTGATAAATATCAATTTACCAGAAAACATTTTCCAGCAGCACCCGTGACGAATAATGTAATTGGTCGGTGTCTTAATTTGATAGATCGTTTTCAATCGTTTCACTGACAGCCCTGAATAGGTTTCTTTGAACGTCGCACATAGGATTATTTGCATTGAAAACTTCGCCAAAATTATTTTTTGAAATGAATCATTGTAAATACGTATAAATAAGAAATTTGTGTCAGTTTAAAGTGTTTAATTCAATAAATTTACGAATAAAAGCTTTGAACAAATATACCATCACTATTTGATTAATCGGTTGCACTGTCTATCTTATGCTCACTGCCTTCCATTTGTTCTTTTGGATTAGATTGGTTTGTGTCGTGCATTGTTGGGTTGGTTTAGGTTTGTTGGGTTGTGTTGGGTTGGGTTTGCATTAGTTTAGATTAGGTTGTGTTTACTTTGGATTAGGTAGTGTTGAGTTATATTAGGTCGGGTTGTTTTTGGATGTTTGGCGTTGGATTGTGTATTGTTGGGTTGAATGTGTTTTGGATCGGGTAGGCTTGAGTTGGATTGGATTTGCTTTGGATAAGGTTTAGATGGTTTTGCTTGGATTGAGTTGAGTTTGCTCTGGGTTAGGACGATAGTATACATTCATTCAATAAACGATTAAAAATAACAAGTGGCTCAACTGAAATGAATATTGTAGCGCACTTACTAATTTTTGCGATAAAATGTATTTATTAGTGATATCGTGAACAACATCAGAACCTAGAAGCTGAACTTTCTCTTACTAGCCTTATATACCCTGTTATAAAAACCGCGAATGACTACTAATTATTTTGCGATTTTTATAACATATTTTGTGTTATAAAAATTATGCTGTTGAACTTTTAACATGTGGTTAATGAGCCCTTGGTCTTCATTTGTTAATTGAGTATGACATTACTTTTCCAATGTATTTTTTGTCTTCTTCTGTAAAAAAAGTCAGTCAAATTCCACCACATAGACACGTGGAGATGTGGGATACCATGATTTTGATATACTATGCAATATCTCAAATTGACCGCTTATCCTCCCAGTACTTAACTTTAGCTCATAATACATTTTTAAGTATTGCTTGTACTTTAAGGTTAAGTTCAGAACGAAAATGATAGGATAATTTTCGACGAGATACAGACAATTTTCAAATGACTATGATTAGCTCCGAGGAGTTTCCAGACCCGCATTTATCCATTTTAGCAATAGGTACCTTTTGCATTTAGTTTCTATGAATGTAATCATGTCATGAAATTCAAATCTAAGTTGGAGGGCCTTTACTAGAGACCATAGCTATCAAGCTCTAACTCAGTATGCTGCTAAACTTTTTATATTAAGAAGTAAATGTCCAAAATTGCACGTATTTTCTATTTGGCACCTTATTTTACCTTAATCTTTATTTCTTTTTCTTTCTTAATCTATATGTACTTTAATGTATATAATGTATATATATATATATATATATATATATATATATATATATATATATATAGAGAGAGAGAGAGAGAGAGAGAATTCCAAAGATGAAAACGTCTCACTTCTCCGGGACCTAAGAAAGACATAGTCAAAATAAAAAAAATGGAGCTCGTCTGAAGATGTTCAAACGATATAGTTTTGGTTTATATATATTTGCAGGCCAATTCGACAATGATTCTTTAGGAGGCTGAATTCGAATTTTACAATGCTTTTGATGTTAAATGGGACGGCATGTGTTATTTACGATTAATCGCCACTATATCGTTTTCAACTAAATTTAAATAGCTGAACTCGAAATTATCAATATTTTTGATATATATATATATATATATATATATATATATATATATGTATATATATTTATATATATATATATATATATATATATATATATATATATATATATATATATATATATATATGACGGCATCTATCATTGTTAATAAATCGCCACTATATTCGTTTTCACCTAATCTAAAAGTACTGAATTCAAATTTAACAGTGTTTTTGAAAATCAAGATGGCGGCACCTATCATAAATGGCCACTATATTCGTTTTCGATTAAATTTAAATCTCTGAACTCGAATTTTTTAATATTTTTCGTATTCAAGATGGCGGCATCTATCATTCCTAATAAATCGTCACCGTATTCGCTTTCACCTAATCCAAAATTTAAAGTGATGGCGTCTGTCATTTGCAATAAATCGGTACTATATCGGTTTCAACGAAGTTTAGGAGACTGAATTAGAATTTCATAGCGTTTTTGACCTTCAAATTGACGGTATTTGTCATTTGTAATAAATCCTCGCCATATTATTTTTGACTAATTCTAGGGTGCTAAATTCAAATTTCACAATGTTTTTAAAAATGAAGATATCTGCAACTATCATTTATATAATCCGCCACTATATCGTTTTCGACTTAATTTAAGGTCCTAAATTAGAATTTCATAAGGTTTTTGATATATAAGGTGCCATTTGGAATATATCATAACAATATTCCTTTTCGATGAATTTAGGTCGCTAAATTTGAATTACACAATATTTTTTGAAAATAGAGTGACGGTATTTATCTCTTCTGAAATAGATCCTCACTGTGTTCGATTTCGTCTAACTTTAGGATGCTGAATTTGTAAATCATATTATTTTTGAGAACCAAGATGGCGGCATCCGTCTCTGTCACAATAAATCTTCCCTACATTCGATTTCAACTATAGGGTGCTAAATTAAAATTTCAAAACATTTTTATGAATCTTTATCTTTGATTATGATAAAAATAAAGACTCATAAAATGTTTATGAGTCAAGATAGTTGTGTCCTCATGTGATATTTGTGTTTAGCATGTGTCTCTGTCGAAATAAATCGTCGCCTTATTCAATTTCGACTAAATTTAGAGTTCTGAATTCGAATTTGACAATGCTTTTGAAATCTGTCACTTTTGAAATAAATAGTCACTATACGATTTCATGAAATTCAGATGTCGCTATCGAGCACAACACACTCAAATTTGTGGTTGATGGTGAATAGCAGCTAAACTGCTCATGACTGAACTCGATTATCAAACGAGAGGTATTCATTTTACCCCACTTTCCCCTACCGGAATTGACCCATATATTGAAAGTACCCGATATTACGCGTTCTGCATTTTATTGAGGTGAGTGTTGTCAAATTCAGCAATTTTGAAAAATTAGTATAATAAACTCAAAAATAAGCATGGTTGAAGAAAATATCCATATTAATAGCATCAAAATTAGATGTATATAAATATCCTTCAATATATTTTAAAATCTAATAAAATAAATATCTTTCAATATATTAAAATACAAAGTGATAATATGCGTTGAGATTACCGCAATCTTCCTTAGTGGAATTGATTTTAATATTATAAGTGATCGGTATTAATAAAACTTTACCTTTTTCAATTTAAGGTTGCTTTAATCACATACAAAATATTTTCAAATTCATCATCTTCGAAAATTGGCTACAATAACTCGCATCTTTATCTTTGTAGTCATAACATGACTGTAATCACTTACATGTTGAATTTGTATAAAAATAAATTAAAAAGAAAAATATTATTGGAGTGGAGCATCCTTTTCAGGGTGTATGTAGTCCTGTGCTTAAGAAGAGAAAGGGTAATCTTTAGAGCAAGAGGTAGAATAGTGCGTACACTTGACTGCATGTGTTCAAAGAAGTTCCATTTGATTTGTGAACTTATATGGGTGAGACCCAGACCGTTTTTGCATATTTTTTACATATTACACGTGTATTGAATGTTGTACTAATGAGCATGTGTGTATGTAGCGATTCTTAAGGTTAGAAAAAAGAAAAAAAAAGGTTGTATTCAAAGAAGTTCTACTTGATTCGTGAGCTTATATGGGTGAGACTCAGGCATTTTTACATATTTTTACGTATTACACTTGAATTTAACGTTGTACTAATGAGCATGTGTGTGTGTAGCGATCAAACTTTTCTATGTTACGTAAAATGACGTAAAATATCTCATTCGTTCTTAAATTAAATCCGCGAGTTATTATTATTAATACTTGAGAAAGAAAAAATCAGAAGCAAAATAAATTACTCATATGATTAATATAATTATATTCCAGTGCGAAGGATTAAAAAAAATCCGAAAAATCAGCATATCACGCGCTGCGATGCGACGCGATGCAAAGTAGTCCACTCCCATACAAGTGGTTGTTCGAAATATAAAAAAGGTAAGGTGAACATATCGATTGGGGATATCTGGAATTATAATTAGGGCTAATTAGTGACCATTAGTACATAATTATTTCTTCATTAGTTATTAGAAGGTCCCAATGAGGGTAATCAAACATTATACAGCTTATTCGTAATTAAAATTGCAATCATTGACATATTGTGCTCATTGCGGTTAAAACATAGAAAATTATTTCTGTACTTGAATGTGTGTTAGTGATTGTCGTGGGAACTTTTAATGAAGATATTTACTTGTGAAATTAGTTTTTTTAATCACTTTAGTTTATATATGGTTACGTGGTTAGACAGTGAACGTTTTCTTTCAGAACGTTTTCTTTCCGATTTCAATTTCATAAGTCCAAGAAAAAATATTGGTAGTTGCAAACTCAATCATATTTTTAAAATAAGTATTGTTTGAGCAGCTCACGGAACTATTTATGATTTGGTCTCTTTTGATGAGGACCTAACATTTGTCAATGAAAAGATTAAAATGTTTTGAACGGAGGCATCAAAAAAATTGACTAAATAAAGACAAAACATGAACAATTTCTTAAAATACAATAACGTGTGGCTGACTGAGATATTTGAGCTGCCAACTACATTATCATTCATAGGTGGAGAAGAAACCCGTCCTGGACCCTCACGAGGCAGAAAACCAAAGACCTTTGACGAGTGCGCCCTTTCTACGAAATAAAAGAAAATAAAGGTTTTTGTGAATAGCCTAACTGCCTCTAAGTTGGCACTGGCATATACTATGTCCTTGAGAGCTATAGGGCATTTTGCAGCAGCCAATGTTATAAAGAAATTGCCAATATCACCTGCCAAGTTCAACACTGAACGAGAAGAGCGCAAGAAAGTACTAAATAATGAAGAAGCCTTATCATTATATTTATGTTGAGGTCTTTCGCAGTGTAAACATAATTCGCTCCGGACTACCGTCGATATCATACACCAGGACACCTTCCCGAGTATTCACCTTCTTGTAAAAGCCAAAACATTGTGATATCCATAAGATAATTTCACTGAAGTGACAAAAACCTATGCTGAAGTTCAACTATTCGGACATTTTCGGATTTTGATGACTCTGACGACAGTGGCCGCGATCATTGTGAAGAGTAAACCTTTATTATTATGGTAATAAATTAGGTCTAGATGTTGTTATTTGTAGATAAGTCATTTTTTTATATTTTATTGGTTAAGTACTTCAAATTACATTTTAAATAATACCTGGTTTATAAGTAAGTTTTATCTCTTTTTATGATTGTGATGCATTCATTTGTGAATTATTTTAAATCATATTCCATTGTTTTCCTCTGTGTTACTGTATTCATTACTTGAATAAAATTTTCTAATCTTAAGCTGTATATTTTTTATTATTGAAATATTATTTTCAGAACAGTTTTTTTTAACTATTATACACCTCTCGTGCCCTACCGCGAATGCGTACTTATCCACTCGATATTAAAAACGAAACGAATGTTCACGAAACCACATTCGAAGTTACTTAAGTATCCTGAAACAAGGTATCGTCACAATTAAATGAAACTACGTGATGTAGTATTATTTCTACTTTCTTTAAGTTCTTTACCACGACCTAGGTTTCGTTGTATTACAACATCTTCAGGTGGGATATTAGCAAAGATTACATCTTTGCTAATATCCCATACCTTGTTTTGATACCTTGTTTCAGGATACTTAAGTAACTTCGAATGTGGTACTATTATTATTTTAACGTTGTTTACAATATCTTTGAACCTTTATTTTAATGGAGTTTTAATGGTTAAAAAGTTTAACTGAAAAATTGTACGCAACACAACTGAGCTCCCTTCATTTAAATTGTTAACGCACTTTAACATGGAAAAAAAACATTGAAAATAACTACATGTCTAGTTAGAGGCGGTATTCTTTTTTCTACAAAAAAGCTGATTATTTAAAAAGAAAATATATATTTTAATAAATAAACTCAACGATATCGAATACCACATTATTGTCATCAGAATTGCATAAATTTACAAAGTTTCAAATCGATACAACGATTAGAAGTTGGTGAAAATCGACCTGGTCAATTTGAGTTTGCAACTACCAATATTTTTTCTTGGACTTATGAAATTGAAATCGGAAAGAAAACGTTCTGAAAGAAAACGTTCACTGTCTAACCACGTAACCATATATAAACTAAAGTGATTAAAAAAACTAATTTCACAAGTACATATCTTCATTAAAAGTTCCCACGACAATCACTAACATACATTCAAGTACAGAAATAATTTTCTATGTTTTAACCGCAATGAGCACAATATGTCAATGATTGCAATTTTAATTACGAATAAGCTGTATAATGTTTGATTACCCTCATTGGGACCTTCTAATAACTAATGAAGAAATAATTATGTACTAATGGTCACTAATTAGCCCTAATTATAATTCCAGATATCCCCAATCGATATGTTCACCTTATCTTTTTTATATTTCGAACAACCACTTGTATGGGAGTGGACTACTTTGCATCGCGTCGCATCGCAGCGCGTGATATGCTGATTTTTCGGATTTTTTTAATCCTTCGCACTGGAATATAATTATATTAATCATATGAGTAATTTATTTTGCTTCTGATTTTTTCTTTCTCAAGTATTAATAATAATAACTCGCGGATTTAATTTTTTTTTTTTTTTGTAATACAACGAAACCTAGGTCGTGGTAAAGAACTCAAAGAAAGTAGAAATAATACTACATCACGTAGTTTCATTTAATTGTGACGATACCTTGTTTCAGGATACTTAGTTTCATTTAATTGTGAATAATGAATTTCTACAAAATTAACGCCAAATATATTCAATATTCAACAAGGTATCGTCACTTGAAATTCCTTCTTCTGTAAAGAGATTTGATAACTATCTAAATGGGACACAATCTAAACGAAATGTTCATTCTCATAAAAATATAAGCAAAATAATTGAACTACGTAAAAGTAAAATAAGAACAAGAAATACTTTTTAATTTTCTTATATTTAAATCACTTCTTTAATCTATCACAAATTACATAAAACATAAGATGACGTGGTTTTGGTTGCCTATGCTTTACTACTTCATTCTCTTGTTGAGAACTTGATATTCAACATGTGATGGTCCACGGCTCCTCGATGAAGTACATGTGCAAGTTGGTTACTCCATTCTGTGTGGTAAAGCTCCTCATGCAATCAGGGGCAGTAGGTATGTACAGCTGTAAAATTATATTATATTATAAACTTTAAAATTAGGATTATATCCCTCATTTGAATAATCTATGTAATATTAAACAGATTTTGATTTTTGACACTAGTAACATTTATAATTACAATATTCGTGAAAACAAAATCTAGATTGTGGCTAAACGCAAAATATTTTCAAAATTTTCAAGTTCTGTGTCGACTCATCGAATGGAAAAAGACCACCAAAATAACATTAAGTAAAGTATATAAAAGCTTACCTCAATTTGGCGATAACCTTCGTCGATGCGTTCAAACCATGGCCGCTCACCGTTGTTTACTTTTCCAATAACAGTGAAACCCAATCCAATGACTTTGCCCTCTTTGACGAGCACGAAGTACGGAAGGTATTCGTGGCAGTCCATCTGCTTTGTCATATTGTAGTAGTAATGCATCCCTAAAGACAATGAAAAAAGTTACAACTATTTAATTAGGTGAATTAATGATAATTTTGATGGCAATTTCAGGAACCTACACTGCTCGTATAAAATCAATTACAAACTTGAAAATAATGCTTTGAATAAATATCTATAATGCTTTGAATAAATATCTATAATGCTTTGAATGTAATGCTTTGAAATATCTATAATGCTTTGAATGAATATCTATAATGCTTTGAATAAATATCTATAATGCTTTGAATAAATATCTATAATGCTTTGAATGTAATGCTTTGAATAAATATCTATAATGCTTTGAATGTAAAGTTTGATAAAACTATTTTCGATATTTTTGTTTAACTCAAATATGAGTACTTACATACTAAACAATTATGCGACTTACCCATGTTAGGGATGCACTCTTGCTTCTTGAAAAGGGTCTTGCTTGCTAAATCGGCTTCATTGATTGGTATGGACATCAGCTGTCCATCTTTAGGAATCCAAATGCCGTCAATTGTTTGACTCAAGGGTGCCTTACGCCCGCCAGCTTTGATAGTTTCTATGGAAAAAAAAATCACAAAATATTCATAAATTTTAATTTATTGATTTCGCAAAGAAGCTTTTGGAATTGGTGAACTTAATTAATCATACTGCGCAAGTAAAATTTACAGAAAATATTATTATTTAATTATTTAATGATGTTTTAAGCTGCATTGTAGTTAAATTTTTAAGTTTTGATACACACGCATACACATATATATGTTTATTGATCGAATGGGTTGTTTCGAAATGAAAACAAACCTGGTGAAGCAATGTAATAAGCTGTAGTCCAGTATTCAGCGCCGTTTATTGTCTTCTTCACAAACTTCGATGAAACGTCATATGGGAGGCTGGCAAGATCTTTTGTTGCAATCTGTTAGAACATAATAACATTTGGTAACTATTTGATATCCTTGCATGGAACCATAACTATAAAGTATATTATACGATTTAGCGTAAGAACTGGAAAAAGTTTTATAAAATATAAAAGTTTACAGCAGACACAAGAAATTACCAAGACTTATTTAGTTGCAACATCTAATGGTAAAGGATTAATAAAGAATTTTATAATACTTAAAATAACACGATGTGACGTAATTTCAAATCTAATTATAACTCCAATATCCAAATATGTTCTTACCGCCAACTGCATACCGGCAACGGTACCGGACTTGTCGTAGAGTGGACATGCGTGCGGATCCCCATTGTAGCACAGCATGGTCACATCATGAACCAAGTCTGGTGGGTTGGTAACTTTCTTGTAGCCTGCAGACTCAGCATCCTTAACCGTTTTAGGAATGTTGAAGAAATTTTGTTTATCTCTCAAATCCCCAGTCGCTCCCCACGTGGCTGGAAATATAAAAAACATAAAGAAATTGTAGACAACAAATGTGATATTACAGTATTATTATATAATTATAATATCATTTATGCTCTCACAGAGACTGGTGATGGAACGATATTAAGTAGCAGAGCAGTAAATATATTTAAAAGATATACATTAAATTTCTAAATATAAACATTGAGCTAATTCTCTTCACTCGAAGAGTTTTTAAATGTAAAGTAAAACACATTGATGAAATAAATGAATCTTTTGATGCAGGATTATAAGAGTGAACTTAGCGAATTAAGAGTGAACTTAGAGAAGCTACCAAAAAACTATACTCTGCTGATTTATTTTGTTGTCTGTTAATAAAAAAACAGATGTTTTATAGCTAATTAGCTTAATCTTTTAAATTATTATTTCAATGCTACTTGAACCACATACTATATCAATTATATACGATTCATGATCTCAAATAGGAAAAAAAAACTAATATTTGATTATTAATTTAGCTTTGTTGATATATTGTATCAAATACTGATAAAAAGATAATTACCTCTGTATCCATTATACGTATATCCTGTGAACAATAAAGAAAGAAACATGTTAGTTTAAAGGTTACTTGTTTTTTTTTCTAGAAACAGGCCCTTAATTGGCGAGCAAATTTCTTTTATTAGCAACAAATTATAATAAAAGGGGTCTGTAGGGTGGAATTTCTCTACGCTTTTCTACACTGCAAATCTTTTTCTGTAAATGAAATTCGTGCATTGATAAATTTATGACCTAGATGTGAATTCCATAAAACTGATTATTCAAATTTACTTGATATTAAGGCTTAATTGTTTTGTCACAACGAGAATTCTTGGCATATTCTTTGATCGTGCTCCGAAATGAATAATTGCTAATGAATGTTGCCGTATAAGCGGAAAAGGCTTTTCCTTTCTGAGCGGAGTGGCTTTGTAAAAAGATTGTATATACGCAGATAAATATGTAATATATATGTAGATAAATATGTAATATGTATGTACGCAGATAAATATGTAATATATATGTAGATAAATATGTAATATGTATGTACGCAGATAAATATATAATATCCATGTAGATAATTTAGAGAATTAAATTCTTGAGAAAGAAGGCAAATATATTTTGACAAATTAACATAAAAAATTGTCCTCTTTGTCACTATGCCCCACCTTCGCTGCACGAACCCGCGCAATGTGCTTCTAATTTTGCGAAGATCAGAATTTTCCCGAGAAAATCAGTTACGTCACGCTGTTTGTCTTGCAAACATGGAAACTCCGAACGATATGGGTGTGGAAAGTTTGAACAAAATTTACTAAGTGAGTGTATATAATATATTTTCGCTTTTTTATATTCTGTAATATTTCAGAATAAATTCTAGTTCAAATTTTCTATTGTCAATCGGAAGTAGAAAACCTGTTAAGTACAAGCAGTATGAAGATACCATACATACTTATTTACATTTCCACTAAACAATTTATTATATAATAGTTAACGTTATTTTATACCGTGTAAATATTTATGTACTTCAATGTATCTAATTGATACATAGGACGGACTTATTGCTACGAGAGCAATATCTTACAGCCGACCAAAACACCAGTCCAGCCCCGCTCGACGAGTCGCCGGGAATCGAACCCGGGTCCCCGCGGTGCGCCGCGCAGTCATATGCCATATACCTTGTGATCAACCCAACACACCATGGCGACGACAATGTTACCAGGTATATCATTCACAGACGTAAGAAAAATAGTAACTTGGTTGTCTATGTCACTTTAATTTATTAATGAAGTACTTATTAATTACCGTTACATTTATTTCTTTACATTATTAATTCTTAAAATTTATAGCGGATCGTTTCACATTGCGAAACGCTTTTGGCCACTCGTATTATCCGAAGAAGAGGCCATATCCAAAGCATCACCAAACGTTCCTAATGGCTAACGTGTAAAACTAATTAAATGCTATGAGATAATCTCTACTTCGAGTATAAAAATCGCAATAAGCAGAAGGAAAGTTAAACTAGAAATGGGTAGCATTCAACATGGGGGCTTTATATAAAAAGAAATAGATTCAAAAAAGCACATTATTAAAACAAATATAGTTACATTTAAGACAAAGCAATTACCTCATCTTTTGATACAATAATCACAAGCAATTACCACGTTTAGAGCCCTAATTATATCTCTAATTAACGTAAAATCATTGCTTTGGTAGAGATTTGTTTTGCGTATTCCAGATCTTTTAATAAAATTACTATTCAAAATTTACGAATGAAATAATAAATGATTTAACAACCGAAGATTGCAATACTGCAGCCATAAATGTTTCTGTTGTGTGTTTTTATTAAAAAAAAATTAATTGTTGCTACGTTATTCAAGGTTGCTCCACAAAAAACAAATTCTTTCCAGGTTTTAGTTGAGGGAAAATTATTACCGTATGTTGTAATTCTTCCTCAGAATCATATTCGTAATTGAATACTTTTTCATTTTTATGCAGGATTCAGTGCAACAGACGCGGCTACAAATAATTGTGATACTTATGGAAATATACTGAAGGTTGACAAATATCAGCATTGATTAAGGATATTTACTGCCGGTAAATAGGATCTGTCTGATAGGCTTTGAAGTGGCCAACCAGCTAGATTTAATGATTAAGCTTTAAAATGTCTAGACAAAAAGATTAAGTATGTTAGTGCCGCATCGCAGGGAGATTTCAGCCGTTCTTTTCTATAGGAATTGATGTAGTAATGAAACGTGTAATAAAGCATGAATAGAGTGCTTTAAAAAAAACTAATATAATAAAATATTATTTGTTTTATATTAAGAACATAAATAAATTTAAAATCAAGTTAAATTTAAAAAAAATATTTCGTCAATATGCCGCCATACTGACGATACCCAAGATGGAAAATTAAAAAAATACTATATATATATATATATATTCTTATATATATATATATATATATATATATATATATATATATAAAGTAATAATATAAATCGTTATTGAAAAAATATTACTCGTATCTCCATAATCTTATAAACATGTTGTAACAATTAAATTTTAATGACTCTCTTCCAATATAAATATTATCAAATAAAAATGCTTGCTATCAATCACCACAAAACATTTTTTTTAACTTCATAAAATAAATGCTATATAACTCGAATTTTGAGTAAAAAATATCTTTTTTTATTATTAGTCTGTTTTTTTAAATTATAAATGCTTCGTTCCTCTTTTGACAAGTAAAAAAACTTCGAATACTTAGTCTTCGAATACATGTATAAAATTGGACTTGCATTTTTTGAAAGGAACTAATTCTTGACTTTTATTAATCAATTGTTATTTACTGGCCATGATTGTAACACTTTTATGAAATATCACAATTTTAACATTATTGAAATAATAGGCTAACAATATCGGATTATAGACTTTTCCGTACTCACCGCTAGCGGAATAAACGCCGAGAGCGAAGATGCACAAAAACAATTTCATCTCGAGTGCGAGTGGAATAGATACTTAACGCACCGCAGTCTGAATTCGACTGATAGCGTTATGGGCTTTTACCCGTCTATTTATTGCTTCGTACGGAAAGCAGCGCTAGAGGAAATTGGAGGCTCGCCCGTGAGTCAGCGTTGCCAACGATCATTATATCGGCAACAAGTTTGCCGGGTACCTGATGAGCGCTGGCTAATCACGTCGATTTACATAATATAGCATAATATAAACAGCACTGAATGTCACTTTGAAATAATCGTAAAATATATTTTATAACTTTAATCGAATGTTAAAAATAAATAGTTTTTTTGTAATGTTTAGTTACGTAACAAAAAGGAATTAAAAAACAATTACATTTGCCTCGGATCTCGTTTAAAACTGATACCTTAATTATTTTAAAACTTATCTAAAAACACATATTCAAAACGGAAATCGTATTAACGATATGCGGGCAAAAAATTCACTTTTAATATTGTTTAAAATTAACAATTAGCAAAATAATTTTAATTGATTTATTAATACACGAAGCTTGCATATATGTGGAAAAGTATATACGCATTTGCTGGAACTTATTTCAAAACGACTGAATAAGTCATCAGTCGGGTCTCGAAATTTGTACGAATATAATCATTGTATATAGTAAATATGTGTATAATGTATATGACAACGCTCATGAGGCCTGTAATCGAATAACGCTTTTCGCTGGAAAAATAAATTTGTTTGTAATACACAAACAAATAACAACAAAAAAATTTTATGACACTACCGTCATTTTTTTATGTCACGCAACCACACTTATACACGGAGCTAAGGTTTTTTTGCTTAAAATTGGTCTTTGTACTACGTTACTGTCAAAGAAATTTTAAAATATGCTCCATCGGAAAACGTTCATTAATAACCTAAACCATATTATAAAAATAAAGTAAAACCTATGTGTGCGTAAATTTTCATCAACAATTTTTTATGGGTCCCTGTTTCCTGTTTTATAACTTTTTTACATTTTGTCTAATTTCAATTGAATTTATGATTTATAATTTCGTTATTTACAAAAAAATTAAGTTCCTTCACCTAGAAAAGATAATGCCAGAAAAAGTATTGTTAAGCAGTTTTTTCTGCAACATGTAAATCTTTTTAAATTGTAACCTTTAAACTAAGTAAAAAATCTGTTAGGTACGTTTAGAATTCGAACTACAGGGGTTCCGTACACACATAGTTATACACAAAAGTTTAAACATTTAAAGATATGTAGCATTTCTACTAAACTATTTACAAGCATCGATTATTTCTGAGTATGCAAATATATTGCCCAGTGCAACTTTCACAGCCGTTAATTATCAAGAATTACATAAAAACTATGACATTTAGAATATTCGCTAAAGTTTCCTTATATACTTTAAATTAGTTTACATAAATCCTGTCATTATAATTTAATGTTTAGTAGTTATTTAGATTTAGGTTTAGTAGTTTTAGAAAGTTTAAGCTTTCACATCGAAAGATATCCGAAAAAATAGCTGTGACAGACAGACGTATGGAAGTCATAGGACGAGCATATAAATTGTTTTATAAGTATTCAATTTTTTTTTATTTTAAGGTACAAAAACCTGATAACAAATATTTTTGTTCAGGAGAGAAATTCCTAATTTGAAGACATGAGTTACATTACATGTAAAGAAATAGGGCTTTGATCATGTTCCCTATTATATATTAATACTTTTTGTAAATGTTACGGATGTTGTATCTTAATGAAACAACAAAATTGTAATTTGGACAATTTTACTAGTCCCTATTTCTACTTCTATTACTCGAGAGCCACCTCGTAAATTTCAACGAAACTTTTTGCCCAGGGACTAGTTTTATACGCTAGTCTATACGCTAGTTTTATACAAAGTATATAAGAAAACTTTAGCGAATATTCTAAATTTCATAGTTTTTATGTAATTCTTGATAATTAACGGCTGTGAAAGTTGCACTGGGCAACATATTTGCATACTCAGAAATAATCGATACTTGTAAATAGTTTAGTAGAAATGCTACGCTATCTTAACTTAATATATGACTTCACATATAAATCGTATATAATTAGGCAGCTGAAAGAGAAGATCACAGACGAAGTCAAAACTCATTGTGAGATATAGTTCAACCTGTCATTAGTTTTACCCGGTTTTTGGCATGTTTCATTTTTATAAATGAAAAATGTAAATGAAAATCTAGCTTCATAAATGTAAAATCGGAGATTACAAAAATCATTCTATCCAATATCAAATCTTACTAAAATTGTATAATAATATTTTTAAGTAACGACATTCTAAAAGGTTTTTACTTAAGCGAAATCAACCAATGACAAATTAAACCGGAAAATTATTTTATTCGTTTTCAGCGACCTGCGGTATTCCCCCAGAACTTCCTACAATGAACTTATTCGAAACACGTAAAGCAGTGATATTGACTTTGTAAACATAATAAATTAGATTTTCCCGCATCAACTCTATAATGTAAACCATAAACAGACTGTATAATTTCCTGTTTAGTAGGTACGTGAGACTAAACCGGTTTGCATCTCTCGAGTGCTGAGGAAAATGCAATCTACGAATATATCGAGATAAAACTAATTACTAGTATCGATAATGAGATATCATTTAATAACAAATTACAGACAATACTATCGACCTGTTATTAAAATACATATTGTTATTAAAATATCGGCGAAACAAAAAAAAGCAAGAGGAACGATATTGATTTAAAAACAGCGAATATCGATATTTTTGGTAATGGATTGATAATATATGCACATATATTATATATATATATATATATATATATATATATATATATATATATATGTGTGTGTGTGTGTGTGTGTAATAAATTGATAGTCTGTGAAACGTTTTTTATTTAACCGTTAGTGCCGACGTACTAACTAAATTTGCCACGAGCGCGACGGCGCTCGCGAAATCAGTTGCTGTTTAGCGCGCGGTAGGGGAGGTCGCTCGCACGCATCGCTAATTTTTTATCTTTCTACGTGTTACATAAAGTTCAAATTATAATATTATTAGTAATTACAATATAAAAAGGATCCAGGAAAAGAACATTTTTAACCCATAGTGTCGGAATATGAAAATAATTCGAGTGAAAATCATCGTTTTTCAAGTTGTGAAGAAAGCGATAGTGGGAGTGACATTGTGGTGCGCTCACAATTTGGCGTAATGCAAATTTTGAGTGATAGTGATAATAGTGACGATAACAATTATTTTGCCGATACGGAGTATGTACCGTACTGCGAAAATGACGATCTGACCTTGATTTCAGTTTTTGTTATAATTTTTACAATATATATTTCCATCCACAATTAAATGAAACTACGTGATGTAGTATTATTTCTAATTTCTTTACCACGATCTAGGTTTCGTTGTATTACAACATCTTCAGGTGGGATATTAGCAAAGAATTTATATTATAAATTCTTTATAATAGATTATATAATAGTCCACCTGGAGATGTTGTAATACAACGAAACCTAGGTCGTGGTAAAGAAATTAAAGAAAGTAGAAATAATACTACATCACGTGGTTTCATTTAATTGTGAATAATGAATTTCTACAAAATTAACACCAAATATATTCAATATATTTCCATAATTTTCTTTGCATTTTATTATCCTTGTACAAGTTTTTATTAAGAAAACACCGAAAAAATTATTAAAATTGAATAATATTTGGAAGAGATACAGTTTTTTTCGAGACAAGGGTAAATGACATCAAAAACAAAAGATTTCTTTGGCATTTTTAAGTATATATGAATAAAAAACGATGGCACTAAAACAGTTAAAATAACAAAATACCTGCTTTTTCTGTCGAATCTAGAAGTACCTGTAGAATATTTTGTCGAGTCATTTGATGATAATGAAATATACGAAATTATTAATGGAAACATAGTGCTGTTCGTGTTATATTCTTATCGTCTTTCATAATCAATTGAAACTATCTTAAAAGTATTTATTTTACAGCAGGCATTAAACTACTAAAGCTTTCAGTATGAATTGAACGCGTATGCCGTTCGTTCCGTATTTCTAAAATATTGTTATTTTATTAATAATAATTATTTATAAAGTGAATACCTTGAAAACTAAACAATAAGTAATTTCATTACAATCGAAACTACCTAATCGGTGCGAATTTAATGTACCGAATACTTAAATATCTATATTTTTCTTTTAAATATAACTTTAGTCCTTTTAAGAAGTCCTGATTCCCACAGGCATCCCGACCCGTCAGCAAACAAAGTTGGACGCTTCTCGAAGCAACCCGGTCGCGTAAAAAAAGAAGTTCAAGATCGTAGAAGAAACACAAAGTTGTACGATAAAAGCCTTTTCGATACAAACATCTTGAAAAGTTTGGTTCTGTGAAGAAAATACAAGGTAGAAATGTTAGGGAAAAAATGTGATATTTAAAATTTATTTCAAATATTTTTTTAAAATCAATATTTTCAGGGTATCTGATTGCACACAAAATATATACTTTTCCCTAGAAAGTAAAAAATCACACATTCACATGTTGTATTGAATATATAATCATAATCGCCCCACCACTAATAAAAACTAATCAAAAATCACTGTTGGGGGTTTTATAATGCAAAAAAAAATTCCTCGGCGACTAAAGACTACATTTTTAAATTCGCATCTGTTTTCTAAATCAAATAGACACTAATTAAATTATTTTTTTAAACCTTTGAATGTGCAATTTTAGGCCTTATATCTTTAATCGTACAAAAGATGCTGTAACGAAACGCTGATAAGTGAAACTAAAAGGATTTCCGCCTTAAGATAAGTAAAACAAAGGGTCAGTATCTGAACAAAAACATCGCTGTATAACAAAAGTTCTAGTGTAAGTGAAGTATCGATACTTTTTCCGCAACCCTAGCACTGTCTGATCTTGACTGCTTGTCTGCCAACGGTCAACTGAACGATAACCTTGTCCAACAATTACCTCATACTGTGGCCGGCCATATTCAGCCAATGCACTTGTGCAGCTGCACACAAACTTTTTACCACCGATCTTGGATTGGATTGGAAATAATAACAAACGGATTAGTTTACATGTACTTATGATGTTAATATGAAGAGTTGTTAATATGAAGTGTTTTGTTGTTTTGGTCTGTTCAGTATTGGGTTGGCCTGATCAGTTGGCTATTTGTTCGAAATATGATTTTTGAAACATCTTATCTTAATACAAACATTTAAAGAATTTAGTGAGGAAGTAGATTGCCTAAGAAAGGTCAAACAATTAATGAAATCCCAGAGTTTCTCCAAGCTTCTTTATTTAAGTATTTTAAAAAGCTTTTCAAAATCAGTTATTTAGAAAAGTTGCAGAACATGTGAAGTTAATTAATATTTTTGAATTGTGACGGTCAAGTGTACTTTTGTTGGTACTATAGTATTAACATTGCAGCGCTGTTGTAAATATTCTACAAGCATTATTGTAGATCGGATAGAAATTTATTTACAACTTTTAAGATTACCTAAAAAACAAAGAGATTATTACAGAAACTACTCATTATCGGATTTAAATAACATTGAAATTTTTTAAAGATCACCCCGAAAACTTTTATGCATGTTTTAAAAATTAAATGCAACTGAATTGTAGTAAGTATTCGCAGGCAAACTGCATCTGATATTCACCATTTTAAGATTCGTCAAAAACCACACACAGGTGAAAGGTTAAAATGTAATTTAATCAGCATTTGGATTACGATGGTAAGGATTTAGGGGATGGATGAACAGATGGATCACGAAGAGAACCGAATATTTATAATCCCTTCGAATTATGTTTCATTCTTGTTTCTAGCAATGGACTATCCAATTTTTTCACCCTAAAAAGAATAAAGAATTACAAATTTAATAAAGCTTCTTGGCCTCTATATGAGTAGGGAGCAAGGCCAATAATTTATCAAGTCAAGCTTGACCTAACAATAACGACAAAGCACACGATACGCGCACACTCTGATGGTGGAGTGCGTAAGAGATGTCATCGAGATGTACGCCACGGTCGACCGGTTTCACTTTGCATAAAGGCAACAAAGTCAACGAAATATAAAATGAGGAAAAAGTCAGTCAGATGTGACGGGAACACCCGAACTGACAATGGTATAAAATATTATAAGTTTATCCTCGTTATTATCACCTTGGAGTCCTAACGAATACTGCTGTTTACGTTACTTATGTACTGACAACCGTTGTTAACTCCTGGCAGTCGTGAACGTACCTTGGCTATCGCGGGTTAACTTTACGTTATTTTGAAAAAAAATTAATAAAAATAATGAATGTTAGTATATGACAATGTATTTTACAGGACAAGTGCCATTCTTCGGTTATACCCATAAAGTCTTTATCCTTCGTCGAGGATACTTGTTCAAACTCATACATTTCTTTATATACATATATATATATATATATATATATATATATATATATATATATATATATATATATATATATATATTATTGCAAACAAATAAGAAAAATTGTAAATTTTGACCAATATTAAAAAAGCGAAATGTGAAGTAGAGATTGTATAGTTTCTTTAATTGTGCTCAAGCGAAATGACATTTTTTTTAATTTAAATTTTAAATAAAATCTCAGACTATTTTAGATAGAGAAATCTTGTCAGGCTAGATGAAATTCTGACAAATGAAAAATATCGTCGTCGTTGTGTGAAAAATTCGTTGCAATTTTTAAATGAAGTTTTCAATTTTTCAATTAGCAAAGCTTTTATTTTTGTTTCCTATAAAGTTTATTTATTCTAACATACGAATTTTTCATATAACAGTGACCCACATAAAATTACATTAGGATTTTAATTTCAAATATTCATTGTTCTTTTCAACTTTTAAACTCACAGAAGGCACGCGCCTTCTGTTCTATTATTTTAAACCTTATTTATAATTAAAAAGTTTATAAATACGATAATAATTTATTTACGTCTCCAAAATTCTCCTACATTAGAAATCTGTTGCTTTTTCAAGCATTAAGTTCTATTAGATTCATTGATAGAATCGGATAAGTTAGAACCAATGCGTCTCATTTATTGGGAGCATTGTCTTCTGATTATTTCCTTAAAGTTTCCTTCCCTTTCTGATATCTTCGGTTCGTGTCTATCACTTCACTATTTCCTCATAGTGATAGTTTTAGACGACAAACGTATCCTTATTTTCGGCAGTTTGAACACAAATGCCTTGATTTATTATTCAACAACTGTTAATGAACAGTTCCAGGTAAAAAGAAAAAAATAAGAGACATTGACATACTTTATATTGCCATACATACAACTTTACTTAATACATATAAATCTACTTTTTCATAAATTTTTTTCTTTTTAGAATTAGAGTATGGAAGTCAAACATGACATCGAAGAGCAATATCAACAAGCAGATACATACCTACAGAGTTCGTGTATTTCAGCAATGCTGTTTTCCTGAAAATATAACTGCTATGATCATATTTTTAAATCAAAGACGTTAAGATATGCGATAAAAATTTAGTAGTTCGCACGCACGAAGTAAGATTCCGTGGTGTCCGCAGCTCCCGAAACATTTGTTGCAAATTAATCGAAATGAATTTATTTGCAAACACCAATCAAGTGCTCGATCTAGATTTTTTTCATATTCAGGGTTGAATGAAGGATTACAATTCTACCGCGTCTGTACTTTCTTTAATTTAACAAGTGCAGAGCGAAAAACGTCTTCATAAATGTTTTAGGTCGAATTGAACTAATAAATTAGAGTATTAATAATTATCGCAATGTCAATGGTTGGCTTATAACCACCATGTTTATAAGCCAACCAATACTTGTTTATATCACTATATTTAGTTATTAGTACAATTACATTAGTGCAAATTAAATTAATCCTAAAATGTCATTAGACAATTACATTAGTGCAAATTACATTAATATTTAATGACATTAGTACAATTACATTAGTGCAAATTACATTAATATTTAATGACATTAGTACAATTACATTAGTACAAATCACATTAATCCTCAAATGATATTAGTAGAAAAAATATTACAAAGATTTTAGCAGCTGCACGATCTTTCCAACCTCAATTTATTAGAATTATGCCCTACTATTTCGCCCAGGTGGATTTTAACATCTGGTCGAATTATTTTACGAAGACTGTTTCTTTTAGAACGGAATTAAAAACTATTTAAGAACTACCGACTTATAGATACAGACACAACTAAATACAAAATTTTGTATATTGGGATTTCACTATAATTTTAAAGTTCCTTTAAAAGCTTGCTGGCTTCAACTATTTTTCTTTTCAAATTTTCGTTTTAAAAGGTGAGCTAAAACTGATAAACTTTTTTAAATTCAATAGATATTTACTTACTGCTTATCTAAATAAACATAGAAACAGAATAGGGAACCATAAATCCACTATAGGTAGCTATCAAGAAACAGCTTCGCTGCGATTTTATTATACTATATGACTACAACCTGTCCCAACTTTGTCCGAGCAAAAAACTGGACTGGACTGTATTGTGTCTTACTGGTTTTTTTTTATTGAATATTTACTGACAGGCAATTGATTCACTGCGTTCTCGGCGTTTTTTTTATTGATTTCATACTTTAACCCAGTACAAAATATTTCAGCTCAATGTTTTTTTTATAAATAACGCCTATTACAAAAACATTATAATAATTAGCCGCGTGCACAGTGGAACTTCTTTATTGATTTTACTGGAATGTACATTTTTTTTCAAAAATCGTTTTATATAGTTGCAACGATTTAGTTTGTTTAACACAAAAATATATATAGGCCCAATTTTTCAAAAGAAAACAGGTCGTAAGAAACAATCACTACATAGAACAAAACAATTTTTCTGTCTGTTTGTCTGTCTGTCTGATCGCGATAATCTTAAAAACATTTCAAACGGTTTCCACCAATAGATAGAATCATTCACGAGGAAGGTTTAGGTGTATAATTTATGAAGCTTTTGTGTAATTTGGCTGAACCATAATTATCGAGTAAGTCGGAAAAAATCATGACATCTGCAAGCTTGACTGGTATGGGCTGTGTAAATCTGTAGAATATCGGAGGTGGTCGCATATTTGTTTTGCATGATAGTGGTGTCCGTCATTTTTTTAGCGGTTAGCATTTAGAATAACAATAAATAAATCACAGGGTCATTCTTTAAACGGTTCTGGAATTGATCTCAGCGTTCAATGTTTTTCACATGGCCAGTGTATGTTGCCCTGTCACGTGTGACATCAAAACATAATATATTTGTTTTTGCGCCTGATTTGGCAGAAGTAATACATGTTGTGTATAAAACAATATTTTAGATTTGTCGACAAACATACATCTTTTAAGATCGTGTTTTGATCTAACCTACAAGCTCTACGCAAGTCTTATAGATAGATACACTTATTACTTCATTACGCCAGATAAATGATCCGAACATAGATAATGTTGCCCCAAAAGTATATAATTTATGTAGGTTTTTGTGTAAATTAGCCAATCTATGGCGATAAATATGGATTAAGTTAGAAAAAATCCAGGCATTTGAGAATTTACTTTTCCATCACCTTCACGTGCGAAGTCGAGCCGCGTCGCTAGCTTATAATAATCAGCAACATATCATATTAGCTCTGCTGGCCGAATTAAAAAATTTAAGAGATTCCACAGAAAATCACAAGGCTGATGTCCCCACATCATTGAACTTTTTCGTTTATGTCGTCTAAAACATCTTTATACATTACTTTAATGTAGCTGTAATTGTTTAAAATTTTAACTAATAAATGCTCACACCACGCTCCATTCCCTTTAGCTTCAATCGTTATTGGTTATTAACCTATTAATCTATGAAGATATTTAGTATATACTCTACGTTGATCTTTTGTTTAGCTGCGTTGTATAGTTTACGCTGGTCGAATACTATAAACTACATAATATGTATATTTCATAAAATAAAATAAAGAAACAAAACAAAAAAATTCTTCATTACAAAATCAGTACGATTTCCAAGTATGAAAACAATTGTTGACGTGGCGAATAAAAATGATTGACACCTGTCTATAGTGCACGTAGTTTTACAATTGTATGCGAATATAATATAAAACATTCCGTTTTATGATGTATATTATAACTTGAATATTTCCCATCACGTACGTGTAGATAATCAATATTAATTTATAAATACGTCCTATGTCACGTCGTTAAATTTCAAGGAAACACGTTAACCAAAAGGATGAGGACAAACATCGGTTGGAAATATGTTTGACGCACTAATTAATTTCTTTTTAATGTTCCAATTTATCTTTCCTTTTATAGCAGGAGTACTGAGGTAAACTTACGCCATTGAATTTTTTGAAATAGTGTTAAGGATAGTAATATTCTGAAGTAAATTTATCCGCTCAGCGAAGCTATCAAGAAGATGCTAAACTCAGTTCAAAAACACGACTGTACCTATTCTTTTTTAATTCTAATCTATAGAAAACCATTGAATGGCAGACTCAAACTCTACTTCTACAATTCGTCGAAAAGAGAGTTCTAAAATTCTTTGAAAGATCAGGAGAATAGGAAATAGATTTTGGGAAATGTTCATAACCCAAATCACCTCACTTAGTCGGATTCTCAAACTCATATAAATGTTGGAGAATGCGATCTTTTTGTAGACCTGAGCTCTGTTGGACGAATTCAGAAACGCCAGAAAAGATCATAAGGCTGACTTCCTCACTATCTCTTCAAAGTCACAACACCAGTGTACTTGATGCTGCTCAAAATGAAACCGCTGTGGGTTTAAATATAAGGCCGGCTTCAGCGGCACATCCATGGGAAGCTTTAATATAAGTGGGACAGTTGAGAATGTAATCGATTGGGAAGTGGCAGCTATAATCTAAACGGCAGTGACACTGCTGAAACTTGCAGAGCTGTAAAAGAAAGTATTCTTGTCAGGATCCATAGTTGCACTACAAGAAGTAGGTCTAGTTTATATATACCAAGAACGATTTTCCCACCTATAAAAACTGGGTTGTATCACCAATAGTCCCTGGGTACTATGATAAAGACGTGGCTCAATCTGCAATCTTATCACTTTATCAATGAACAAAGCGGTAAAGTCATCTTGGGAAGCAGACACTGTTGACAAAAATTGTAGTAAATTATATTATCGATGGGAAGGGTATTTCCATTCCCAATGACTTTCCGAAAAACGTTGCGTCGCGGGCTTCATACCTACTGGCCGCGAAGGAGCGACTGATCACCTTACAAACAGCAGGGCCCTACTGGTCAACGATCGTAATGAAAATTTGCAAGGACGGACCAGTTCCTTCTCGAAGACACGAAGTCAAAAGCCTAAGAATTACAGATGGTCATTGGCTGAAAAAGAAGAAAAATTTTCAAGGTTTGTATAAATTGTATGCCTACTTAAAACCACACTCGTTCAGAGTAATCCCAGTCTTATTTTATTACTTTGATAAGCGATATCTTATATCTAAATATTAAAAATTCATGTATCCATGCAAATAAAATTAAACAAATATGTAAGGATAACTTTCCAAAAGAACATAGTAACTTTCAGATGAAGGTGAAAAAATAGAAAAGATTTGGATTTTTAGGTAAAGCCTAACAACAATATAAAAGTGAGCCTCGAAGATCGGTCTGTTTTGTTTTTCATGGCCCTTATTAAGTTTTCTAATTTGTATATAAACGATTTTATAATATAAAATGTATTCATTTCAAACTAGCTTTCATATCCAGCTTTATCTCTATTGTCGATTAAGGCGGTGCTTTTTATATGCTTGTATTTTTCGCTCTACATCACGTCACGTCACCTAAGCAATACATTTAATACCAGTAATGCAACTTCCATTGACAAGTTCAACATGTTTATTATATCATGTCTTACATTTTTTATTACAGAATCAAAATAGCGAGTTACATTCTGCAGGAATTATGTTATTTCTCGGTTCCCTAAAGTAGTCTATACATTAATTTGAATTATGTTTCTATTAAGTATTGTGGAAATATTTCTAGCCGTTTAGACATGATTGAATAACAAAAATCCAAATTTTAACGTTTATAATATTCTCGGGATTATACTAATTAATTTTATGAGAATTGAATTCAAATCTATTTTCATAATAAATTGAATGCATAAGGTAAAATTAGGTAGTTTGTATTGTATTAATTAATTCAAATATCATGGCTGACTAGTACGTGTGCCGTAGAGCAAATGTGTGCCTGATCACATCTGTACTTGTATATTTGCATATATCTTTTTATGTTAGATTAGCTGCGTCCGCTGCTTTGCTGCTTACCCACGAGGAAAAGAATCTAGTTAATCAATTTGATTAACTGCATCCTTTTTCTCTAAAAGATTTTTGTTATTATTTAATGTTGCAGTTTTTATAGCACTAGTCTTAATTTCAAGAGCAAAAAATTAAAACCGTTTAAATATTGTTTTAACACGTGCAAGTTTTATAATATAGGATAAAGTTCCTTCATTTATATTTTGATAACGTTCCTTCAGAAATAAATTCAAGACTTTTTCCCTCTTTATCCTCCAGATATGTGTTCCTGAAATTGATTTCTCCGATTATTTCTTCTATAGCCTTTTTAGTTTCGCATTTCCAGTAATTACATTATGCTTTATGATACTAGAAAGAGCTTCAATATATTCCCTGTTGGTCATAAATTCCTCAAACCTCATAAATTCCTCTTATTATGAGGTTCTGTCTCTTCTACTAGTAACAGTTTCAATATATACCCTTTGGTCATAAATTCCTAAAACCTCATAAATTTCTTGTGTTTATGAGGTTCCGTCTTGAATTGTGTTTACCTATCCTCCTTCTCCTATCCTATTCCTCCTTCTCGGCTTTTTTGGAACTATTGGCTGCTTGCATTCTCACTGTCATCCAAAACCATCGGCATCAGCCGATGGTCGTGGTCACAATTTATATTAATGCCTCTGCTGCTACAAACATTTAGCAACGAATATTACTACCCACTTCTTTAACCTAATATGCTTGTCTATGTCGCATTCACAGCCTTAGTTATTGCTTTCAGGTTCCACATAATTAGGATTATATTTTTGTATAAAAAGTTATTTTTAGAGCTTCTGAAAACTCTTCATCTTCTCAGTTGTGGGTGGTGTACGTGAGTATATAACACTAAGCTATGCTTATGTTATGAAAAGCGTAATGATTCTCCTTTCTGAAGTTTGCTTTCAAAACAAAATACGTTTATTCACATATTTGAAAGGAAAAACTTTACTCCATATTGACGAACGTCTTTAAATTTTCCTTTTCAAAATACAAAAATTCAACCCCTCGAACTTTCTCAGTTTCCGAAAATATTTTTTTTCTTTCTACTTCGAATAGATCGATTATATGAGCATACCTACTTTGGCTTGGACTAATAAAGTATAATAGTAAAGCGTTTCCTGTTGATTTTTAAATTGTTGGGTTTTTTATTAGTTCAGTTAGCAGTATTTCAGTTTTTAAATCATAAAATCTGCTTTTGAGACAAGCAGATGGTTTACCCACTGTGCTCCAGTCTGTCGGTGGGACTGTGGTGTATCCTCCGTGGTAAGTTGATTCTGTTTTAGGATGCAGAATAATTGCCTTCCGAACTACATCCGCCAACTAAAATACTGGGTAGCGGTCGCGCAGCGGCCCTTTTATAGGGAGAACCCTAGGGATAGGGCTGCCACCCGTATTATATTATAATGTATCTGTGGTATCCAAAAATTTTATTAGATTTATTGCAAAAACTATTTTAAAGAACTATATTTAGATTTTTAAATAAAGGTGACAATAAATTCAATTTTTGTTATTGACTTAATGTACAGTGTTTAATCACAGAATTTAATCACAGTGACAAATTTCGGAACGCAAACCACCTTTTGCATTTAACTGTTAATTTCTATTTTTTTTTTAATTTTTCGATGTAGTTGTATGGTATTTCTTCGATTGATATATAAAAACTATGCAAAGTGGCGAATATCACAACCCTGATACACTTCCAAAAAAGCAAAAAAAAATGCTCCGAATGCATAAAAGTGAAAACCAAATATTTACAAACGTAAATAAAAATAAAGGGTTTGAATCTAAACGTACTTCTGAAAAGTGGCAGATGCTTTTCCGAAGTACAGACTCTGATTACATAACTGGTTGCTAAGACAAAACAACAAGACCAGATACGTGTGAAAAAAATTAATAAATCTTAAAAAGTAATCGTTTGCAAGCCATAAAAAAGTCCTACATTTTCTCCAAAAAAAAGTATATGGATACACGGATAACGTGGATTGGGTGAAACTGTTTTAAATTAATGTTCAGCCATTAAAATGCATCAAATGGATACTTAAAGTTTTATAAGTAAAGCTAGGCTCGTCAAAAGTATTCCCAGGATATACACATTTAGACTATATCCAACCGTTGATATTTATTTTTAAATTTTTTTCAGTTTGTTAAATGTTTTTTTCAGTTTTCGATATGTCGCTGGTAGTATAATGAAAATGGGAGAAATTCTTACACAATACATTGATCAAAAACCTAATGATTGCGACTCTCGTGAAATGCAAAATATCTTTCAGAATAAAGATAATAATTACCTTTATGGCACTTAATGTCTTTGAATTTATTTAATGTTTCTAAGCAGAAATCTTAAAATTAAAAACGAAATGAACGACTCTAATAAACATTGTGTCCAAAATTCGTGACGAATTACGATGAACTAATACATTATAAAATGTTAAGAGAAGCCGACTAACACTCTAAACTAATATAACTATTATTATCCAGAAACCTGGGGCCACCTGGGGTCTATGACTCGGGATGGGTACGTCCTTGGCGGACGTGGCCGTCTGGCAACTGGGTAGGCTTAAATAACTCGTTTGGTCACTCAATCCAGTTTGTAGTATCTATATATAATCGCATTAATTTACAATGTTCAAGTTTTATTGCTAAATGCCTGTATTTAGCACGTGAATGCTCTCTAAATTTGGTCTTGAAAGCCTTGAATTTAATTTCTTAGTGAGGTAGGCTTTTTTTTTAATCAGTACCATTCTATAAAATGGCCAAATTTATTTAGGATTCAAGTATTCTGGGCACATTTTCACATAAAAAAGATAAAGTAATGTGACTACATTTTATGGTATATAAACGGGATTGTTCATTACGCTTCCATCACTATTCGTATTCCATAAAAATAAACTTTAAGCAAAACAAAGAAAACGAATGGAAATGCGAATGGAAGACCAGTCGTGCTTTGATTAATGACGTTTTAAAAGGACATGAAAAGTGTCCAACTTGTCGCCAACACAGCACATAACCGTGCTCAGTAGAAGAAAAGTCCGACGTCAAGTGAATAAGACGAAAGGTCTAGGACGGTAGTGCTACCTACCTGTTTTTATCTATCATCTATATTTACTTACTCCAAAAATTTACAAGAAAACCTCATTCATAAAATCTCCAATAATGCTTTATGCTCCCTTTATAAGCAATAAAGAACAAAACTTAATTCCCGCAGACACCAAAATTAACAAAATTTTAAGACCTTCAAAAGTTATTTATACAAAGCTTACTTGTTAACCCCGATTCCCGAGTTCACCTTATTCGGCACTGAATATGTGTGTATACACCCTTGTAACCAGTTATGGACTTTTTGCATAGTCTCAGCCATAGCAGCATACACTCGTAATATTTAAATAGCAGCATCCATTTTTTGTCTTAAATTGTAGATCTCTTGTGCAGTCGGCGTTTAAAAACTTCCGAACATTACTCAGACACCAGATGAGTAATGTGAATGTCTCTACAAGCCTTGAACGTACGAGTATACATATGCGAGTAAACTTTATCTACCGGAAAAAGTATTACTAAAATAATTTTCCTTATTTATATCATAATACCTTATAGACAAAAATAACTATACATATATGTACACACACACACACACATATATATATATATATATATTATATATATATATATATATTTATATATATATATAATATATATTATATATATATATATAATATATTATATATATATATATATATATATATATATATATATATAGTACAAGGTGACCGGGCGATGCTCGGTTTATTTCGAGTTTCCCATAGGAACATGAAATTTCTTTGTTCATGGTATTAGATTTAGTATTAGATTTTCTTCTTTTCCCCGTCCCTTTCCCCTCCCCTTTGCCTTTGCTTTCTTTTTCGGTCTTGCCTTCCCCCTCGCCTCCCCCTATCCTTTCCCTCTCCCTCCCTCTCCCCCTCCCCACCTCTTCCCTACACACCTACCCACACTTACCCTCCCCTCCCTTCCCCCTCTCCTCCCTTACCCCTACCTCCCTTTCCGCTTCCACTTCCCCTCCCCTTCCAATCCCCCTCCTCCATCCTCTTACAATCCCCTAACCGGTCCCACTCCCTTCACGCACCTCTCTCCTCCTCCAAAGGGGGAGGCCCTTTCCCTTCCCCTCTCTCTCTCTCCCTGCCCCAAGCCATTCTCTCCTATGTTTTCCATTCAAAAGTTATTAAGTCTTAATAACAGTGTTCACAGTAATTTTGAAAATTTTAAATGGTTGCCATTTCCAAAATAATTAACCGATAAAGCTCATCTTTCATCAAAATTATTTAATATAATCACCCAAGTAAATCGTTAGAGCCGTTTCCGCGAAACCATTTACATATATACATATACATATTTTATATATATATATATATATATATATATATATATATATATATAAACACAAGAATTGCTCGTTTAATAGTTTAAGATATATATGCATACAAATCATGATCAACTCCATACGATACGGACACGTGATAGAAAATAATATAAACTGAAGCTGAACTGAATTATTTATTTATTTATTAACTTTTATGTATAGTACATATGGCGGACTTATTGCTACATGAGCAATCTCTTCCAGTCAACCATAACAATTTGTATTGAAATTTAGTTGGTAGACTGTAAGAGATTTTACAATGAAAATTCTTTATAGCACATTAGACGAAAAAAATAAAAAAAAAATACAAAAGTAAATTAAAAATAAAAACAAAATATTGACATGATTTGGGACGGGAAAGACAGGAAACGGCAAGGACACAAAGGAAATGGTTTCCGGAGAGCCAGGACTTTTTCACTCGATCTTTGAAAATATGTAGAGACGTGATTTTCCTGATGTCAAGATCCAGGTGATTCCAAATGTTTGCTGCTTGGACAGTGAAGGATTTTTCGTAAGCGATAGAGGTATGTTTAGGAATAAATAGGGTGAGTGAACTTTCAGATCGTCGCCCAAGGCCGTGAGCAGACATATCTTTAAATTTGCCACTGGGATAATTTGGGCTATGAGGATTTTTTAATATGTTAAAAAGAAGTGTAAATATGTGAAGTTGGCGTCGATCACGGATCTTCAGCCATTTGAGAAGTTACCTCTATTCAGAAATATGATCATACTTTCTGAGTCCGAAGATATACCGGATGCATAAATTTTGAAGACGTTCCAACGTGCACAAACATTCTTCATTAAGATCAGAATAGCACACGTCTCCATAATCGATTAATGGTAATAAAAGTGTTTGACAAAGGTAGATTTTCGTTTAAGTCGGTAGAAAATTTTGAAGACGTTTCAAAGATTGTATCCTGTTGAAAATACGACGACTAACATCATTTACTTGAGGCCGCCAACTAAGATTTTGATCGATTAGTAGGTTAGGTAGGCCCAGGTTTTTAACATTTAACGTGTATGGTATTATTGTACTATTTAGCACTAATTTCGGTAAACTTGGTACGTTTACTGTTACAGGCTGAAATTGTGTTTATTAATTATAATTTAAACTAAATTCAATTTACCGCAACATAATTGAGTAACTAGTAGTGTAGTTGCCATTGTTGCATAACATTTTCTAAATATTGGTATTGGATCGAGGATATCAAATTACTTCACGTTTCTAAAGAACATTGAAAAATATCTTAAAAATAATGCCAATGCGTTGAGTTGCGAATTATTTCTCAGCTTCGTACCAAAGGGTCTCTATAAGGTTCATATCTGGACCATTTATGGGCAAATTAAGTACCGGTATATGTATGGATATATGTGTGGAAAAAATTGACGGTGTGTACGGGGTGGTTTTTCGGTATAACACGACATTGTTTCCTATAATATTTATTTGTATTAGTGTCCACAATTAAATGAAACTACGTGATGTAGTATTACTTCTACTTTCTTTAAGTTCTTTACCACGACCTAGATTTCGTTGTATTACAACATCTTCAGGTGGGCTATTAGTAAAGATCTTTGCTATCATATAATAGCCCACTACTACAGCCAATAGCCTACTGCAATGTATTGGTGTAGATTAAGACTAATTTCAATTTCTTCGCATATCCCACTCCAAATCCCCAAAAATAGCCCCAAACTATATATTGTGTTATTATTTTTGTTTTACTTTCTTTTTAGCTAATTCTTTTAAAGGACGTCGTATGTATTGTCTGCCAATTGAAGAAATGATTTTTACCCTGGACTCTTCGGAAAAATAAAGTCACCGTGATGTATTGGATTGTTCACAAGGCATACGGCCTTTGACCGCGGAGTCCCGGCCTGTCGTTGAGCGGTGCTGGACTGGTTTTATGGTTGACTGTAAAATATTGCTCTCGTATCAATAAGTTCGCCATATGTATCAATTAGATACATTAAAGTAGATAAATAAATAAAATAACCCGTTTTATTTTATCGGTTAAAATAAATCAAATGTTAATATTTCCTAGCACAGTCGGTGCTAGTCTATTTTTCCTTTTCAGTAATCTAAATTTTCGAGCAAGTCTTCCAAACAGCTTTGCCGCTACTAATCATCATCAAATGGTCCTTGCTTATACGCTTGCATTTTGATCGGGCTCAAATTGCAAGCGTATAATTTAGTCCTTTAATCAATAGGTAAACTTTAAAATGGTCTCCCTTGACTGTGTGACCATCCTAAAATCTTCTTGCGTTGTTATTTTATTTGGTATTTTTTTGGAATGCGATCAGTTCAAATATTTGAATGGAATTGAAATATTTTACTGCATAAAAATGCAAAGTATCTAAAACAAATTTTTCTTTTGTAAATAAAAATACACATAAACATTATATTTCAAAGTTTTTAAATTTGTTTTGTTATTTCTATATTCATCATTTAACAATATGTGTTCTGAATAAAAATTAAATTACAAAAATATAAAGTGATCTATCGAGAAATATATTTTTTTCCAAATAACCTACGTAACACTCAATACTTTGTTTCATTCGATGAAAGCGCTAGAGAAGCATTTGCCACAAGTAGCCCTAATGCAATTACCGCTCCTTTTGCATCTGGAAATCGTATTCCTCGCAATCACCTTCATCTTGGAATAAATATAAATCACACGGTGTGAGGTCGATGCTACATGACGGATGATCCATAATTTGTACACCCAACTTAGCCAAATATTCGGTCGTTCTTCTAGAAAATAGTGCGTTTTCACAATGAATGGGATTCTTTTACGAGGGCATTTCTCTCGAACTCTTTCCAAAAAACAGGCAAACAATTGATATTATACGAGTCTCCGGAAACTGTTCATTTATTTTCTAGAACAATCGTTGCATAATAACTTGTCCTTCCAAAGAACTAGGCGACCTTTTTTTTTCCAGCACTTCATCCTTTCTTCAGTTTTGTAGGCAATCCTTCGGAAGGAAACACCGACTACGCAGACAGCCATTTAGTTTCGGATTTATAATAGTATATTCGGCTTTCATCGCCCGTAACGATGTCGAATACAGCATTTGAAAAGTTTCGTAGAATTTTCAATCGTTTCGCGATACCAGTTTACGCGACGGTATTTTTGATCAAACCTAACGCAAAACTTCCTGACGCTTAAGTATTCTAAATAATTTTACGTTTTAACTCATACCAATGTCGTCACTTGCCCGAATCTGTTGACAAGTTACTCTCTTGTTAGTCACATAACATCATGAGGTACATAGCATAGATGCTATATTTAATTATCACTGTTGAAGGACTTGTCTCACATAGATCATAACTCAGATTAAAACGCCCACACTTGAACTCGTTAAACCAGTTGTAAATAATAGCACAGAACGAGTCTTCATCATAAAACGCCAATCGAAGTGGAGAATTGAGACTACAACGAAGACATACAAAATTATCGAAAGACAAAATTTTCTCCTGTTTAATTCACCTTGACTTGATAATTATCAATATAATGATAATTTTCAAATTACCTCCAATTTACGAAAGTTGCTTTTGTCTCCATGGATCATCTCTAACTAGATCCAGGAAACACCTCCAATGCTGCGAGCTTTTTATTTTTCCAGAACGAAGTAACTGTCAACATCAAACTCGGAGTATAATAAAGTTTTAGACATTTAAAACGATGTTAGTATAAAAAAAAGATATCCTTTAAACAACCAACTGTAAAATAAAGATCCCAGAGGGGAGGTGGCTTTTTATGGATATAGAATTTAATGACGCCGTTTTGTATCTAGCAAAGGAGGGATACGTAGTGAAAACGTCAGAATTAATACCAACAACCAAGTGATCTGAGTACAAAACAAATCATCAGTTGATGGATGCGACCACTTCATAATTAATTAAAGAAAATAAAACCATAAAAACCAATTTGTTTGTAGGATAAAATCAACAAAGTGACCTAAGTGGAAAGCGTTAAAGAATAGAGATTAAAATTATATTTATCGTAATGATTATTAATGGACATCAAAAACATGCTTAAGTTATTTTATATTACGCCCCCATAAACAACAGTTCTATATTAATAGTCCAGATGTTAAAGATGCTCAATAAATTCTAAATTATGTCAAACATATCTGAATAAAATGTTACAAGATCTCAATATAACTATACATATTCATCTCAACTGAACATTGAAACATTTTCGTCCCCTCATTGGTAAAGAAATATCCCATTTTCCGATTCTAATAGAGATATATCTGACAGCTCTCGCAGGTTAGTCATAAATGAAGGAAGTGTTATTCCGGAGATTTCGACTAGAAGTGAGAATAGCAACGAATTATTAATTACGTATTGAAGTTGGAATACAATCCAGATATTTTTATAAAAGTAAATATTCAGCTTTCGTCCATCAAGTATGGGACAGGCTTCTTCTAGTTTATTTCCATGCTTCTCTGGTCGCAGCCATTCTCAGTCATTGTTTGCCCACTATTAGTTTAAAGTCCTAGATCAAACTTTTCATGCTTCTCCTATTTTCTCTTGGCCTCCAGAAAATTACTTTACTTGACCATCTTCCCTTATCTTACCTTGTTAAGTATCCAATCCATTTCCACTTGACCCTTGCTTTTCTCTCCATAGTATCACTTACTTCAGATCTGCGGCGTAATTCACTGTTGTGAATTTTATCTGTTAAGGTGATTCCCAATATGACTCGTTTCATGGTTCGTTGAGTAACTTTTAGTTGCTCTGCTGATCTTTGTGTCATTGTCTCAGTTTCCGGGCTATATGTTGCAACTGGTACTATGCAGCTATCATAGATCTTTCGCTTTAGATACATTGGTATGTTTTATCGATAATTAATAACTTTCTGTTGACTGGCCACAATAACTTCAGAAGATGTGCACACACCTGACCGGTTTTCTTCTATATTCAGTGTCAGTGTCTATATTCAGACAGCCTCATCCCTTGACGTATATTATAACATATTTATTATACATCACGTTCCAGTTGTCTAGTAAGTGCCGGCATAACATATTGATTTTTAGTTTATTAAAAAAAGTTTTTAATACAGAAAACAAATACTTTTAAATACAGATATTTTCTGTATTTAAAAGTATTTTTATGCTAGAACGGATACAACACATAAGGATATTTTTAGGTTCCCGTAGCACTTACAGTTTGGCTATGTCCGTCTGTCCGTCTGTATGTCACAGCCATTTTACTCGCAGACTATTATGGTTATAAATCTGATAGATTGACCTTAATATGGCATTATTATACATATTTATAACACCTACAAAGCTATGAAATAAAATCTTTCAAGAAAGAAATTTTGGTGGTGCACCTCTACATGTAAAATGAAAGTAATTTTTTTTTATTCGTACACCACATTGTGTAGAATATCGTTGAATAGATCTTTCAAAAATATTGGAGGTACGTCATGAACACTTTTTGAATACGTTTACGAAATCTATAGATTTAAAATAGTCATTTTTGTCAGGGTTACCTATCTCCACGTCCGACAAGCTAAACCGCTCCTTTTGAATATCTGAAAAGTATTCACAATAGTAGTATGCTACTATTTGACCAAATTGAAAGAAAAATTATCACAACTTAGTAGGCTTTACTAATTTATCTTTATCTTCGGTTATATGGCGTTCGTTCTCTCCAGAACGTTTGCCAATGTCAAGTGTGGAAAAAAGGCTAAGCAACACTGATTAGGTCATATTTCGGATATTCGCTTGCTTGTTGCTTGTTAACAAAAGAATAAACTATACAATAAAACAAAAATTAAATAAGAAGTTGATTGCAATTGAACAAAAAGAAGAAAATTACATTATAATATACAGAGAGTACAAAATAAGTATATACAAATATACAAACAAACGTAAAAACAAAAATAAACGAGAATACAAATATGAAAAATTGTATATTTTGATGTCGTCCTTTCTTATAAACTGAATGATTAATCCTAAAAGGGGTTTGATGGCAATAAATAAAAGTGATCTTATGTTGATGGGCAATTGAAGTTATATCATCTATACGAGTAATAGTTGACCGATTTATGACATGTAATTGGATCTGTAAAAATGTTTTGAAACGTCATGCAAGTGACATAAATCAACTTCAAGTACAATTATGTATTTTAAAATTTGTATTTTTTATATATGTGAAAGACATAGTAAACAATACACTGATATATTTATATGATAAGTAATAATATTAATATTTGTAAATAGTTTAACAGAAATATTATATAACTTTATATATACCTAAGTGTGTACGGAAGCCTCGTTATACTTGTACTATTGCAGGCTAGGTAAATATATACATACACATATATATATATATATATATATATATATATATATATATATATATATATATATATATATAACCATGCCAAAAATGGGTTCCTAGTTTGACTGTGGATAGAACCCTTAAAATGGTTCTAACGCGTGAATATTTTTCGAGTCTTTTCTAAATAAAAGATAAATCGATTTGAAATACCAATCTGCGGTAAGTTTTATGACATTTTCTAAGTTAATAGCAGCAACAGTTCATTTTCCCATAAGTTTTGTCCATAAGTATTCAGAAGAAAATGTCCAATCTACGTATTTTTTCTATATTTGACGTTGGTAACTGTATGCCAGCGTTAGTCACTTATTGCGATGTCGAATACAACATCCGATTGTCCTGCGTTGAAATTTTGCAATATTTGACGATCCCTGTCCACATAATGGTATTATAAAATTAACTAAATTGCGAACTAAGTATCGATCTTGCACATAATTTTCTGATGTGTAGATGTTAATATTGGATTTTTTTTTGGTTAACTATCATAACATAATAATCTTCAAGGTTGTCTGCGTCTGCTAATGGGTGGTTATTTTGCCTTCTTCTGGTATGTACAACATTGATATTATTGTCGGGTGATGTCTTTTCTCAAATGCGGGTACTGAGGTCAGCACAAATTCACTTTAATTAATGAAAACAGTTGCAAACAGTGACGTTGGATTGTTTTACATTAACAACTGCAGCTTGAAATAAAACCACATTCTTGTTGACATAAAACCACATCTAAAACTACATAAAAACATACAACCATTATACGGATAACCATAAGTTTCTCGCTTTCAAGTACTTTTGCCCTAAATACTTCAATTAGAGTGAAATAATGAGAAAATCATAGGGTTATTAATTTTAAAAGAGTATCTTTAGAATTGAGTACTTTCATTTTCAGAAATATAGAAATATAGTTTCTAAATACTAAGGTGAAATAGCCAGGTCCATAAACTTTCAATGTCACCTGGTATCGGCAGAGTATCTCAAAAACGGCTAATGTGATTAAACAAAGATTAACATTGGCCATCTAAAAAGATCAGTTCTTGGAAATTCAGTCAGTTTATCATAGCCATTGTTCTTAGAAATTGTTTGACGCAGAAAATTGAAAATTGAAATAGTGATAACTTCATTAAATTGCTTGTTCTTTAATAACAAACACTCAAAAATATTATAAAAACTTTAGGCGCAGGGAGAAATGAAATATACGAATTTTTTTAATTTCATTTGTCGTTGGGATATAAATAGAAAAAGCAATTTGAAATAATTCTATAATAGCCTTCAATCCTAAAATAATTCAAAAGCTATTGTTGAAAATGTCCATGCTCTTTTCATAGAAATGTTTGTCATAGAAACTTGAAATTTGTTATCGTGATAAAATATATTCAACAATATTTACATAGAAATTTTATAGGGGATAAGCATAGAAAGTATTTTTTTATTTTCATTTATTGTATGACACATTTCAAACCACAAATTATAAGGATTTAAAATCTTTTTTTGTTTGAATTGTAGGTCAGGGGCTTCTAGCATATTATTGAGAATGCTCACAAAAAATATGTCTGTCATTTCCATCCCCTAAATTGCTAAAGTCAAAATAATGAAAAACAGCGATATTAGAAATTTACCTAAAGTTTATCGGAAAACTATATCAATGATTCTCAAACTCATAGTTTGAAAAAAAGTCACGTTATTTTTACATCCCTTAATATACTTGGCTAAATATTGACACGGTGAAAAATAATATTATTATTTCTAAAATGGTAAATATCTTTTTGATTTTAATGAAAATCACCTTTTGATTTTCATGGAAATCACCTGTTCCAAAATTTAGTTGTAATTATTTCAAATTACATAAATTCGAATTATAATACGATTGTAATATATATTTTAATTTTCAATCAGAATTAATTTTCATTTTTATCCATATATATAGGGTCGGTGTCATCATCAAACCTGTGAGAAAACTTATGGGGAAAAAGCGAATTTTCGTAAATCTAGGGGTTTATAAAACTGTAGACTAAATAATTTATAAAAATAATCTTGTTGCAAGGATTGGAAATTCATAAAAAAAGAAAGATTTAGAAATGACAGTATTAGCACTGGTTTTACATTGCCTTTTTAAATATGTTGTAAAATATTGTAGTACTATATCTAGGTATCTACATTTTTTATTTAGCTCGTTTTTTTAATAATTGAAAAATATCGATTTAATATTTAAAGTAAACGTTTATTAGCGTTGCGAGGTGCGCAGCAGTTATAATTTATAGTCGCTTTTAAAAACAGGTAACGATAAAATATTACGTGAAAAAAAACAAAAACAAGCGAATAACATATATATTATGCATCAATAACAGATGAATGTCATAACCTCATATCGATATTATTGTCTTTAGACAGACAGAGGAAGTTTTTATAATAGCACTACGGAAGTTTTTGCGTACGATTCCAGCTTGTTATTGTTTGTTTTTTTTTGTTTTTTCTCCTATGTCCGTTTTGTTTTATGAATTGAAGAAAATATAGACAAAGTTCTCGGCTACTTGGTATATACTCGTATTTTTGTGTTACCTGATTCTCAAAGTTTACTTAATAAACATAAAACTAAATGCTCATCTTTAATTAAATGGCACCGCATAAATGAGACTTCTCTTCGTTTTTATTTAAATAAATTATTCCCTTTTATATAAAATAATATACACAAAATTAATAATATAATTTACTTTACATGATATTATAAATCTGAAACTTGGTTTGTTTGTTACCGAATTGAGCAATCAAGCAATGACTCATTACCGGCGTACGGTTTGCGTGATGCATGGACATGGAAATAAACATAAGCTTATCCGTGGTTCCGCTAACATAGAATACTCGCAAGAAAAGTGTTGATTGTCTGTTACTCAATCACGCCTAAACATAACAAACCTTTGAATTTATTTGCTTATTTATAGAAAGGCTCACAAAACAAGTTACAGTCATGTAGATGTATAATAAAAAGAACAGAGTATACAACTATACTATAACTCTAATTATGTGTGCACAAAATAATTACTAGTATTTATATATATACATTTTTAACGGCTACTCATGTAACTAAATATATAACAAAGTGTATTGATCAATTACTAAAGTTAGTATTAACTTAGAATTTTATTATTTTCTACAAACTGAATAAAACATCAATTCTATCGTATCTGGTTTTAATTTATAAATAATATATTTTGTATTTCCTTTTTAAATGTTAATAATTGTTATAAACTTGTAATACGAATAATCTCTGTAATGGTATACGGGATCCGAGTTGAGTGTTGGAGTTGAGTGGAGAGAGGAGATAGGGACAATAAACATGCGAATGTATGATTTTATACAAATATAATAGATCAGCGCTTTTTCTTCATGCAGCGAGTGGATGACAAATTAAATCTCTGTAGTTGGATTTCATAGAATTTTTACTATCATCCAAGATGAAGTCGGTATTAATTTGTTTGATGAATACAGAATTAATTTGTTTGCACGAATGTAATATCTTTTTTTTTAATAATGTGCTTAAGAAACGTGTACTTTGTTTGTTACTTTAGGCAAAAGAAAGTTAACTGTGCCGACTTTGGCTTAATATAAAAGCCAAGAAGAGAAGAGAGTTGACAAAAGAAAGGCAGCAGCGGATGTCCACCGGTGGAGAAAGCGATTAGCGACATCCAAATTAACTCCATCGTTCCGAAACACCGCGTGTAATATAATCGATATAAATAAGTGTATAATTAATTTTAATTTATAGTGCTTTTTAGAAACTAATTAATACGGTAACGGGGCGCCGAAAGTTTTTAGATTGACTTATTTGCAGGGAATTTTATTCGAATTTCTATTCAATACTAAAGATGCAGTATTACAAACGAAAGTAGTTTGTAATTTAATCACCTTTAAACTTAAAAATTCTAAAATTCATTTAAGAACTTTTCTATTAAACTTTTTATTTTCTTTTCAGTGATATGTGAAAAGGTGTTGAAATTTAAAATTTGTAAATTTTTGATATTCATGAATTGACATTGAATTAATTAGACTCAATTATCTACAGACCCGTCTGAGCAAAAATCGACGAGTAAATTTTTTTCTGAAATCGCGGAAACTTTGTCAATATCGTCTGAGGAAGATGTTCCCGCGGGTGAGTCTAGGGGTGAGGTATAGGAAACCATGTTGGACGTGGACACGAATGTACCAATACGCAGGAGACGCGCCAGCAGCCAACATTCAGATATCCGGTTTGCCTTTAGCCAACGTCAGTTACATCAAAGGGAAAAATTAAAAATAAATTTTATGAAGAATGATGGAGCAGAGACAACGAAGAGAAGACGAGCTATATGAAATCCGCAAGGAAATTTTTTTAAGATCGACAGGCGAAAGCTCGTGCTGAAGTTGTAGAGAGGGAGTTTTTAGATTTTTGATGTGAAACATCTATAGGCGCAGGGATACACCGAATCGTTGGCGTGGCGACGCTTGCCGTGGCGACGGGTCGCCACGCTATACTAAGGTATAAATATAGTCTATATGTAGTAGAGTGTACGGTATGGCGACGTGTCGCCATGCGTAACCGACTACGCGACCCCCTCCTCACTCAGTTCAACGCTGTTGTTTACTACGGTACACATAATCTGTGCTTTATTATTTTTGTATTAATTGTAAATAAACGTTTATTAAATAAAATCACGATTTTCTGTAAGAAATTCGTAATACTTTATTTTTTCATTATGCTATATTTAGTTCCTGTAGTAATCTTGTCTTTTATGCATATTACTTGTACGAACACAATGTTTCACATCTGCCAGGCGTCCCGTGACGGCTCACTGTTTTTTTTCTTATACATTTTTATTCTATTTTGTATTTCTAAATATTGTTTTTTTTTCTTATTTCGTTTTCATTTTCTATATACCATATTTATATACTTGTACTATTTTTATTTTTGTTACTTTTATTTTTATAAATTTTTCTGCTCATTTCGTATTTTATATTATATTTTTTTTAAATTTCACATCGGACAGTTAAATTTTCAATAATAGATCATGTAGTCATTATTTTGTTATATGTAGAAAACCAATATAGCACGTTGTTTAAAACATTTAATAATGTTCATGTTTTTGATCTTACAGGAAAATGACGGGAATTATTTGCTAACTGTTAAAGTGGCATTTATGTTGTCAAACTTTGTTAATAAGGGTCTATAAGTATACATTACAATTTGTTAAGAGATTGGTAAAAGAAATGTTCAACGTAATGGTGTATTAACCAATGAAGTAAGATTTTCATATGGAAAACCTACGAAAGAATGGTTTGTATTGTCCAGTTCGAACTAATTTAATGCACGTTTTTGTTTCAGTTATGGGCATTTCTGAGGAAAAAAAATTTAAATATTTGTTTTTCTTTCGAAAGGTCCAGTGACCCACGAATTTTTTTTCGGACTTAACCAATGCAAGTATAATTTAGTTTGCCAATAGTTGGAACTTAAAGAGAACTCATTCAAGTTATTAAAACAACACCTGACCCTTGCTATACCATAAGTTTATAATTAGTTCCTAATTAATTGATGATTCAAGAAAAAACTGTCATTTTCCACATAGTGACTGACATCTCACCAACAAGTAACAGAGAACATTAAAAAATCGAGAACTGAATGGTCCAACTACTCCTCAATGAAATCTACTTTGGTTAAGTAATAGAAAGTTTTACAGAGTCCGTGGACCTTCTGGAGAAAAATACAAATTGAGAATTTTTTTTCTCTCAGTATTTCTTATGATTTCCTAGAAATAGTAATTCAAAAGAATTTCCGATGAAGATTTCGAAACTAAAAGCTTAAAGCGTCAAAATGATTTTTTTAGATTCTAATCCGATTATTTTTCACATTTGTTCCAGAGCCTTCCAAGTACCACTGGAAACTATACAAATTGTTTTGTTCCCTTCATTTTTTGAGTATTGTGTGTTTGATGATTTAAAAAAAAATTAGGGTTGATCTTAGGATAACATTTAGTCTTATTTCCTCAATCCAATTAACCGATCAAAATCAACATATGTATATATATATATACATATATATATATATATATATATATATATATATATATATATATATATTTATATATATACAATACAGACATGCGCACATACCAACATACGGAATTCCATTGTTTAGTGGCCTAGCTATAAATAAAAACGTTGGTACTCGATTGTATTTTTCGTTCTTCAAGTAAACAGCCGTTCAGTCTAGATCAATAACCGCATATCGACAATACCGGATTACAGTCGTGACAATATCTCTCCTACCATCTATGTATATTAGTAAACAATTAGTCATTACATTTAAAATGTAAATGTGGAATAAAGTAAGACAGGTATACGTAATCTATAAGTATCTTTAATAAACACCCTTGTCTTCTATTTCAGGAACCCTATATTTTTTTTATGCTTGAAGTGTAATGACAAATTGTATGAGTACGTATGCACACCATCGCTGACGAATAATCGATTATCCCTGTGTTAGCGGATTCGATTCCAGTCTTATGCCCGTATGCACCACACACGGTCAGGACTGTCAATCAGACTTACTGATACTTTAGAAATTGGACCGACCAATACGGCACGATCGGTAAAGTAGACTCTTGTTCCGACTCATTTGACGGTTCATGAGAAACAGAAATACGTTTTTAACTGTTAGTAAGTCCGACTGAGAGTCCTGACCGTGTGTGGTACATACGGGCGTTAGTGCGCTGAATAATCTTTGAATTTCGATTTGTAGTCGGCGTTGAAAAGGGTATTACGTGTATTGGAAAGTTTCTCTGTCACATTTCGGTGTGTTTTGTTTATTACAAACAATATTTATGCACATATATTTATTATGCTGTTTACAGATCAATTCGTGACATATTTACGGGAGTTTAAGACAACCTTTGATCTCGTGATCACGGAATGTGTTATTGTAATGAAATCCAGATACAATATCGCATTGATAGTGGTCGCGGGCCTCGCAGGTCGTTTGTCAATATCAGGTGGTGGAATTTATTATTTGTATGCCAGATCGTTAGTTTTAATTCAGCACTTAAAACTCATTTGCTACAAATAAACAAACAAATAACTGCTTTAATTCCTAATGTTTTATTCTCAAATACCTATCACGAGAAATGGATTCCCCGATAATTAAGAATAGTATTACTAGAATATCATTATTAAAAAACGCATAGTGTCTGATTTAGACAACTTCACAACTCAAACATTCAAAGTGGATCCGTGTAAAGTGTGTCTTAAAGACTGCAGCCATAAAGTAAACATTGGAAAGCCTAGCAGCCATTGATGAAATATTGGCTTTCCCCTGGGCATTGTTCTATGAAAAAAGAAACGTTGTTATACCGCTAGTTATTATCTCAGCACATATTGTAATATTTACTTGAAAAAATAGAATGTGGCCATTGCTGTTAATTTTGTGCAATCTTCCGATTGCGTCTCGCCGAAGTGGCGGATGTAACCTTGCGGCGTCGAGGAACATCAAAAGAAGAAACGAAGAAAACGGTACAGATAATTGGTTATAAAAATAACTTTCTGATGTCCGGTTATCTAGAAAGCAGAAATGATATATATGCAAGTGCTAGGACTCTATGCAAGTAGGGCTAACATAGCAAGTCTAATATTACATACGTTCCAAACATAAATAATTTTTTTTCTCATATTTTATTTAAATGATGTATCAAAAAATAAATAAGAAATTCTGCTATCAAATAATTGATAAACAATGAAAACAATCTGAAAAATGTATGGAAAAGATTACATGTAATAATGAAAGGTCATTGAATATTATAATTGTAATGAAAGAGCATTAAATGATATAAAATCAAACTAAAGTATATATATAACTATGTATAGCATAGGGTTATATACTTACGAAAGAACAAGCACCGCTCTAGGATTATTACAAACTAACTGCGCCCCACGTTTCCGGTCGCGTGAAATTTGAAAAATATTAAGATTTTTTGGAGTTTACTCCTTAAGCATCGATTTTAATCCTAAGAATCGATATATAGCGCACGATATGATGTTTTATAAATAGTAAGATCAGAAGTTCAGAGGGTTAAAAAAGTGTAATCAGCTAATTTCAGGCACATCTTTAATTGACATATCGAATTATTTACCGACAATTGTAAGCGTCGTTTGTTTGGCTGGAAGTATTGCGTTTAACATAGGTATTATTATTGAAAGGGTAAGCGCAGTCAAATGTTCACGTTTACAGTGAAAATAGAATTTATTTATTGAAAAGCTCACAAAACAAGTTACAGTCACGTAGATGTATAATAAAAAGAACAGAGTACAAACTAGACTATAACTCTAATTATGTGTGCACAAAATGGTTAAAGTATTTACGTGTACAATTTCAAGGGTTACTTGTGTTATTAAATATATTACAAAATTTATTGATCAATTATTAAAGTTAGTGTTAACATAGAATTATATTATTTTCTGCATACTGAGCAAAACATTAATTCTATCAAATCTGGTTTAATTTATAAATAATATATTTTGTATTTCCTTTTTAAATGTCAATAATTTCGGTTCAAAAATGTCCAAAGATGGATGTTGAGAAACCTCCGTCCTTGGACATATTGGATTATCGTTATGCAGTCGGCACACTCGAATTATGGGGTTATAAAAAGAGGTATCATTGTTATAAACTTGAAGTACGAATGATCTCTGTAATGGTATACGGGATCTGAATCTACTGTTGAAGTTGAATAGAGAGAGGGGATAGTGGCAATCAACATGCGAATGTATGATTTTATATAAATATAATGGATCAGCGCTTTCTCTCTGTGCAACTAGTGATGACAAATTAAATCTCTGTAGTTGAATTTCATAGGATTTATACTCTCGTCCAAGATGCAGTCGGAATTAATTTGTTTTATGAATACAGAATTCGTTTGTTTGGACGAATGTAATTTCTTTTTTTTTAATAATGTGCTTAAGTAACGTGTACTTTATTTGTTTTTTAGGCAAAAGAAAGTCAACTGTGCCGACTTTGGCTTAATATAAAAGCCAATCAGAGAAGAGAGTTGATAAAGAAAAGGCAGCAGTGGACGGCCATTGGTGGAGGAGACGCGAATAGCGACCTCCAAATTGACCCCGTCGTAACGACGGCTAATTGTGGACTTAATAATGCCAGGGCTAATAGGGGAAGTCCCATCAAACGATTTTGCCCAGGAATTAAATGGAGGCAAACAACGTGTGCAATATAGTCGAGATAAACAAGGGTACAATTAATGTTTTATTTATAATACTTTTTAGAAACGAATTAATATAGTAACGGGGTTATTTTATTTTCTTTCTAGTGATAAGCGAAAATGTGTTGAAATTTAAAATTTATGGTATTCATGAATTGACCTTGAATTAATTAGAGTCAATTATATACAGATCCGTTTGAGCAACCATCGACGAAAAACTTTGCCAACATCGTCATCGTCAACCTACGGGTCGTCCTAGGCTGAGGTATTGGAAACCATGTTGGACATGGACATGAATGTACCAATATGCAGGAGACGCACAGGCAGCCAGCATTCGTATATCAGGTTCACTTTTAGCGAAAGTCAGTTACTTCAGACGGAAGAATTAAAAATAAATTGCATGAGGCATGAACTGGAGCAAAGACAACGAAGAGAAGAACTCCATAAAATCCGTAAGGAAACTTATTAAGTCAAGATCGAGAAGTGACGGCTCGTACTGAAGTTGCAGAGAGGCAATTGAAAAGAAATGAAATTTGTGTTTTTAAATATTGTATTTTTCTTATTTCGTTTTTTATATACCATATTTATATACTTTTTGCACTACTTTTATTTTAATTACTTTTATTTTTATAATTTTTTCTGCTCATATTGTGTTTTATTTTACATTTTTTTAAATTTCACAATAGACAGTTAAATTTTCAATAATAAATCATGTAGTAATTATTTTGTTGTGTGCAGAAAGTGCGTAGCATTTTGTTTAAAGCATTTAAAAGAAAAAAAATGTTAATGTTTATATCTTTGATCTTCTACAAAAATGGTGGGAATTATTTACTAGTTGTTAAAGTCGCATTAATTTTGTCAAGCCTTGTTAATAAAGGTCTACAAGTATACATTACAATTTTGGTAAAAGATTGGTAAAACAAATGTTCAATGGAATGGTATATTCACCGATCAAATAGGATTTTCATATTGCAAGCCTATGAAAGAATGGTTTGTATTATCTAGTCCAAACTAATTTAACGCACGTTTTTGTTTTGGTTATGGGCAAATTGAACCATATATTGCATTTCAGTAACATAATTTTTACTTAATGTAGCTTCTGTCATTATTTGTACTCGAATTTAATTTGTCAGAATACAATATGATTTTCCAAGTATATGTTAAATTGATATTAAGAATAAATATGTACTGATAACTTTCTGAATTAAAGCAGTCACTGGCTTATATAATCTAGTCCAAATTAATTGAATGCACATTTTAACATTCTGATTATAGGTAAAGTGAACCATCCAATCATACATGTAAAGGGAATCATGTCGGTAGTCGGATTGAATTTCAGTAATAGAATTGTTCAATTGTAATAATTAAACGTCATCATGTATGACTGTTTGGTGTCTTTTATCTCACAAAATTAAAAAGCCTCTTTTCATTTTAACTTTTTAGTCTGACGTTACTAAATGCAAGGCAAAACTGTCTTATTTTTTAATTTCCTGATACGCTAAGAAGTAGAAACTTGACATAAATAATTGTATCTATTAACAATGCATTATGATAATGATAGATTTATAATCTGATGATTGAAATAAAGCTTGCCTAAATCATTTCCTCAACGTTGAATAGTAGACTCGTCGAATTTGATTCGTTTTACTCATCTTAAAGTGTTTGTATTCCTTATTTTGTAGTCCATTTAACATAAAAGTTTATTTTGGAGAAAAATTGTTTTCCTGTTAAATGCTATATTCATCTAGATATAATACAGATATAAAAAATGTTAACAAAATTTGAAAAATTTCAACGTAATATTTTACTGTCACGGGATTCTTTGCTAAAAATATGAAATAAGTGATATTAACTTCTTATGTTTCAGTTTGTTCCTTCGGTAAGAGAACATAGTGTAAGTAAACGATCAAATTCGACTCTAGTTCGTGTATCTAGTTCCGGTTCCGTATGACGTACGAAGTAAAATTACTTTATTTATCGTAAGTTATGGACGTACTATCACAATAAATATTTATTAATACCTAATATAATTAACAGCGGGATATATAAATATATTACCGTAAATATCTCAAAAAGTATTAAATCCAAAAAAAAATTATGATAAGAAATAATATGTTTTTAATTATTTTTAGTAGAGTGCTGATTGACACGAAGTTTTGATTTAATAGAATTTTCTTATATTTTCACGCAAACTTTGAATTCCATTTAACTCCCTTCGGTGTAAGTTTCCAAAAAAAATTTAAATAAATATTTAATTATTTAAGTATTTGTTTACATACGGAACGTCTACGGAAAATTTTACGTTTTGAAGCCAGCGGTTTCGACTTGGCGACGATGAATCTGTCAGGATATGTTATTTTATATGCGCATGTTTTATTGTTTTCATTTTACTTTATCGGAACTCACTGCTCCGCTCTTCGTAGGTCAAGGATGATCATCTCATTGCCCGAAGAGAGTGAATCAAGCGCGATAATGAAGACATATCGATATTTCAATAGGCACATAACAAACCATTAAACAATTATGTAAACTTATATCACAAGTTGTTTTTTTATTTATTTACTTATTAATTTGGATGACAGAATAGTAATAAATTAAATTCCTTTAAACAAAACTTATGCACTATTAAATGAAACTTCGTGATGTAGTATTATTCCTATTTTCTTTAAGTTCTTTACCACGACCTAGGTTTCGTTGTATTACAACATCTTCAGATGGGCTATTATATGGTAGCAAAGATCTTTGCTAATAGCCCACCTGAAGGTGTTGTAATACAAAGAAACCTAGGTCGTGGTAAAGAACTTAAAGAAAGTAGAAATAATACTACATCACGTAGTTTCATTTAATTGTGAATAATGCATTTCTACAAAATTAACGTCAAATATATTCAATATTTAAAAAACTCATGCATATATGGACCTCCAAAGTCAACTGCATGTTGTCCACGAGATGTAAGTGGGACTCCACGTGAGCCGACCCCACTTAGGCAAATCATTATCAACAGTCAGGCGTTCCGTAAACAACGTAATACACTTACACATATTTTTTCTTTTTTTTTAGAATCGTCCACTCTACAGAAAAAACATATTGAATGTGAAAAATTATAGGAAAATTCAATATCAGGTAGGCAGAGAGTCCAGGGAAAAAAGGCGTTGGAAATTGGCTACGAAGTAAAAAGGTTTAGCCTACATAGAGAACAGTCACCTCATTTTTTGAATTATTCGTCGCCATAATTAAACTATATTCTCTAAAACCTGAGATCAATAGCAATCAGCTATTATACCGCAGAGAGATTATGCACTTTGAGAATAAATTAAAAGCTGACATTTAGCCTCTAAATATTTCTTGAAATGAAGACAATTCCTCAATAAATAAATAAAAAAACTATATATCTAGAACATTTAGTAGCACGTCATCGTGTTGTGTAAAACTGTGAACTTAGGATTTGTATTTTATGATATTTTACACTATTATTTATCAATAACATTTCGATATCAGTCCACGAAACTTGTAGGTAACCTGTGGATCCATCCAACAACTCCGGCTAATTCATTATCTGGCTTTAGGGGTTACAGGAATATTATAGAATGTAAATAGTTAATAAACACCCAAATTATGAATTTTTCATGGCAAATACAGATACTTCACAGGATTTATTAACAGGATATGTTTCTGGTATAAATGGGACATCGGGTACAGCATTGAACAATATTCCATCTACGCCTGATACTTCTCTAATCATACTCAGTCCTGGCTCGCCCTTTGGAGATAACTTAATGCTTAAAAGAACTCAAAGCAGTGAGATTAAAGGTCTGTCGGCAGTACAAAAATAAACCACATTCAACACAGTACATGAATCATCATCAGTGAATCGTCATCATTACACAATTAAGAAAAGTTAAGCGATTTATCAACACTACATCTAATTTAATATTTCAATAAAAAAAAAACAAATTCACGATGCGAAGGTAAACATTCCATAAGCGTAAGTACATACGTACATATATGACTCTTGTTGATATCATGGAATGAAATCACACCTTTATGTTAAACACATCAACTCTTATAAACAGGAAAATTATTAGCTCATCGAAACAGCACACTATGCGATAATAAAGCAGAATCTCGGGAAATTAGTGTAACTGGCATGCAGTTAGACTAACTACGCCGTGTGCTACAGAAAATAAAATATACTATACATACACGTACAGTAGATCTCTGTATATCTTATGTTACCTTGGTGGTGATCCCATCACGAATTGCTTCACCCCAAGTCTTACCTATCCTCTTCAGTCCCTACAGCACAGTCCAACCGCCAGGTTTGATTTGGATGAGCAAGTTCCTCTTTTCTTGAGGTTTCCAATCCAAAATCTATTCGGGGATATGGATGGGTTCCTTTCCGAAAGTGTGACTAATTCAGTTCTATTTACAGCATTTTATGTGTTTTTTAATAGAATCTTACTTGCATCGTTCCAGCATTTTTTCATTAGGTCTCTTCTCGGAATAATATAGTCGGAGATGTATTTAAGGCATCAATATAGCCGGAGATGTATGAAGCTTTGTTGCCTTCCATGTTTTTCATCGATATAGCAACACGGTTTTGGCGTTAGAGTGGATTATTTTGAGTTTCCATATCTGTGTCAGTATTTATAACTGCCAAACAGGAAGAAGTCGCACGAAGATCGCCCCATTGTTGATAATGCGTAAATCAATACCCTCTTAAATTTCTCCCATCCCAAATATAACACTCGCGAGATACATAAATTGGTGGATACATTTCACTTACGTGGATACGTTATACGATTACATGAATGCGTTATACTTACGTGTCTAGCAACAACGGTATTGTTTTATTCACATTAGATTTAATTTCTTGAGTTTATTGCCTATTGATTTTGAGCTCAGTATCTACTGTTTTTCTTCACAAATCTTCTAATTTAGCTTACACATTATCATCGTTTTGGTTCAGTAGGAGAAAGTCATCAGCGTAGTCGAAGTCTTCTAAGACCTCTGCCAAAATTTTAGATATTACAAAATATCGATTTCTGTCTATGGTGGCGTGCGCTGCAGAAAAGAATATAAATAATACATACAAAAAATGTTTTATACAATACCAACAATATTATCATCAAAAAATATCGGGCACCTCGAAAACCGTTTGCTTTCATGCCACCAATAATTTACGTAAAACATAAATGAATGCAGTTTCCCACATACAAATATTCATTTAAGTATAGATATATGTTTGAAGCATATTGTATAATGTAAAAATACATATAGATATTTGTATAAGATGCCTGCGTTGATTTTCTGCATTTGCAGTCAATGGATATTATATGTCAAGGTAAACTTGTTAATGTATTTTGTATAATAAAATACTCTTTATGGATGCGAGTTTGTTGACAGATCCTGACATATTTAATTAACAGTGTAGGGCAATACATACATTACAATTAATCGATAAATTATAGATTACCAATTCGTCAAGATAAAAAGCAATTAGAAACCGCAGACACAAATAGATAAAGATATAATTAAGATAAAAGCACAAGATTATTAATTACAATAATATTTGAACACCTATTTGATACCTAAACTGTAAGTTCGTAAGTCTAGATATTTGGTAGTTTGTTACTCAATCATGCTATAATTGAATAATAGTACATAACCTGAATTAAAACAAATTATACTTTTCTGCAAAAAAAAGTCACCACTTTTTCTTTTCTATGATACTTTTTATTTTTTTAAATGCAAAATAATGTTGTCGTCGTGGTATGTTGAATTGATTATAGGTTTATAGCATTTGACGGCGGGACGCACCGAGTGTCCCGAGTTCGATTCCCGACCGCTCGTCGAGCGGGGCTGAAATGATGTTCTGGTTGGCTATAAGGAATTTCTCTCGTAACCATACGTCCGCCATACTTGCCATATGTCTATAATGTCCGTCAATGTTTTGAAACACCTTTTGACTCATATAAGTACTTTAGTTATGTGAAATAAAACAGGCGCTTTATCATGTTATCGTTATTATTAAGTAATTTGAACAAAATCATGATACAAATAAAATTCCCATCGGAATAGAAGAGGTTTATAACAGACTATGTTCATTTTAAAATTAAAAGAAACAAATTAAGTTGTAGCTAGTTAACCCTACATTTTAATATATTTCAAAATTTATCAAAACATTTCAATTTTTAGCACACTTATTTACCAGGCGAAAAATTAAGCAATTCATTCGATACCTTAGAAATCATGTCACATTGGAAGCATACCTTTCATACTTTTGAATGTTCATGCGACGTCTATCTTGAATGTAATAAGAATGAAAATAATAATCGTACATTCATTAACATAACTCATTAGGAGTCATTAGGAGATCTCAAATGATAAAGTTATCTCGTAAATCGGGTTAATAATATAAATCAAAATGAGGTGTACATACCAGGAAATGACAATGAAAGTTTTTTTATCCAACAACACATAAAATCAGTACCGATGTAATAATTCTAGCAGAAAGGGCCACGAGGGAAGTCAAATTGATGTTTAATAACGCTCTTTACATTTCTCTGTCCATATTTTCACGATATTTGCTATTGGTATTGTATAAATGATATCTCACAAACATTCCATTTTAGCAGGCATAACGTTCAGAATGACCCTTGATTAGGCACACCACTTATAACATAGTACGAAACGCAATTTATATCCAACACAAAAACACTTGTGTAAAAAAATCCAAAACAAGAACACTTGTGTAAATAGAATAAAAGTAATTTTATATCCAACACAAAAACACTTGTATAAAAAAATGTCCAAGTTCTCGTCGGATTTTACAATCCACGATAAAAAATAAGTGAAATATAAAACTTTGCCAAGTTCATTTTCTGTATCAAGCTGGTAGCTAGAAATATTATAATGTATCAAGCTAGTAGCTAGAAATAGTATAATGACAAAGTAAAATATATTTTCAACTCAATACTCAATTTCCGAACTGGGAAAGTTTTTCACACTCGGTAGGTATTCCAGAATATCAGATTTCTCAAAATAAGTTAGCACCTTAACTGCATTTTAGATCTTCATACAAGAGTGACAAAATTAATGATTTTAGAGAACCTCGATAAAGCTAGATGTATTAAATTTGGGTTTTCCTGTAATATTGTCTACATCATTACACTAGCAATATTAGCCCTTTATTCCAATTATCAAGATAGAAGGTCAAAGCGATTTGAAATGGTTCATGTAAACAGAGCATGATTTTGCGTACTGCCATACGCTAAACACTGAGCATGATACAAAACTAAGAGGATCAAAATTACCTTCTACATGATAGTCCGGTTTACCGGGACGGTTACAGATTAAATGCTCTTATGCAGGTGTAAGCAACAATGTAATATGCTATATTGGTGTATATGCGATGACGGTATGAACTTCGGAGCATGTAGGTTTCAAACAAGTAAAACTGATCTCGCTCACGTTGTAACGTCTCCCAACTTATGGCTCTGACCAAAGCTTATAGAACCCGTTCGATGGATGAAATTCCAGTTAATTTCTACCGAGACCAGCTAGATGTAGGAGTTTGCAATTCAAAAGAAACGCTTCTTGTTGATTGTTTGCACTCATTGTTAGAATAGTTAGATTTTAAAACATTCTTTCTGAGTAAATAGTAATAATATAGCTCAATTTGCACTGTAATTTGTTACAATCTCTTACACAATACAATTTATTCTGCCAAGTTCAAACCGATTTCGTCTAATGGACCTATTTGAAAATTTGATAAAAACCAGACATCGTATAAACTTTATTTGATTGCCTTAAGCTCAATTTTCAGCATGTAGCATTTTCAGCATAAAGCATGTAGATTTAGATTAGATTTTTGAATATAGTCTTTTTTCACACATAGAATATACAAAATTGGGTTTCATTGAGTGAGGTAACATTGAAAATGTTTCTTAAAATCTTTATATTTCTCAAACAATTTTCTGAATATTTATATAATATACTGCACCTAATAGGTAATAATTATATAGATTTACACCGCGTTGAAGTGTCGTGTTATTACGGGACACTCCATAATATATTATGGAGTGTCCCGTAATTATTTCGGTTAAGCTCATTAAGATAAAAAGAAAATTGTTTACAAAATCATATAAATCATTATATATTTATGGAATAACGCAATATAAATTTCAACCCTTTTATGGCTTGTCGTTCATATTTGAAGGTAGAAAAATTATATTAACTTCCGTAAGATTTGTAATTTATATTATAATACAATATATTAAATACATATATATAATACATTATATTAAACATTATATTAATATATAATACAATATATTAAACGCCCGAATGTTTAAATAGTAAATTACAGAACATTTAAAAATTACGTAGACACTCTAATACTTCAATATAAATTGTATACAGTTGTACATGGAAAATTCTCAATATTCATACTGGTTATTTGATATCCTGGAAAATACACGTATGTCAAGTATTTATACGAGAATCTTCAAATATTTACACATTTATGTTGTCAAGTGTAATAAATTATAGATGACTTAGTTTATGTAATAAAACAAGTTTTATTTCAAAAAGTATTTATCTTGAATATATATTTTGAGCATGTATTACTTATCGTTATACATATAGTCGTATAAGATTAGGTGTTGATGCCAATAATATTACATAGGTAGTTTAAAGTTACGCGTAATCAATAAATTATTAATCGATACATAAATTGCACACTAAGTTACACTAAGCATTAAACATCAGTTGCATTTTTATACCGCTAGCCTTTACGTAGAACAATACATACAGTACTTCGTAATTGTTTCCTTATAAACTACCTCACATGCTGGATATTTCCACTCCTTTGTGTTTTTTTTCAAAGTAACTGCTATTTTTGGATATATTTTTAGTTTCTTCTTTGAGGTTTTTTTTCTATCTCTTTTATTTAGAAAATCTCACTTTTTATGTTTGGATTGCTTGGCCTTCTTTTTGATCTGTAGATATTTTTGATATATTAATTGAACTACTGTTAAGAATACTATGTGAATTAAAAAATTAGATCTTTCTTCAGATGTGGAAGAGTTTGAGATACTGATGATTTGCCAGATGTATGTAGTCAATTGGGTTTTAGATATAATAGGCCGTGCCAAGATTTTCAGATATAGTCGGTATCGATTGTTCTACGAGAGTGGTCAGTGGGTTTTTGAATGGCGATGGACACCCAGATGTAGTTAAGGGTTTTAGGATGTTATCGGTAGTTTTCCAGAATAATCAGATTGTGATCGTTCCGTAACATAATTTAAAAGGAATCCTCATTTTAAAATACATCAAGGTTTTGATGTCTAATATCTTTCACCTTAAAAACTACCCGCAGTTGCATTCCTAAGTTGGTGTGAATATTAAAGCAATTTGGTAAGTCGTTACAACTTCGCCCGGATGGAATCTTAATAATTGTTTCACATTAAGCACAATAAAACTCTTGAAAAAACAAGGTTCAAGTGGTTGAGTTCTATGGCTAATATGCGAATATTAAAGCATGAATATTGTTTTGTCCAAAAAAGCCGTGGCTTTCAACGAATAATGATAAGTATGATTAACCAGAATAAAAAGGTTCGGATTGGCGTAATCTGTAACATGTGAAAGTGTGTCTAGAATAATGTTACTATTTATACAACTTTCAAAAAGAATTCCTATTAATGATGGTGGTACGGGGTTTTTGGAAATATAAACGCTAGTGGAATGAAATTTCCACTAGTACTCTAGGCACAGAAGATGGTAACATTTAGATGTCTTTCAGTACAAGCTATTTTACTAGCGCATTTCCCTTTAGCACACTATTTTAAGTGTCTTATTGGGGACTATATAGGACCTTGTCTCATCCAAATCTTCAATGGCATACCGAGGGAAATTATAAACGACCATTATCTCTTTAAAATTATCAAAGCAACTATCAACTTGGGGTTTATTTAAACCATTTACCCAACTAACACTAGTCGAAGTGGGTTGTCTAAAACAATATCGGGATGTCTTATTATGTATCCACGTACCCACTCTTTCCAGACATTTGTTTTTTTCAATTTTAAATAAATAGGTGAAATAAATTATTATTTCAACAAATTAGATAACCAGTTCTCAAATTTTTTAGATGTTAAACAATTTTTGTTGACAAGTACATAATTCTTATATTTAAAGTGTAAAAGTTGTATCTGTCGAGACTTGCGAGACGGTGCAAGTTTGTTCTAGACATTTACGAAGAGTAGCTTTATAGCAATCAATTAAGCGAACTACTATTTAGAAGCTTTAATAATTTTCCCATTTCGTATCGAACTCCTAGGCTCTTCCAGCTCCTTGCCAGTAGAAAAATACTAGTCTAGCCACTACTGTGTAGTCTGCCAGACAAACTGAAAGTAATAAAAATTATATTTTTAAGAAAGGAATAAAAATAGTTACTCTTATTTAATATCAGTAGTAAAAAATATGTGTCCATTCAGGCGTGCGGATTCTTTCCTAAACTAAACTGTTTTCACCAGTTTCTGTATTAATACCATATGTTGTTTAATCCCAAAATTATCTCCCCGGAAGTTAACAATAAACTCGGCGGCAAAATCAAAGAGATATTTTCATAAAAATACGTAATATTATAAGGATACAACACTTCAAAACAACAAATATAAATAAAAAAATATAGAAAAATCGTCAAATGTGCCTTGATTGTCCTTAGTACCGTAATTTTGAAAATGTTTCTTTGTACCAAGCAGTACGGCCAAACAGTTGGTAAAAATACCATTGAAGTTAGCCATTTGAAGTCATCGGTTTCTTTACATAAACTACTTTTATTTGACATTTTAACAATCTTTCTATTTCCAATTGCTTCCTCATAAAATTTCTTCAACATTTTGAGCAATTACTCAAATAATCATTCATTAATATCCAACGACATATATATATATATATATATATATATATATATATATATATATATATACATATATATATAGACATCAGACATGTTATGGAGCTCCGTAATCGAAACTATCGAATATCCGAAATAAAAATCTATAACGAAAACCGGTAACCGAATCCGATAAAAAATTTTCGAATCATTTCGGATAGAGACAGAGTTTAAATAAGACACGTTATGACAGGTTTTCACCGACCGAGCCGAAACACCTACAGCGTCGGTCTCAGCGAATCAACAATTCTTATGGGATAATTAATTATATAGATAAAAAAGTGCTGTATAATTGTATCTGAGCAAAATGCGTCCTAAATCTAGTATAATTTGGGCATTTTTCGATTAAATTAATGGTGATTTCACAAAATGTAAACAATGTGAGTAAAACTTTTTACGAAATGGCGCCGGGACTACTTCGCTCAAACTTCACCTTAAGTCAAAACACAGTGATAAGTATGAAGAATTATTGTTACTGGAAAAGAATAATCAACAAAAAGACCCCAACAAATGATACCTTCACATAAGTGTAAAAACAATTATCCATAATAGATTCTTTAAAAAATATAGGTCGTTGGGACGAAAGTAATATTAAACAAAAGGAAATAGACTACTTGGTTGCTGAAATGATTGCGATACAAAACTGGCAATTTTGGTTTGTGGAAGATGTAGGCTTTCAAAGAATAATACAAGGCAGCATTACCACGTTATACCTTAAGAGGTCGGCAGTATTTTACTAATTTACTTTGTACTGAAATCTACGATAAAATTAAAATAAAGATTTTTGGGTTGCTCAAGCAATTTGAAAAGATATCGTTTACTATAGATGTATGGTCCGAGCCCAATGTAAGTGTTTCACTACTGAGTATTACCGCTCACTGTGAACAAATGTGAACACAGGTGATATTGTAGCGAATAAATTAAACAGTATTTTGAAAGATTGAAGTTTAAGTTCCCAATAAGTCCACTGTGTTTTACGCGACAGAGGATCAAGTATAATAGAAGCTACGAATATGGTAAAATTGACTGATGCAAACTGTTACTATTCATCAACTACATTTGTGTGTCCGGTCGGCATTGGGAAATGGAAAATGTATCTTGCTAATGACTACAAAATGCAAAAAAAATTGCGACACATTTCAATCACTCTCTGATTGCTTAAGATGAATTGAAAGCAATTCAAATAGAAAAACTAAATCAACCAGGTCTGAATATAATTCACGAATGTTTGACAAGATTAGTCGATCTTTTTATTTTATTCATTTTATTAAAGTAAACCGATAGAAATATTACAGGAGGCGTCGACCCAGCGATCCTCATTACCTACTTAATTTTATTTCAAACGGAAGTTAATACGATTATAATATTTACAAACAAACTTGAGGTCTATTTGATTTGTATTTAATTTGTCTATTGATTGACTGAGACAAGGCCTTTGAATTACATCTTTGTTTGTAAATACTTAATTTTATACTTAAATTTTCTTTTGGTATTTTATACGAATATATATTTTTACAATTTTAATTGCCACATTTTGTTTCTTTTTTAGGTGGAATTCTAGTTATTACATGATCGAAAGAATATTAAAATTGGAAGACCTTCTTGTATTATATTCAGGTACACATGTTATACCAATTCTTACTAATGATGAATGGCAGGGACTTGGAAAAGTGTATATCCATACTAAAACCATTTGAAGAAATGGTAAAGGAGTTAAGTAGAGCTTCTCCAGCAATTGCATCTGTGATCCCATTAACCTATGCAATTAAAATACATTAGAATCATAGAGGAATAAAGAAGATACTTCTGAAAATTTTATATTGATATCCGAAATAATTTCATATCCGTAACCGTAACTGAAACCGGTAAAATATTATTCATATATCCGTATCCATATCCAGATCGGAAATTTCATATCCATAACATCCCTAATATATATGTATTGATATCGTTTGAATTCAACATTAAAAAAACATTTTGCTTTTTTCAAATCAGTCAGTCGTATGTCTTTGAGAACCAAAGTTGATAATGATAAGCTGAAGGTGCGAATGGAAGCGAATCGTTCTCGAACAATGACTAAGCTAGTCGCACGCTTTGACGTAAGTGCCAAAACAATATTGAATCATGCCTGTCGTTAAATCAGTGAATTACAGAAGCTTGGAAATTGCGTATACATGCGCTGAACAACAGACAATGACAAACTATATCACGATGAACCTAACTTTTTTTAGATGATTAAACACAGGTCCGCAAATTTTAACTTTTGATCCACCTTGTTGATCGAGCAGCATACTTATAACTTGCAAATCTCCACAGACCGTTCAATCGTGTTGTACGTACTTTAGTTTATCCAACAGATTTTTCAATTTGTCGTAGCATTCTTTCAAATATACAGAAAGAGCGACTGAAATGTACAGAAGAAGCGTACTTACCTATTGTCATTACGCAAAAGGACTGCTTTTAAACTTTTTTTTTTATGAGTCTATGAACAATCTCCATTCGTTCGCATTATATCCGATGTTAAATATTTTCATTAAACCAGGAATGTCTTTGCAATACACTAGATCACAATATGTACAAAGTATTTTTCTCTGTTGCTATACCAAGAAAATGGGGTACCAGAAGCAAGCATAATCTTTTTCCGATAGTCTTGATCCAAGGAGTTCAGCTGTATCTTTTGACAGGCTTAGATCTCTCGTTAAGTCGTTCAGTTCTGACTGTGAAAATAATTATGTTCCACTTGCACTTGGCTCAAGTTAAGCATTAGACTGAGATACCTCTTCGACATCACTGCTCATGTCTTCAACTTGCACTGATTCCAAATATGGAGGTGATTGCGGTGCAATGTTCGATGCACCGCGTGCATTACCGATTGCATGATTGGATTTGTTTTAGGATTGTAGCCTGTAGACTTGTAAAAGCAAAAATAACAGTCTTCGGTGTGATTCTAAAATTCTCTCCATAACATAGGCCATTGTAAATGAAAGGTTAATCCTTTCATTTTGACCACTTTCCAAGTTCATGAACACATGTTGCACAAAATTTATGTGGGACCCACTGTTTGTCGTAGTTAGCGATTGCTAGGCCGAAATACATGTTATAAACGTTACTTATGAATTCGGTAATCTTATCCTGCTATTTTTTGTTTTCCGATGAGTTTAAACACTTTCGCAATGACATATTTTAAGTGAGCGTCACGAATTGCACGGAAGTACTGATTTTGTAAAAACAATGACGTTGCTATTTATACGAAATTTTACCCTCTTCTAACGATTGATTTATTCTAAAGATTTATTTAAATTAATCACAGTTAAATTCGGTCTTTAGAAAATAACCTAAAAATCCACCTTTTTTCCAATAATACGGGTATGTCACTTAGTTACTTACGTTGTATTTAACTAACTATTTATGAGAACTTATTCATTATTGTCTGATAAGATAAGAAACAATTAAAATAAAATATAAATCCTTAACTAAGTTGGCCTAAAAAAATTTTGGAAAAAAAATTTGGTAAATAACTAAAAATTTAACAGTAAATCTGATAGGGGAAAACCATTGTAGACCTGTGAAATCATTCCTCATGGAGATTGAATCGATCATCCAGAAGAGGCTCGTGATGACGGTGCATTGGTCTGTACCGGCATTGTTCACTGCCATTTGATCTGATATTTACGACAGATGTGTAATGCCAAATATTTTAAACGATACTAGTTTATTGTTGGGTCGCCAAATCTGGTCAATTGTTCTTTGCCGCTATAAATGCATAAAAAATTGCGACCATAAACGGCACAACAGGCCATTGCAAAGTTGCAACAGTTTTAGCTGGAATTTCTTTCATCTGTCCTCCACGCCCAAAAAAATACCATAAAAACAGCAAAAATGCATGGACAATACATATATACAATATTGTGTATTCTTTGAACAACATAAGAAAATATATTTCCCTCCGTAGAAAATTATTTTTCTTTCATCTTAGTTTGTTCTCTAAAATATTTTAAATACTAGAACCGCTTTTTAGTTATAATTCTCACCTTTTTTTGATCTTACATTATATGGTAATAATTGGAATAGTAATCGACAATCAAATAATCACAAAGGACAAGTAAATTTATATATTAATAAGCGAATGAAATCCATCACAATACATCCAATATAAATAATATGATAAATACACCGATTATCTAAAGTTATGATTTGGTGATAAATATACATATACTAAGAGTTCCTTATGACTTCAACAACAGATATTTCTTCAAATTAAAATTCGTCTTGCCTCTTGTTATCAATACACATTTGTATTATTTTGGTTATCAAATATCTTTTTGTATACGTCATAACTGAAACTGTTGCTTTGGTCAAATGAAACAATGTTTATGGAATTTCAGTTATGTTCTTCGTTCCATTGCGATTAACTTCATTTTACCGCAACTCCGATAACAGAGATAAGTGGAGAAACGGCGACTTAAGCTCAACTGTTTATATTCAAATGCATAATGTATCGTTTGGTGGTTAAGTTTCTATTATTGTATTTTCATATCATAAATTGTGAGTTTATTGCACATTATTATTACAAGAATGTTAAATAAAAGCTATAATTAAACGATATTTTAAATTCTTAGGATGGTTAACTTATTAATATAACTAAACTTTTACCATATGTTTCAGGTTTTCGACTAAATGATTTACGAGGTGAGTAAAATACAACTTTATTAAAAATACAAATTATTTTTTTAAAAATCGCAACTTTAATCTCACTGTTATGATAATGAATTAATATTTAAACTTAAATTTGTGCATTAACATGGTCAAATATAATGTTGATAAAGTGTTTTTCTTACAGTTTATAAGGTAACAATTAAATCTCAAATAGACATTTTTTTTAAATAGGTTTGTGACTATTTGCTAAAATATACCGTAACATTTGGGGAAACTCTTGCACCTATGTAGCTACCGAATATGATCTACTTATGTAGCATGGTTGTATTTCAATTTTCTTTTATCATTTACATCCATTTATCTTCTCTCGGAATTGACTGTATTCAGATCTTGTTGAAGTTTGTCTCGACACAGTTAAAGAAGTAGTAGAGACGAAAGCTCGAAATCTGCATCCCCATTTTTGGAGCAGAATTTCTCCCTACCTTTTTACATTTTGAAATGTGTTAACAATCATTTTTAAGTTTATTTATATTTTTATGTTTATTTATATTGTAAGATACCATCTTTTAAATACGATCGGGTGTAAAAACCTTCCACTTCTTATTTTGTATATTAATACAAACACGACACAGATTATTTCTATAATCCACTTGTATTGACGTTATTACTACAAAAGGGCGAAAGTACATATCTAATTTTATCTGTCACTTTCGCGTACAAATATTTACCTACCGTTCACAATTGTGCGTACATTTATTGTATATAAATTCATATTCGGCATAGCTCTGTCTGATCTGTTCTTTAATTTCATTAGATAAAACTTTTATTTATTCTTTATTCTTTTACTGTATTTTTTTTATTTAAAAATGCCTTAATACATGAACGCGTTATTAATATTTACGTTCGGTAGAGAAACAAGAAAACGTTATAGTTTCCCTGTGTTCGTCTGTAAGTACTTCACACAGATATCTCGATAATTAAAAAGCAAATTTAAAATAAAATTGACGTACCTCCCTACTACATGTAAACAGTGGGAGCGAGACCATTTTTTCGTGCATCAAGTGGAGTGTCATTAATTAAGTCTCTTAAAAAGACATTAAAGTTACATTAATTAGTTTTCATTTTTGAGCTCAACTTGCAAATAATTGAACTACAAAGTGGTGTGTCATGTAAGTCCCTCTAATTTTTCAACAGTGAGTGTTGTTCCGGACGGATGCACTGCCCAATGTGACAATCGGAAATCAGGCTCCTTGGGCTCCTATGGTTTGTGTCGAACCTTGGGGGTACGTCTCTAAATGCTTCATCGGCTACGCTGAACTTAGTTGGCGTCCACCGCCACTCGCTGGCTGTACTATTTTCTTCTATCGATGTCACGTGATGTACGAAGTTTACGCAGCGACCCCGAGAACGTGTGTGCGCACCATGTAGTACCCAGCCGAGCGACGTAACTGAGGCGATGGGTTGATATACTTTTGCTTTCCGCACTTTCGTTGGGAGTAACATCTGCAAGTTGTCTTGCCACATGAGAGTCTTGGGGTTGACGTTGTTATAATGGAGGCTGTCTTGAATGTCGAGATGGTCGACATCACACGTCTTCGTGCAGCATCTGTGTTTTCTAGTGTAAGTAGACATCTGAAGCATAAGCGATGCGTCTTCGTTAGATCCCACCTTGCATTGGAATTAGATTCGTTGCACTTTTTGCACTCTGTCATGACATATCCCACTTTTGAACACATCGGACATTTAATCTCGCATTGGTCTTTTGCGGTAAACGTCCTTTGCGTTCGCTTAGCGGTGGCGTTGGCTGTGCAAAGAGTCCACAATTTCTGCCTCGCAATCAAGAAAACGAGATAGCTTGATTAAATCGACTTCATCTTTCGGTTGTGCGGCGGAGTAGTCAAACCGGCGATACCTCAGTGGTGATATCAGTTTCTCAATTATCGCCTTCGTAACCACAGGGTTTTTTATAGGTAGCGAAATCTGTAGAGAGCCCGAAGTGTTGCTACGCCGTTGGAGATATATATATCCTTTAAGATATATATCCTTTGGCCTTTCGGTTTTCTTCTTATTCGACAAAACCTTCTAATTCGGCGAAGGCAACGGAGTCTGGCATACCAAAGCGACATTCGAGTATATTCATTTCGTCTTGCGAACTCGAATTGTTTGTTAGAGGACTGTTAACGGCTGCTCTCGCGTTAACCTGCTATCGCATTAATGGCAAGATTGCATCGCATTAACTACGATGCAATCTTGCCATGTTTACCACTTCAGTTAGAGTGGCTTGCGACTCGTAATAAAGAGCTTTGAATATTAACCAGTCTTGATGCGCACCGTTGAAGATTCGACGTTCACCAGATCTACTCACTGTTCACTATGTAGTCAGGAGAGAGCTGCTGGATCAATTACCAATGAATACTCGTTGTCGGTGTAAGACAATTTCTTTGTTTAAATACCAATTACAAAGTTTACTATCACTGGAACTATAGGGACTAGAAGTTGAACTCTAACTGAGCGATGTCTATTCGATGACTATTCCGATGACTATTCAATGACTATGACTTTGCAACGTCGTGACTCCTGCTATATGTCATTAAACGATCCCTTTGTGCGACCTCCTGTTGTCACGCCAGGAGTTTCGAACCCACGGCCGTCCGATCGTCGCATTCGTTAGTGCGCCCGTTCGGACCACCTCTCCCGCTGTGCACCATCTATCGGGATGTGGCATCCATTTGTCGGTGGAGGACTGCTTGATCGGTAGATAAGATCACTAGCTTCTTTGCATGTCTTCTTAAAGTGACTCCCTTGGTGCGCACGTCAGCTATTCTAACAATTCCGTCTGCGCCTGGATAGGTGGCTTTCATGATGCCCTTTGGCCAGGTGTTACGTGGTAGTGTACTGTCAACGATGAGGACCACGTTGCGATCTTCAGGGCTAGGCCTAGGCTGCGTGTCTCCGCCAGTACTGTAGTTCGGGAAGGTATTTCTTGAGCCACCTCGACCATAATAGATCGGCGAGACGCTTGGAAGCCCACCAATGTATGCGGTTGACTAGATCCTTGTCATCGAAGTACCAGGCGTTAGGACTCGAGCTGTTGCGCCTAGTAAGAAGTGATTTGGCCTGATTGACTCGGGATCTTCAGGATTCACAGACACGTGCGCTAGCGGACGGCTTTTCACTATGTATTCAGCTACGGTTAAGAGGGTAGTAACAACCTCATCAGTGAGATGGCTGCACCGCTGTAGTGCTACATATAAAGCTACATATAAAGCTATCTTCGTCGTTCACACTAGTCGTTCCCAGGCGCCACCCATGAACGGGGCCACACGTGGAATAAAACGTCAGCTGATTATTTTCTTACTATCCTCTTCTGTTGCCTTGTCGATTACCCTTCGTAGTTCCTTGTCTAATCCACGTAGATTGGTGCCATTATCCGACAATGTTTAAGTCGGACAGCCCCATAGGCTATAAATACATACTGCTATCTTACTGCGGAGAGCCCTGATGGCCGAATCGGTAGTGAATGAGGCGACCAGTTCCAGGTCTATGGCGCGTGTTGTAAGACATTTGAAGACGGCTACATATCTTTCCTGAGCCCGACGGTGATTGTCAATGAACCGAAGTAATATATCCCCGTATAGCTGAAAGGCCTATGATGGTGGGCAACTCGGCACGAGGGATGGTCACCAGTGCGAGGCTGCAGTGGCGTCACTGTTCTTGTACTGCACAGTAGGCGTCGGTGCATTATCATTCGTACGGTCGGTCTCTGACGGAGAATCCAGTAGTGTTGGCGATATTCGTTTAGAGTAATTGAATCGGTCATTTCAAAAACCTCATAAGTCACTAAATTAGAATTTTTCAGGAATCAATAAAAACTGTTTCATGCACAAACAAATGAGTTTTAACAGACTTTTTTATGCTTAATTTAGTATTTGAGTGGTAAAAAAATTAAATTTTAAATAACCTTAACAGTTTATTAATGAAAATAATGAAAAAAACCTGAAAAACTGTTCTTGACTTATGTTGTTTTAGCAAGAAATAGGGTTAGTGTATACCCCAATTTAACCAAAACAATCGTAGGAATCACATTTTCTATTGCTTATTATTGAAAATCATATTTAGAAATAACCTTATTAACATTTTACTTGTATTAATTTCTTATGTTTTAATATCTTTAAGGCACATAGTCATATTCTCCATCATTATTATCTGGATTGTCTTCAACATTTGCATGGCCAGCTAAAAATATTGTTACAAAATGGCATATGTTCTTCCAGAATGCTATCCTGTACTTGCTTTAAATCGTCTAATTTTTTTTTTATTTATTAGCACTTTTAAATCATAAGCTTTTTTTTTTATTTCCTTTTGGGTGACGTCCTCTATTATCTGTAGGACTCTTCCCTTCATTAAGCAAATCGCAAAGTCTGCGTACTCTGGCTTCAGTAACTCCATATAGACTGATAAATGCTTTCTTGCAGACTTTAACTTGGTCAGTTTGTTTTAAAACATGGAACTGAAAAGCATTTTGCCTCTGTGTAGCATTTTCTTTTCGAGGACGCCTCTGTTTTATAGGTAATTTTTCAAAAAAATTAACTTATTTCCAACAAAAATGAGCAGAATATATTTCTTCAAGTGATTGACAAAATGCAAAAGTAGTCACCAAACAAATACTGAACCCATATTTTTTTTATTACAACGAAAGCGATCAAGATAATGCGAATAGGCTATAAATACATACCACAAGTGGCATTGCTAAAGCGGTGCCATTTTGTAAATACGTCCTTATGAGCTCATAACACTCTAAACTGAATATTTTCGATTTAAAATTTTGTGCACTAATTATAGATTTTTAAAAAAAAAATTTAAAATTGTGCGTGTCAGCTCCGACGCACAAGTGGAATTTACTCCTTAAATAAGATTGCCTTGGAATGTATTAAATAGATAACACGGTTTATAAATGTAAATGGAAAATTCTTTAATAAAAAAATGCTGACAATATATTTATTTTCAAGTGAAACACAAATAAACAAGATCAAATGTATACAAAAAAATTAAAAAACATTTAGTAACGTCAAACTAAAAAGTTAAAATTAGGAGAGACATTTTAATTTTGTAGGATAGAAGACACCAAATATTTGCACATAATGATTACATCTTGATACAAGCGAACAATAGTAAACTATGTGTGTCACACTCCGTCGTTGCGATTACTCCATAATAAAATACCAAATAAACATACGGATATAACGATTAATTTTTTTAACGCTCTGAACTTCTGATTTTTCTCCTCATAAAATTTCATACCGGGCGCTATATATGAAAATCGATTCATAAGGAGTAAACCCAATAACATGAAAAGTAAACTAGTGAAATGTAGTGTACATTATAGACAGAAATGTGATAATGAAAATAATAAAGTTTTTTATTGAAATAACCTCTATTTTCAAAGTATATTTTTAAATTTTGACGGAGTTTTGATACCTATACTATTCAAATCTACACTAAAATAAATGTTTCAATTCAAAAAAAAGAAACAGTTATAGATATATTAAAAAAAATTGTTACATATTTTCGCGTATAAATACTAGAACGTTACTACGGCTCTTCTTGGGCGGAAACATTCCCGCATCAAACGCATGTACGAAGTCGAAGGAAGAGGTTGTGTCGCAATGCAGCTCTGCATTTATGAAAATATCGTAAACACTCGGGTAATTCTTTTGTCCGGCGCGGCACATAACAAAACAAAACCACTTAGGTACAGTTAACTCTAAAATTAAATCTAATATAACTGAGGTGCATTAACATTTGATTTATGCTATTACTACTGGTATCAAAATTAAATTATGATCAATATTATCTGTTATTTAGGATTCAACGTAAGTGTTAATTGAAGTGTCTTATTTGGATACGGCTCGTTATCACGAACATATCCGAATTGCATCTTGAGTTTTATAAACATTTGGAATGATGTTTTATGAAAATATTCTTCATTCTAGTCCTGGCCTTTCGATGGATACTTATGTTGCATTAACATTTTGTTTATGCTATTACTACTGATATCAAAATTAATTTATGGGTTTAGGATTCAAAGTAAGTGTTAATTCAAGTATTTTGTTTGGATACGGCTCGTTATCACGAACATATCTGAGATGTGTCTTGAGTTTTATAAACATTTGGAATTAATATTTATGAAAATATTCTTCATTCTAGTACTGGCCTTTGGATGGATACTAAGTCGTAATTCGGACTCATCGTACCAATTTTTTATTATATTTGGGTGGAAAGTACATACTTCTTGGTTATATTTTTTTAATCTGATTGAGAGATGTGTTAATAGATTTTATTCGTATTAGAGCACCTTAGGTTTTGAAGTAAGCATTTTTTCAAATTCTCCTGTATTTTTTTCTGAAAGTCCTGAATTTTAACCACCGATGCAAATGAAGGGTATCACAAGTTCCAAGCCATTATCTGTTTATGGCACTGTACCTACAGAACGGATCGATCGGTTTTACATTATTTTTTTTTATTCAAAAGCTGGTTTTTACTCCACCCACGCCAACTCAAATATTTTTGTCTCGCGCCTATCTTACTCCTAAGCAACAGAAACATCGCTTTAAAAAAAGTTGATTACACTTATGAAATATAGGTAAATATATTAAACATACAGCTGAACTGAGATTCATTATATCTCTGTAATTATCAATATTGTTTGGACTTACTTTTATTTTTAAATTAAAAGACAAAACTTAGAAAAAACAATTGATTTCTTTATACAACCGCTGACTATTAATTGTTTTTTTTCTTTATAAATATTATTTAAAAAACGGCAATTAATATTTACAAATTTCCTGCTACTTTGAAATCCAAATCGTTTTATTATACAATATTTCAAATGTAAACAGCATCGAGAGGTCATTCAGGTTACTAAGTGGAGAGTTGCTAGAGGTATCCATACGAATATAAATAAAACTCCTACGTGTTTCGCACGTACGTTTTATTTTGGTCGTTTTAAATAAGGCGATTGTTGGTGTCGAAAGAAGTGTAACCTGTTTAAAATGTAAGCATATTTACATATAGGTAACTAACTATATTTGTTTGTTTAGAACCAAGAGACTAAACGCCTAAACCGGTTTTGCCAAGTGTGATGTTGATTGATTTACGACAAGTAACATTGGGCGTGCAAACATTTGGGGAACCAGATTTGTGACCGTAGACGATACAAGTTCAATTTAAAAATATAGTTATTTTTTTATGGTGTATAAAGTGATCGTTTTAAAAATATATATAGTTATTAGGGGAAAGTCGAATAGTCCTGGACGGGCGTATACCACCGTACATTTAAATTACTGACAAGAAAATCACGTTACAGGAACAAAACGTTGTCTCAAATGTGCTACCATAAAGTGAAAAACAAAAGCAATTCAGTTGCGGCCCCAACATCGAATGAGTGACACGTTACTAAGATTTTTATCCTAACCAAAAACTTTTCTTCGCTTCTATTAAACTTCATTAAAGGTTATCAAGTGGATTATATAAGTATGCGTACTGATTGTAAATTGTAGGAAATATAATAAATTTACATTTTAAATGTCATTTATTCTATATCTTGCACCGTAAAGAAGCTATGACTAATATTATTGAATGAAAGAGATCAGGTCTACCCGGACTCGATAATATTATATATCGCCGGACATTGTTTTGAATTTCTTAATATTATTTTGACGAAATATCATTGCTTAGACAATTTACTTCTTTATGAATAGTATTTTAAAATTATGTTTCTGGTCTTTGAAGAAAGTTTGAATAATGTAAAAATTTAAGTAGAATCAGCAATAAAAGTAAGTGGGGCAAAAATAAAATGAAAGAAGCAGTTAAATGTGTAATAGAAGGCAAGTTATTAATAAGATTATTAGCAAACAGATATGATTAAGATCACGTGAAAGCCATAAAAAGTGGCAGAGATATTATTTTACAGCCAAAGTTAGGAAGATTTGAATGCACATTTGCTGTAAACTTTTCTAAGCAGTTTTATGACCAGGACAAGGAACTATACAATCATTTGACGTTACTGACAAGAAAAGAGTTTTTAAAATTAGCAACTGACATAACGGAAAAACTTAAAATTCCTCATACATTTAAAAAGGGTAAGGATATGTTAGGAAAAGTCTTTTATTACAGTTTTATGAAAAATGATGCGGATGTTTTTTAAAAACTCTCGAATCGACTAGCCCTTCGCGAACTATTGGGTTGTAAATCACAAGTCAAAAGTTTCTGTCAGCAATTAGATCACTTTCAAGAGAAATATAAGTTCCCTCCTTCTCGTATTTATAACAATGATGAAACTAAAAAATCAATTGTGCATAAAAATTTTAAGAAGTTGGCAAATAATCTTCTGTGAAAAGGCTTTGGAACATCAAATTAAATTTTTCAATGGATGTCACTGGTCATTTTTATCTCCTCTTTTCCTCTTCTTTCGGGAAGAAATTGATAAAAATGGTCGATTAATGATCAAGGGTTCTACCAAAGGTCGGTATTCCATACGAGAATGGATGGATAAATGGTGAAGTGTTTTTACAATGATTATAGAATTTTAGGCGTTTCGTCTGTTCATTCAACAGACGAAACGCCAGTCTTGTTAATCTTGGATGGCCATACAAGTCATGAACAGCTTGCAATTATGCTATATGTATTCTCGAGATAAAGAATCATGTTCATATGTAAAGCACATAAACTCACATGACACATACACTGCAGCCATTAGACAGGACATTTTTAAACCTTTAAGCTACATTTGCATCTGCAAATGCAATATGGATGTGAGGAATCATGGGGCTATAATAATTTATTATGGAATTGCTGCACTTGTGCATGAGGTTTTTAGAAAATCTCAAATTTTAATGACCCTCGTCGAGGTAATATATTGTTTAAACAAACTTATAAACATAATTCTATATAATCTACTGATAAAATTATTTTAATAATTTTTATGTGATTTCTGAAAAGAAATGATATCTTCATTCCAGAATCTTAAATGTTAGTATAAAATTTAATATGATAACTTTAATCAAATGATATAAATCGGGGCAAAATTAATATTCAGAATTGATGATTTCTTTTTAACGACATATTTTTAAATCCTTTTTTTAAAAAGAATTTATCTTTTATTATTCTAAATCTTCTCTTGGACAAATCTGGCAATATGGATGTGAGGAATCATGGGGCTATAATAATTTATTATGGAATTGCTGCACTTGTGCATGAGGTTTTTAGCAAATCAACGTGACTTGATATAACCCAAAAGGGATTTCAATGTCCCATAATTTACCCTTTCAACTTCGATATCTTTAGTAACCTGGATTTTTTATCTTTAATAATGACAGATATTGCTCAAAAACTGTTTCAATAGAAAATATTTAAGTCAACATTCAGCGGCCCAATTTTCAACCACCAATTCATCTTCAGTTTCTCAGCCCTTAGCCGCATATTCCTTATCGTCTCTATCTTCTAGTAGTTGTGCAACACAGTTTCATACAAGACCAGTACCGAGTGAAAATCATCGGTTTTTCAAGTTGTGAAGAAAGCAATAGTGGGAGTGACATTGTGGTGCGCTCACAATTTGGCGTAATGCAAATTTTGAGTGATAGTGATAATAGTGACGATAACAATTATTTTGCTGATACGGAGGATGTACCGGACTGCAAAAATACGATGTGACCTTGATTCAGTTTTTGTTCACAATATATATTTCTTTCACAATTAAATGAAACTACTTGATGTAGTATTATTTCTACTATCTTTAAAAATGCAAGATCTTTGCTAATAGCCCACCTGAAGATGTTGTAATACAACGAAACCTAGGTCGTGGTAAAGAAATTAAAGATAGTAGAAATAATACTACATCACGTAGTTTCATTTAATTGTGAATAATGAATTTCTACAAAATTAACGCCAAATATATTCAATATCAAATGAAACATCTGATGAATAAAATACTTATTTATATTTAAAACTTTATATTAGACATACAATTAATAACAATCACATAAAAATCTCGAGATATTGATAAAATCTCTATAAAGTAACAATTATGGCACAAAAAATTACTACTCTAAGAAAATGAGATCTGCAGCATTAGAAACTTAAATTTTTAACTTCTTAGTATTCATTCTTATAAATTAAATATACGAACTTTAAAAAAAAAACAACAAAAATAAACGTTATTTCGAAAAATAAATAAAACTGCAACGCCTAAACATTTATATTTTTTCGCGGCAGTTACAGCACATTTTTTTCGAACACTCCAAGCAAATTGGTACCTTACACATAAAATATAAGTAAGTAGTCTTTCGTTTCTTTTTTTGATTACATGTAAAACATGTTTTACGAACTTCAAGTTTTTCGACATCAGAAGGGCTTGATTTATCGCCCCCGATATCTAGAATACGGCGAATAAAGTTCTTAAGATCTCTCTGAATGTGATCATTTTTTTCGCGACGTTCCATATGCGGCCTTGTAAGCTGTTCTGCTAGCTGTTTTAGAAATTTAAATCGACTTCTAGTCTTCTGTGCTTGGTTGCTGAGGCTGATGATATAAGCATTCGAAGCAGAGACCGGTGGTAGGTGGTTAAGGGTTAATGGTAACAATCAGATGTGTGTAATCCAAAAATAATGTATCAAACATTTCATAAACTTAAATAAAATAAAATGTACTTCGTGTTTTAATGTATAATAACATTTATTTATTTTTTTTTTGTATTTAACAAACTACCATAATGTAGATTAACATTCTTGTTTTTATCAATGTCTAATCTGTTTTCATTAATCTCAATTATATTATCAAACTTAGCATAAACTATATAATTAATTGTATGTTTTAAACTTTCATCAAAACATATTTTAATTATTAAAATATAATGTTTAATTAAATTCGACTGTGATGTTAAATTTGCTGATAAGTCATGTATCAGATCAGAAGCAAATAAAGTGTAACCGTAAGAGTAAACTTCTCTCGTAATGTCAGTACCTTCATTTCGAAAATAAATACCAGCCCAGGAACAAAATTTGTGATATATTGAAACATGAGTATTATTTTCTACAAAGTTTGGCTGTGATGGATTAGATGGAACTTGATGACCGTGATGGAGCTTGATGACCGGGAACTTGATGAACTTGATGTCGGTATATAGACTAAACGAAGACATCTTTTAATTAATACAATCGAATGAATTTTGGTTTAAATTTCCATTGAATGAACTATTACTATTAAAAAAAAATTATGTAATTTTTACTAGGCGCTATTCCATAATCATCAAAATACTCCCTCAAGCCGTCTTCATTTATATACAATTCAACTCGGCATGATCCTGGCATGGTATCTAGATATAAATGACTTATGATGAAACAAGGTAATGTTACATACGTTGATAAATGATTACACGCAAGAACACTTTATTTCACATTGTATTGAATAATATTCATCATCATTGGCTTTTCAATTGTTTATTTTTCTCGGCATATTTGCATTCGCCATGACGTACAGTGTCTATTATTGCTTTCAAATGGTATAAAGACTTCCGATCCCTTTTGAATTTTTGCAATTCATTTATACTTTCAGTATTGAACGAATTGATGTCTATAACTTTAACATTTGATGATGAGTTAACATATAATAATATTCCAAAACGCCTTCTTTTTTTCATCTTTTACAATTTTTTTTATAATTAAACACTGCACTATTTACTTGAGTCTTGTGGTGTATATAGTCTAAGAAATCATAAAACCATTCAATGCCATGATAATTTTTCCTCATCAAGCGAGATCTTGTCGTTAACTATCAGGTATATAAAACGCATGACGTGATTTATAAAAATCATACAATAAGAGATAATAACTCATGTCTTGTATACTCAATTATTTAATAATAAATCCCTTGTTATTTCGACGATATCCTTATATATCGCACAGTAAAGATATCAACTGATGATTAATATCCATTAAATTATTACTTATATAATCTCTATTACATCACCAACGGTACATTACCTTAATTACAATTTCGATATTCAACGTATAATTAAATATTACACACTACATTTTTGCTCAAATTTTAATGATTCTCGTCGAGGTAATATATTGTTTAAACAAACTTATAAACATAATTCTATATAATCTGCTGATAAAATTATTTTAATAATTTTTATGTGATTTCTGAAAAGAAATGATATCTTCATTCCAGAATCTTAAATGTTAGTATAAAATGTAATATGATAACTTTAATCAAATTATATAAATCGGGGCAAAATTAATATTCAGCGCATGATTTCTTTTTAACGACATATTTTTAAATCCTTTTTTTTTAAATAATTTTTTCTTTTATTATTCTAAATCTTCTTTTAGACAAATCTGGGGCACTTCGAGGTGGTCTGTATGACTATAGAAATCCCTAGCAATAAACTGTTGAAAGAATGATTAATATCTCCACAAATTTAGTCATCATCGAATTTGAAGTCTATTATATTTATTTCATAATCTATTTCATCGTTGTCGAGGGCAAACAGACATTTCTTTAAACACTAGTTACATAATAGATTTTTAAAATCCAAGAGGTAAGAAATAATTACAACGTATGACGCAACAAGTTTTTCAATAAAATAAAGAGATTATTATTACTCGTTATTTATTAGAAATGCAAATAATATGGATATTTTGCGATAGACATTAAACAATATGCACCAGACTGGTATCGTATCAAGACATCAGTGTTATGCTCGGATGAGTTTTGTTATGTGAATACTATTCACGAAGAAGTACTATTCGTGAAGAATGTCTGCACGGATGATAAACAATAGTAGATTATTGAAATCAAAATATTATATAAAACAACGATGCAGTAATATATTTTTAAAAACTGCCGATGAAGCATTAAAATATATTTGTAACGTTTTGAAGGGTATGCTACGAATTAGTAAAATTGATAAGAAAAAGTTAAAAATATGTTAACATTTATAAAGAAAATTAAATAAAAAGGTACAGTAAAAGAAAAAAAAATGGTACAATAAAATACAATTTTAATACGTAAGAAAAATAACTATGAAAAATGAATTTATCAGCAAACTTTGCAAATGTATTTTGCATTTAGTGTCACGTAATCGAAAATCCGTAGAATTACCAATTCAAGAAGAAATTAACTTGTCCAATTATCAATCAACTATTGAAAAGGAAGAACTGGTAAATGATACTGAAAACAATCAAAATGAGAACCAAGCTGAAACTAATTTAAAAAATAGATTAAATCAGGAAAATCAGGTTAAAGAAATAAAAGATAATAAAAAAATCTCAATTTAAAATCTCAGATGGAAAATGATGTACGGAAAATTTATATTAAAAAATTAAATCAAATTTTAAATTACTTAAATTATCATAATGTTAAAATCTCCCGGGATGAGTCAGGAACCATTAGAATTTATTATCAATTATTATCTAAAAGTAATGTAGTCGATAATGTAAGACAATTAAAAAAGTATTCAGTTAGGTGGGAAAGATTAGCAACACATTTAAATGATGTTAGTATACCGGGAGATTTCATTGGAAACCCCAGACGACATGAACAAATAAATCAATTGTATCTTAAAAATATATCTGAACGTGTATCATCATCTGCACAAAGAAGAAATTTAGCATTAGATGCATATAGGACTCCATCGGGTGACCATGTCTCCACACCTAAAAAAATAGAATTCAAATAGAAACAAATACTACTCAAGTTTTTGTTACGTTAGAAGAAAGCTCATGTGGGAAAAAAATTAAACCCTTAGATGAATCACATATATTTGATCAAAAAAAACTTAGTAAAGGTAGTGCGTGGAAAATTGCCACATTCTCAAATAAAGACATGATTATAATAACAAGAAACGTACACTCTCCACAAACCAATGCGAAAATGTTTCCAAGTAACAGATATATCGTATCGCATATAAATTGATTATGGCACGCTGATTTATCAGATTTACGATGATAAAGTAATTACAATGATGGATATAATTATACATTATGTGTTATTGACATTATTAGTAAAATGGAATTTATACGTCCATTAAAAATAAAAATATTCAAAGTTTTTTTAAGAACTTATCAAAGTATCTTTTCAGAATATGGATATAAATATCTAAACACATTTAATTTGATAAAAGAACGAAATTTATCGCCAACCGAGTATAAATATTTTTTCGTGAAAATTAATATTAAGCTTTATACGACGAACAATCCCACATAAAAGCCAGTATTGTTGACAGTTTATTAAAAACAGTGGAAATAAAAATGTGGCTTTATTTTACTCATAAAAGATATACTGATATCTTACCTAATTTAATAAATTCATATAATCAATTCATGTCAATCTAATATTAAGATGTGCCCGAATGATGTTAATCCAAATAATATTATGAGAGTGTGGCGAAATCTTTTTGATAAAAAGTCGAAAGTGAAGAGTTTCAAGCGAAATTTTGCTGTGGGAAGTTAATAATAATTAAAACTAAACATTTTAGAAAGGCTATTTAACAAATTGGAGCGATAAAATTTTCATAATTTCAGCAATTTTACAAATGTCACCTTTAACGTCATATCAAATAAACGATATAAATCATGGAAATATTAGTGGCACTTTTTATGAAAAACAACTTTGTAACACAAAGGGTAATGATCGATAGGGCTTGCCTCATAAAATGAATTAAATAATAATGACGCGAAGAAAAGATAACAGAAAGAAAGATTTGGTGAAGAGGAAAAGTTATTCATATGGGTTTAATAGTTGGATTCTTTTACTGACTTACGAAATATATGATAGAAAACGATTTTTATATTATTTTGTTAAGTAATAGCTTTATGCAATATTTCCCTGACAACACAACTAAATTCATAACTAAACTAGCGACAAAAAATAAAATTCTGTGATCACTTGAATGTAGGTATAGCTGAATTTAAATATCCATGTTGCATGTTAAACGTGCAAGAGAATTAAAAAATGTATAATACTTAAGAAGAAAAGATCATTATTATGCTTTGACGATGTTATAAATGATCAAAACTTCAGAAATTATTATTTTTTTTTTTATTATTATTGCAATCCGTCATTGTACTGAGTTCGTCCTTTTGAACTCATTTCATTTTGCCCCTATATAAGGTCTTGGGGAAGTTTTTTCTTAAGCCTTCTGGGTGCCGTTATTGGGTTCATCAGGTTTATAGCCAGTGGATTGGGATGATTAGCGATTCGGTCTCTGTATGTCTTTATCATCTCTAAGATTTCTTCTTGGACCAATTTTATGCCAAGCTCCAAATGGAGTCTGTTGTTTGTGACATACCAGGGTGCACCAGCTGTCATTCTAAGCGTTTTTGATTGAAACCTTTGTAGTATTTCAATATTTGATTTTGCCGCGGTTCCCCACAGTTGTAGGCCATAAGTCCATATAGGCTTGATCGTGCATTTATAAATTAATAGTTTATTTTCGAGCGACAATTGAGAGTTTTTGTTAAGGAGCCAGTACATGTTTCGCACTTTTTGGCCCGCTGCACATCGTTTGGTCAGGATGTGTCCATATCAGACGTCTGTCGAGATACACGCCAAGGTATTTCGCGTAATCGGCTTGCGGTAACTGTACTCCATTTAGGTTTACTGCCGGACACATATCTCGTTTGGTAGTAAAAGTAACTTGTATTGATTTGATTTCGTTAACTTTGATTCGCCAATCTTGCAGCCACTGTGATATTTGGTCAAGGCTTGTTTGGAGTTTTTGTGAGGCTATGTCTGGTCGGTGGTCTGCTGCGAGAATTGCTGTGTCATCAGCAAAAGTGCCCGTAACAAGACCTTCTGTGACTGGGAGGTCAGCTGTGTAGAGCAGGTACAGTATTGGGCCCATAACGCTTCCCTGGGGAACTCCTGCTTGGATCGGATAGAGAGACGTAGTTTCAGTTCCCTGTTTAACGTAGAAGTGTCTGTTGTGTAGATATGATCTGATGAAGTTGTAGTAATTTATGGGTAGGTTCTTTTTAATTTTAAACAGCAGTCCCTCGTGCCATACCCGATCAAATGCCTGGGATATGTCCAAGAAAGATGCAGAACTATATCGGTTTGACTCAAAGGCATTATGGATATTTTTGACCAATCGATGGACCTGCTCAATGTCTCTGACGAAAGCCAAACTGGTGATCAGGCAGTAGATTATTATCATAGATATGTGGCATTAATCTTCGCAGAAATAAAATTTCCATAACCTTGGAAGTAATTGGTAGCAAGCTAATAGGTCTGTAAGATTTCACATCAACAGCATTTTTGCCAGGCTTGAGGACCATTATTATTTGAGCCACTTTCCACTGGGGAGGAATCGAACACGTACGTACGATTGCATTGTACAGGATTGTGAGGAATGAAATTCCTTCCTCTGGGAGCTCTCTTAGAATTTTGGCAGTTATTAGGTCATAGCCAGGTGCCTTGTTGATATCAAGTGTATCAATAACAGCTTTTATTTCTCTCTTAGTGAAATTCGAAATAGGGGGATCGAGTTGGTGGCATTGATTCAGAAAAGTTGACACTTCTTGCGTTTTGGGGGAATTTATTTCGGGGTTTGGTACAAAGACGCATTTCAAGTGTTCGGCGAATGTAACTGCTTTTTCCGCTTCACTGGCTGCCCATTCATTGTTCTCTTTGCGTAGAGGGGGTTGGTTTAAGACTGGACGTTTCATATTTTTTGTGACTTTCCACAGTGAGTAATCAGTAGCCGATGTCACGTCTAGACTTTTTAAGAAGGATTGTATGCCTTCGTTCTTGTTATCGCTAAGTGCATTATTTTAGCTTAGATTGCAAGTAGTTTAGATGTTTTTTATCTGATGCATGTCGAGACTGTTGCCATTTTTTTCTAGCACTACGTTTTTCAGTCAGGAGTTCACGAATAGACAAAGGACATTCGAGTTTACGGTTTGTGTCTGTAAGTGTTGGGGTAGCAGCCCAGGCAGACCTTTGTACACAATAGTTGAGGTGTTCAACAGCTTCCATTATGTTCTCTTCGGTTTTCATAGGTAGTGACTCGTCCAGGCATTGAGCCATTAATTGCCTAAAGAGATCCCAGTCAGTTTTGCGTGTGTGCAGCTTACATGGTTTTGGAGCTAATGTGATGGACCTTTTGAGGGTCATTTCTACAGGTGAATATCAGAAGACAAATCTAGGCTAGTTCTACTTGTGATAAAGCTGCTAGGGAATCCTTTGGTTATGAAGAAATCTATCACATCTGGTATTTTTCTTCTATCAGTGGGCCAGTAAGTGGGTTGCCCAGGCGAGGCAACACTAAGATTTAGTTTGTCAATTGACATTTTTAGTTGCCGTCCCTTTGTTGTTACTGTACGCGAGCCCCAGTAATGATGTTTCGCATTATAATCTCCACCAGCAACGAATCGGTGGATAATTAGTAACAGGTATTTTAAAATACCTGTTACTAATTATGATGATGTTATTAATCTGATAGAAGTACTAAATTTAAACATAAATTTAAAAGATAAAATTAAATCTGAATTTATTGAAATAACAATTATTGTTCAAATAAATATTTCTACTACAACATCTATGGAGTATGTTAATGTCACCTTTCAAATAAATGAAACCTTCAATTAGTATTTGAACTTAATACAAATTTATTTGTGAGGTGATATGCTCCGAAGGTGTGGGCGATATTTTAGCATCATTAATACGAGGTGTATCTTCAGATACTTCAGAGTATTTAAATATGGTGCAAATAGAATGAATAAATTCTCACCGCTTTACTCTTTACCTCATAGGAAATGTGAATTTGATATTCTCGAAGTAGATATAAGAATTGAAAAATGGAAAAATGATTCCATTTGAATTCTGAACCGCGTGCATTAAACTTAGCTTTCAACGTACATCAATAATCGATAAGAATCATGATATCAGTCATCGTTCATATGAAAAGTATTATTTACAATAAGCTGGATCTGGAATTGATACAATTTATAAAGGAGCACCTTACCAACGCGGTCATGGAATCGGTAATTTTCTCTGCGGATTATTTCGAAATATAATTCCATTATTATCAAGTGGTGCTAAAGCCATTGGGAAAGAGGTGATTGGATCTGATGTGGCATTAGTAAGTGACATGGGACATTCACATTCTGCTGATGAACCAATAAAAAATTACTTCATGAAATAACCAGTAACGTAAAACGTAAAACTAATAGCAAGCTAAAAGGTATGATGAAAGTTTCTGATAATAAAAAAGCAACAAAACCTAGATTCATTCAATCATTAGCTACGAAATTGAAAGGTATTGTAAGCATAAAAAAGAAGGAACATTCAGATATTTTCTCTGATTAAATCATGTCATTTTTACATAATCAATCATGTGAATGTCTTAAGTCTGAATTAGACTTTTTGCTCTCCCCTCAACACAAACAAATATTGAAAGCGGTCAGTGGGTGCATTATCACCCTATTTCATCATTAACTGACGATAGAGCCATCAAATTTCTCATACTTGAAACTGACAATGAGTAAATTGATACTCTCATTACTCAGAAACATAACTTAAGTACGGACCTATTGCAAAGAATTCTCATCTAACATGTACTTAATAGTATAGTGATACAGCAAATTACCTAAATCATATGAACAAGAATGGTAAAGGATTTCAAAAAAAAGCATCGATGGATAAATAATGTAGTAAGATTGAAATGATCTGTTATTTTCACGGTAATACGTGCAACTAAAAAAAATCTTAATTGATGGTGTAGACATTCGAATTAAACTAATGCGATCTAAAGATTAGTCATAGTAGATAGTAGACTTGATGACAAATATAGATAAACTCGTATAAGACATGCTACATTCATAATATGAAGATCACGTTTAAATTCATTATTCTTCAGTCAGTATTCTTTTTGCATATACAACTACTGCTAAATATCAAATCATTCAAGTAGAAATTAAAGTACTCACAATACCATCAAGTAGTCAAAATAAGACACTCGATAATGTTTTTCTTGATCAAACTCGAAAGTATTACATTATAACTTTTATTAATCTGAAACAAAATTCATTCAATTTCTGTTATTATAAGGTGTTTTCGTTTAATCTACATTCATCAAATTCAGTCTAAACCATCACAGCCAAACGTTGTAAAACATATTAATGGAGACAACTGTTTATAGTTAGATTATATTAGATTATGTTAAGTTCAATTATTTTAGGTTAGGTTAAGTTAGATTTCGTTACGTTAGGTTAGGTTAGGTCAAGTTAACTTAGATCAGGTTAGGCTAGGTCAAGTAGTTAGATTATATTAGGTGAGGAAAAATATTCCAGAATATACACTCTGTTTACTGCTGGTGACTTTTGAAACACATACTAAAATGTGTTGTTTATTTGCGACTAGAAATTTTGCTCAATTTTTATGCGGGAAAATTTTGTTATATTAAACGTATTTAAATTTTCTGAAGACGTATTTAAATTTCAAGATGGTGTTTAGAGTCTAATGGATAGTGATGATACCGTAGTTACCTGTAATATGTAAATGTTAATCTAGTGGTGAATACTAAATATTTACAGTGGCCAGTTAAGAAAGAAACAGAAGGCAATGATATTTAATTAAGTTGTAATAATCTTATTGATTTATATTGCAGATTTTGACTAAACCATTAACATATTGAACTGAAAACTGCGTTACATCTACCGGCAGATTTTTCCATGATGGGCCACATAAACGGTTTCGTTACTGTTATATTATGTTCTGTTTAAAATTGTAGTCTTTGGATGTTATTATATGACAAACAAATTAACGTTAACTGAAGCTGTAAACATTTTTCGATAACGAATATGTGTTCAGTGATTTTTGTGTGCAATAAATTAAAATATGAAAAATTTAGAGTCTTCTCTTACTCCGTAATTAAGGAGTTTATCGTGTATATACTGTTAATGTCTTCAATGGAATATTCAATTTACTCTCGATTCCACAACTCTTTCAAAACCTAGATGGGTTTCGAATAGGGACTCGTGCCCAAAAAGTATGTAATGTGAAATCTAAACGAAATATACGAAATCCCAAAAATTATGTAATGTGAAATCTAAACGAAATATACGAAATCAACATCGAATATTTTAGAAGTACCATTGCTCTGATGAAATTCCGATCGGCAGTGTTTACTTGATCCTTTAAATATCTTCTAATTTTTGCAGTAAAATTTTCCTGGTCAGGCATCAAACACGGTGAGGAGAATTTCATAAGATTACCGCGAAACGTGGTCGAAGCCTATGAAGCAGGCTACCGTAATGTCACCCTACTTCCAAATCACGGGCTGGACGTCACACTGTACTGCTACAAGCGCGACGCTACACTCTGCCCCCTATACGACAACGCTGGATTCATAGCGGGACTGCAGATTGCGGTAAAATATTACTTTTTAACTGGAAAAAATAATCCATCTATACAACATTGGGCTGATGTTGATTCTTTTCCATACTTATTTCTATACAATTTGGTGGTCTGCGATATTGACGTAACCTAACCATGGATATTTGAGGTTTCTATAACAACATTTCAACAAAAGTAAGAAGTTCTAAAATTAATCTTTAAATCTGAAACAAAAATAATTATATTCGGAATGAAAAACAATTTTATTTTTGTTAAAGACTTATAAATTTGCTTTTGTAAAGATGCTGCAACTTTGAGATATTGAATATATATATATATATATATATATATATATATATATATATATATATATAAATGTATTGTGCTAATAACCCTTTACTATTCATTTTGTTAATCTCACAGTGGCGTCTTAGTTATGATATAAACATTTACCTGGAACCACCGCATAAAGGCGCGTTCAATATTTGCATTTTTTTTCTTTAATTTTAATTATATTTTTTCTTTCACTTTGGACACCAGAAAATTATAACAGATCGGAAAATTACTTAAACGTAATTACGAAAGCTTCTCACACGAATGCTAACAAATAAGTACTTATATAGAAATTAAATTACACCAAAAGCCTGTATTATACGTGCCAAAGTCTATCTAACGAAAGTAAAATAACGTGCAATATACGAGGGTAGCACTGAAAGTTCTTAGAACTGGCAATTTGCAATAATATTAATAAAAAAATTCAAGTTTGAAAAAAATTACTGTGGTATTTTACTTGAATCTGTCATTTATTTTTATAACTAGACGGGAAAAACACGTGAATCATGTTATGGTAAATACTAGACAATTTTCGTTTTTTATGATCGTTGTGATTTCAGTTAGCAACAAAGTTTTGTGCGACTTCGATTCGTATTTTACGATGAAGTCCTATCCCTCTTTACTAAACGGGGCTTCGTCATAAAATCACACTGGTTTAACGCCTTCAAATGTGGTCACACCAATCTCACTGATGATTTGCCTGAGGGATGTCCCTCAACAACGATAACTAAAGATAACATCAATAACGTGTGCTTCATGATAAAGACTCTTGGCAAGAGTACCCCATCAGCAGATTCGGGCAAAGTTAGATATATATGCGTCAAATACAGAAACTTCTATGTTAGCATTTAAACTAACTTTATGCTAGCTGGATACTTCATGATTTGACAAATGTTCAAAAACACCGCTGCCTTGATTGATGTCGCAAAATTCGGCAGAGGTCACTCAAATGCTAATTAGATATCTTCAAGTGTGACGAAAGCTACACTGCTACCGAAACTGAGAGGCAGACTGCGCAATGGTTGTTTCCGTCTGAAGAGTTACTTACAAAGGTGAAAAAAGGACAAAATACTGAAAAAATATGTTCACATAAACTATTTAGAAAAAATACAAATTTGCTAGTGGACTACAAAACTTGCTAGTGATAAATTACAAACTAGCTAGTGGATTTCACTTTTGATATTCTAATAGTTCAGTATTAACTTCCTTACGATAATGTTAAATAAAAAAAATACCGAAGCCAATCTATGACTTTTTCAAATATATCCCAATGACTGGAAAGTCTTATATTTCTAAAGAAAATGATTGTCTCATTCGTCAAAAATTTGGCAGAAACCCGAAAAATTTAAACTACGGAAATAAATTTATTATTTTACTTTTTTCCGTTTATTGTTTTCCATTTTTATTTTATTTTATGAATCGCTTGAATATTTTACCAAGTTGCCCCTTAATTAAATACGTGCACAAGAACAATAGCCATATCTAAAGCACGCAGACTAGTCGAGAACCATTAATTTCTCCACAGTCAAATCTAACGATGACACTTGCTCAACGCCGCGTCGACAATCATCTCTGTCATTTAAATCAAGAACGAAACTGGATGCCCTTAGTATTTACTAAAGGTATTCTCTCAAGGTTGTCTCACACAACTGTGATATTGCCAAATGCAATATACGAAACAGATATGAAAAAAGGTAGCCTACAAGTGGAGTTACGAAGTTCGCGCGTAACTAGACTCAATCTGTTATTGCTCTATAATATTATGCGGGTATCAGAATCCTGTGCAAATTCTACTAACATCTACCCTGTAATTAATCAGCTATGTAATTATTTCGATGAAACTTTAATAAAGCCGTTAGCCGAACCGTTATAAAACTTTAATAAAGCCAGCTGCTCACCATTTTAAAATCAGGTTTGCCGATAAGAAAAATGTAATTTTGTACTAAGTACGGCTAATTTTCCGGAACAAATGGATTGTTTTTCAGAAAAATTCCCTACAATATTTTCCTCGAACTCTTAAATAATATAATGGTTTTGTTTGTTAGTTTTTTACCTAATAACTCAGAAATTATTTAATCAATAATTAATACACACATCCGGCGGTCTCTTGGAGAATAAACAAGGTCTACTTATTGTTGTCTAAAAGTTGTATTTAGGGCTCTTTCTGTTCATAACGCACAGTTGCATAGACTTTGTCCAAAAGTTGATGAAGTCAATAATATACTCTAGTTCTATTTTTTAGATAAGTAAATCAGTCCAGGAACTATATCTTTTTAATATCTGTGTTTTTCCGAACAATTCAGCAGCTATTTCACCAATCTTTACCCCAGCTACTAAAACGGCCCTTCAGAGAATAATCTGAATCCATTTTTTTGTTTTGTAATTTTTTTTATTGCCTTCTGCATAAAAGTCAGTAATATCCTCCAGCGCTATTTATGGATAAATAAATTCGTCTAGGTATTTTATCTTTTTTCTCTTTGATCCAAAATAAATTTGACTGAAAGTGAATTTAATGTTTTATCTTGATATTGATTTCAACAGGACCCTATAAATTGAATTAGTTCTCAATTTATAATTCCAAGCGTGTGAATTCAAAAATTGTTAAAAAATATTAATTTTTCACTTGCAATAACTTGAAGTATTGCAAAAAAATCCATTTCGCCTGCGAAACCGAATATTTAAAGCAATATTGAAAGAAAAATAGTAACAAAAATTGAAACGGTCTTTAAACAAACAAATTAAATATATTCACCCTTTTAAATTAATATCAAATACTTAGGTATACGGTCCCTTGAAACTATAAAAAATCAAGCTTCTAGGTCAATACAATAAAAAAAAAAAACTAAAAATACGGCCATTTATTTTTGACACTCACAAATACATCAAAACTTATAGGATAGTTAACTTTAACCTAGAATCATGAAATTTGACAAGAAGCAGAATCTCACAGCACAAGCAAAGGAAAAAGTTGTTAATTTATAGTTATATCACATAAAAAATACTTGTTTAAATTGGCGCCGGTGAAAATATTCCTATTAATAGTTTTACAAAATTGTAATCGTTTAGAACGAAAATGTATTACCTACTATATCCAATTAAAAAAATAGTATTTTTTATGTGATATAACTGCAAATTAACAACTCAATAAAGTATTTTTTATGTGATATAACTACAAATTAACAACTTTTTTTTTACATTTTCGTTCTAAATAATTACAATTTTGTAAAACTATTAATAGGGATATTTTGTACCGTTAAATTTTTATACATTTCTAAATGTATACGGATAGTGTGAGTTCCACTTGTGCTTAACATATTTTTTATATAAATCCTGTTTAGAATAATAACATTTTAAAATTTCGAAAATGATTCAGAAAAAGAAATTATTTCTCCGTAGCAAAGGCTTAAATAAAAAAATTTCGTAGAATATTTTCAAGAGAAAAACTGTTTGGTAAAACAATCAATCAACAGTATGTATGTACGTGTAAATTTCATTGTCATAATTGTGACACATATTTTAAAGTTAAGAAGTAAATAGTCCAATAAACGGCCAGAGATCTAAAATCATGACAACCATAATTTTCTATCGGACCACCTTCGCGTCTTTTCCACTTAAACATAGTGAGCAACGATAATGTAATATTTAATTTCTGTCTCGATGTGTCTATTACGCTTTCAGAAATTATTAAATAAATGTTTCCATCTTTATGGCTTATTTGACTTTATCACCTTTCAGACACTGTCCAATATAATGTGCTAGAGACTGCCCAATTTAGACACTACTTTTATATAAACCTTTCTGTGTTAACCTTAATGTACATATGTAATACAGTATTTTTTTATTTATTTTTTTCTTTAACCGGTGATTTCGTTTGAGTGGAAAGGGGGAAAATGGTGGTAAAATATAAAAAAAAGTTCTTGTAGAAAAATTTGAATCTTTGTCATCGCTCGCCGATAAATTAAATGACAATATTAAAGTACGTAGTAATAATAATAGTTAAATTAGTTAATTTGGAAAGCATGAGATCAAATAGTATAACTTAATAATAAAGTACATTCATATCTAATTAAGTATATATCTAATTAAGTATAATAATTTCATATCTAATTAAGTATAACTTAATAATAAAGTACATTCATATCTAATTAATACCACACTTGTGCACACCAATAACGCCATTGTGACGTACTGCACAAATGAAATTTGATTGTAAATTTTCAATATTCTCTATGCCGGTTTCCTAACTATTATCATTGCTGTTACAGTTATACATTGCTGTTAGAGTTAAATATCTTCAGCTTCAGGTTCTTGCTCTGTAAATTTTTAATTGTTCCTCTGTTTCTCTAATTGAGAGTATAGCCGTCGGAATATCATATACATTTAAACTAGCTTTAGGTTCACTTCGGAATAGAACTTTATATGGAAATCTTCCAATTATTGCACTCGATTTTATTGATTTTTTTAATTATTCAAGAATGTCTATTGTGGTTTAAACATTTACTAGGCATAATTTCAGTGGTTATAACACATCAAAACCTCATTAGAAACCGTACTCCATCTACAGAAAGGCTTTTGTTATCATTAAATTGAGAAAAAAATATTAGTCATATGTAACAACAACAATTATAATTGTAATCCGCTTATCTTAAAAACCTTAATCAAATATTTCTTGAAAACTTTAAAGAGCCTTAATAATTACTAATTAGCGAACTAAAGTTAATAGATGAAGACAAATGTGTATGATTAGATCAAACATTTCTTCAAAACTTTAAAGAGTCTTATTCGTTACTAATTAGCGAACTTAAGTTAATAGATGAAGCCAAATGTGTATGATTAGATCAAACATTTCTTCAAAACTTTAAAGAGCCTTAATAATTACTAATTAGCGAACTAAAGTTAATAGATGAAGCCAAATGTGTATGATTAGATCAAACATTTCTTCAAAACTTTAAAGAGCCTTAATAATTACTAATTAGCGAACTAAAGTTAATAGATGAAGACAAATGTGAATGATTAGATCAAACATTTCTTCAAAACTTTAAAGAGCCTTAATAATTACTAATTAGCGAACTAAAGTTAATAGATGAAGACAAATGTGTATGATTAGATCAAACATTTCTTCAAAACTTTAAAGAGTCTTATTCATTACTAATTAGCGAACTTAAGTTAATAGATGAAGACAAATGTGTATGATTAGATCAAACATTTCTTCAAAACTTTAAAGAGTCTTAATCATTACTAATTAGCGAACTAAAGTTGATAGGTGAAGACAAATGTGTATGATTAGATCAAACATTTCTTCAAAACTTTAAAGAGTCTTATTCGTTACTAATTAGCGAACTAAAGTTAATAGATGAAGACAAATGTGTATGATTAGATCAAACATTTCTTCAAAACTTTAAAGAGCCTTAATAATTACTAATTAGCGAACTAAAGTTAATAGATGAAGACAAATGTGAATGATTAGATCAAACATTTCTTCAAAACTTTACAAAATCTTAATAATTACTAATTAGCGAACTAAAGTTAATAGATGAAGACAAATGTGAATGATTAGATCAAACATTTCTTCAAAACTTTACAAAATCTTAATAATTACTAATTAGCGAACTAAAGTTGATAGGTGAAGACAAATGTGTATGATTAGATCAAACATTTCTTCAAAACTTTAAAGAGCCTTAATAATTACTAATTAGCGAACTAAAGTTGATAGGTGAAGACAAATGTGTATGATTAGATCAAACATTTCTTCAAAACTTTAAAGAGCCTTAATAATTACTAATTAGCGAACTAAAGTTAATAGATGAAGACAAATGTGAATGATTAGATCAAACATTTCTTCAAAACTTTAAAGAGCCTTAATAATTACTAATTAGCGAACTAAAGTTAATAGATGAAGACAAATGTGAATGATTAGATCAAACATTTCTTCAAAACTTTAAAGAGCCTTAATAATTACTAATTAGCGAACTAAAGTTAATAGATGAAGACAAATGTGTATGATTAGATCAAACATTTCTTCAAAACTTTAAAGAATCTTAATAATTACTAATTAGCGAACTAAAGTTGATAGGTGAAGACAAATGTGAATGATTAGATCAAACATTTCTTCAAAACTTTACAAAATCTTAATAATTACTAATTAGCGAACTAAAGTTAATAGATGAAGACAAATGTGTATGATTAGATCAAACATTTCTTCAAAACTTTAAAGAGCCTTAATAATTACTAATTAGCGAACTAAAGTTAATAGATGAAGACAAATGTGAATGATTAGATCAAACATTTCTTCAAAACTTTACAAAATCTTAATAATTACTAATTAGCGAACTAAAGTTAATAGATGAAGACAAATGTGTATGATTAGATCAAACATTTCTTCAAAACTTTAAAGAGCCTTAATAATTACTAATTAGCGAACTAAAGTTAATAGATGAAGACAAATGTGAATGATTAGATCAAACATTTCTTCAAAACTTTACAAAATCTTAATAATTACTAATTAGCGAACTAAAGTTAATAGATGAAGACAAATGTGAATGATTAGATCAAACATTTCTTCAAAACTTTACAAAATCTTAATAATTACTAATTAGCGAACTAAAGTTAATAGATGAAGACAAATGTGAATGATTAGATCAAACATTTCTTCAAAACTTTACAAAATCTTAATAATTACTAATTAGCGAACTAAAGTTGATAGGTGAAGACAAATGTGTATGATTAGATCAAACATTTCTTCAAAACTTTAAAGAGCCTTAATAATTACTAATTAGCGAACTAAAGTTGATAGGTGAAGACAAATGTGTATGATTAGATCAAACATTTCTTCAAAACTTTAAAGAATCTTAATAATTACTAATTAGCGAACTAAAGTTAATAGATGAAGACAAATGTGTATGATTAGATCAAACATTTCTTCAAAACTTTAAAGAGCCTTAATAATTACTAATTAGCGAACTAAAGTTAATAGATGAAGACAAATGTGAATGATTAGATCAAACATTTCTTCAAAACTTTAAAGAGCCTTAATAATTACTAATTAGCGAACTAAAGTTAATAGATGAAGACAAATGTGAATGATTAGATCAAACATTTCTTCAAAACTTTAAAGAGCCTTAATAATTACTAATTAGCGAACTAAAGTTAATAGATGAAGACAAATGTGTATGATTAGATCAAACATTTCTTCAAAACTTTAAAGAGCCTTAATAATTACTAATTAGCGAACTAAAGTTGATAGGTGAAGACAAATGTGTATGATTAGATCAAACATTTCTTCAAAACTTTAAAGAATCTTAATAATTACTAATTAGCGAACTAAAGTTAATAGATGAAGACAAATGTGTATGATTAGATCAAACATTTCTTCAAAACTTTAAAAGAGCCTTAATAATTACTAATTAGCGAACTAAAGTTAATAGATGAAGACAAATGTGAATGATTAGATCAAACATTTCTTCAAAACTTTAAAGAGCCTTAATAATTACTAATTAGCGAACTAAAGTTAATAGATGAAGACAAATGTGTATGATTAGATCAAACATTTCTTCAAAACTTTAAAGAGCCTTAATAATTACTAATTAGCGAACTAAAGTTGATAGGTGAAGACAAATGTGTATGATTAGATCAAACATTTCTTCAAAACTTTAAAGAATCTTAATAATTACTAATTAGCGAACTAAAGTTAATAGATGAAGACAAATGTGTATGATTAGATCAAACATTTCTTCAAAACTTTAAAGAGCCTTAATAATTACTAATTAGCGAACTAAAGTTGATAGGTGAAGACAAATGTGTATGATTAGATCAAACATTTCTTCAAAACTTTAAAGAATCTTAATAATTACTAATTAGCGAACTAAAGTTAATAGATGAAGACAAATGTGTATGATTAGATCAAACATTTCTTCAAAACTTTAAAGAGCCTTAATAATTACTAATTAGCGAACTAAAGTTAATAGATGAAGACAAATGTGTATGATTAGATCAAACATTTCTTCAAAACTTTAAAGAGCCTTAATAATTACTAATTAGCGAACTAAAGTTGATAGGTGAAGACAAATGTGTATGATTAGATCAAACATTTCTTCAAAACTTTAAAGAATCTTAATAATTACTAATTAGCGAACTAAAGTTAATAGATGAAGACAAATGTGTATGATTAGATCAAACATTTCTTCAAAACTTTAAAGAGCCTTAATAATTACTAATTAGCGAACTAAAGTTGATAGGTGAAGACAAATGTGTATGATTAAATCAAACATTTCTTCAAAACTTTAAAGAATCTTAATAATTACTAATTAGCGAACTAAAGTTAATAGATGAAGACAAATGTGTATGATTAGATCAAACATTTCTTCAAAACTTTAAAGAGCCTTAATAATTACTAATTAGCGAACTAAAGTTAATAGATGAAGACAAATGTGAATGATTAGATCAAACATTTCTTCAAAACTTTACAAAATCTTAATAATTACTAATTAGCGAACTAAAGTTAATAGATGAAGACAAATGTGTATGATTAGATCAAACATTTCTTCAAAACTTTAAAGAGCCTTAATAATTACTAATTAGCGAACTAAAGTTAATAGATGAAGACAAATGTGAATGATTAGATCAAACATTTCTTCAAAACTTTAAAGAGCCTTAATAATTACTAATTAGCGAACTAAAGTTGATAGGTGAAGACAAATGTGTATGATTAGATCAAACATTTCTTCAAAACTTTAAAGAATCTTAATAATTACTAATTAGCGAACTAAAGTTAATAGATGAAGACAAATGTGTATGATTAGATCAAACATTTCTTCAAAACTTTAAAGAGCCTTAATAATTACTAATTAGCGAACTAAAGTTAATAGATGAAGACAAATGTGAATGATTAGATCAAACATTTCTTCAAAACTTTACAAAATCTTAATAATTACTAATTAGCGAACTAAAGTTAATAGATGAAGACAAATGTGAATGATTAGATCAAACATTTCTTCAAAACTTTACAAAATCTTAATAATTACTAATTAGCGAACTAAAGTTGATAGGTGAAGACAAATGTGTATGATTAGATCAAACATTTCTTCAAAACTTTAAAGAGCCTTAATAATTACTAATTAGCGAACTAAAGTTGATAGGTGAAGACAAATGTGTATGATTAGATCAAACATTTCTTCAAAACTTTAAAGAATCTTAATAATTACTAATTAGCGAACTAAAGTTAATAGATGAAGACAAATGTGTATGATTAGATCAAACATTTCTTCAAAACTTTAAAGAGCCTTAATAATTACTAATTAGCGAACTAAAGTTGATAGGTGAAGACAAATGTGTATGATTAAATCAAACATTTCTTCAAAACTTTAAAGAGCCTTAATAATTACTAATTAGCGAACTAAAGTTGATAGGTGAAGACAAATGTGAATGATTAGATCAAACATTTCTTCAAAACTTTAAAGAGCCTTAATAATTACTAATTAGCGAACTAAAGTTGATAGGTGAAGACAAATGTGTATGATTAAATCAAACATTTCTTCAAAACTTTAAAGAGCCTTAATAATTACTAATTAGCGAACTAAAGTTAATAGATGAAGACAAATGTGTATGATTAGATCAAACATTTCTTCAAAACTTTAAAGAGCCTTAATAATTACTAATTAGCGAACTAAAGTTAATAGATGAAGACAAATGTGTGTGATTAGATCAAACATTTCTTCAAAACTTTACAGAATCTTAATAATTACTAATTAGCGAACTAAAGTTAATAGATGAAGACAAATGTATATGGTTAGATCAAACATTTCTTCAAAACTTTAAAGAGTCTTAATCAATACTAATTAGCGAACTAAAGTTGATAGGTGAAGACCAGTGTGTATGATTAGGTTCTTATTCATTGACAGTTGGTCTATTAACATCATGTAGCGATGCAAGAGGTACTTTATTGCCACCAGGTGACATTACACGCAATTCTATTGACGATAAACCAATGGTTCACCATTTCTTGTGTATGTGACCACATTTTCATATTGCGGATCTGTTTCCGAGATAGTTGTCGAGGAGAAGATGGATGCATTCGATTATTGCAATCCTTGACTTTTGGCAGTGTGAATTTTTTGTAGAAACTGCATTTTAACCTAAAGTTTTTCAATATGTCATTCTTCTCAACTACGGTACCAATACTAATATAAGATGTGCATCCTCATCTAGGTTTTTTGTTTTTGACTTTTATAATTTGTAATAATTCATCATAACATTTATTTCCATCACTATTTTTATTACTTTGTACTGAATGTTGTGCTAAATGTTAAGTATTTGTGACCGGTCGTGGAGCTGTATAGATAATGAGCTGTTTAGGAATTTTACCAATAGTGCATTACCACTTACGGTGGGCCTTTCACCAAACGTAATCTTAAGAAAAAGGCACTGACCGAAATATTCATATTCACTTCTTTGCTTTTAATATTTCCAGGATTTTACAGGTCTCCGTGCATTTCATTCTTTTTTAAACGTCAATGAATTTTTATACCTCGGAAAATATTTATATCTGGAAAAATAAAACTGCGTGGAAAATCGTAAGAGAAGCATATAACAAATTGTAACAAGTTCTTCAGCCATTCTATACGAAACACAATAAAAGCCAAGAGGATTGGACAGACCCAGCTGAAAATTTCCGTATACGGAGCAATTTACCAAATTGCATAAAAACTGCAGACTAAAAATATATAAAATTGAAAAAACCATGTAATTTAAGATCACTGTCCTGCAATTATAAGCAATTGCAGACAGCAGTTAGTGTTTTTCGACGATAGGTTTATGTGCATACGGAAATGCATGTGATTTATAAATATTAAAAAATACCAACTTCGCAAAAAAGCTTTCAAGAAATCTTTCAAAACATTTCAAATAAGCAATGTTTAAAAAATTTCCGGGGAAAATTCGACGAAGCGTCTTTTGTAACAGAATAAGTACAGATTACGACCATATGCAAGAGCAAAGTTAACAAACTTAAATCTTTTATTATCGGACTATTAGAGCTCGTGTGGTAATGGAGTATGCTTTTGGTATATTAGTTAGTAAGTGATCGGCTCGCAAATCTGTGTGTTTAGACCTATTTCTAGATTTCATAATTTTAAAGAATTGATGACATTGTTACACTTGGGAACGATATACTAAACAGTACGTTTACATGTTTAAAAAAAATTTAATATTTAAAAATAGTTTAGTAGAATTTTTACCCATTTAAGTTTACAAATAATATCTATTAAGTGTGTTTAAACTTTTGCATGTACCTGATTGTATATGGAATCTTCGTAGTATAAACTTTTGCATGTACCTAATTGTGTAGGTATGGAATTTTCGCAGTATACATTTTTGCATGTACCTAATTGTGTACGGAATCTTTGAGTATAAACTTTTGCATGTACCTAATTATGTACGGAATCTTCGTAGTATAAACTTTTGCAAGTACCTATTTGTGTACGGAATCTTTGTAATACGAAATCTACTCTTTACTTTTTATCTGAAGATTTGACATTATATGTATTATCATACAAACAATGGAGTCATTCAGAGTAAAATGACGCATTGGGTAAAAGTACGCAGGGAAGTTTTCTCAGAAAAAAATGAGCGGGCAGGGCAGAATTATTAGTAGAGTGCTACAAAAACGTGTGGCACTGTCGTTTAGGTCATTTATGAGGTAAGTTCTTTTGTTGATTTTATATGATTATCAAATGATTTATTCCAAATCCCATTCTAAATTATATAATATAATAAAAAAATCTATATTATATATATTATATATATTAATAATTATTAATATTATATATATTAATAAAAAAATCTAAATTTATTGATATCTGAACTAGTGGACACTGTTTTATTGGTTGTCCAAATCGGGTAAAAGTACAGGGGTGATACATAATACATACGAAATCTGCGTATTTTTGCGCCACACGGATAATTAAAATAATGTTATTTAAATATATATTATTGGTTTATATTATTTTGTTCCAGAATTCAAAAAATTCCACGTAATTTCAAAAAGACGTAAGATAAATTAAGTACCAGAAGATAAAATTATTGCACCTAAAAGGCTCATTGAAATGATAAACGATACGCCACTGAGTTTGTGGGCATCCATGAAGTCACCCTCAGAAGAAGATTGAAAATGGACGACGTACCTAAAGCTTTGGGATGGTTTAAACCAACCTTTACAAAAGAGCAAGAAAAGCCACGGATGAGAAATTTTTTGGCGTCACGATCAATGATTTGCGCCGTTTACGTTACGAGTTTGCTGTTTGAGAATAGCTGGTCGAGACTAGGTAGAATGCTTCCTTAAACGAAACAAGTATCTTGGTTTGACTCATGCGTCTTTTATTTGTTAATAATCTCTGATTATGCCCGAAAGCGTACTTTCATCCTACATGCGCTCTATTACCCAAACGATTGAGTATTTTTACCCCTCGGGCAGGGGTAAAAGTGCGCATTTGTGCTTGCTTCAATTACTCCTTAATAAACAAAGAATTATTAGAGTTATCTTATTAAAGACTTTTTATTTTAAGAGCCACTTTAATGTGCTACAGCATAAATAGTGTCTAATATCCCTGAATTCTCCAATAAATCCTGAATTTGCGCTGAAGGCGCCATGTCCCGTAATGAATTGCGACGTACAATAGTCGGATTTGAGCCAGGTCTTCTCGATCTGTTCACAAAATCCTGGGGAAAACCTCCTAGTAGTTTTACCCTTAATATTCAGCGAAGACCATCTAGCTTGTCAGTGAACACGAACGATCTCAAAAATGCGTCTTTTTCTAGTACTAAGGGATTCATCTACTTGAAACTCAAAGCGTAATGATCCTGCATCAAAGTTCCTTCCTCGAGTCAACTCGAAAGTAGCCACGCGTTCTGCTCTCACAAGATCAATCGTAGGAAAAGACCATATATCTATAAAACTTCGGATCGCCAGGTGATCTCGTATTGCTCTTTGGGATCACTTTGAGTTTCTTCATTTTCCAGACTATTGGGAAGAGACTCTTAGACAGGCTGCGGTTGAAGACCACAAGAACCTCAAATACCGCGGTTCCTCATACTATTTTTATAACATTGTTGTCGATGCCAATGTCAGGGATCTTTTTCAAGTCCAGTTTCCTAACGATATCATCTACCATCAAGTGGCATATCTCCTAAGGAAAATATGCTGAAATTGCTCCAGATTTAACGCTGTTCAATAGTATCGAGATCAGGGTCATCATCGAAGAAGAATGTGGACAAAAGATAACCCAAATTTTCACGCATGTCCCAAGTATAAGTCCCGTCTGATTTTCAAGGGGGCTAAAACAAGAAACTTCGCTGGATTCAGCACACTTTTGTATACGGCACCCTAGAGATCTAAATTTCCTACAGGGTTACAAAAGAATGAAAACGGAAGACCCTAGCCCTCTTAACCTCTATATTATAGTTATACCGGAGTCTAATTAGATCATCGGCCAATTCCAACTAATTCCCGTTTTAACATGCCGTGACCTTTAGCACGTTGGTAGTCACAACTTTTATTAATAAAAACTCACCGCAAGTCCTAGAGGGTAGAGTTCTACCAGGGGTTCCACTTAAGCGGACCTGAGCGTCTTCTTGACAACCCCTCGGTACTGATTATCGCCTAAATTTTAAATTCAACAACCAATTCATTTGGACAAACTAAACGCTTAGAGGTTTTGTTTCTTTTTTCGTATTTCCCTGCAATTAAATCCAATCTTATAACTTTACATTTTTGCTCCAGGTGCCACTAAATGAAGCCGTAAAAGTACCATATGACTTTCAAACCACCATGCGAAAGATGAAAATTTATGAAGGAGAGTATGTTGTAACGTCCATCTTTTTTGCTTCACCTGGTAAGAAACTTTTGCCTTCTTTATTTTCTCGCACTTTGAATACTGATCCTTTATATACCTTTACGGTGTATTATACCATACTAATGTAATAAGTGATCTGGCGATAATCAAATTCAACAAACAAAACTTTCATCAAAATAAGGTTATCCATTAATTACACTAATGAAAGTGTAATATAGTCACAATTTTATATTAAATCAATCAACCTCATATTATGCCACACGATTGGACGATTTCGTATTAAGAATGATAATATCAAGAGAAATCAACTCTATAATTTGAGCTGCAGAACAATATGTCCATAAAAGCGGTATCAATTGACAGTCATCTTTCTTTATTGTGTGACCTGCTAATAATTGTATGGTATACAGAAAAAAACATTTTTAGCCAGATTTCCAAAACAGCTTTGACCAAATACAATGGTTTCCATCTATGTACCCAAACAAACAGCCTGAATTTTGTCCAGTTCAAATTCAATAAGTTTTTCTTATATTTTTAAGGAATATAAGTTTGAAATATTAGGGATTATATCTGCAAAAATATACGGTTTTCCAAATCCTGAAATATATCATTAAATACACGCTGCCAAGTACTAAGCAATAAATGAAAATCGAAAGCAATCAGACATTCCATTAAATTTTGAAAAGGCTTTGAAAGCAACGAAGTGAACCTACACACATATGTGTACACAGACTTGCATAATAAAATACTCCGATGTAATTTATATTTATCGTTTCGCCCTAAAACAATTTCCTTTCCTGGTTTTTATGGACTTCCTACTCTATGCTAACGCAATACTTTCTTCTTCTGGATGAAAGTAAAAAGACACTACTTGACTAAGCGACTGCCAGAATATACGATTCCAGAATATATGTTTAGTATATACTTATACAAAAATGAATGAACCACACTTTAAATAAACGTGAACATGATCAGAATAGATCAAAAACTATATGTTACATCGATTTCGATAATTTCAAAAACTATATGTTACTTCGATTTCGATAATTTCTAAAACTATATGTTACATCGATTTCGATAATTTCAAAAACTATATGTTACATCGATTTCGATAATTTCTAAAACTATATGTTACATCGATTTCTATAATTTCTAAAACTATATGTTACATCGATTTCGATAATTTCAAAAACTATATGTTACATCGATTTCGATAATTTCTAAAACTATATGTTACATCGATTTCGATAATTTCAAAAACTATATGTTACATCGATTTCGATAATTTCTAAAACTATATGTTACATCGATTTCGATAATTTCAAAAACTATATGTTACATCGATTTCGATAATTTCTAAAACTATATGTTACATCGATTTCGATAATTTGCAACATACTTAATTTCACTTCGTTGAGTCAAAATTTCCGACATTTACCATAGTTTTCAGCTCGACTCGCTTGACTTTTGAGTTGATACGGAGAACGCACTGCAGATACAGATACCGCATAGCTGTAGGTCTCGAAGCGGCTTTCATAGTTTACCATTTTCAGCAATTATTTTTAAAATATTGCATTTGAAATTCTGCATATTGCATTTGAAAATCTGCACCATATAAAATTCCGTATATAAGCAATATTTTACTGCAAACAGTACGGTTAAAAGTTCCAGCCGTGTTTTTAGGGTTCCAGATTCAAATATGAATCTCTTAGTATTTCGTCACGCCCGTGTGTGTATGTCCCGCGTGTGTGTGCCCGCCCATCTGTCCGTCATACCCTTCTATAAGTTTCTACAAAATTCATGAAATTTTGCAAATATATGCTTCAGATAAAAACCTTCATTAAGATGTGATAAAAAATCAATTCGTGTGTTTTTAGGCCACCTCCCTTTTAAGAACTGAAGACGAAACTTTTTAGCGTACCACATTTACCACTTTTCATTGTATTTTGCAACATGTTCCACCCTTCTCCATTTCTAATCAAGACTATGTAAAAGTGTGTAAACAATTCCGATAATAGGTTTTGATAAGTACTTTCAAATGAAATTATTTTAGTGAACCCAACTTCATTAATTTTCAAACTATCAAAAAAAGTATACGCGTAAATAACGTATATGGAACTTACTAGATGACTAAGATTGCTAGTGTACTTAAGAAATTAATAGAAATTATTATAATTATTATTTTGCAATATTTAATAATTTAAAAACATAAAACGAAAATTCGCAACAGCTGGTCTATCTATCGGGGTATTAGAATCCTTATTCAGCTACCAAGGATATAGGCACACATGAGCACGACATTAGAATTTATAAAATGTATATAGGTAGGTACATACATAGTTTGATATTTTGCGAAACGGCTGCAGAACCCTCATTTATGTATGGTCTGACACGCACTTGACCCGTTTTTATTTCGCTTTTCTTCAATATTCCCATTTACAATTTGCTCTCCGTAGCTTTAATTATGTCATCTGAAGTAAGCGGTGGCTCTGAGGTAGGTAAGACAAAACTTCCAAATTCACACTGAGAATGGTTAATACTGTTCAGGAGGAAGTGTTCATCAAAAATCATCTCTTTATTTTTCAAAAAATTGTATAAAAATTAACAAAAACTAATTTATTACAAAAATTACCGGTTTTGCCTTTTTTTATCGCCAAACGCATGTTTGTTTTGAGGCTGCACCAAAGTTATATTGCTTTCTTTTTTTGTAGGGCTTATAAAGTAATTTGCATTATTGGATTTATAAAGTATTTTTATTGTTGAGTTTATAAAGTATTTGTGTTTCTGGAGTTATAAAGTATTTGTATTGTTAGGTTTATAAAGTATCTGCATTGTCAGGTTTATAAAGTATTTGTATTGTTGAGTTCGTAAGTATTTATATTGGTGGTATGTAAGTATTTATTTAAACATATTATAGACTATCTGTACTGTTAGATTTATAAAGTATCTATTTTGTCGGGTTTGTAAAGTATTTGTATTGTTGACTTCGTAAAGGATTTGTATTGTCGGGTTTATAAAGTGTTTGTCTTGTTAAATTTATAAAGTATTTGTATTGTTGGGTTTACAAAGTGTTTTTATTTTTGGGTTTACAATGTATTTCTATTGTTTGATTTATAAGGCACTAATTATTTACACTTTCCCATTTAACACCAAGTCCTGTCTATCCTGTACAAGCGTGCGCAATTTGCTTCGATTTTATGTGAAAGTTACTCCAACCAGATTTTTCGCGGGAAATGTGTTGTATAGTAAGTACCTGAAATATTAAAATTCGAAAAAAAGCAAAAAATATTCAGAAATTTATGAAATACTCCCAAATATCAATTTCCAATAATTTAAATGCTAGGACAGGAAATGGCAATAGGTTATCCTCCAACCTCAGTCATATAGTAAGTTCTATATGCGTTATATAGACGTACACAGGAGCTTTTTTGGTAGTTTGAAAATTACTACAGTTGGGTTCATCTAAATAATTTAATTTGAAAATACTTATCAAAACCTATTATCGGAATTGTTTACACACTTTTACGTAGTCTTGCTTAGAAATGGAGAAGGGTGGTACATGTTGCAAAGTACTTTGAAGCCTAAAACGATAACCTGTATTGATAACCTAGCTTATATAGGAAATTTTATATAGTAAAGTAAAAAGACAGAAATTAATAAATAGCTGTGAGAATAATACAAAATACAACAATATGACAGATCTATTATACAGGATCTGGCGGAAAATGTATCTTTATCATAGGTTTCCTCGCCCTGCCCGAACGGTCGCGCTATCTCGGACTAAGAACTATCGAGACCTATTTGCAAGCAGCAATAGTATTATTCCTACAACGATACGAGAGTTTCAAAGAATTATTAAACCATTATACGATACAATCTTAATAATTCTATAATTAATTTTAAATTCATTTTTAGATGTTGTCTCGAAGTTAAACAAAATTTTAATTTGATAATAATGGGAGGAACGCTTATTTTCTTCGTGTCCATCCATCTGTTGGAGAGTAACAATTTCTATAGTTTTAGACTTACGTGCGTGAAATTTTACAGGTACTTTATTCATATGTAGATCTCAATTAGTATGCAGCAAAATATTAAGAAAAATTAACGTACCTCCCCTTATAAAAAGGTATTATTAAATTAATATAGTAAACCAACTTCTAAGAATTTTTGAGTACAAATCAATAATTCTATTTCGTATTTTATCCCGTTCTCGCGATACACTGTTTCCTCTCGTTATGCACTATTTCCGCATTTGTTTATCACGTATGTTATTATTTATGTTATTGAATTATTTTTAACCTAAAATAGTAACTTGGTCTGCATGGAAACAAAATGTGGATTGTTCTGCATCGATATCTGAATATATTTCAATGTAACCTCAGCCGGAGATTTCATTTTTATCGGTATTTGATTTTTATTTATCTAAATAACTTTCATTTTACTTTTAATATAAAAACAAATAATTAAAACTGCCAACGTCGAAAAAAATCTTATCAGCTTTTGAGTAAGTTTACAGCCATCTTAGCTTAAAAGAGAACCACATTATCATATATTACTATAAGTTCATTATAAATTTTATGGTTATAAATGTATATAACAGCTATGTAATTTTTAAAGTAGTTTTGTACTTGATTACAAGAATCATTATTTAACTATTAAGCGAATGATAACATTTTAAAATGTCGCACCTTATTTGAAGTTAGCAACTTAGTGTATTTCATCTGTGTTTGAGCGGAAATAGTGTATCGGGAGGACATGCGAGATTATGCATCTCGCATGCACATCAAGCATCAGTCTATTTCATGAAAACGATATACTACATGACATACTCGGTACCTTATTCGGCTCAGAAAAGTAATCGATGCAAGTATTATTTCGCAGATAGACGAATCGATTACATTTGTTATTCAGGTGGGTAAGAATAATTATAGAATTACTCTTACTGTACAGCCTAAAATGATTTCGCTCATTTTAAATATCTACAACTAGTTATGTAATTAGTAAATTTATTAAAATAGGTGGATGACATTTATTTCATGAGATATTTCATTAGAAATTACGTTTTCTAAATTATTGTCAAGTGTTAATAACTAACCCAGTCAAATGCGTTTGGGAACGCGTAAAAATAAAGTTGTGCCATTCCACTCCTGAAATTGTTGAAGCAAATTGACTAAAATATTTTCCATTAAAAATTCTAATCAAACGCAAGTTATAATTTTTTTCAGATTTTGAGAACCTATTGATTAAAAATTAGACGGAGGGCCCTTGTTAAAAATTGCAGAGAAGGCACATGCATGCCATTTTGGTACTAAATATTTCACAAACGGGGAATAGAAATGAAAAATGGTAAATTGGGCCTCAATTATATTTTAAAAAATCTATCCGTTGATACTCAATGGAATGCATGAAAAAAATAGTTTCTTTTCCGCTAATAGCTGTTAATCACCGGTTTAGCAATATTTTATTCTTGGACTTCTCTTGAAAATATAACACGAATATTATCTATTGGACGTTTAATATGGAGAAATAATTTATCTTTCAATAACAAAACGTTTTTAATTTTAAACATTTTCTCAATTGTAATTACATTTAAACGGTTCATTATTATAAATAGAATTTCAATGCAAAAAAAAACTAAAGGAAAATACTTAATTGTCACCATAATTGATTTTCCTTTGGATTTTTTTCAATATATAAGAGCATAGAGAGATTTATTATTTTTTTTAGATATTTTGCTGCATATTAATTCAGATCGCCACATGAAGCATCTATTTGCAAAATTTAATTCACTTAAGTCTAAAACTGTAGAAGCTTCGATCCTGTGTCAGACGAACGGACGGACGATCTTGATGAAATTATTATTGTTGCTTGTTGCCTGACCAAACCCTAAATAATATTTAATTTCTAGATAACATTAAGAAAATAATTTACGCTAATGAATGTACCAACAAGTCACAGATGAAAAGTAAACACAAATACCGTTCACCCCGAATCAAGTTTACAGCGATACAAGTCCAGGTGAACTTTCGATAGCTTTTATAGTCATTAATAACTTTCGTCATATTCAGATAAATAGCGAACGAAATTCAATAATACGTTTGCATTAAAAGTAAATAATGATTTAGCTAACTTGTCAATCAGAGGAAATGCAAGTGGGTCGTCGCGGCGCATTCGTACCAGTGGTGGAGCAGATTTGGCTGGAGCGCGGAGAAGAGCTGATACAAGTTCCCATTTCGGAAGACGATTTGGAATCCTCGGGAAAATATGTCAAAGGAAATTGCCTACCCGGCATTGGTAATTATTAAATTATTTCAAGCGTCGATTACAGACTCAACTCACACTCATAATTAATGAAATAAGTCAAAAGTTATCAGATGTTTACTGAAGTTGCTTACAAATATTTATTCTTGACCTCTTTATAGGGAACTGAAACTTGTTGTTAACATTTTTGATGTCTCGTATCATGCAGTTTATAAAATAAATATTTATAACGCTTAAATCATTGTAGGTTTTTGTATAATCAGACGAAAGTCGATTAAAATTGTATTTAACATTGAGCCATATTGTGGCAGAAATATACTGACTTACACGTTTTGTTAATACTACTTATCCATTAGGTCTTTAACAATAAAATTGTCATTGTATTTAGAAGAGTAGAAAGCAAAAACGGGCTATGAAAAGTTTTGTTGTCATCAATCGAAATAGGTATAAATAAGGTAATGATACAACGTTGTCGTCGTACTTTTACTATTTTGATAGCAGTTAATTTAAATCGCAATTTACTAACCGGGGACGCATGAAATATTTGAACACAGCTTCCATCCTCTTTTAAATGAAATAATTGTAAAAAATCATCCAAATTCCGAAAAAATAAAAATCAGTGGATGCAATATACGACAAGTACGCAGGACCGCATAGAATGTTCATCTATAGTTTTCACAAAATTTATTATACAGTCTGTTGTATTGTTTTATTTTTGTGTTGACTCACTTAACAGAGCGATGGCCTCAGCGTGCGTTTCACGCGCGTTTTTGCGTTCGTTTAGCTCATGAGATTTGTTATTTTGCCAATTTGACGTAAGTGACTCCATTTTGCTTCGACCCAGATAAAAAAAATAACTTGTGGAACGAACGATTAGTTAATATTTTGTATAATTCCAGTTGTTCGTCTTTGTTTCAGGCAGTTTTTTAATCATTCTATTTTTTTAACACAAACATGTCCAGTCGTTTTCAATTAGTTTGAAATAAGTTTATAATATAATTTATAGAAAAATAGAGTTAAGTTTTAAATTAATTTTATATAATGAAGCTGATTAAAATCTCAATAAAGACAACAAGATTATTTATTACAGCATTTAAACTTCTTAATATTGACTGTATCCTCAAATTACTGTTTAAAAGATGTTAATGAATGTCAATTTATGACTCTTCTTGTTTTTCACCAGGTACGCACTATTTCCAAACCGGAAAACGAAATAAAACTCAATGTCAGAACTTATTTCCCTATTTTCCCCTTGTTAAGAGAGGAAAAGTGATTGGAATCGGATTGTTCCTGTTCGGCGTCTACAACGCAGAGAGCGTCTGGACTGAAATGTCTTTTGACAGTAAAATATTAAAGGTATTAAAATTTAAAAGAATTATAATTGCTGTGTTTATCTGAACCTTTAAATACTTATTGAGATTATTAACTTCGGTTTTAAACTTATTTAAGTTTATATTTATGTAATAAATAAACTTGAAAAATCCGCGAGGACAAATAAAATACATAACTGTATAGGTAGTTATTTTAACGTAGATTCGCCATTTGGAAAGTTAATAATTTATGATGGGCAGGATTTAAACGCCAGACTTTTCCATCTGAAGCCTGTAATGTTTCATAAAAAATGTAACAATTTGTTTTTGAGTATTTTACGTGTTAATTATCAAATTGTTGGTTTACGCAAAACAGTCAAATGGACATCGCAAAATCTTTCTTTTTACTGCAATATTTTCGAAAGTTTTGAGACTTCAAAACAAATACCTACATAGTTACATGCGAGTACCTATATTATATAATGAATCGACAAAGGTCATATGCGAATGTAAAAAAATGAAGTTCCATCTATATCAGTTGCCTTCAAGTATACCAAGGTTCCGTATAATGATAATTTAAATTCTAGATATATGGCAACATTTCATGTGTTTATTTTAATATCATCATACTAAATTATCAAGTTAATATATATTACTCGTACGTATATTTACTGACCATATTTTCATTTTATTTAACAACTTTCCAGTTGCAAATATTTTAAGTTTTACTTTACACGATCGTGAGTGAACCAGGGTTCGAATATCTGGCTTCTACTTTTCACGATTCTGGCAAACGATAGCGGTTGTGCTGTGAAAACTGCGCGTTGTTTGTTATTCGCGGACAACATGAACCTTTTTGCAGTCATCTAGGATGCAGCAGATGGCGAACGGTTGTAGCATGACATCAGCGTCGTCGTTGAGTGGATTGAAGCAAGCGGGTTTATGGCTTAACGCAAACAAATGTTCAGTAGTAACTTACAGCCGAGCACATGATCCTATTAAATTAATATAAGTTCAGCGGAATCCCACTGCATGGTCTGTATGAGGTCGTTGAGTTGAGAGCCACGTTCACGGCGATTAATGTTTCGTGGGCAAATGGCGAATGTAGCAAAAAATCATTTCTGAAACTTGGATTCGTGTTAAATAAATCAAAAATGTTCAATCTACGTGATCGATTCGTCTGGTACCTATACATGTGCAGAGCCGATTGGAATCCGGCTTGAACATGTTCAAAAGACGGTTCTGCTATACTGTATGGTTACTTCCCCTTCCTGTTTCCTACCGATTTCCTCTTGGATATGCTAAGTTTCTACTCCTTGCAACTCAGAAGAGACGTTGCGTTTATGAAATTTATCTTGCCACTATTAAAAGAAAAATTTCTATGCCCTTTATTATTGAATACCTGAACTTTCATTTTTCGCACCCGACAATTTCCCACCCTCTTGAACCGAATAATATCGGAACTCTTCAGTTCCCACGCTATTCGACTGCTCAACCACCTGATCGCGTCGCAACAGAGTGTGATTTATTTATGATAAGTGAAAGTAAATTTACTGAAATGTGTCGTCGTTATGTTTTATAGTCCTTTTGTATTCATGTTATATTATGTATGTTAACCCATTAAATCTTACCTCTAATTTATCGATAAATGTGTGCAAATAAATAAATCAATTTTAACACTTATAAAACCTAACCTAGCCAAATGTAATCTAACTTAACACTATACAATAAGAATAATACGCAAATAAATAACATGTCAACTGCTAATATAGCGGCCATATGCGTATTGCAACACGCGTATAGCGCGGCTTTTGTAGTTGTAATTCACAAATTAATAAAAAAAATACAATTTGAAATTTATAATAGAATTATAGAAACCAGAATGTTTTTAAATTTGTTCCATCTTTGGTCAAAAAATTGGAGGGAATGGTTACAACTCGCTTTAAAACTTGATACTTCGCAAAAGAAACTTGTAAATAAACAAAATTATTAATGAGCCATCAATTTCATTTTAAAAGACTTACCGATGATTCTCCAAAAAATTCACAAAGAAAATAAATTGTTTTTCATGAAATATTAAAAACGGAATGCAAAAACGAAATCGGCATGTTACTTTAGAGATATACAACTGATAACCACATAATATTTTGAAAAGTACTTCTATAAATTACTTTTCAATATACATATGTACCTATTATATACTATGAAAGACATAAATACTATAGCAAATTTTGATTATTTTAGTATGTGAATAGGTATACCTATGAATAGGTAGTACTACCTACAAATGTTAGATTGGTAACGCATTGCTAAAGAGAATAAAGAACTTGGACGCTCTCAAGACGGTAAACAATAATAGAAATAAAACAGTCCAAATAAACAAACGCCTAATCTAAATGCAATGAAAATCAATCTACTAAAACAAATAATAATAATTCCATATGTTTTATTGCAGATGGCTTTCCATGATCCACCTGATTGTTTAAATACATGGCTTACATCATACGGAGTTACTTCATGGCACATTTATTTCACGGAAGATCCTTGGAAAATATCTTGTGACCATAGTGACAGTATAGATAAATTTACTCTAACTGAGAGATTTTACATTAATGGAATACGATACTGGAAAAAACTTCAGGACCTAATTTCTTTATTTAACAAATCTAGGATTTTAGATTCCAAAAAAAAATTAATACTTTAGAAAATAACTGTTGACTCCGATTAAAAATAATGCAAAAAATGAGCATTCAATACGATAAATTATACGCAGATGTCAATGAGATATCACTTAAAAGGAACTTCATTTATAATTGTTCCAATGGATGTATAGTATTATTAAATTACTTATATAAGTAATTCTATACAATATAGTGTATTACAAATAAAAATGAATTGAATAAATCAGCCATATTGTGATCACAATTATAGATTAGATATTCCAAGGTTAGATGTATCAAAATATTTAAATTGTTAATTAGAAGATAATTAATATTTTATATGACAAATAATGTATTAATGTAAGTTTTATTCTTTAGTTAAATATGGGTTTTATTTATCTAGCAAATACATCTTCACACTAAATTATTAGTCATTAAGGGTAATGGTTTTAATACTGGTTAAAAAAGACATAAATATTAAATAAAAAAATAAATCGAAAACCTGCAGTGACAGCTGTCAGAAAGCACCGACTTAGTCAATTTGACACTTCATTCGGAAAAGTATTACTTGGCGGTTTAATACAAACATCAATAATTAATGTTTAGTCGAAGTTTGTTGTAATTCTTATTGCTGTGCGTATTATTTAGCGAATAAAGTTATACGAAGTGGCTCAATATTGTCGATCATCTCATAAAGATGGATAAAATTGATATAAAGGAGAACCTAGCCGATGATACTAAAGTGCAATATTTTGAATGCAAATCTTGTAAATTAAAAGAAAAGTATGATTACAAAGGTGAAAATCCCCCATTCGCTAAGGAAATCATTTTGAAAGATACATGTTACGTTTTGAAGGATCCCCTCAGCCATCAGCAGCGAGTTGAAATAATGGTTTTAGGCGCCGATTGTGCAATATGTAAAAGCCCCGTATGCATAAGTAAAGAATGCAGTCTGTTTTATACGAAGACATTTTGTGTTGAATGTGCACTTGTAAATAAAAATAATTTCCCAAGAGAACTAAAAACTAAGTTCAAATTGTAGGGAAACTAAATTGTTTGGTCGGTTTCCAATATCTAATTCATTCGTTCTAATTATTACAATTTTCAATAATATACGTTACTTTTATTTTAAATTTCATAATAATAGATAATATCTAAGGATAAATTTATGGCATTTTCTGTGGTGTTCTATTTCTGGAAAGTATAGAAGTATTTTATTGTTTAAAAATTATATGCTATAGTTGTTAATTGAAGTTTTACTTAATATTCCTTCATGTGTCTTTCCACACTCTATACCTACTATACTACTTGAATTAATTTACACATTAACATCTTAGACACATTGAAAGTAAGTTACTTTATTTCCAAAGTTTTAATTACACTTTACAAACCTACAATTGTATTGATGATTACAATCATAATGCAGACATAATACAATCTACATTATATTCTTAGAACTTATAGTAAAATTTAATTAAAATTCATTGAAAACGTCAATAGGAATAATAAATTATACAAATGTATATTAAGAAACCAGAATGTTTTTAAATTTTTTCCATCTTTGGTCAAAAAATTGGAGGGAAAGGTTACAACTCGCTTTAAAACTTGATACTTCGCAAAAGAAACTTGTAAATAAACAAAATTATTAATGAGCCATCAATTTCATTTTAAGACTTACCGATGATTCTCCAAAAAATTCACAAAGAAAATAAATTGTTTTTCATGAAACATTAAAAACGGAATGCAAAAACCAAATCGGCATGTTACTTCAGAGATATACAACTGATAACCATATAATATTTTGAAAAGTACTTCTATAAATTACTTATCAATATACGTATGTACCTATTATATACTATGAAAGACATAAATGCTATAGCAAAATTTGATTATTTTAGTACGTGAATAGGTATACCTATCTATGAATAGGTAGTACTACCTACAAATGTTAGATTGGTAATGCCACATTCCTAAAGAGAATAAAGAACTTGGACACTCTCAAGACGGTAAACAATAATAGAAATAAAACATAATAATAAGAATAATAAATTATACAAATGTATATTAATGAGAGAACTATAATGAATGTGTATTTTAAAATTAAATTTTTTTTATTTTTATTTGTATTTTGTTGACAATTATGTTAAAATATGTATGCAAATGTATATATACAAGTCCAAATTTAGATGTTCTTTTATTAAGGCATGTTATATTGTAAGTGTATATCAAGTTTGAGCCTTAATCTCATTTTTAATTGGTATTAGAAAAGTAATTAAAGCACAACATGATTGCAAAATAACTTATCTATTTGTAATATTGTCTTATTAACGGCACATAAAATTAGAGTGGTTATCAGTAATGGTGCACACGAATATTTCATTGATTAAAGTAAAAATATTAAGAAAAATATTTCATTGATCAAACAGTAACATATCACACCTCACCACTATACAGTAAAGAAAATAAACCACTTTTCAATTATTTTCTCGTCACATGTTAGCAATTTTTTGAGTTCATATTGGTTGCCCACTACCATCTTCCTCAAGCAATGACAGGCAACTTAACACATCTTATCAATTGATTGAAATAAGTTTCCACTGAAACCTTAAAACTATAAAGCTGAACGATTTCATCTTTGATTTGCTTAAAATATTAGTTACAAAATAATAGTGGTTTTTGTTACCATAAAATTGAAAAAAATCTCTTCTAAATTATTCATTAACCCTTGGTTCATAAACATGTATGGGAGATAACTATTCATAAAAATTCGTCTCAGACGAACATATTATATTGATTTTTTTAGACTAAAAGCAACAATAAAACACACTTTAAATTCGAAAAGTTGTTTATAAATAACAAATTTTTTGAAATGAAAAGGAACACAATAGTTATTCTGAGTAACCGACGCATAATGAACTGTGGTGATCCATACACGTGAATTTTTTACATTGGGTACAAAAGAACCTTGTCATTCAATTTTTTTTTATAATCACAGAAAACACATTGTTTTCTTAGATTTGTGTTTTTCATGAAACCTGTGATTTGTATTTGGTCAGTGGACGAAGTTTCGCCAAGAACTTCTGCAATCTTCCTTTTTAGGCATCGGGTCAAACTTCACGTCTCATAGTGCTGGTGTAATCATAAGTCAGCTTCCCCAATATTTCTTTTATAAATGATCTTCGAGACTTAGATTTGTTGTTGTTATTAATTGTGTTATGCACATAAATAACATTGGAATTAATTATAGCCATATTCAGCAAGCCAAAAAAGTAACAAAGGGGCCATCTTTGCATTTTTCTGGTGTAGGATATATTTCCACACATTTGATCAAATGTGTCCACTGCACCTCCCGTTGAATTATAAAATTCAATTGTATTGAGTTTGCCAGAAGAAGCAATTGTACCTTCATCATACATGGTAGAAATCAATATAACATTTTTATTTTTCTTAGATTTGTAGGAAACCAAAACATAGAGGAACCTATTGGTGTTTTCTTGATATCAAGCCACTCTGCCGGTATCTCCCTTTTATTTTTTCTGATTGTTCCCACAATAGTCAGTTTGTAAGGTTCCTTCAATAAATCATTAGCTAAAGGAACAGAGATGAACCAATGGTCCATCGTTACATTTCGGTTGCTACCCCATATTATTTCAAAGTTTTGACATAAAGGTACCAAGAGATTCAACATATGTATTGATTTTTCCTACATATGGCATAACATTTATCATATAATTTCTTTTAGAATTGCATAACATCAAAATTTATTCCGTGTTTCGTTGGTTTCGAATGAATATACATCCGAAATGTGACTCGACAAGTCTGAATAAAAGATTCCCACAATTCCTTGATAGGTGCAAACTTAACCTGTAATCTACGTTCATCTCTTATAGATTTGTCATCGAAGCGGAGGCAATTCAATTAAAAATCTTATCTTTCACGGGACATTACCGATACATACCGACTCCCCCTAAATATTACATCAAATAGTTCCAAAGACCTAACATCGTAATGATTGTCCTTTTTTAAACATGTAGACAAACTGTGGCAGTTTGATTTTTGTACTGAGAACTTTTTATTGATATATCTTCATTTGTATAGGTCGCAATTTTACGACGATGTTGTCAGTAATGAAAAGCAAGAAACAGTCAATGGGTTCTGTAACATACTTTGTTATACCTGTTGGTCCCTGAACGGTGTGCTGTATGTTTCTCTCCTGTGCTTGGGTATTAGACTCAGCCAAAGTAGATGACCACTTGTGACCATTTTTACCTCTCAAATTGTGGGTTGAGCAGGACCCTCCAATGTCTCTTCCAGTCTCAGAATCTGAAGTCAAAATAACATTACTTCCAAGCAAACCTACTGGTCTTATCGATTGTACGTCATTAAAATCTGTCGGGCATTCCTCTTCTAGTTCAACGTGATCTTCAATGTCACTAAGATTGTGGGTATTTAGTGTTCCGTCTTCATTATCCGAATAAAAATTATTCCAAAGCGCTGCTGAGGAATACAGTGACAATGTACTTATGCTAAAAAATAATAAAAGTATTAGTAAAATTATAATAAATAAAATAGTTACCCCGTATACAACAAAATCTAACAAACGAATAATAATAATTCATATTTACTTTGAATAACACTTAACTTCAAGAAGAAATTACGATTTCAAATAATCACACCCGTTCTACAACCGCCACATCTGTGGGACGACCTAATTACTGTTACTCCTTTAGCATAAGTGCATTCTTACATGCGACAGGTGCAATACAAATTATTGAACGACCTACAAAGGTTATTAGAAGTTCATCTTTCTATATCTTTCACTTTAAAAGTTATAAGTGTTTACATGTTTTGTATGGTCTGTGAGATGAATGTTTATGAATCTAGGGTTAAAAAATGTCTCAAAATGTTGGCTGACCCTAAAAACTTATATCTTTAATTAGCCCTTATTTGTGTTAGTTTGTATTCACCACTATCATTTTGCATACAACAGTAAAGAAATTTACCTATACAGAATCATTTTATATTTATCACTAAGGCTTTTCAATTACACTGATCTATCCACATTTGGAGCTAAATGATACATTCATTACTGTCATGTACATGTTGCTAAAACCTTAGAAATCACAATTTAATTCATTGAGAATAAATAAATATTATTGCAATTAAATTCAGAAATATTCCAAATAACCATAAAAGTAAAAATTTTATTTGACTGAAAATAGTATGCAAGGAGACGTGAGAGAAACCAGACTATACTTCGCATAGACATTGTTTTTTAAAATAAAACTCCAAAATATTGTAATTAATATCAATCATAATGTATTTCATAACCAAATGAAGGGGTCAACTAATAATAATACATTGTTTCAGTACATGAAGCCCCACATCCTCTCTGCTAGGGACCAAACATCTGTCCATTATGTTACAATGTATAAATATATATGTATATGAATACATATATATATATATATATATATATATATATATATATATATATATATATATATATACATTTATAAACTTACATATATTTCACATTCATGGCGGTACAAAAGCTCTTGTTTAAAGTCAATATTAATTAATTTTTCAATGCAGAATTAGTGTTAAAGAAATGCTTTATATTAGTTTCATAGTCACGTTTATCTTTTTTCTCATATTTAAAACGCCTTTTAGGTTTAGATCCAAATACTTTAAGGAAACAATATTTTAATGGAAAATGAAAAAAGATACTATCAGAAGGCCTGAAAATGTACTTTCCACCTTCTCCCCTTGTCTCAGAAGTGATATTTTTATTAAAGTAACTAACATACTTTCATGTCAAGTTTCAGAGAAATTGAGAAAATAATTTATCATGCAATTTAAATTAAGACGTACCTATGGAATCTTATTGGTACAAACCTTATGAGATTCTAGTATTTATTGTGTTAGTTCGTGTTATCATTTTGCATATAATAGTAAAAAATTTTCCCTGTACAGTTACGTTGAGACCTGATAAGACTGCTCCCGAGGCATGGTCACTGACCTTTATTATATTAGTACGCATGCTGGATTGACTATACCATATGAAATGACATCTGTTTTTTGTGCCTGTTTGAAATGTCATCATGAACATCCCGGGAACTTTCTTTTGTATCAATAATATATCATAATTCATTGTATCGATACACAATAATATCACATTGTTTTGTATCAACACTTTTATAATTATCTATTACTTTGTTAAACTTAGGGGTATAAATGAAATGAAAAAAAATTTTGTCCACTTACAATTTTTATTTCAATTAAAAGTAAAATATTACAACTATCTCTTGGTGTTACTATTCAAAAATGAAATAAAAACTTTAGTGGAAATAGAATTACACAAATTCGGTAAATTTTTTACACTTAATATCGGACCTACCGCAAATCAGAACCTAATACGAACAAGACATCTAAACATTGTGTCGAATATATTGCAGGATTTAATATTTGAGCAAATCAAAAGAAAATTAAGTGCCAATCCAGCGTACTAGTACAATAGAGGTTAGTGGGCATAGACCATCATTGTATAGGGAATTATTATTACATGTTGAAATATCAGCTTCCATATAGTCCAGTTTCAATTTTAACATAAAGAAATCACAGAAATATAATACAATAGATTAAGTGAAAGTGCAAAAAATTTATTCTAGAATCTCTCTCTTGGAATGCTGAAAATAAGCTTTCACGTTGATAGCATCTATATCGGAATTCCATTGCCTACTATTCATGATGAAATGTTTTTATAGGGGGAATTTCAAACCTGAATCTACCTAGAATTTGCTATTTCAGGAGGAAACATTTTTTAGAAGCATTACATTAAACATTTATGTGAAAATAAAAATATCAAGGAATTGGGATCTTTATAATTTTAACTACAATAATACTATAATAGCAAGATGAACAGCAGTCTTCATCAAGTCCCAGTAAAATTCTGAATATCAAAATTTTGTACGGAATTATAAAATTGAAATACGATTTCCTAACCTAAATGGGATGAACGAGTTAATGTAACACTACATTTAACATGAACCTACGGTCATTTATTAAAACTTGATATATATTCTGTATCCACAACATCAACTTGAAGAATTTATAATTGGTGTTTTTAAGTAATACTTTAGTTACTCCTAGTAAATATTTATAATACACCGTCAGTCTCTACACGTGCAGTTTATAATCATATACCTAGTATCAAAAACTCGAAACGTAGGAACAACTCAATGCATTACGTTAGAATAGACATGTTTTATGTAACCATGACTATGTTTCAGTAATACAGTTTTGCTAAGAGTGACGAAGCTAGAGAATTTTTAAATAGTGGAGGTTTAGACACAATTAAGGAGAAATATTGGACGGTTGAAAAAATCAGTTTCAAAAATGTAGTTTAGATAACTGGTGAGCTCTAAAATCATATCAAAATTTGTTTCATTTCATTCATGTTTCAAATATTTACAAATATTATTAAACTATGTTAATTAAAAAAAATATAGCAAGTTACCATAAATATACCAAGATTATACAATGGTTGAAATGAATAAAGAGAAGGATATTTTTCCTGCTAACGTATGCTTATAGCCATCTTAGTAATTATTTTACATTCTTAACTAACTTATAGGCCAAAAATAAGTTTTAAACCACGGCAAATTCTTAATCTGTTCACTTTCACACAATCTCAATCTTTAAAACTTTATTAAGTTTAGTTTTTATTGCTCTCTTATGTGACAATATTATGATACGCACATGGGTTATGACGCTGTGCATAGGTAAACAAATTATGACTTACTATTACAATTTTCACTCTTACTTTGTTCACTTATATATACTTACCAGGATAAAACATAACAAAATATTTATATACCAGCAAGCAAGTCTTAAAATCCTTCAAAATTATGTAAACAAATTCATTACTTTAGAGTTCTAGTTCTCTTTTTCCAATTATAAGTAACTTGAATACACCAATTTTATGAAAAAAGTTAAAATTATATATATATATATATATATATATATATATATATATATATATATATACTTTAATTGTTTTATACCTAGAACTAAATTTGACGTATATCAAGTACGGTACCCATTCGCAGTGTTAAAATAATTTTCTAAGGTAATATATGATGCGATTTTTTTTCATAGTTTTACATCATGTTTATCATGAATACTAACAATTAGCAACATAAAAATAATTATCAGACACAATCCACGATGACAAAATTTTATATGCAAAGTCTAAAACCGGAAACAAAAAAATTATAAACCTGTATAAATACAGTTTTACGTGCGTAATCCAGAATGTTCCGACATGATCCGGATTATAAGCTGCTTGGTATAATTAGACCAATCAGTTAAGCAACACAGTGATGTGACCTGATCCATTGTCTTTCCGTATCGGTGGCTAAAACAAAATGCAATTTTAGCTATTCACAGACTGCATTACCAATGTGTTATTTTTACTCCCGAGAGTATTCTCACACGACGGTTTCCGGCTTAGTATCGGCCTACTTGCGATACAGGAGTACATATGCTCGCAGCACCGATCTAATGCCTGTAGATTTTTATTTGTGGTGGAAAATAAAGCAAACCACACAAAATGGGTAGTGTACATGACCTAAAACACAAGATTTTGGCTGCATTTGATGCAGTGAAACGTGACAGAATGATTCTAATATGTGTGAAAGAAAACATTCAGAGACATGCTCGTTTGTGCATGGAGCAAAATGGCATAGCATTTTGAACTGTTAAAATATTGACAGGTGAGTTGTACCTTCTTGAAAACACATCGTTAAATTGTGAAAGTTGATTCAAGTTTTTTAAATACGCCTAAATTACTTTATGTTCAATTAAAATTAAAATAAATTATCGATGGCTCATTTCCCTTAAATTAAAACAAATAAGAAATGATGACAATTGCAGGGATAAGTCCGGCGAGTAATTCGTATTAATCACGATACGAATTACTTAATTGCTTTTGAATGGGGAAAAATTTAGCTTTTAGGGCCTAGAACTTTATGTGATATTACAATTAATAAATCAAATCACACACACCAACCGTCTGCGCTCGTATCGATGCTTTCCGCTGCCATCCCCGCTCCACTGCGCACCTCAATAAGTACATGCGCACTGAGGCGAATGTACAGAATTTTTAATTGTTTAGTGATTGTAATATTTTTTCTCAAAATAAAACTTAATTCGCTTTTTCATAACTTGAACACTGCGAATCGGTAGTATTTATGACAGACGTCATCTTTAGTTCTAGGTGTAAAACTAATAAAGTCACATTGTATATATACACACATATATATATACATATATATATATATATATATATATATATATGTGTGTGTGTGTGTATGTGTGTTTACATATACAACTTGTTTGACTTTCGCACAGTGATTTATCTTTATTCTGTTAATAAATTAATTAAAATTTCGTAAGGAATTTCTTAACGTTTCAATAAAGGTTGATAACTTTCACATCAAGGTACTTAACACAATAATTATGAAAATTTTTAATACTTTATTTTTTCTGTACAAAATTCAGTTATTAATTTATCTTCTCAACTGCAATATACATAGTTTTCTTTAATCAAAAGAAATCCTTGCCTTCTTCCGCCTTTTAACCTTTTACTTAATAATATGGTATAAGTCATAAATAAATTGCAAAACACAAATTGTTTACTAGAGCACTGTATAATATATTATAATCGTAACATATAATAATTACACAAATATCAATAATTTGTCAACTCATGCGCCCCCGTACTCTTATTACAATATTAATTAAACATATCTTTAATCTATAAAGTTATTAATACAGAATAAAAAATGCGCAAATACAAAAAAATCATTACCACATGAATAAAAATGTCCCCTGGCAAACAAAATTCGTAGCACCAAAACCGATTAAAATTCTTTCTTCATAATATTCTTCTTATATATAATATGCCGATCCGTGGCGCCTCGCGATTTGTCACTCGGTATGAAGACTACGTTATCATGGCGAGGACAAATATATTATAGTTTAAAATCATCATACTTTCTTTAATGTTCATCCCGTGTGTCTCTATCGGAATCAGAAAAGTACAAATTCGATCTGCTAAAAATATCATCGCAAACTTCGTCATCGTGATTAACATTACATAAATGTAGCTTTACCATTCGGCCTTATATCACATACTTCGTAGTTATATAACGCGTTTCAATTTACACAAATACACAAACATACTCCCAATTCATACAATACAGGATACAAGGATAGAGCCTATTCGTGACAAATATCCATTTATTAGTGTACAAAATTACTTATTGATCGCATTTTTTTTTGGAGAATTATGCGAGTTGTGTTTGTGCGTAACTTCAGCTAGGAGTAACGTAAATCTGTTTAGGTTCTACTAGAAAATTAAGTTTTCTAGGCTCAACTCTTGAATAATACAGCATTAGATGAACAAAAATTCTAACAAGTATTTCATTGACGAAACTTCACGTAAAATTGATTAAATATAGAACATAGTTAATCAAAATTAACCAAAAATATGTAAACGATATGTAAAACCATTTATGTGCAATAAATGATTGTTTTACCCTTTGACTAATCGTGTTTAATAGATGTGATGTCTCAATGAAAATTTTTAGGTTATTAAAAATTCTGTCTCAATACACATTTTCTTTAGTTATACACAAACAAAACTCATTTTTATTGACCATTACCTAATATAACCTTTCCAATGCTATCTTCATTTCTTATTATTAAAGAATATATTTATGATCATTCTAAGTATTGAGTTGCTCAGTGGAATGAAGGTCATATATTTATTCTTTTAACACCTAAAGTTTATTTTCTTTTTGGAATTGTTTGCTTAGAATACATTACTTAAAACTTTGACCAAGATTCTTTTACCCAGCAGTAAGTCTAGCGTAGATCCCACCACGTGTTGCTGACATTTTTTGAGAGATCATAAAACATCTTGGTAAAACATGAAAATCTTAATAGTTTTTAATCTTGTCCACCACCAAATAGAAAAGGGAATAAATTTACTAGGACAGCCATTATGTCATTCATATTGTTCAACTATAGTATTTTTAATAAATTTAATTAATTTTTATATCAAATTTTTATTTTTTTTTGCTCTCCTGTGAAATTATAATTTTAGTAGTTGAGTCATGTTCTTCATGATCATATAAATAAACACAAGATTTTTTATTGTTATATTGTGTCATTGACATTTGTCAACACCAATGTGACATCACTGAATGTCATAGTATTAATTTGCATTAATGCTTCTAACTACAATTCCAATTCTGAAATTTGTGAAAAATTTTGCTATATGCTTAAGGAAATAATGCTATGAACATTACTCTGACAACTCACTTGCTTAGAGCTTACAACTCTACACAAATATCCATAGCTATGTGTACCATTTTTCAAAACTAAATTAAACAGGAAACGTTTTGTTAAGGTTATCTTATTTTGTTTACCTTCCTTATGTTTTAATATTGAATTTAATAAATCTTGAAAAAAATTTTATTGAAGACATTAAGGGAGGCAAGATAAGTAAATATAATTATACCTTCTAATGCTACAGCCACACCTGTGTCTGCTACTATCAATTAACATATTAAGTATTAAAACTAAATGTAGCCACAGTTTAAAATTTTTTAACACCATTCAGGTTAGATTTTAACACAACAGTGTTCAAAATGATATTATGTTGTTGTGGCTACTCTCAGTATATTATTTGATATACACATTTTGGAATGGTCGATGAAAAATTATACCTTTTCTATGAATGACAACAATGCACGTTATTTAACATGTATTGTTATCAGTCGCGGAAACTATACATAAAACATTCATTAAAGAAAGTTTCGTTTAAAGTTGAGTTTTCATCTCCTCCAGTAACAATAGAACAAAATTCAGAAAATAATAATTCGTAAGCACGTTAAGCATTAGTAACCACTTTAGTAACGCAGAAACTATTTGCAACATCTATCTTGAACACACAAAATAACAACACTAATCCTCAATATATGTCTAGCTATTCAATTTATTACATAGTTTATCACAACATTAATTTTTACACATTGTTTAATATATTAATAATCGCTTGATATTAACACAGGTGTGGCGCTAGCATAACAGTAGCAAAGGTAAGAGTTCATTGATCACAAAATGAATTAAACATAGGAATTTTCCGCTGAATCTAACAGTCATTTGATTAGTCACCTCAACCCTATGTATTTACAGAATAATTAATTATAAACCTATTTATATTTATTTGACAACAATTAAATATTATATCAACTGGTATTTGATAGACAATTTTGGTCAAAAAAATTATACGAACTTAAACTTATTGCTTTGTAAAATAAATTTAATTTTTACTACTATTCATATGTTTAAAGTGCGTTAAAAGTTTAATCTTGGCTACACACCCAGACTCATTTACAAAGTGTACAGAGAGCACTGATAGTATTACTTACTTTCCACAATATCTAAAGTTTTTCATAATGCTAAATACTAATTTTGCCTGATTTCTGAGATGGTCAATAATTTCCATTTTGTTTTGTTGATACCATTAATAATAAGAACCATCAATTGTTGTCAAACAAAAGTATTAAGAAACCTGGCTAACAAATCCGTCATCTTCTAACACAATCATAAAATAGAAAATTATTTACGATATTCTATTCCAGTGTGAAACAGGAGTGAAAGACGTTAATCTTTTATTTAAAATCTCGAACATGTAAAAGACTCAAACTTTCATTACGATTCTATACACAAGTAAAAAACTTAAATCTCATAAACTTACGCTCGACATTAGCAAAAGGCTGTGTGTGATCTTCTATTCTGATCCCTTATATGAGCAAGTGACATGGACCTTTTACTCCGTTACTTAACACGATTAAAACATCTTTAACTCTTTTCTCTAACAATCTTTTACTCTAACGTTTTGTACATGTTAAAGACCTGTTAATCCGATCCTTTATGATAAAATTTTACTCTGCGCCCTGTACGAGCGCGAGCACCTGTGTAATAGCGGCAGCAAGCAGCGCAACGTATGGCTGTCGCTGGTCAGGTGCGTCGGAACCACCTGCATCTTCATTGGAGGGCTCCAACTCCTCATCTCCAACTGGATCGAGGATTCGTTCCTCCAGAGGGGAGGTTGTGTCACCACCTTCAAGGGGATTCTCACAATCAGTAGTATCGTGGACTGCGTCAGATGGCGGTTTAACCTGGTCGTTTTTGTCATCTGCGTAAAGAAATATAATGATGTAGTCACATATTGCAAATATGTATTTATTTATTTATTTTTACAATAAAATCTTTTACAAAAAAATGGTGCCATTATTGAGTGAATTCATAAAAATGGCTATATTTCAAAAATAAAAAAATTAAGAAAGTAATAAAATCCGATATCGATTAAAACAAAGAAATTAAAACCGACATTAAAATAATTTGCAAAGAACAAACATGGATTACACACAGGCAATGGGTCATGACCCATCTTGACACCACAATCTTAATATTGAATACAAAAACAAAGCATAATTTTTTTCTATATTACCTCAATAGTATCATTGCATTCTACATGCAAAAAGCAATGAAAAGCTAAAGCTCAAAGTTGTTGAAAGTAATTTTTTGTTTTCAAATAAATAAAAAGATATTAAAAAAAGTTATCAAATTTTTAGAAGACCAATTTCTTATCTGATTATTAAATATTTGACATATTTCATGAACTATGGCAGATAAACGAATTTTTCATTTAAAATAATTTCAAATAAATTTCCAAAAGAAATATTATAAGTTATACAAGTTAACTTAGACAAGGTTACTCGAAAAAAATTCATATGCTTATGAATTTTTTTCGAGTGAAAATAAAGTGACGTCTCGAATCTATATGTCATTGACAACGCATAGAAAAAATTAACTAATTGTGTTTTAATTTTACAATATACTTATTTGAAGTGGTATAATTTTCGTGAAAAGTATGCCACTTTCCAGGATTTACACCAAATATGTGCAAGTATTCTAGAAATAATTATAAACTGTGGTTTGTTCACGGCACGTTTTATGCGAGTTACATTGAGAGAAAATAGTTTTCTCTGAAGCATATTGATATAAAATCGTATTTTTTATCTATTTATTATTAACAAATCACTAGTTTGTTTACAAAACATCCAACAACTGCGTGGAAGACAAGGGTGACAAGGTCCAATATCGTCATTTGGTGACAAAAATTGAAATAAGTTTTGTTTTATGGTAGAATCAAATCACTGTATTGGCATTATGATGATTTGTAACATTTATTGCAAGTTGTAGCAAAATTAGATTAGTGGTGCCCACGAAATTTCTCAATACAATTGTATACCACTAAGCATCATGGTATATTATATTCAAATATGCCTACGATGACTGCATTGAAACATACCCCAATTTACAGCAAATGGCATATAAAGTTGCTGCACTTTTCGAGCGATACAAAACAGAAATGTTACCATATCTTCCTTTTCTTTCACATTCCTTTCCGACTGACTTAACATATATAGGTTGACAATATATGCAATTTTCAACATTCTATGTTTATCAGTTTTGTGTATGCGACTTATAAATAAGATATTGGGTTTTTATATCAAATTTTAGCTAATAAAATTTTAAAGACGAATACTCATAAAATTTTATCTAATTTTTATCAAATTACGTCATTTTCTAAGTTATAAAATATTCTCACGACCAAATTTTCGTTGTATCTTATTTTAAATTTTTTTTATGACGTAAACATGTTTTCATACTATCATGAAAATATTGACAATATATTGCACACATTTATTTATCACAAAACAAATCATATAAACTAATTATTACAGACACGACATGTCGCACATGCACAATTTATTGAATAGTGAAAGCATGACATATTTTTCAATTTTTGGTTAGAAACATATTTTTTATTAGAAAATATATAATAAACTCACCCTAGAAAAAATTATTTCGTGCTACAAATATGCGATATTACAATTAAAATTACTTCAGAAATTAATACTGGCATATTTTCTTGACATAGTTGAGTGTAAATTCACCTTATATAAATCGAATTAATTGTTCATAAAACTAATGAAATAAGCATAATCTTTAATTAATACAGATTATTTTTATATACATTACATACTCCAAAAATTTAGTTTGTTTTTTGTTCCATTTACTATGGACAGTTTACGGAAACAAACATGCAGTTTAGAAGCAGCTGACAAGTGATTTCAGTAATACATTTTTACCATTTATCCGTCGCAAACATTTCATAAAATGAACTAATATGATACTACATATATCCAATACTATGCAAAAACATTAGAAGGCTTCTAGTATTCATAATTTTATTAGTCATTTGAGAAGTTAGTGAGTACGACGGTCAGTTTTGTGCCCGATATCTGTCCCTTAAATTTGTCTTCAGACCCAATATCGGGTCCTCAGGTGCAAAACGGGTCAATTATGCGTCAACACTTACACCATTTTGAAAAGGGAAGTTAGTAAAATAAAGCAATGTGGAAGAGAAGAAATTTGGGCAAAGAGAATTGTGAAAGAGACCAACATGAGGTCCGTAAGTCAGAAATACAAATCATGCAATTCTATTAGTAAAAATAAGTGCATACATTTACCTTGACTCTCTTCCCCACCGGCAGCCGCTGCTGCCTCTGCTCTCCTTAAAAGCAACGCTAGTGCCCGCCGTAACCCATCCAACACTGGTGGGGGTAGGTCAGCACGTGGCAACACCACCCGTAGGGCGCGCATATCCCCAAGCAGGGGTCCACGACACACCTCCAATGTTCCTGCCTTAGCACACAACTCCGTAACTAGACTAGGCACAGCCTTTATTGCTTTGCAACCTTCCACCTAGTAGAATAGAGAAGTAACATAAATACATTGCTCCTTTCTGAAAATGAAAGTATTCTCGATGAGCTGCTTGTTAAACGGATAGGAAAACAGTAATTCTTTACTGGAGCACCACAAAACCATGATGGTCACTCTTATTTTCTTTGATATCCATGTCTTCTATTACATAACAGTTTTGTTTTTGGAGGAAATCTTGGAATATCTATAATAGATGAGACTAGAAAAAAAATTTCTTTATCATCAATTTCGATTGAAACTAGTAAATTTGGGACTTTCTAGTATTCAGTTAAAACAAAATCATATGGATTTTATGATTTAGCTTCAAGATAGCTAGATTTAAAGTTACCATAGGTTATATTGTCGTTAGATAATAGTCGTTAGGTAAAATAAAATTAAGGTGGCCTTAATAAAACTATTAAAAAAACTTCCTAACAACTCTGATTCAGACCTATTCCCAAATCTAAAAATATTTGCACTAGAATAAATTTTGTTCTTTCAATGGAGTTAACTTCCATCATAGTATTTATTTTTTTTTTTTTATGCTAATCCTCAATTGAATGAAAACATTTTCAGATTTTCATTTGGTCAATAAATACTGAAAGATAAACACAAACATAACACAGGTTACACACACATCAACTCTTCTAATTCTCACCTTGGGGAAATACTCAAGGAAGAAGTGGTAGACATTGATGTCCTCTAGAGTTTCTCTCTCCTCCAGCAGCACGGCATCCATGTATTCGAGCAGTATGCTACATTCGAGCAGCATGTCTTGGTACTTGCGATCGATGTGCTGTGGAAGCAATCAATAATTATAGAAATACGCTGTATAGTTGTAAAAATATTTACACAGCAGAATATCTTAACTAATTTTATAAACACAAAAGTGTGTTTGTTTGTTCTTCTTTCACATCGCAATGGAGCTACGGATTAATTTTTTGGACAGACATAGTAATACGTCGGTAAATGACATAGACTACTTTTTATCCTGAGAAATAACATTCCTTCAGGAGAATTCTTATTTGAAACTGAAAAAGTACACAAACGGAATAACAAAGTAACAGGACAACAGATTGATGTGATTTTTAGAAACGCTGTAATAATCACTCCCTTTAATCCCAAATTTATATGGAAGTATTTTTTTTTTCATTAACATTTGTGAATAAAGACATTTCCGTAATCATTCTAGATGGCGCTAAATGTTTTAATTTCTCCCTATAAATTTGTAACTACAACCATGCGAGCAAAGTCTTAATAAAATGTAGTCATCGATATACAATGTGGATTTGACTGTTCGACATTAAATGAATCCTCATATACCATATGGTGATCCCCAACCGCACAAAAAAAAAGCAATTAACAAAATTCAGTGGTTTAGTCACAGGAATAGTTTCAAGTGGTTTATAATTCAAACATGATGTATATAATTTCAAACACGCTACGTTACATTGCTACCAGTGCCGACAAAAACAACAACCATGCGCTGTTGCTGTTGCCATTGTCACGTAACATAAACATTGCAAATGGTGTTTACGTTTACTATTTATTTTTATTCTTGGCATAATTGTTTATTTCACTAATTTAAAATATTTATGATAAGTAGTACTGAGTGAAAAAAGAAAAAAATTTCAATTCTTTTTTTTACTTCATTTTCTTGTAAGTATTACCAGACGATTGCACGAAAAAAATATTGTATGTACGTACTAACTATTTAAACATTCATCAATTGGCAAAGAAATAATTTAAAGGAAATGCATATTTCAATATTATTTTTCAAATAATTTGTTATAATCGATGTCATGTGAAAATACAGGTTCAAAAAGTATTATTTTTTTTAAGAACCTGTATTTACTAAATAAATTGACACTAAAATATTAGGTTAACATTTTTTTTCACGGCAATATTGCCACTACATTTTGTGGGAAATGAAAGCCTGTTCGCTTTATTTTTGTAAGAAAAATACAATGTTCTAGAGCGCACGTTTTCAGCATATCATATCGGTATCGAACTCGTTTAGAATAATGAGAAATGGTCCATGTTGTATCAATACTAATATATATATTAAATATTATTGATAACCCTATTCAGTATTGATTTTCGGATTGATAGCATAGTGCTATTAATTAATATATATCAACATTTATCACATGTTTGGGCGATGGTATATCCTAACGTGATAATTTGAGTTATGCCTGAATACTTAGTTATGGGTGGCAATTTACTGACTGTTAAGTTTTAAAATAATTATTAACAGGTTTAAATGTTTATTTATAATTCTAGTGCAGTTATTATTGAATAAAAATAAAGCTATAAAAAAACTAAAAACAGACTACGTCAAAAAAAGTTAAAAAGTAGCAAAGAAAATTAGGTAATCATAGTTTCACTGAAAGATAATTGTCACTGAATTGTGAAGCCATAAGCGGTGTTCAATTTTGAGATGTAAATATTTTTTCCAGCAAAATGTGTTTCCAAAACTGAATGCCGCCTACGGCTTCATAATTTAGTGACGATTATCTTTCAGTGAACTTATGATTACCTAACTTGTTTTCCTACCTTTAAATTTTTTTCCACGTAGTTGGGTTTTACTTTTTTATAGCTTTGTTTCTATTGTACCCTTTTTGGTAACTTCTTTTCATATACATAGTTGAAAATCGGGTGCATATAAAACTTTGTATTTTTATTATATGTGTCTGACTTGGCTATTGAAAGAACCTCATAACTATTTTTAAAGACCTGTCAAATGACATTCTTTAGATAAGGTACACGAAAAAAATATTTTTACAATTCTGTTTTTTTATTACAGTCCATCAAAATTTTTTTGTCTCTAAAAAGCCAGCCATTGACAATGTTATATTAAATACAAACAGCTTTATACCTCATTTGCTAAAATCGGTTCAGTAGTTTTTGGGTTACGATCAAACATCTATACATACATACATGCATACACACATACATAGTCTGTTAAATTCATTACTCTTCCTTGCCTGCGCCATTGTCAGGTAAAAATATTGCTAAATTCTGAGATTAGAGCATCACCTTTAATGATTGTATACCATTTCGTCGGTGTACACTTTGGGGCCAAAATTCCCATATAAAGTGGTCATTCCCTCTGTCAGCTCTCACATTAACTTGATAACAATATAATCAAAAACATAAAATGATAATACATTAAGACTTTATACATATTAAATGTATTTTCATACTTACATATAACATTCTTTACTGTAAATATGTTGAACGTAATTTTGATATCTAATTTATTATAAACATTGATTGACTTTCACAAATTTTGATTATGAATACCGTTAATATTACTTTACTATGTACCAATGCAAATAAACATGTTGAATATAAATAGATCTCACATTTAAGGGTACATGGTATTTCTATTAAATTATCTGTAAATACTGACATTGGTTTTCACAGTGTAAATGTTATTAGCTAGCACATCTCTCATAGGCGTAGGACAAATATCTTAATTGTCTGATCTCTTTCAGTTTTTAATAAAAATCAGCCAAAATAATTTATATTAGCCTGTTTAGCACGCGGTAGGGGAGGTTGCTCGCACGCATCACTAATTTTTTATTTTTCTACGTGTTACATAAAGTTCAAATTATAATATTATTAGTAATTATAATATAAAAAGGATCCAGGAAAAGAAAATTTTTACCCATAATGTCGGAATACGAAAATAAGTAGAGTGAAAATGATCGTTTTTCAAGTTGTGAAGAAAGTGATAGTGGGAGTGACATTGTGGTGCGCTCACAATTTGGCGTAATGCAAATTTTAAGTGATAGTGATAATAGTGACGATAACAATTATTTTGCTGATACGTAGAATGTACCGGACTGCGAAAATACAATGTGACCTTGATTTCAGTTTTTGTTATAATTTTTGTGCACAATATGTATTTCCATAATTTTCTTTGTATTTTATTATCCTTGCACAAGTTTTTATTAAGAAAACACGGAAAAAATTATTAAAATTGGATAATTTTTGGAAGATACAGTTTTTTTCGAGATAAGGATAAATGACATCAAAAACAAAATATTTCTTTGGCATTTTTAAGTATATATGAGTAAAAAACCATGGCACTAAACGGTTAAAGCATTTATTAAATGCTGTTATCACCATTTTTCCAGATTTCTAATATATGCTATTAAAAACTTAGGAAAAAACTAATAGGGAGGGGTGCAAAATACTTTGAAGGTTCATTTCTAGCAAAGTAGCTGCTGTATCAAAATGTTTACCAGACATTTTCAATGACTGGTAGCACAAATCCCTGTTTGTAGTTGAGGTGGGTGGTGTGCCTTTTATTTTAGTTAACTATTTTCATTAATAAATTGGTAAGTATTTGATGAATAATTATTGATATAAGTCTGTAATTTGTACAATTTTGTATTGGCCAAAAATAAATAGGGAGAAATAAAGAGAAGATGGATGGAAAGTGAGGATCTCTGATTTAAGTATAGGCGGATACTTAATATTCTTTGGTAGACAAATCATTATTATCGGACAATTCCTAAAGTGGATGCTAATAAATATAAATGCATCTTTTCTAGAGAAAAAACATAAACAAATTCCTAGGTTATAAATACATGGGAAAAGCAAAAGCCTCCGTGGAAAAATGGGTAAACCACTAAAAAGAGAGAAAGGCCTTCGACAGTCTTTAAGAAACAACAGTACAACACACTTTATCATAAGACCAGAGGATAAGGGGATCAAAGAAGTATTTTAGAAGCATTATATCTTATGTACAAATTGCAGAAAAAATAAATAATAATACAAATTAAGAAGAAGTCAGTGTGACAACATCTACTAGTATGTTCACTGTATTTTAAAATTACAAGACTGAATTTTAAACAGACTGTAAAAATCTTTAACCAATCAATATTTTTTCATATGATTCCCTCCTTGAATTCAAATAAGTCCTTGAAGTGCCTGATGCAAATCGTCACTTGTAGCTTCTATATCGCCTATAGGGTGTCATGTGAAGTTGTCATTATGCAAAAAGCACCTATACCTATAGTTCACCTATTTTAAACAATTGCCTATAACTCTGTACATTGACACATTTCCTTTACACATACTGGAATCATAAAACCTCCAATTTTTTGAGCCACAATCAAATGCTTGCAAAAATCTAATATCATTCTTATAAATAGTGCATTGTTATAAACAACTGTAAAATTGGCACATTTGATTTTCCGCAGCAAAAGGGTTAATACATTATTTCCTAAAACAAACCTGAGATGCAGCAACATCCCGCCACAGGGCAGCAAAATAAGGAAACCTGAGTGGAACAGCTTCCACTGCGCACATAGCTGAGAGTAACACGAGTTGCTCAGAGAGTGCGTTATGGGCTAGTGCCGCACGGCACATGGCATCCACTAGTTGGTGATACGGCCTGTAAACCGCACAAAGGGATGATCGCGTCCACTCTCCCTGTTTCCAACCCTACCGAATCAAAAATAAACATTTGTTAAATGGATACGAAGCCAGGGGTAAACATATGGTTTGTGTAATATACTAATTGCAATGTAATTAGAGGTTTGAAATCGTTAAACAAATCTTCCAAAGAATTCACAAGAACTTTCCAGTTTTTTATATGCATTTTTTATATGTTTAAAATAATTTAAATTATTTTAAACATATAAAAAATGCATAATTAGTCCACTTCTAATCTTCTAACTTTTTCTTTTTTGTTGTCAGTTTAAATATAAATTTCTGTTATTATGTTACCAAAAATAAAATTTAAATTTATTATTAACTTGTCATTATTATTAAAAACAAAACATTTATATTTATAAGAATTAGTTTATAATGTTTGATTGTTTGAAAGTGCATTGAATAAAAAATCTTTTCTTTGTTTTTCTTTACTGATACTTTTATGAGATATTTAAAAAATTTCTTTGCGAATACAAAAACAAAGGTTTTTCACATTTATGCCCATGCTCCTGTCGATATCTAAAACCTATTAATTTCTTTCTTAAATTAATATCTCAGTAAAGATGAGAAATTTACAAAGGTATTTTAAATATACCTACACCGGCATACTTTAACGCCTTAAAACCATAAATATTTTTCGTCTTTTCCTCTTTTAAATATCTCTTCATTTCCGATTTCCCATACTTATAATGCAATAAAATATCAAAATACTGAAATATTTCTTTATACCTAAGCAAATCATTCAAAATATTTTGACTTCATGTTGCATCTTTCAGAAATTTTAGAGTTCATATTAAAGTTATGAATCTTTCTCCATTAAAACCACCTATTTGAATAAAGATATATGGAGTCGTCTCCATCTAGCGTGTAATATTGGTATCCTATATAAAAATTGAAAAGTTTAATTTTAAGTTTTATAATGTATCTTATTAATTTGTGCACTTTTCTACTTTTCTAAAGGCTTGCATTGCATGGCTTATGAACCTATGATTTTTGAGAGTAAAAACTATAATAGGCGCAGATTAAATTATTATTTTCAGAAACCATATTTTAATTACTATGCACAGTTTTGGCCATGTACATGCAAATACTGTACGTGCCGTATTTCCCAAGTAATATGTTTGCACATATATTTTAATTATTAATCTCAGAAATCATATTTAAAAACTATGTATAGCTTCTGTCATGTATTGTTCACTGGTAACTACTAAACATTTGAAATAAATGTGGCTCTACAAAGGCAGTTTATTCGTCCCTTTATCCTCACCACATATATAAAAGTGGCAAATGCTTTACCTTTCTAGCGTGTTGCAGCACGCCATGTGGCACCACCATGTGGAGTGCTGGGCGAGGGGGCCGAGCGGGCTTCCCGTGTCGCGCTGCCGCATGACTGTGTGCCAGCACTGGCACCAATGCAGCTAGGGCCGTACCACCTCCCATCATCATCAGCTCTTTTAGTAACGCTAAAAGATATCATTAAACGTGTCACCAATAGAAGTCTTGTATTATTCATAACAAGTATAAACACATATTATTTTAAAACTACCAAAAATTAAATAATAGGAAGAGAATATCGAATAAGTATATCTAACTATGATTAATTATCAAAATGACAAAAGGTATTAAAAATTACAAAGCTCATCAGAATATTTTAACCGTTTAGTGCTATGGTTTTTTACTCATATATACTTAAAAATGCCAAAGAAATCTTTTGTTTTTGATGTCATTTACTCTTGTCTCGAAAAAAACTGTATCTCTTCCAAAAATTATCCAATTGTAATAATTTTTTCGGTGTTTTCTTATTAAAAACTTGTACAATGATAATAAAAAACAAAGAAAATTATGGAAATATATATTGTGAACAAAAATTATAACAATCACTGAAATCAAGGTCACATCGTCATTTTCACAGTCCGGTACATCCTTCTTATCAACAAAATAATTGTTATCTTCACTATTATCACTCAAAATTTGCATTACGCCAAATTGTGAGCGCACCACAATGTCACTCCTGCTATCACTTTCTTCACAACTTGAAAAACGATCATTTTCACTCGAATTATTTTCGTATTCCGACATTATGGGTTAAACATTTTCTTTTCCTGGATCCTTTTTGTATTGTAATTACTAATAATATTATAATTTGAACTTTATGTAACACGTAGAAAAATAAAAAATTAGTGATGCGTGCAAGCGAGCTCCCCTACCGCGTGCTAAACAGCAACTGATTTTGCGAGCGCCATCACGCTCATGGCCAATTTAGTTAGTACGCACACGAGCGCGATGGAGCTCGTCGGCACTCAAACGGTGAAAATAAATACAACATTTTTATGGACTAAATACTTGACACTCACCAATAGCGAGATTCCTAACATCAGGTGGGTTATGTGCATTTAGCACAGTCGCCAACCTCCGCACAGCCTCAGGCCAGTCCTTGCAAGCAAGTAGCACAGAGCGTGCTTCCTTTGCATCACGGCGTGCACGAACTGCACGACACAAGGCACCCGCCACGCGCAACACTTCGCACAACTCCCCGCCGCCGCCGCCACCGCCGCCCTCATGATATAGAGCGTGCAGAGTATGTAGCGCCTGAGATTGAGAAGGTCACAAATTATATCTAATTTTTTATGACAGAGGAAAAATTCTAACCATTGTAGGTATTAATAGTTCAAATAAGATATAATATTTAATAACAATATTATACTTAATAAGAATTTAAATATTAAAACCAATACTTAATAAGAATTTCAATATTACAACCAATACTTAATAAGAATTTAAATACTACAACCCATATTATTATACAGATATTGAAAATATGCAATATTATGCCTATTTATATGGGCATTGAATGACTGGTAAAGAATACATACTGTATTGGAGAAATAAGTGGAAAAAATATTGAAGGCCAAGTAAAACACAGAAGTAGATACGATGATAAGTGAAGCAACAAAGGTATTATAATATACAGATACATGGCATCCCGTTAGCACTGCATAGCCTGCCTAAATGGATTGGTAATCTTTGAAATTATTTTTTCTTCTAATCTAATGTAGAACAAAAATGGAAATTCTTTTCATTTTAAGCCAATATTTTGGGTTAAATTTAGAGTTGCAATCAAAAATGTACGAAAAAAAATCCATTCCCCCTTATCAACAAAGTTCACAATAAAGTCTGATATAATTCAAACTGATGGAAAATTTTATATATATTACAGGAAAAATAAAAGATATTTAATACGTTTATAGTTTTTGAGAAAAAAATAAAACTGTTTATTCTTCTCCCCTCTCTGATTCCTTAACTTCTAGACCATTGTCATGTAAATATTATATATTACATATTTCTAAATAATATTATTATAGTAAAAATTTTTGAGTTATTGAACTGTCATCACGTTAGCTCGCTACAAGTTGTTTACTCCCAACATTCAAGTGAAATTGACATGGTACCAGTGCTGTGGTGTGGGAGTAAGGGCGTGTCGATTGACTGTGTTTGAGAGGCACGGCGATGTGAAAGCAATTGTAAAACGAGCAGACTTGTCAGAGTGAATGCCGTTGCTGGCTGTCGTGCACGAAGCAATATTTTCTGGATCATGTTGGATGTCTAGATGTGATTAGGGTTTCCGATTAAGTTGTGTTTTATTACAATCTCACACATAAATGTTATCATTTTCGATACATATAAAATTAAGATAATAGGTTAGTAGAATTTTCTTTCCAAAGAGACAGAAAAATACACTGTGTAATATACCCTTCACTAAATTTAAATTCACCAAATAATTATCACACATTATTTAATTACAAAGTTGTTATAAATATTCGAGTGATGTTGACTAAACAACATGTCAGCCGTTTCAAATTTACAGTGCATTGTAACATCAGGAATTTTAAATGCAAGAAAATACAATTAATATTCAGAACTGTGTAATTAGTATGAAAATGAATTTGTGTAAATAGAAAGCGTTAAGGAATATGTTAAATTTTGAACACGTTATAAAAGACTGATTACTAAAATGTTTAAATCAACTGCAGTGGACGCAACAATCAGTGTTAAAGTTAAACTAAGATTTACATATGAATAAAAATCTCATTGCAATTCATAATGTCCTGGATAAGGAACCTCCAATACATGAGTTCTACTTGCACTTTACAAATTTATTGATTGAATATAGTTAGCATTAATTTTATAGAATTAACAACAATTAATTTTATTAGAAATTCATTATTCACAATTAAAAGAAACTACATGATGTAGCATTACTTCTACTTTATTTCAATTGTTTACCACATGTGGTAAAGAATTTATTTAAATTTTTTACTACACATGGTAAAGAATTTAAATAAAATAGAAATAATACTACATCATGTAGTTTCATTTAACTGTGGAGGTTTATAGGTCTTCTATATTCAGCAAATGATAAGGTAATAAAATAAAATCTGACTATGAGAAAATATAAAACAAGCTTTAAGAACTATTGGATGCAATAAACTAATAAAATTGAAACATTTCTCAAAAAACTTAAAACTAATAAAATGGAAAACATTTCTCACGATAATATTTTTTTTCCACAGTTTAAAGTGTATTTTTATTACAGATGATGTACTGCAGTCAATTTTTATTTTATTTTAAATGGGTAAACTTTTTAATGGGTAGTTTTTATGGTAATCAATGATGATGCCAACTAATTATTTCCTCTACAAAATAGAAAATCCCATTATCAGCTGCCATGTTGATTATGAATAGAGTGTTAAAATAATAGCCTTTCCTTTTGGCAACATAATCAGAAAATATGGTAGTGGCAATTTTCTAATGAGTATTCATTCCCGAAAAGTATTTACGAGTCCTGCCTGGTAGGTACATACTATTTTCCCTTTATTGGGGTCTAGTTTATATAATACACTGATAAGTGTATCATCATCTCAGGTGACATGGTGACCAGTGGGCGCCATATTGATTTTTAATACACAATATGACAATTCTTAATATCAGGATTATCCAATGACATCTCATTTGTTAATATTGCAGAATTAGTTTGGTACCTAGACTTCGCACATGTGTAATACAAATGATGCACAACTACTGAAATTTTTTAAGGAAAGTGAATTTTTTTAATATCCTCCCCATATTACTGAAACTGGCTAATATTCTATCTGAGATTTTATCAATTTTAGTTTCATTCAGAAAATTCCAGGTTGATTGATTCAGTAGGATTCATGTACAAAAAACTTGGGACAGATTTTTAGATTTATATAATTATCTTTGTTTCTTTTGTAAGTGTTAGCAAGAGTATAATATCTACACAGTGTCCGGGAATAAGTGTCGGACAAAGAAAGATGCTATTCGTTGGCTATAAAGGAATAAATTGTTGTTGAAATAAAATGTAAAACACGCCCTTTTTCTAATTGAATGCAAAAAACAATTACACGTAACTCTTTTTAACACACCCAATATTCGCCTAGACAGCTAGATGCCTTCGTAGCTGTTTGTGGGTTTTTTCTGAGCGGCGCTGAATAATGTGCGCGAGTATTGTGTGTACGAAAAAGATCACAAATAATTATGAATATTATTTTCAATTTTCTGAAAAAAAAAAATTGTCTTTTAAATTTTATTTTAACGACAATCAAACTATTTTCAGTCAACAAATAATGCCGTTCGTTGTCTGACACTTATTTCTGGACACCGTGTATATTTTCAAATGTATTACCTGGTTTACACTTATAAGCATTTTATGATAATACTGTGACAACTCACCAAAAATAGAGCTGTATATATTTAACACATTATTTTTACATCTCATTATTTTTCAATAAATAAACTTTCAGAAAGTAAAAATTATTACAAAGAATATTTAGCTACTTAATATTAGTAAAGAAAACATAGAGATACAACGCTTCCTACTTTCTAGTATAAAAAGAATAGCTTGTACCGCATGCAGTACCACAGCAACTTTCTAATATACATGAATTTGGAAATAGCAGCTCACTTCAAACGCCATCTGTAAACCACCATTGTAGACTACGTAGAGACGATCATCATCTGTCTCCACAAGCGTGCGGAATGCCGAGATCAGGGTGGTCCAGCAGGTGCGTCCGTTTAATCCTGTTTCAAAACATATTTACGATGATTATCTGCACCAATGAAATTCCCGAATATAAATCATATTTTTATTTATTCACTGTCGACTGTAACCAGCATAAGATTATAGTTCTCATTGCATTTTGGAATAAATTATGGATTGTATGGACTTGCCTTTACAAGTACAGTACGGTCTTATTTAGATGCCTACAAACAATAATATATGAAAATGATAAAAAATAGGTGCCAATTCCTTTTCGGTTTCATTAACTGATTAAATTGGGATAAAAAGCTTATAATCTCATAGCTTACTGCTTATATACCATCCAGAACTTATCATCTATTGGCAGTATTTAACATAGTAATACAAAATAAATATAACAAGAAACTGCACACATGCTAATATATGAAGATAGTCATATAATATCAGCTCTATTATTAACTTACCCTGCAAATAAGCTGCTAGAGTACTCCGTCGGAAGGCAGCAGCCTCACGTGCATCTTGATCCGTACCAGCTCCACCTGCTGGTGTACCACCAGGTCTAGCTGCCAGCACACGTGCCAATCTACAACATTACAATTAATAAAACCAATAGCGTATTAAAAACTAGTAGTGAAAAAATTATTAAAAAATAGCTTCTAAAGGAATATGTATGACTAAATACAATTAAATAACTTTATTTCCACTAGTATCACTTGGAAATTACACTAAATAATATTAAATGGCGCTAAATCTAGACCAACTACAATCTATTTTTGCAAATATTTACAAATTTCTACAAATCAGTAACGAAACGTTTATTATTTTAATCTAATTTAGTAATTAAATCACTCTTTCAAAAAAATTGTTTGAATCATAGAAAATGTTGTTTAATGATCTCTGACAGTGTAAAACTAACAAATACAAAGGTAAAGTGGAACACTTGATAGTTAAAACATTGCACTAGATGGCGCTAAATCTTCATAGTCATGAACTTTTTTATTTTATGGCGTCCATTCTCTAATAGAGAACGTTTGCCAGCAACCCTGACTTATTTTTATAAATATTTGAAACATGTAGTTTACTAAAAACTAAATTTCTATTAAACATTTTCATAATAATTAAAAAGCTTTAAAATGACTTAAGCTTCATTTGTGCACAATTCATTTTTTCCATGGACCTAAGACTCTTTATTAAATGAAAATGCTCCTTTAATAGCGAGTTATTAACTTCTAATTTTAATGGCATGGATAAAGCAGACATATCTCCCCGTCTCATTTGCTCTTGCAGAATACAATAAGCATTATTAAAAACGACTACTCAATTCAGTATTACCAGCTTTGTCTAAGTGTTAAGTTCAAATTGTTTATAATGCAGACAAGTTTTAGGATTTGTATTTTGAAATTATCGTTTATCATATATAATATTTCATATTTTTAAATATTAATATTTTCCTACACTGTCATAGATAAATATGGATTAAATTAACAGATTAATGTATTAACTTTATTATTATTTAAATGAAATTTTAAAACTAACGAGCATAGAATATGATTCCTGCACAATAATAGCTTGTTCTCTTTGAATAAGCTATACATATATGCGTGTTGTTTTGTTTATTGAACACCAAGATTGCGCGAATATATCCAAGGTACCTAATTTAATTCTTACTTATGGCTTAGCAATGGTTGGCAATGGTGTAAATTTGTTATAGACAATATAAATCTTTATGTCAATATAGATAAAAATATCTTGATCTGTGACAATTAATTTTTTCAATACAACAAGATTAAACTTTCAATACATACAATATTAAACTTTGATTTCAAAAAAAGATTGGGTTTGCTATTAGTAATACGTTGGATATCCATATAGCGAATTAGTAATCAAAAATAAAAATCAGGTATGTACCGATATGTAAATATCGGGTATAAATACACGGATCTTAAACGTCAGATATCCTAGAGATCAATGCGATATTGATTATAGGCGCCATTGCTATTTCATATATAATCAAGATTAATTAATTTATGGTATCCACTTCGCTAAACAACAGTTAATTAGTTAGTAAGCCAATATTCATAAAAAAGATTGAAACGCTTTATGAAGTGGTAACAATTTCAGAGCATTGAAATGTTATTTATGTTCAATATTAACCGATTTAAAAAATAACTAACTTCAAAAACATTCTAAAAGAAACAACAGAAACATTTTTTTTTACATTTCCACTGATTAACCAATATTATTCACTAAAAATCCATTATCAGTATTACACAATAGCAAAAAGCATAAAAAATCGCTAAGTCTTTAAAATTGCATTTTACAATAATATTAAGCTAACTTCTACATATTTAATTTTTTTACATATAAACTTGTTCAGTATTGTAATTTTCTCAACATAAAATTTGTCTTTGGAATTGCATGCAATAAAATATTTGATAAAAACTGGAACTATTCAGTCTGACAATATCGTATTTATGCTATATATTAGTTATCATTATTAAGTAGAAAGTTCTGTTTCTTTGTTTATTTTTTTAAAGATTCATGCAACAACTACTAATCCAATTGACATACAACTTTTGTAATACAATAGCTTATAGTTTTCCCATTTCTACAAGCTATATGTATAGTATGTACATATATAGTATAATTAATAATATCAGCAAAGTCGAAAAAAAAATCACTGACTAGGTTCTTTCATATCTAATGCTGGAAAAATTACTTAAAACTAGATATGTTAATACTAAGTACGAGGGAATTATAGGTATTAAAAATGTCTAGAAAAAGTGACTTGTACTACAAAAGTGGCGAATTTCAAGTCGATTTATTAATTCTTATTAAAATAAATGTTGTAAATCATTATTTATAATATAGTACAGTAGTTTGAAGTGTAATTAAGATTATTGAGAGGAGGAAACAGGCACGTTTAGCTTGGGGATGTCACAAATGCAGGACTACGTCACTTCCCTCCAACAAACTTTGTAATTAGCATATTGAAATTTTCCTCAATGTTGCTTGTTACATCATAGATTGAACTTCACAAACGTCTAGAAAGTCATAAGCTTAGTTCTTCTAATTAACACATTACAAATGATGTAACCAATTTGGAAATTACATTTTTATTATTCTAGGTTACTAAAATATATGATGAACAAAAATATTGGGTACAATTTATATGGTCGTCAAAATGTGATAAGAACCATTTAGGACATCACATGATAGATGAAGCCATTTCATTTTATGAAAAGTTAGGTTGTTTTTCATAACAGAGTGGAAATTACATTTACAATCTGTTATGAAAAACAACCCAACTTTTCATAAAAAAATACAAGATTTCTCTTTTGTCTGATTGACGATTTTGATAAAACTTTTAAGGAACATATTTTTTCATTTTCTGTGTATAAGAGTGTCATTTTTATTCTTGTAACACATGGGCCCAACACTATATGGACCTTTGCCAGTCTCCTTTATACAACAGATTTTTAGTATTTAGAGCTCACATATTGACTTTTGTACAATATAATTATAACAGGCTTTGAACTATCAAACTGTTGAATTTAATAATAACTCAAAAACTATTTTATCGCATTCAGTGAATATTTGATAATTCATTTATAAACATTTTATACATAAAATTGATCACATTATAACAATTTACAAACTCCATTTTGCCAAGTCGCACAGCATACATTTAAGTATTTTTCCATCATCAATCCATAAACACAACCTAAATATTTGAAGTTCTAGGTACATATTAATCCATTTGGGAGGATAATTCACATTATACGATATAGAAAATACACCCAACTATAACAAAAGTAATTATTTAAATAGTCCATTTACAACTTGTACATTACAATTAACAAATTATGAGTTTTATTTTTATGATATAATAAATAAACTGGCATGTTAAATAAATCTTAAATTCATGCAACATGACAAGCAGAATCTAAAACAAACTTAACGAAAACTCACCGTAAGAGCTCATCAGCAGCTGCAGGGTAGAGATGTGCGTGTGGAGCAATGTTTCTGAAAGCCCAATGCACATTCTGATGTTGTGCAAGAGAGCGCGCAAAAGCAGCTGAGCGCTGACAGCATAAACGGAGTAGCGCATAATACGGAGGCAGCATAGCGCGGTTATATGCCATCACTTCTCCATCCTCGTGGTCCGCACTGTAAAAAAAAGCAAGTACTGAATAGTTACATAACATATTATAACAATATCCATTTATTAAAAAGCTATAAAATAAGTTTACAACTTTTCAATGTGATGACATTCCCTAATGTACATATAGATATTGCTACAAGACTGAAATATGTAGCTTTAGAGTATTCATTATAGTTAATAAAGTTTCAGGCATCAGTTTTATTCATTTTGGACAAAAAAATTATTCAAAAACAAAAAATTATCAATAAGTCTTAGAAAATTTAAAAAAAAATTAAAACTGAAGAAATGATGTTTTTACTAATTTCGTTATCTTTAATTTGATATTACATATGATATAGTCCATTTTAAGGTTTCAATGCCTAAGAGTTACAGTGGGAGAAATGGAACCCTTGTGGCGAGACTTTGGTATTTATTATATGTCTGTCCTTATATCACGGCTGTTTTTCTTATTATCTGCTAAAGCTATCGACTTGAAATTTGATTCCATTTAAGAATTTGTCTATCGTTGTCTCTTTCAAGTGAAAGAATTTTGAAAATATTTTTATTTTTAAGCAAAACAGAGACTGAAAAAGAGGAATTGAAATTTAAAAGTTACACCTTCTTGGTCAGGTATTGTATGGAATAATATTCACAATTAAATGAAACTACGTGATGTAGTATTATTTCTACTTTCTTTAATTTCTTTACCACGACCTAGGTTTCGTTGTATTACAACATCTTCATTATCAAAAATCTTTAGTAATATCCCACCTGAAGATGTTGTAATACAACGAAACCTAGGTCGTGGTAAAGAAATTAAAGAAAGTAGAAATGGAAAAATATAACAAATCTCCAAACATTAGTGTAGTATTCAGGCAAAAATAGTACTTTGAATTTTTCTCTTTCTCTATTTCCTTAATTTCAAGATCATAATCATTTGGATATGTATATACTGCTTTAGTTCTATCATTACAATATGAAACATACTGAGTATGGAACCCTCGCCATGTAAGTTCTACTCACACTTGGTGACTTTTATTCAATTTCTACTTACCATAAGTTTGAAACTAACTTTCCTATAATCAAAATATGAAACTGGTTCAACTTTTTCAACTATAGTTAAATAATTTCAAACATACTGCTAATACCAAAAGATTCCTTGGTATTATCTTTTCTTGAAAAAAACAAATATATTCATCTATGTATAAAAGTAACGAATATCATCGACAGTTTAAAATTAAATTTTAAAGACATGACCCACTGGGGAACACTCAAGTAAATCTCGAGTGTTCCCCAATGGGTGCCAACCCTCGAGTAAATATAGTAACACAATGTTAATATTTTTCAGGTTTCAATAATATTTTGACAATGTTGCCAGTTTCATTAATTTAATGAAATATGTTAGGGAGTTTCACTCTATAATTCCTTTTAGCTATAGCATATAAAAGACGTACAATAGTTATAAGCTAGTTCTTTTTATATTGCTCGCTGGAACTATAAACACACATAAAAAAAATGGTTAGAATTTGTTTTAAAAAATGTCTACTTACAGAATATAATTGAATGCAATATGCTTGCAAACTTGCGGGTTAGATACTGCCAGTTGCACATTCTCTGGACAGTCAACACTGACAGCATGCCAAAAGGCTAGCAGAGCCTGCTTATTTGGGTGTACTGCTGCACTTGGTTCCGAAATACCTGGATGGTATAGGTCCCACAGATCACGGAAATACTGACCAAACTGTTAAAACAAACATATGTTGACATAGTTTATAATGAATCTATATATTTAAATAGAAAATTTGGGGTAATTATACTGATCTGATGACGTGTTCTAAGTAAACAGAATTGGTGTCTTACAAAAGTTTTGATCTCAAATTTTGTGATTTTGGAAGTCAAGACTCCCACAACTGATTAAATCATACCAATTATTTTCTATACAATTGCTGCGAGTGTAAAAATATACTATACTATTTTATCCTTTATACGTTTCACACCAGAGTTTGCTACGTGTAATATCTTGGAAATTTTGATGGAGAAAGTTACATTATATTATTTGTCATATTGCTTCTAGTCTATGTGTATGTAAATTAACTAAAGGGAGCCACTTCAATCCATAATAGTGCCTCATGGTTAGATTGCAATACACCTATTTTGTATGACAATTTTCAAATTTCCCAAAAAAGGTAGTAAAATCTTTAAAAAATATAGGTGTATTGCAATCTACCCATAATGCACTACTACAGATTTAAGCGGCGTCTTTTAGTTAATTCACATACTGTATAAGATTTTTATTAATTAGTGCCTGATTAGTAATAAATGCAATGACAGCTGATTTTGGTGTACTAAAAAAACCTTATCACTTCAAAAGCTATTGAACTGACCATGAGTTTCTCTATTCTGGAAACGACGCAGTAAGACATAACGCCAAAGTACGCAGTAAGCTTCATGGTCCCGTGCGTTACTACGTCGGTGTACTTGCGAGCCACCTTCAGTTTGCCCAAGAGCATTGTGTAGACCTGTCGATGAAATGACATGGAGACAATTTACATTAAAAACTTAAGCAGATTTGACAACAATACGTCTTGACACTGTGTATTCGACGCCCACTGGAGCGAAATATTATCGTTCTTAGTTCCATCTTTTGGTAAGGAGATGTGCCTACATCTCTTTAGTAAGTAATGAATACACAGGCAAATACTTGCATAAGTTACTTTATGTTATCAACTACTTTATGCTTTGTGTTTAATTAGAAGAAATTACATAAAACCTATTACTAACAATTAAGGATATAATTTTAATTCCCCACCTGATGTAACGTAACATGCGCATCATCAGCTAAAGCTTTTGGCTGTGCAGGCGCTGCTGCAGTTCCTGCAGCACGGGCGGCACGACTGTAGCCCTGACGGAAATGTGCTGAAGGCACAAGTGCTACCAACAGCAGGGCAGCTGCAGCACGTACCCTGGCAGCACCCGCCGCCAGCAGATGCCGTTCCACCCATACCTCCGCTGTACGCAATGCCCAAGCATGTGCAGTTTTATTGCGTGGAACCTGTTATTACATATTCACTATTATTCTTTCTGTCACAGAGGGTATTGCTATCTGATATTCGATTATAATGAGACAACTTATTGGAAGCATGACTATTTAATCGACAAATGTTTCACTTGCGGATTAGGCAAGAAGTGAGAATTTAACTTAGCCCTAAGGAATTTATTTCATAAGCTTACCTGGTGATATGCAAACAGACACACTTCCTAAACATGTTTACTTCTGTCTACATGCATGCTTGTATTTGGGAAGCATGGTGGGGAGCCCACTATATGCTCATATATAACAACGAATGGTTAATTCAACAAGTTATTAAACTGCCGGCACACAGCTGAGTCAAACATTATTATGCCACGTATATAAACAAAAGTCTATACACACAAGCATATAACATGTTTTTTTTTCATTACTCATACCATTTTCCATTTGAAAATGTTTTCCATCAAAATTAGATTATTACTTTTTATTACGCACATACGTAATCATTATCATTGTTTCTCAAGAAATGGCACACTTAGTAGCTATAAATATTTTTATTGGCAGGAAACAGTGAATGTGCTAAGGTAACAAATACTAACTATGACATATTAAGTGTTAAAATATTGCAACAAAATTTATCACTTCGTTAACCATTGGAATGTAAAATGTAAATCCATCACCACTATATTGATACTGTTATTACTATATGGAGTCAGTCGAAAAATGTAAGACTTCACATTATTACTTAGAGAATAGCAGGAATATTCAAAGATCGTCTTTGCTGCTGATATTATTGATAGAAAAAATTATAGATTCGGTCCAATCCAGTATCTGTGAGTAGAACCTGTTTGGCTTATATACCAACAAGTTATGCATATTTTAATAAAACTCGCTATGCATCTAAAAATATTGTACCAATATTACATGACAAATAGAAAGTTATTATAAATGAATCACATCTGACTAGTACTAAACTTTATACAATTTATGTTTTTAGTGTGAACAAAACATTCTATCTCTAAAAAATACAGCTGACATCTGGGATTGAAGGCTCATCCCAATATAGCTTATGATATTAAGTAAATAAACAATTTCATGATCACCACAAACAGAGATTCTCTTAAATGTTGATTATACTGAATTCTACATAAAAGAAAAAAATTTACCTTTTTTTCTTATATACAAAGCAGTTATGGCAGAAGTCAATAATGATAGTGAACTAGATGGGTAAACCTAAACTCCTCTGGAACTCAATGGATAATAAAGCATAGATAATAAACTTAATGGATAATAAGCCATAGATAATAAAGTAAAGACTGGATAATAAAACATCCAAGTTGTAAACCTACCTAGTAGAAGGCTACTTAGTGCTAGAAAACTATAAGGTGAACCTACCTAGTAAAATTATATGAAACTAGAATAATAATTTACTATCAAAACTTCTTAATATTTAATACACAACACCTAGTGAAATCCAATCAGTATCAAATCTGCTTAGTGAAATGTAAAAAAAATCAGGAAAAACATGATCCTATGAAGAATCTCCTCAACCCCTCGAGCGTGCAGGCCACTTTTACATAACATAATGTATAACTCTGAAAGTTATAGAAGTTACGTAACGGACCCGCTTCGGAGTTATACATTATAACTCCGAAGCCTTATATACAGTTATTGCCTTATATACACTTATATGTAGTTACAATGTAAAAAATAATGAACAAACGAACAAAATTTCCCCATTTTCGTGAAAAAAATGGCTTATAAAGGAAAAGTCTTCATAAAATGCAATTTTTATTATTACATTAAAAATTTAAAAAAATAATTGAACATAAATTAAAAAATAGCTTATCGTAATATAAATTTATGTTATCGCTAAGTTTCTGGCACACCAAAAACTTAACGATAGCCATATCATGTGGAAAGAAATCATAGCGGCCAAAATAATTTTACACCATAGATCAGTCTTTCTCAAAGTGAGCAATAGGGCCCCCTTGTGGGCGCTGGAGACCTTGAGGTGGGGGCAGTAAAAAATGCAAGGAAAATTTTTGGGATGTTGAAGTAGTCTAGTGGGGCGATGACTGATTAAAAAATGGTGAAAAATTATGTTAGTTGTGAAGTTAAAAATTCTGGTGGGGGGCTAGAAAATGATTGGTTTCTCAAAGCGGACGGTAGGTGAAATAAGTTTGGAAATCTCTGCCGTAGATGAATGTATCAATATTCAATTCTTTATTTCATTCTCTTTCTTATTGTATATAATTGCCTGTATGTTTGTCATTATAACAGAAATATATACATTTGAATGATGCGAGCACAAGTGTTGCTTACAAGAACACATTCACACAAAGCGTTAATACCCATAATACGCACCAACAATGCAAGCCACTCCAATGCAGCATGAGGACAAGTTTCAGCAACGTCCCACAACCGTTGCAATGCAAGAGCGGTGAAGCAGGGCAAGCCAGGCGGGGTACTGCTCCCACTACCGTTGCCGCTACCCTCCACCAGCTGAGTCAGTAGCTTAAAGAAGGGCTGGCATGTCTGAAAAAATATTTATAAATAACAAGGTTACAAGAAGTAAACTTCTATCAAAATAGCTTATTCCACACTTTTATCAAAATAGCCTTATTCCAAAATATATTAAGTCGATAAAAATATAAAAAATCATCAGTTAATAATAAATATCATAATCTATACATATAAGAAAATTGTAACAGAGTAAATTCTGTACATGGAAAATATTTTAAAAAGAGTGATTGATTTAGCATATAGAATGATAATAGAATCCGGAACTAAACACAAAGCTGCTGATATAATATGTAAATAATACAAAAAGACACACTAATGAAGAAATTTTGACACAATTTACAAAATAAAATTAATAAGGAAAAACATATCCTAGTGAATGCAGATAAAGGCAACACTATAGTTATCCTAGACCAAAGTGACTATAAAAATAAAGTGTATGATTTCCTTACACCAGAACACTTCAGAAATCTACAAAAAGACTCCACCACTACATTTGCAGACAACATAAAACAAATAATTAAAACCTGTAATATCATATTTCCTAAGGAATTTGCTAAACAAAATGTCACAAAAATGAACCCTAGACCCGCAATACTCTATGGACAACCTAAAATTCATAATCAAAATATACCTAAATGACCCGTAATGTCATACATGAACACACCCTCAAAAAAATTAACTACTCATCTTAGCTTAATAAAACCGATTTTGCACCTATACCTTTAAAAACCTATATACCTTTAAAAACTCCCTTGATCTCTGTAATAAAATCCAGAATATACCTAACCCCCAATTATAAATTAGTGTTACTCTACATGGTGAACCTATTTTCCAATATACCGCCAAAAGATTGCCTTAATATTATCTCAGACATCTTAGAAAGAAACGTTTAAACATCATTAAAGCACCAGAAATTATAAACCTCTTTTAAATTATGCATGGACCAAAATTATATCTTATTTGATAGCAAATTTTTTCAACAAGTTAATGGCTTCGCAATGGGCTCCCCACTCAGTCCCCTGTTGGCAGCGATATTCATGAACAATGCAGGAACTACCTTCTTAAACAGTAAATTAGTAACCAATGTGATATACTATTATAGATACGTAGACAACATCCTCATCTGCTGGAAAGGTACGCAGCGACAGTTAGACCAGTTTATCAACTTTGCCAAATCCTTACACAACAATATAAAATGCGCTTTAGAAGTAGAATCCCATAATAAACTAAAATATTTAGATATCACATTAGAACGTAAAAACAATGAACAGAAATTTATTATATTTAGAAAAGACGCACTTGCAGACGCATTCACAACATTCTTAGTCCCATAAGTTAGCAGCCTTTCATTTGATGATTCACAGACCTGTAACCATCCCACCGGAAAAACCTGATTTACGTAAAAAAATAAAAACTATAAAACAAATTGCAGTAAACAATAATTATGATCCATCAATTGCCACAAAAGTGTATAAGAATAAATGACAAAAAATACTAATCCAAGAAATATAACTTGTTGTACCAAAAAATAATAAAAATTGTTATAAGTCCATCCCATAGGTAATGTATCTATTAAACTAGGAAATTACTAACTAATAATAAAAATATAAATTATACCATATGTGCCTTTAAATAACTTGTGTAAAACCCTTATTAACAACAAAGAAAAAATAAATAAATATAAAAAGAGTGGCATCTACAAACTTAAATGCAACGACTGTAATAGCGTATATATAGTTCAAAGAGGATGAGATTTTACTACTAGATATAAAGAAGACATTGCTAGCTGGCGAAATAACAAACCAGATACATCTCATTTTGCAAAACATCTCATTGAAAATAACCATCACCCTCATACTGATAATGCTCCCTATATATTACAAATAAATATAAAAGGCAATAAACTCAACATCCTAGAAATATTAGAAATAAATAGACACATAAGAGACACCAATGTTAATGTATTAAATGAACAACTCAATACGATATCATCACCCATACTTAATATGTTCTAGACATAATGTAATTAGACAAAATTGATACTGCAGTGCACTTCAAATTGTTTCAGCCCGGTCACATATCAAAGGAAATACAATAGTTATATAACCTTGTTTGAACCATTAGATTCTCTTGCTATTGTATAAATATATTACTGAGAATAACTTCCATTTAATTTATTACCCTCACTAAAATACTTGCACATTGTATAACGTTCAGAAATATATAATAACTACACTGCCCCCCTACCATAAACTCGCTAACATAAACTTTGGGAAAACCAGCCCAAACCCCACTTCCACTATTGTTTTGTATAATATTTAAATGCTGTTGGAAGCTTCTACCAGTTAATCTTTACAAATTGCCTACCTAAAGATGTCATACATCAAAACATATGTCGTTGTTAAGAATTTAAATAAAATATAAATAATACATCACATATTTCATTTAGTTGTGAATAAAAATTAAGTTACAATGAATTTCTAGAAAATTAATGCCAAATATATTAAATCTTCGCAAATATCCTATTTCTAATATCTTATTTCAATGTAAGAAAAAAAAAGCAGTTTTGTTAAAAAATGCACATTGAACAAGTTTAAGAAATGCACATTGAACAAGTGATTTGGTTCCAGCATTGAATAGTATTGTTAAAAATTATCAGGCAATATTTTTATACTCAACAATTGATTACATTACTTGCAATGTGCTTTTTCCAACACTAACCGATTGCTTCTTGCTCAGAATATAACCAAATATATTTTAGAACTACAATACAAACCTCGGAATGCTTAGTGATTGCCTGGAATATCATGTTGACAATGTGCTGTGCAAGACGCTCATTCCATCGGCACAGAGCAAAAATAAGGGTTCTAGTCTGCTGCAAGTTGAGACAGTCACGTGTCTGCTGGTAGATAAATGGGAAACCCTACCAAAATAAACAACACATTTTAGAATACTTTCAAACAATGTTAACTTTGTAGCTGCGGTGGTTAATATAGTAAGGGCTTAATGCAACTATTTAATTTTGGAATCAAAAATTACAATTCCCAGTATATCATTGCACCGTGATATGTATCTTCTTCATTCAAGTCAGTGCTACCGACATAAGCGTGACAAAGCTAACACTGATACCAGACTACTGTTAGTTAAGTTGGAATTTAAGTACTTGCTGACTTAAACAAATATGTAGATATTTATTTAAGTCACCAAGTACTTAAATTCCATACTAACATCCAATACTAATTTAGTATATACCAATAGAATTGTTTGAGTCTCATGTGACATTGACACTTAGCGTAACTTGACAATGACAATTTATAGGAAATGTTAAAAAATTAATTTGATTCCAAAGTTATATCATACAGGATTGCTAATGACACAAAATTAGTAAAGTGACAGATTAACATTTGTAACAGACCTTTCCACCGGTGAGCGCTTGCATATCCCTAGGAGTGAGGGTGAGCTGGTGCTGTTGTGCATCACGGGAGCGCTCCACCAAGCCGGCCACCAGTGCCACCATCTTATCCAGCGCCGCAGGTCGCAGTTTATCACCCGCAGCCGCACCTGCACATGCTGCGCCTTCATCTGAGGAGGAGCCCTCGCCCTGAGTGGAAAATGAATACTTACTATCATTTTTGTTATGTGAAGTACATTGAATAGTTATATTTCCTATACAAAATCATTGTTTAAATTTATTTCACAATCTGATAAACCAAATAAGAAAACAATGTGAAATAATAATCCAATATTATGACTTCCAATATTATCCAATATTATGACTAATCTAAACAAATTTTTTCTAGAAATCTAAAGTAAACAAATTTTTTAAAATATCAAATCTAAACAAATTTTTTACCATGTAATTTCTATTAATTTCTAAAGGAAATCTAAAATAATAATGACAACATTTGCAATGGTAAGTATTAGGATCAATATGAAAGTACAAAAATTTGATCACAAAAATATTACTTATTTGCTACACCGCGCATGATTGTGAGTGATGATACACCATAATAATATTTTTCATTACATATGTCCAGTTTTTACATGTTTGTCTAAAATAAACTGAAATTAAAGTTAAAATTATTTTTCCATTTCATTTCAAGTAACTCTTGATGCCAATGTCAAAGTCACACAGACGAGTACTTGCAAAACAAACAACAGTTATACAAAAAAAAACATGGAAGTTACTCACGGAAGAGCTGGCAGTGTGTCCAAGGTAGAAAGAAACCATGGTGGCAATAGCATTGGCCTTTAGCATGAACCGACCCTCCTCTTCGCCCATTCGGCTAAACTCATAAAGCAAGCTAAAATATTCAGTCAGGTGGCGCAAGTGAGCCCGCGCACCACTCTCCATCTGTCAATTATTGGATTCAATTTGTAAAAAATATTTATAAATACAATTATATAACAATACACTCCACATGTAATGAACTATACCAAAAAATACCCTTACATATATTTTACAAAATGTGCTTGTGTTTGCTGTTATCACATTATTTTATACATTTCAACGTTTTTTTTCTAATCATACCTAACAATAACTTTTAATTATATATTCAAATAATTATTGCATTATGGATTTGGAGTTTTATCTTAATTTGTTAACGTGGGTAAAAATTTAAATTGTTCGTAAACTCAGAAGCAATATGTACACACTATAAGTTGTTTAATACAATGTGTAATTTCCCCGATTACATGTTTATTATAGTTTTGCACTGTATATTGGAAAGAAATAAAATAAGTAAATAGATAAGAATGGAATTAAATGACATTTAACAATAAGCTTTTTTTAATATTACTATTATTATTTATTTACACAAATTTTATTTTAATTAAAATTAATCATTTGAATAAAATTAATGGAATTGGTACTAATGTGGAGAATATAAATCTTATTTACTGACGGATTACACAATTAAATAACATAGCCGATCACACTGAATTTTGAAAGATAAAAAAGTAGCATTTTTTCAAAAGTTATCACCAGCATAGTTTACTATATATAAACAGATATGCACGCAGTACACTGCATAGTCCCACAGACAATCAATCTTTCAAGTTACTTCAAAGCGATTGGTCCCTTATATAATCAGTTACATTCATGAAAGCGATTTCTTACAGAATATAAACAGAAAGACTATCAAGAGGTTTGCACCAAATTTGATTTAGGCACAAATATTTGTAACAAGCTGCTTATTCCTAACTTTAAGATAAGAAAATGTGAACTTACCAAAGAGAGCAACATTCTTATAAACCTAGTAACACAGGACGCTTCTCCCAACTTCAATTCTCCATCCTCGTTCTCTTCACTGCCTTCCAGGTATAAGGCACAATGACTAGATCTGGAAAAGCCATTTTTAAGACAGCTATATTACAATTTCACAAAACTTGATCATTTATCTTGACGCATCTTAATAATTATATTTTACAAACATTTTTAGCTAGAAAGAATTAACAGCTCACAAATAATCCCTTAAAGACTGTAAATATAGAAACCAAGGAAGAAAATAAAAATTGTTGGCGAAGTAGTCTATTATATACAAACTTATTCTGTAATTGTCATTTTAGAATTTTAATTTTATATCCCCCCCCCTCATGAATTTAAACACTGTAAGTAACATTACAAATATTTATGCACTGTTTTATAAATCACCTTATATTTAGATAATTAGAATCTATTTTTTAACATCTCATGTCATCAACAAATTGAATATGTCAGTTAACCACATATGTACTTATATAAGATCCAAAAGCGTAGTTAAAATTGATGAGACATACCTCAATCTCTGTATAACGTGCATACACAACCGTTGAAACATCTGTCGCACCATTTGATTTGGACATTTTATGAGAACCTGCAAAGAATTTATCAAAAAGTTACTATATTTCAATAAGATGTATAAATTTTAATTACATATTTCACTACTAGTTATAAGCTCTTATGTGCTTTAAAGATTATTTATTTAATTCGTTTAGATATTTCAATTATTTTAAAGTTATTGTTCAATAAAACAATTATAGTTCGGTAGGTTCAAAAGTCATGCCATTAAACCAAAAAAAAACTAAATATAGAACAATATGTAGAAAACTGATACTTAGAAACATTTATTTTTTAATGCGTATTGGCTTCACTGAAATGAAGGTAAATTATTCTAAGTGCTTATCTTTCACATTAAAAACTATTATGAAGGAACACATCTGAAAGAATGGACTTGTTCAAATGTTTGGATGAAAGAGGAGGACATGTGTAATAGGCACTTTTGCTTTACAGTTATCATTTTAAATATTGGGAATGAAAGTAATGACTATCATAAGGGTTCATTCCAAGATTGTAAGGTGACTTTCTTTCTTTGTAGCAACATATTGTATAGCTAACTATTCAAAATTCATTGTATCAGAAGAGTAAATTCGTTGGCTATATTTGATTCGTAGACATAGCTGCACCAAAAACTTTTTATTTAGGATATACTTTTCTATGCTACTTCACACTTTAATATATATAAAACCCTTCCTATGTGTGAAGCAAACACTTTAATGTATATAAAATAATACATTACAGAATATTGAGAAGCTGTTAGCCTACCTGTAGGGGCCACCATGTGTCATCAGCCATATGCCCTAGAAACCACTCTGAAGCAGCAGCAGACGCATTGAACTGCTTTGTCACCAGCTCCACCCAAGACACCATCGTTGGCTACAAAATAATAATTGGATTTAAATATGATATTTAATCCAATATAAACTAAATTTATCCATATAATTTGATACTAGCACTTCCTTATTTACAAGTAATAAACATAATAGTCAAATAGATTTATTTTTGTTTTTTTCAAGATTTCTAAAATATGTTGTACAAATTAAAAAAATACAAGCAATCATTCTAAAAAAATATTTAACACTTTCATTAGGTGGAAACCATTACAGCACAAGTTGGAAAGGCGTAATGAAGTTTTGAATGAAATTTTGGCACCGGTGATCTAAAGACAAATGGTAAATATTTGGCTTTTGATAAATCTCATAGCACACCTCTGAACCAATAAATCCAACTGAAGTGACATTATCATATTTGACTCTCTATCTAGTTTTGGACATAAGCTTCCCTCATCCTCTTCCAGTCTTGTGCCCGCACCATCCAATCGCAGCCTGCATGTAGCTAGACATCACCAATCCAACATTGCAGTCACTGGCCTTGAGCTTTGGTGTCAGCTTACAGTCTAGATTCTAAAATTTACTTTGCCCATCCAATTTCATCCATTCTGGCAATAAATCATACCCAGGTTCAGTGCATGATGGCCTCTACTATATCACTCCCTTTTGTTTTATTATAGATTCGCTTACTTAATTTCTGGTAATGCAGTTCCATTTGTCTCTGCACCACCATGAATCAAAAAAGTGAGGGAATCTTGGCTTACTAGCTGTAAACAGAATAGTATCTATACTGCCAACTGTGCCGTAGTTCTTTGTATTGTGATACCCAAGTTCATTTCTTTCTCACAATTGTTTCTGCCATGTTCACTGGTTTTGGTTTTGTTTTGAATTCACAGGTCACGCAGGTTTATTCCACTCTGTGCAACCATGAATTTCTCCACAGATTTCTTAGTGAGACAGAATCTCAGCTCCGTAAGTGAAAAGAGAATTGCTCAAGACACCAAAATGACATTATGAAGCATTGTCAAAGCAAGCCACGAATACTGAATGACTGGTTTCTTTGTGTGTTATACACATGTAAGCAGTGAATTGGTGGAAAATACTCAATTTATTAGCTGATGGCTAACTAAAGCATAAAATTCAATAGAATCGCAGTAACCTGTGTTAAAGTCATACAACAGTTATTTAAAACTAAGCTTTGAGTTAAAACATTTTAAAACTGTACTGGCCTATACCTGGTGTTTTACCAAAATTAAGTTCTCGCTTGCTCATAACACTAACTGCTTTCCTTATATGAATAAAAGTGATAGTTGAAACTGAACCTTCTCTTTAGCATGTATGAACGTCTCAATGAAGAAGGAAGTGGAGAGTCTAGCTGCAACTTCAGTTATCTCTGGCTTGAGTGTGAGCAATGACTGTGGCACGTAACTACACATTTGGCCCATGAATCTGAAATGTTTATAATAAATTATTAATTGTGCTTATATTTGTCATTTGCTTGAAATAATAATGTCTGTTATAATTCAATTTCAATAATTCTATCTATTTATCGAACCATCTCTATTGGAGTGAGATTGGTAGCAATGACAGGACACAACATTACCCATACCTAAAATTCACAAAGTTCAACATTATAGAGCATAGATTTTCATTACCCATTATTAGGACTTATTATTCTCATCTTGTACATTCAATGTCTCATTTTCCATGTATTTTTTAATCGACTCCAAAGCAGGGTGGAATTAAACGGATATGTCTCTGTAACGTTTGTACAGCCGTAACTCAGAGACGCATTAACCTATTTTCATGACTATTTTTTGTTGGAAAGAAATGGTTTTGGATAGATTCCATGTAAATATGCCTAAGACCTCATAATGGAATACAGAAATACCATAAGGAACTGGTATGAGGCAGGTACAAGGCCACTTTGAGCAATTTGATACTGAATTTGAATTCATTTGATGTGGCTTTGCTAAAAAAAGCTTGTATATGAATGATATCATATATGGTGGCCAGAGTTTGATGATGGAGCTGGAAGGTGGTGACGGACTACTCAATTATGAATAGTAGATTCATTGAATTTGGGCTTTTTTGAGTTGTCTTAACTTGTCTTGGACAAAAATGGTGGTCACGATCTGATGATGGAACTGGAAAGTGGTAACAAAATTCTTCAATGATAAATAGTAGATTCATAGAATATGGGCTCATCTGACTTGTCTTGACAAGTCCTTTGGTAGCAAATGGTGACCAGGATTTAATGATGGAGCCAAAAGGTGGCGACAAAAATTCCCCAATGATGAAGATTCATCATGTTTGTGCTCTTTTGACTTTTTTTGACGAGTCTCTTAGTAACAACTTGTGGCCAAGTTCTCATAATAGAGCCGGAAAATAGCGACAGGATCTCCTTAATGGAGAGTAGTAGATTTACTGAGTTTGAGCTCATTTGACTTGTCTTGAAGAGTCCTTTGATAACATGTAATGGCTAGGGTCTGATGTAGATCCGGAAAATGACGAAGGGAACTCCTTAGTGATGAAAAATGGAAAAATAAGTTATTAACAACAAAATTTAACTGGCTGTCGGGATTCTGTGATTAATTTACATTTTGCAGCCTTTACAGTTATTACACTTAGGAAACACGAGTTAATTCACATCTTTTTATTTAGTACAGATGAAACCGTCCAATGTAGAGGTATTGGGTACAGAAAACAAGGCAGTGAGCTGAACAAGCAGTGAAAGGTATGATTGTACCTTTTATGATTAGGATTGTGTTGCACATATTTTTCAAACAGATCTATAGCGATCATTACTACATGTGTTCATGATATGAAACTTTCATAAATTTTAAGTCATTTAACACAAAATAAATTTAATAAGATTCCTTCAATATAAAAAATACTACTCACGTAAAGTAGGCATGTTGAAAAATGTTCTTGTCATGGAGGAAATGCATGTTATCATCCCAGATCCAGGTGCGGAGCTCACTCCGGAGTTGCACAGTAGGTTCGGGTTCGCTCGCACGCCTCTCTGATGCGACAGTGATGTCATCTGCCGTCGATGACTGCATTAAAAAAATATAACCATAAATATGCAAATTAACAACAATCACTCTTTGTTTTTCTATTTTTCTTTTATAATATCCAATCTATGGTCAAATCAAGTAATAATCTTTGTAGACAATTGTTACTCTTTAAAAAGGCGTTTAATTTTTATAAACTATAATTTAAAATCTTCCAGACAAAAGAGCCTTTTCAGTAAAGAATACATTTATCAAAATCAGTCTATTAATTTCATAGAAATACCCATACAAATAGACATTTAGCCATATTTCCATATATAAAAAAATAAAATTTTCTGTCATAAAATTACTCCGTTACAAAAATTCATATCTATGGACCATATAACGCCAACCACACTTTGCCCAAACAATATTTTATTAGCTCGGCCCCTGATAGTAGCCATAGTTTCTGGACTCAGTACAAAAGGGTGAATTTAATATTAATTATATATCACCTGTGCCTCCTCTTCTTGTGAGGGGTCACTCAATGAACCTCCCCGCTGTCCTCCGCCTCGTGAACTCCACTCGTAAAACAGCATGTATGCACTATTGGTCTTCTCAAAGGAAAAATCCATAAACTTATCCGTGACCGAGTCATATGTCTTGCTCTGTGGAAAATGTTGAAAAATATATTTATACCAATGTTTATGTTCAAAGTTTTTAAGACTTTACGTAGTATTCAATATTCAAAAAGAGACAGGCTAATGAGACCGCCAAAAATGGGCCTGGCATTACAGAAATAAATTATAATTTTTTGAAAAACTGGAATTTTTTATTATATCAAGAATTGCTGATAAGAAATAAAAAAAAAACAATAAAACCTAACTAAGCACTTTTTAGAAAAAAGTACAAAAAAATCAATACCAATTTAGCCACAAAAAAAAGTACAAAAAAATCAATACCAATATAGCCAATCCCTAAATTAATAAATGATTAACTGACATTGACATTTGTTCTGTTGTCAAAATGAATGTCTTTTCCCTGTTTTTAAGTTATATGTGGCTTTTTTTGACAATCCTGTTCGTCTTGTGTATAAAAGACATAACGACTTACACTCTGCACTCTGATTATCTGTTTGGAATAGAGTTCCATAAAAATAGCATTTATAAACTATTATGAAAGATAACCTAACTTTTGATAAAAAAATTAAGATTTCTCATTTGTCCAGTTGATGATTTAAATAAAATTTTTGCTTTTTTCATCTTCTCTATTTAAGAATGTCATTTTTATTCTAGAAACACTTGAGTCCAGCCCTTTTTTTACCTTTCCTTTTATTTATTCCTACTGGCAACACTATTAAGCTAAAGATGTCAACGAAGCAATTATATTAATTTTAAGTTCATATGTCTTACTCTATGCTATCAAGTCATTTGATTAACCGTTTGAGTGCCGAGGAGCGCCATTGCGCTCGTGCGCATACTAACTAAATTTGCCACGAGCGCGATGGCGCCCGCAAAATCAGTTGCTGTTTAGTGCGCGGTAGGGGAGGTCGCTCGCACGCATCGCTAATTTTTTATCTTTCTGCGTGTTACATAAAGTTCAAATTATAATATCATTAGTAATTTCAATATAAAAAGGAACCAGGAAAAGAAAATTTTTAACCCATAATGTCGGAATACGAAAATAATTAGAGTGAAAATGATCGTTTTTCAAGTTTTGAAGAAAGTGATAGTGGGAGTGACATTGTAGGGCGCTCACAATTTGGTGTAATGCAAATTTTGAGTGATAGTGATAATAGTGACGATAACAATTATTTTGCTGATAGAGAGGATGTACTGGACTGCGAAAATACAATGTGACCTTGATTTCAGTTTTTGTTATAATTTTTGTTCACAATATATATTTCCATAATTTTCTTTGTATTTTATTATCCTTGTACAAGTTTTTATTAAGAAAATACCGAAAAAATTATTAAAGTTGGATAATTTTTGGAAGAGATACAGTTTTTTTTTCCAGACAAGGGTAAATGACATTAAAAACAAAAGATTTCTTTGGCATTTTTAAGTATTATATGAGTAAAAAACCATGGCACTGAAACGGTTAACGATAACTACTGAAAAAAAATATTTAATGAGAATATTATAAAGGTAACTTAACTAAAATGACTATCTTTAATATATATTAATATGAACAATAGTGAAAATGTGTAAATAAATCTATTTTACTTTGAAATGACACTTCACAGCTGACAGCAAATTTAAACTGTCGTCAAATGTTGATGTATTTCCTTATATTCCATTCCAATACATTTTATTTACCTTATAACTTAATATTTTTGAATGTACATAACTTTCCTGGTACAAAAATCTAAAATTTATATGAAAGTCCTACTTTTATTATCAAGAATAAGTGGTTACAATTTTATAATCCTACAATTTCAAGTACCAGGAGTACTGGTCTTCTTTATCATTGACAATGACTTTATTAATTCAAAATTTATGCAACATTTTTCAGTATCTATCATTCCGATTTTGATTCTTTTAAAAATATATTTCATAACAAATTAATAATAAATTCGACTTTAACAACTATCAACCATAGAAATCACATCACCGTCATTTCTCCACCAAAGCACTCGGCGGCAATATGTGCAGGGTCAAAGGGCTTGACCTCAGCATCATTGAACAGCAGCCACCGGTCGCGTCCACCTCCCCCACGGTCACGGATAAAGGAGTAATAGTGACCACCATCAGCTGTGCCTGTGTGGACTGTTACACCAATTAGCTCGTACCTGTAATTTAAGAATGAATTGTGTAAATCAAAATTATTGCCATTTGAAACATTAATCCATAATTCACTCAAACATTTAAGATTACAAATAACACACTCTCGTTGATTTTTAAAATAAACTTACCGGAATAATTAACGGGATAATTAATACGATAACTATTAATACGATACGGAACTATTAATACGATATTTTTTCATTTGTCATTTAGATAAATTATTATTATTTTCTTATTAATAATAATACATTTATTTAAATAGCGCTTTGAAATGAAATTTTTGTGGATTATTTATTATTTAATATTTCAACCCTCACACATTTTTTCGACCAATAAGAACGTTAAATTTTGTTGAAAGTTTAGTTTTAATATATCAGTTAACTTGTGTAACGTGCGTCTCTGGCTTTTTATTAAATAAATTTTATTATTTGTGATATCGAGTGAGTGGAATCACGTTATGTCGTTTTTAAGTGCTGGTGAATATTTGGACATGAGACTAATTCATGCCAAATGCTATTACGATACCGGAGAAGCCGTCAAAATGAATGCTCAACGTTATGTGAACCGGCGTCAACCCAGTGGAGGCCAAGTTATTATCAACGCAATTACAAGATTACGTGAGAATAGGCCCATCGTTCCGTTGAAATCAGGTGGTACTCCACAAATATCAGTAAATATGGAAGAAATTTAATTAACGAAATGTAAACAAAGTTGACCTTGAAATTTAAATTTGCTATCCTTTTCTTTTTTTTGTTCTCTTTACGGTAAAATTATGCAAATTTGCTATCTATCGCTAAGAAGAGTAATCATGCAATATTGCAACATTTCTTACATTTATCAGAATACAAGATATAGGTTGATGCATTTTCGTGTCAATGACTTGTGACAATTTTAAAATATCGAAGAAAAGTAGTCAAATTTAAAAAAAAAAAATAGGTGTATTGCAATCTACTCATGTAGTACTTTTGTTATCCTTTCCTTTTGCTATCCTAAGAAAAAATATAACGGCCTGCTTATATTTTAATCCTGCACAAAGCAGTAAGTCAAAAAATATTGAAAAAACAAAAACATTTCTTCAACTCAAATAACATTTTAAACGTTTGACAAATTTCTATGACCGAAAAAAAAAAAGAGAAATTTTTCATATTAGACCTGGCACACTTTAAATGAAAAGAAATGTGTTGTTTTATAGAACATAACTAGTCTACATTATTTGGTTGACTAATTTGAATAACATTGCACCGAGATTAACAAGTTGAATTTAATAGTTTCATCACTGTTATCTTGCCGATAATTATTTTTTATATCTTAATTATTCATAATAAAAGTCAAACAAAACAAACATCATATGAATTTAGTAAAATGTCTTACTCATAATGTTCATTGAAGTCTTCTGTATCATCCTGCTCCACAGTATTCCCGTCACTATCTGTTTCCTTGCGCATCTCTGACTTCCTTTTCTCTTCTGCGAATAGACAAAAATTATGATTTATATTTAAAAAAAAAAGTAAGATCAGAAACTAAATCTGAAGCTAAATCTAATTAAAACTATTTATTATACCAGCTGTTACCTACAACTTTACTGGATTTTCTATTACAGCAGAGGAATGTACTTGTACATTTTGTACTCTCTAAACCCGTTATTAATGGATTTAATAAACGCGTTGCGCCATCTACTTATATACTCTAGTAATTACATTTTATTATTTTAATTATTGACCAAAAACACAAAGTTTTATACAATTTGTCATTTTACGAAGTCTATAGGTTAACATGAATCATGAATCCCATCTAAATCTACCAAATATTTTTATTAAGTGTAAATATGTCGCAGAGTAAATTTAATATTTGTTAGCATTAATGACCATAATATTTTTTTAGAAAAATATTATGATCATTAATGAATATTTAATAATAAAATAACTAATATTTCATACAACATAAAAAATATTTATAAAAAGATCACTTTCTTTTCAGCCACATTAACATACCAAGTATTAGAATAAATTGTTGATGAGATTACTTCCATTAGAGTCAGAGTTCCTTTACAATTCTTTCCTATTAACTGTATACTTGTACTTCTGTACGCGTACCTTACTTAGGTACACATATAGACGAGCCAGAGACTTCAGACACGTCTAAATCTATATAAAATTATTAGTGTTTTATTACTACGAAGTCAGAAGATCGTACTTCGCTTCTATGTTTTACTATAAATCTAACACTGATTGATCATATTCTGAGTAAGTAATGCATAATTTTAAAGAGAGAATAAAACCACACACTCACAACCATTAACACACTCTCCTTACACTTGAAGCATAAAAAAAAAACAGTACTCACCCTGATAGTGAGCAGGCATGAGGTGTTTTTCAACATATCCGGACATATCAAGACGCATGGGAAAGGAAAAATGTGTGTTGACCTTCTCCTTGAGCATTGTCACCATGTTGAATGTGTACCTCATTGTGTTGAAGCACAGAATATGCGGCAGCTTCTTAAAGCAAGCCCTGGTGAAGGAACAATATGATTCTTTACTATTTTCGTAACCACTTACTACTTAATTTTATGAGATTGTGGGTAAGCATATTTATGAGAACCTTTTAAATAAAGAATACAATTCTCTGTTATTTCAGAAGAAAAATTAAATATATGCTATTAAAAAAATTATTAAAAAGTATACTGCCACTATACTAATGATGTAATATGACTGCAGTATTTAATGTTTGGATAACTAAGTAAAAACAAACAAATAGTAAACACCTTGCCATAATTGTGCCATAACCATAGACTTGTCTATGGCCACAACACCGCTTTTTAAATCAAGTACTTGTCTTTGACCATCAAAAAAAGACCAGTATTCAATGTCAAATGTCACATTGACAGCTTGTTAATAAAAAATTAAATAGACTAAATCAGAAAACTAAGAAAATTTTCAAAGATGTGTGTCTATAGTTTTAAGAACCAACCACTGATAGATCACATTTACTTAACTTTTTAATAATTCGTGTAGAAGCTTTTAAATATTGAATATCATAAGATTTCATTCGGGCTACATAATACTTCTGCATTCACAAATGAAAAATGAACATTTTTTTTATCCCAACACACATACCTTTTCTCCGCTCGCACTTTACCCCCGCACTGTGAGCATGTGTAGCAATTGTCCCCCTCGAGGGTGTCCTTAACTGTAACCTCGTCTAAACTTTGATGTAGGTTGCGCATATCTGCCACCTGACACCGCACTGTGTAGAATTCCTCCAGGGTACGTGAAACATGGCTGCAGTCCTGTGATGAAGAGTAGAAAACTTTACAATAAGTTTTGAAAGTTTATAAGCTTGCATTTTAATCGATCTGATTTAATTTAACAATACGAACAAAATTTGAAAGAAGAGTTTTAACAAATATCCCTTCAAAATAAAGTATGTCACGTACATAAAATATGATGTCACACTTAGTGTATTTCATTTGAAATACTGACGGCTTTCCAAAAAAATTATTGTGTGCTTGTTTTTAAAAAATTATTGTGTGATTATTGTATGCCACATTTTTGGGCTATGTTTTTGAGTTATTTAAAGAACTATCCATTTTACATTCTATTTCAATGACTTTAAGGGTACATAATTTTTCCAAGACTTTCAGGAGGAAAGTCACTGTTCCCTGATTGAGCGATAGTTAAAACACAAGCCTTGACACTAGTTTTTATACACATAGCCACACATTAAAAGTAAATACTTCTTCGAATGTGTCAATGTAAGTTGCGTCAATATAAATATCATAATAAATACATGTAAATGTGTTTTACTTATATTGGAGTCGTTTCTTTGCAGGATGTGTGTGAACTTTCTTCAATAGTGGTGTTCTACGCATTCTGTTGTTATATTAATTTATCACTTATATCAACATCTTTGTGTGTTATGACTAGTATTGAGTTCAAATGTAGTATTTTAAAACAGATGGTAGATTAATAAAATAAATTCCAAGTTTGTGAGGATTCCATGAATTTTCTAGAATATTTTAAGGATGAATGCAAGTCTATGATTTTATCCAGTTTTCAATGATTTTTGCATGTTTGACAACCCTGTTTATATAAAATAATCCAAACTCTTGATAAAATAATCTTTAGATTTTATTTAAATAACAACAAAACAAGTTTGTCTTTATAAGAACAAGGAAAAACTCACAGGTTCACAATAACATTCCATACTCACCAAAGACACAACATTGTTACTAAGTACACCACAGAACAATGTTTTGACAAGCTTCTTCAGCTCGGGTGTCATCTCTTCCAATTTGGAAACTAAATCAATGAAGAACTCAGCCATATCCTTCTGCTCTCCGGTGTTTAGAGGCTGATGGTCCATCTGGTACATCTTGCAGAAGCTACGAGGGTTGTAAGCCTTTCGTTCACTCTCCTGAATGGACAATTGAGTGGATAGTTTAATCATAAAATAGTCATGGTTTGAATTAAGTCCATTATCATGGAGTTCAGCATTTTCTGATTTCGGTAGGGTTATAGATTTATTATACCATTTTGCAGAAGAAATGTTATAATGATGAAAACAAAAGTTAGAATATAGGCAAGAATAATAAGTAGTTAACGTTAGTACTACTTTACATTGATATGTCAGTTTAGTTAATATAAGTTTACTAGAATAAATACATGTAATAAACATGTTTAAAATTTCAAGTGCATTTTTCTCAGAATTGTGTTTCCATACTCTAAGAGATAATGTTCGAATGATCAGAAAGTTGACAATTTTTATAACACATACTACCCTAAAACGACAGATTTAAGAAATTTCCATTTTTATACAAACTAATCTATAGATGTACTTCTTAGTATCAGTTCAGTATTATGTAACAAAATTTCTAGATTACTAAGAAAATTTAAAAATCATTCACAACACTTTTCTTTGTAATCTCAATATAAATCTAAAAAATGTAAGCTCCAAGAAATTAGTTTTTAGTATAGTTTATTCATTTATTTTTAAATCAAGAAATTTGATTCGGAAGATTCTGACAATGTCACTTTAAAACATTTTTTCAAATCTTCCATTTCCTATGTAGCGATTAAAATGTAATTGATTACATGTTACCCACGTCTATTTAAAACATTATGTATACAAAGCACATTTTAAACCAAACTAACTAAAAAATTGTCACACTTTGCTATACTACTCACCATCAAGTAAGCGAACATTCTTTGCATTTCAATGAGTGTGGCGGAATGCTTGCTGCTAGCTGGGTCGGCTTCCAAGATGGCACGACGCGCCGGTGGCATCATGTACAGGTGCTGCATGCAAGAAGCCATGTAGCATGTCGCACCCAAATTGGTCAACCCTACATAGCCGCACTCCGATCTACTCTCTTCGGCTGGCCAGTAGTCCCAGGGATATGGGGAGTGAGGCCCTGTGAAATAGTAACTTCATAAATATTGCATTCCACTAATTTAACACCTGATGCATTACCAGCTAAATATTAACTATTCATTTATTTCTTAAAAATGCCAAATATCAGAATTGGTAGAGTTTCATCTCAAGAAAAAAAGACAAGTTTATCAAAGCAGATTATGCTCCTATAATGTTGATAGATTATTAAATGTCTGATCCATTCTCCTTTCTATTTAGTTCTTTTAACAAAATTGTGTAATTACACAGTTCTATTGACATAAACATGCATTAAAAATAAATACCAAAATTTATTAGAATTTATTTGATTGCCACCAGAATTTATACATTTATACGACTCATCAAATGTTAAACTAAATCCTTCACTTTGCGTACTATATAACAAGTGTTTCATATTCATATGTATTTTAATCACCAATCTCTCCGGAAACTGCGTTTCAGACTGTTGCTGGACGCTGTAAGCCCGATAGGCTCAATACATAATCGCTTTTCATCGTTTTTTATTTTGTTTGACACTGTCATAACTCTCGCATTTGCTCAACCCTGTATTTATTAGGTTTCTTGGATTCCTTTTGATGCAAGTTTTCCTCTGATTTGCGTTTTCTATATTCCGAGCGTATTTACAATTCATACAATATGATATCTTTGATTTTTACTCTAATACCATGAATATTTTTATTTCCTCACTTTGACTCCTAGTAGTGCTCATCAAATCCCTCACAGTGACACCCAAATCAACATCCTAGCTAAACGCATTTTCACCCTACACTAATTTATAACTTTATACAGTGCTAATTCACAATAATCACGCGCATCCACATACACTAGTCTGATGACATCACAAGCGAAACAAATACAGCACTATAAACATAGATCAACATGCTCTACACGTTGTGGGTTCAACCATTTTTAATGCATTATAAGTCGAGTAGTTATAAGCGATTGAAATCTAATAGTATTTTGTAGCAAAAGAAAATTCGACCAGCCATCACTATACTTAATGAGCTAATAGACGTTTACAGGTCAAAATATAAAATATTTGAATCAGTCTGTGCTTAACCAGTTATGACTCTGGTAATGGGCATTTTCAACTTTAACAAAATATTTTGTTTCCAATAATTAGTTTTTACTTCTTATAGCGGAATAATATAATTCTAATGCTAAATACCTTAGTTTCTTGAAAACCTTTTTAAGGTTTTTGGAAACTCTCAAAAAGAACAAGTTGAAACTAAAAAACAGTAATTTTATTTTAATAAAAAATAATTTTTACTCTATTTTCTATAAGTAATATCTAACAACTCGCGACTATAGAATAGGATGTTGAATAAGATGTGAAATGAGTGATAAAAAAATTGATACTTCATAATAAAGCATATGTCGCTGCCTTAATAAATGTCTGTTATCCTGCCTTGATGGAAAACTTATGAATACACTAAAAAATTGCTCCTGCAATGTAAACTGAAGACACTCTTCCTTCTAAAATTAAACTAAAAAGCGAAACCACTTACCAGGTTTGTGATGCTCCATCAGCCGGTCGTGCAGCAGCATATAATTATCGGGCGCACCGCGCACCATTTCCACAAGTAGATCATAGGCAGCCGCCCGTGACTTTTGCGACTTGCACTTGGGCAATGTGCGGTCGACGGGGTTTGCCACGTCAAACAGGAAACCAAACACCTGGTGAAATGTCACAATTCATAAAATGGTGAAGGATTTATAAATAGTTGCGTTATTTGTATTACAAAGGATGGTATAAAAATCAGTTCTGACAAAATATAGGAAAGCTGTCTTTTATTGTGAAACCATAGAAATCTTATCAATTAAAGAACCACAGAAAACTTAACAACTAAGGCCATGGTCTTTATTACTGTGCCATCTGTCTAAGAAAGTTTTTCCAATAATTCTCTTTTAGAAGTAGAGCTAAATTAGACAAAATGTTTTTCCCATTACTTATATCCATGAAGATACAAACCCCGCATGCCCCCCCGCCGCATGTTCTAGCTACTGGAGAAGCTAAACACGGCGCAGCAAAAGTGATAAAACGATCACTTCATTGTTATGAACGCCCAGTTGCAATTTGGCCGTGCAGTAGTACGTTGAAGCAAGAAATTGTGACACAAATGTGACATCATGGTATCCTGTTCAGTAAAATTATGTAGAAACCACAGTAATAAGAGAGAAGGAAAGTTGGAGTTACTTTTGTCCAGTAAGTATTTAAATTATTAAAATAACGACTTTTAATTTTGTATGAAAATATGCTATGTTAAAGCGTTGCTTCACTAATAGGGACGTAGCCTTCACTAATATCAATGTTATCGATATTTTTACAATTTATTAAATTTATGTTTCAAACTATACATTGTTATATTATAGATAGGATTATAATGGATAATTATGTATGTTAATAAAAAGTAATGTTTTTGATAATGAAAATGTACATTATATAAGTTTATTTTAGGTTTTCTAAAGACTTAGATTAAAGCGCAAGTGGGTAGACGCCATCAATAGGGATAGTTCTTGGATTCCTACAGTCGAGTCAAGTCGAGTGCGTTCTGAGCACTTTCCGGTATCTTCTATAGCAAAAACAGGACAAAAACGATTACACAATGTTGCATTTCCATCTCTTCTTTTATATGTGGTAGGTAATATTGCAGTATTAAATTACTAATTTGACTTATGTAATCAATTGCAATCAATTACTGAATGACTTTTTACATAATATGCATAAAATGTGTTTATTGGCTTTCACCCGACTGCTAATGAATGAGAGTAATGTTTTGACTACTACGTATGTTTGTGAATTTGCATCACATCACAACATGTATACACATCACAAAACCAAATGAAACAGGTTTTAAAAGATTAATCAATATTATCTTAAAATTTATTAATATTTTGAGAGTATCAGCGTACACGTATAATATTAAATAAAAATTAGATGTCATATTGTCTAAATCAGAAAATTAATATTTTTCTACCCAAACAAGTAGGGTATTAAAAAGTGAGGATATTGGGCAATGACTCTTTGGTCATTACCGACAGAGTATTGTTTTAAATATTTAAATCTTCAATAACTTAAATCCTAAAGTTACCTAAGAAATAATTGCGTCGCTCACTTAATAGCGTTTCCTAACATGTTGCTTAATAAAAAATTACCATGTGCCATATATTTTCTTGCTAAGGATAATTGCTTGACTAATATTTTTTGTAAATGACTTTAAGTATTTAATAGCCTTTTTATGTGTTTTATTTATAGGTGAGAAGGTATTTAAATGTGTATTTGTGTGGAATTCTGTTTCATGCTAATAAGCATATTTATTTGAAAATATTGGGTACAATAAATTTTTTTATATATTTTTTTTAGAATTCTGAAAGCAAGCCACGTCTATCTACGAATGTATCTACATCTACATCTACCACGATGGCCGATGTTCCCAACACACCATATAAATGAAACCTTTTTTCCTGATTTGCCTGAAACTCCAAATTCACAGAATGACCCACATATTGATTTCTGATCAGAAAAACAAAATAAAAAGACTCAATTATAATAACCGCAAGTGCCAGAAAAAAATTGTTGATTTAGAAAATGTTCTTAATACTTTAGAAGAGTAACATCTGATCACAATTGAATCCTTAGAAGTACTGGCGTCCAACCAAATCAATTCGTACGGTTAATTTGAGACAAACACAGAATTTAACTAGCGGTAAACTTACCAGAGAAACATATGGTCCAGAATTACATACATTTGCTTTAACTTTACATTATTACTCACCCAGAGCATACAACTAGATAAGACGATTGTTTGAGACCTGTTTACCTTATCCCTGGACTATTAATAAATGGTATCAAAGTATTGATGTGAATCCCGGCTTCACCGAGGAGGCATTTAGGGCCTTTAATGTCCCAAAATATAAATAACAAATTAGTTTGTAGTCTCATCCCAGATGAGAAATATCATGGGAAGTGAGGTCTTAGATGTGAATTGCATACCAGAAGTAAAGGATGCATTAATATTTTTTGTTGTGGCAATAAATGCACATTAGAAGGTTCCAGTTAGATATTTTCTCGTAGCCAGGGAACTTCGCAGAACAAAGAAGTAGCTTAATGGAACAATGCCTTAGATTATGTCATAGGGCCGGAGTTGACATACCGTCACTTACTCTTGTTGGGCGCTCAAATACGTCTGCAATGAAAAAGCTTGAATGTTCCTTAGAGAATAATAATTTAAAGTCTACCTTCCCACATCCAGTTACATCAAGGGATTATATTGGATCCAAGCCTATGTTAAAACTAATAAGAAATACTTTTGAGGGAAAAAGAATATTTATTGATAAAGATGGTAGAAAAATAGATAGGTCCTAGTTAGAAAAGCTGAATCTGTTACAAAGTTGGGAAAATTTTAATTTGAGTAACAAACTTAGTGCTGATCATATTAACTTTCACAATAAAAAAATTAAAGTAAAACTGGCCTCACAGCTCTTTAGTAACAGTTAGTGAAGCACTTAGATTTTTAGACGATAGGTTACAATACTGTGACTATAGGGATGCTTCTGGAACAGTCCACGTCTTAAACATCATTAACAATTTATTTGATATTTTAAATAGCAGAAATATGCAACAGATCCATTTTAAAGAACCTATGACTATGGCCAATAAATCAAAAATATTATCTATCTTGGATTATACCACAACATATTTAGAAAACTTACGGTTGGAAGATAATAAACTTATAATACAAACTAATCGAAAAACAGATTTCATCGGATTTTTAATATGTATACAGAGTGCAAAAACTTTATTTCAAAATTAAATAGAATATAATCAAATCTTAAAATTTCTTCCATTATATAAAATTATCCAGGACCATATATAACTCCTATTTTCAAATATTAGATCTCATGGTGGATCAAATAATAAACCGACGGTCTGACAGTTGAAGTTCATTACACGGGGGCGCAAATTAAGTTGCTAGCTTTGATTTAGGTATAGAGTTTAGTGAATTCACAGATTTGATATGAGCTACGATACAAACCTATGCTATCAGCCCCAGGAGCCGAAATGCACCGACATGCCTACCACATAAATTTGCAAATTAGCACCTGGGCCATTGACATGTTAATATGCAAGTTTAAAATATAAACGAATGAAATATAAACGAAGTTAGCAATCCATACCATCTCAAGCAGCTTCTTTCCCTGGTCAGAAGTCTTGAACCGGAGTGGATGCTTAAGAAGATGGGTTAGCAGGCTGAGCTGACCATAAAGACCATCGTCAGGGGCACATGGCTCACCTCTCCGTTCTACTATTTCACGGGCCTCCAGTGAGCAACGTACACGCTCACACAGAGCATTCAGATCTGGTGCGCCGCTATCCTCAGAAGTTGCACCATCTGGAGATAATTGTTCAAAATGGTACGTAGTTATGATTATTGTAGGTTAAAAAATATAAATATACTTAATTATATCCCATCAATTGTATGATGAATTTCATTTACTTCCATTATTAATGTAAATATCCAAGTGTATTAAAATTTTTCAACAAATCGTATAGATGAAGGGTGTTTTATAAAGCCTGGAAAATTTTTCTACCATTCTAATAGCATACAATAACATGGACTAAAAGTACACTATAAAATAAACATAAATAGAATGATTAATTAAAAATAATAAAAACTATCAGAAACCTAAAAAATAAGACGAAAATAGGAACAAAGCTATACCTAATACCTAAAATAATTCCTTAGTTCATACAACAAATAAAACCCTTCACCTTTAAAGAATTCCTCAGGCAGGCCATCAATAAGCCGGCAGACCAACCAGAAATAATCCCGACAGGCCGGTCCGTACGGTTCCTTCCCCTCCTCGGCATGGTGGTGCATAACCTATAATGTCAACATGTAAGTATTATTAATCAGATCTTATTAAAAATAAATATATAATAAAATTATGGAAACTTTGAGCAATGTTTCTAGCTTATTGCTAGATACTTGGAAATTAATTGTAATTGTAAATACATTTGCATTTGAAGTATGTTAAAAGTCAACAAAAATAGGGAAAACAACAAATTCAGTTATCATAAAATCTGCTATGCAATCTGTGGTCAGTGTTCGAAGTAGAGTGACCAAAAATTGTTAATTAAACTTCGTCAAAATGCTACTTTACGGTGAGACATTCTAACACGGGTACTTATTGAACCACTCTCATATATACAAATATTTTTGTCAATCACTTTAATCTTATTTTAAGCTTATTCAAAAAATTAAGTTATACTAAGTTTTGAGACATCTTGACCAAAACCTTTATATTTAAAGATTATTTTTTATTTTTTAATTCACATTGCTACAAAAGCGGGTTTTTAGTTATTTTAAACGATAACATTTTTTTTATGAGTAACAAAAGAGGTTTTTTCACAACTTTTTTTAGTTATTATATTGTCATCGTTTGTTGGTATGAGTAAAAATTTTTGAATAACTCGAACGCCTGGAAGTGGATGAAAATTTAATTGATGAATTCCCTTACATTGTTACATACATACAAATGATGTTAATGAAAGAATGTTATAAGAAAGGAAGCAGTGCACTCAATACATATCTCGTTTAATATCCAATTATAGGAATGAAAAACTGAATAAAAAGAATTCGAAGAGGATTCTATTCTATTAAGAAATAAAGAAAATAAAAAAGAATTAAATGAAACTGCCAAAAACAGTAGCCATTACAGCATTTCCAATGCCGATATACAATGGCCTATGGTGAAGTGAAGAAGAATGAAATCTTTGTTTACAATACCGTATATGCTATCTAGATACCATATAGAAAATATAGAGTAAACTAGTTTTACAGCTACACCTTAACTGCTTTGCTTCAGGCGATAACACTTCAAATACATTTTGAATATTGTGACATGATAATGTATTTATTTTTCTCTTCATCTGTTTTTACTAAGTGTTATCTACCCCCACACCAAAAAACAGCTTAAACTTGCCTCCACAGGCTTAGCGGGACGCATGCTCTCCGCACGAGGGAGGTACTGCAGCAAAAGTTGTAAAAGTGGGGCGGCCACAGCAACGTCCGCACTGCCAGCACCGCCACCGGCCACACAAAGCCGATATAGAGCAGCGCCTGCTTCCCTCCGTACCTACAAGAATATAATTTATTGATTTAACATAAGAAAATAAAATTGAACGTATACTCTATGTACCAAACAAACAAGTTTAACAAGAAATATTATTAACCAAATTAAAAAAATTTAATTAAAAGGTTGTTTTATTTTGAAACTACAATGAACAAACAGAAAATGACTGATAAAAAAAATTAAAAAAGTGCAAAGACAAAAAATAGTTGATAATTTGTAATTCTAATGCAAAAGTGCAGAGCTTGAGTTAAAATTAAAAAGAAACTATTCAAATTCCATGGATATCAATGAAAGTAATTCTGATATATTTTTTTTTTCAATTGTTGATTAACCTGCTTGTCTTGTTAAATTCGTAATTTTACAGTAAATTTTAGGAAAATATTTTTTGATAATGGAAATACATAGTAAAAAATAATATATTTTGTTTATTTCCTTATACAATGATTGTGCTAAAGACTTTTATGATTCAAATGAAGTTGTTGATAGTTCAGTGATTGTGCCAAAACCATGGCAGCCACATTGGTGAATGCAAAACGTTGACAATACGGCTAAATGTCATTTAACCCCTCTAGTTTACCGGTGAAATTTTGTAAAACAGAGATCTCAATACCCTTACTGGTACCATACACAGCACATTTAAAAATAAAAATCTTTTTATAGAATTACCTTATAGAACGAGTTATTTTTGAAGAAAAATATATTGGCTACCTATATTTTTAATTTCACCTAAATCAATTAAATATTTTTGAGTTTTTTTGTGTTCAAATATTTTCATAGGAAATATTATGACAACTGAATAAGTATACTATTTTTCTATTTTAGGCACTAATATACGTCAAATAATTTAAAAAATAAATCTACTCATAAACTACTAATTTACTTATTTAAAACCAAATGGATTTAGATATTAAACAAATGTAATAAAATTATTAATTCTTATATCTAATAAAAAATAGTAATGAATAAAACAATTTCACTTAACATCACACTAAGTAATGATCAACTGACCCAAGCAACTCCATGACCGTATTCCTGTAATGGTAAATGGAACTGAAAATATATCAAGACTGGAGGTATCTAGCAACAGCGCACCGACCAATCAAGCACAAGGAAAACAAATGAGCATTGCAAAACATTTGTGAGCACTATAAGTGGGTGAAATAAACGGACTTTATCCTTTCGTATAACAGCCAGGAGTATAAAATCCTATCAATCTAAACATTGGGACTTTGTTCGAATACTGAAATTTTAATATATCATACTTTTGAATGCAAAATGTACATAGCCATATCAATACTCACAGCTGGATCAGCATCCTCGAGCAGTAATCGCGGCGCACATTCACGAAGCCTCCATGCAATGGCAGCAGCTGTACCATCTCGACCCGCCTGCCCACCTCGCGCCCACCACACGCCCAGCCGCATACAGTGTTGCACCACCTGTAAACCACCATCAAGATAAAAGGAGTACATTCATTCTGATAAAGAAAACCTAGGTTACTAGGTCTGTAATGTAATTTTTATGGCTATAACGATATTTATATTCTCTAAGTGAAATTTATATTAGGAAACTTCCAAAAAATTAATATAAAAAAGGTTACCCTTTTCACAACATGTTGTTAAAAGATATTTATTTTTTGAAGGCAATGTTTTTATTGTAAGCAACAAAAAGAGAAAAAGTAAAAACGGTCAGTGTTACAGTTAGAAATTTTTGGCAACGTATTTCTAATGTTTTTCCATTTAGAAATAACAGCTTAGTCCTTTACTGACTGACATTACATTTTTATTCTCAAATGTTAAGTATAACATGTCTTTAAATGATAGTAGTTTGGGAAATGGATATTTCATACATATATTAAACACCAGAACATGCCAAGATATAAACTATAAATTATTTGATTACAAAAATTTCTCCAGGTATCTAAAATATGATTATTAATACTAACTAATATTAACTAATAACATACAAACAATTACATGGAAGTGACGGCGAATGTTCAACAACAGCGAATAGAACATATACCACAATATAAGTGCAATAAACCGAGCAAGACCAAATGAATATATGAGATGAGAAGGAATGCTATTTTATTCTATTCTGCACGAGGTCCCAGAAAACATTTTATAGTCTTGGACCAAATGTTAAAATCTTTAATGAAAGTGTATTTGACTAAAAACCTACTACTTGACGCGGATTTTGAACAGGCTGTTGGAATTAGTAATTACTATTAGGGATGCCTCGAATACAAGTTATACAAGGTAACTGTGTACCAAGTATTACTCGGTTAACTGAATACTAGGTTGAGTTACTTGGTTCAGTTTACGCAAGTTTTAGCCCGTAAACTCTTTTATATGTGATCTCGATGAGTGGGCGGCAAACGAGCGGTGCCAGCAGAGTGGTGTGCATATTTAAAATAATCAGCATGACTTATACCATACTCGGTTTTCTTAAGTTTAAAATATTCCTTCAATGTCATTTTTTCTAAAATATTTAAACTGAATACTCATTACTTATATCGAGTAATTCGACAGAGTGCAAGTACTAAAAAATTGCCCAATATGCCGTGTACCGAATAATGAAAATGGCGCATATCTGATTACTATTACCAATCTTTTATAATTAATTTTATGCTGGATTATCAGAATACCTCGTTAACTGTTGACAAATATACGTCCTTTATCATTTTATTTGATATCAATACTAATAACATACCTGCGCTCTGCCCCAGAATCCTGTCTTGTAGAGAGAGGGATCCCTAGGAGTGGCAGCTTCACATAGGATTGACATCAGTCGTCTAGTTGTTGTCTCCACGTCCATCAAAGATAATAACGACTGGTCAATAAAAAAAAAAATTCTGAGTATATTCACTATAAAAAAACATGCAATATTATAGTTCACTATATCCCTTCCGCTCTCCCAAACTTACACAACCCTCCTCCTCCCTACCTCTATTCTTCCCCAGACTCTTCGAATGACCACAGATAATCTAATCTAATAATATATAAGAATCGTCTAACGATAAATAAATAAACATTCAGTTAAAGTAATGTCATTTCTCCGTGCCAACTCTCCAAAGCATACATATTTTAATACATCAAAAATATTTATAATGTCTAAATATTGTATAGTGAATAAAACTATTTTTCACTATACAATATTTTTTTTTTTATTAGCTAAAATAACTCATTACAACAATGCAGTGTCTAGACTCATGACAACCATGTTCGGAAAAGAAAAATGTGCAGACAATTTACTATGTCTATATTTACACAAAATGTTTCGAGCTATTTCCCCCCCATATAACTCAAAATCAATTTGGCCAGTTACCTAGAATTCTATATTTTATAAACGTATTTCAAATTGTTCATGAGATGTAGACATCCAAAAAAAACTACTTTTAACACTGACTATCAAAAACACGAAACACTTCAAGTTGATTTAGAACATTGAAATTAGGTATGAAATTAGGTTATCAGACATACATAAAGGAAAAAATCAGGAAACAACCATTTGTGTGTCGGGATTGAATATAATATTTTACTTTACTATATTGATAAACAGAAAACATACAAATTAAAAAAGTTCCGACTCTTACTCTCTTTCATTTTTACAAGCAAAAATAGAAAATTATAAAGAAAAGTGTACCTAAAAAAATTATTGCGTAATGTAAAACTCAAATATCGTGAAGTTTTTCAAAAAATATTGATATCCCATCAGAACATAAATATGAAAAATAGGATCAAATTCGGTAACAATAATAGGTAGGTTTGTTGGCTTTATCAATAAAAGAATTGAGATCTAAATGATCCAAATTCTGTCAAGAGTAATAGAAAAATATTATTGTTCAAAATGAAAAAATTCTACTTACTCGCTACTTAATCTTTAACTTGGTGAATTTTCACACGTGTCATTTATTAATAACACATAACATAAAAAATGAAAACATTTTGTCAATTTTATATTTATCTAAAAAAAAACACTACTTTCCAACATCACTCAAGGGCTTCACCTCCAGATTGCAAATAGAGCAGTGTGATATTTTAGGAAAGTAGAATATCATTGAATGCATAAATGTTAGAAAATCAATCATTTCACTTTTACTAATGTACACTGATTTCCAAATGTTATGTTTCTGTAACTGTTTGTAAATAAATAAATAAATAAAAATGCATTTGTTTTGCATAACAATGATGTGACTACAGTACTTAATGTACTCTAGATTTTTTACCTCGTGCAAAGTTGGTATCACGGTAGGATCCTGTGCTTCGACAATAACAGTAGAAGAAGTTGATGCACCAAGTCTACAGATCAGTTGCAGCAATAGCGCCAGACAGTCCTGTCTCCATTCACTATCATCGCCACTCGTGCTGCGCTGCAATACACCTATAAAAATAACACATAAGGAACATACTATATCTGATAGATAAACTTAGGATTAAGTAAGATTAAGTTTCATGGCACTATTTCACAGTAAAACTGCCAATTTTTATATTTACCAAACCTCAAAATTTATGCTAACTTGAGAAAAATAATAAATAGCTGTGTTCTTAAACAAACCTGACATCAAAATATCATACAAATGCCGCAGTCCACCTTTCCTTATAAACATCTCTATCCACGTCTCTACATTGGTCTCCCCTTTCTTATCGCCTTCCTCCTTTTGTTCCTCACTACACTTTCCAGTATCCGTTCCACCATCTGCTGGAGTTGCACCGTCTTTACTCGCTGAAGTGTTTGCAGGACTAATATTTGTGGAACTCAATTTGTCCACTATGTGGAGGGAGTACATGAGACGCTGCGGACTGCTGGGGTCCAAGAGCTCGGGCAGTTTCGCCTCCACAGGATTCTGGAATGCCTCGAGGAGAGTTGGATTAAGAGGCACAGCTTGGAGGATATCCCAAACCCTTCGCGAAAGCAGTTGTGCCTTCATGTGAGCAGTTGGTTCCTGGGAGAATAATAAGATTGTGTATCAGAAAAGCTACATTTAATAGTTATCTTAATTAATACGTTACATTTAAATTACATGCAATCCAAGCTAAGATTATTTTGTTAACAGAAACAGAAGAACACTTGGCATTATCTCAAGGGAATGTTCTTTCTCAAATCTTCCAATTTATTAAGCATGCTCACCCCCTTAGCACCGGGCTCTGTCATCTGACCCAAGGTCTGCATAAGCTGGAAGAGTCGCTGGAAGTACTTAGGTTCCAGAAGCAGTAGGGTGGGGAGACAGGAGCGCGGCGGAGGGGGCTGCTGTGAAGGCCATTCACCCCATGCACCAGTTGCTTTGCTACGTCCTCCGCCAACTACACCAACTGAGACGAATACAAGCTGCAAAAAAAAAGAAGGGAAAAATTATGCAATGATATTGCAATATTTATTTTCCATTAACAGCTAAATTATTAACTAAGAGCCATTTTACGATAAGAACGTTGAAATCAGAAATTTAAAAGCTGGCTAATAATCAGCCACAAGTCATTGCACGGTCACAGGTGAAAATCACAGTCAGGTTTCAATCGCTCAAGTCTATTTTAACAAAGTATAAATTGCCTTCAACTATACCATTAATAACGGAACAAGCGGTATTCCATTAACGATAGCGTATAGCATTAAACGATAGAACTAATGATAAACCCATTCTTATTCATCTGTTAGTCAAGGAAATAGACATCTGAGTACTTAGAGATTTGGATGAATTATATTTATGTGACACTGACATAAAAATGTTATTCTGAAATCTTGCTTTAAAACATATATTAACTAATAATTATGTTAACAAATGTTTTAAAGCGAGATTTCAAAACTGATTTTTAAAATTTAATGAAATTATTCAAACAAACCTGATTATCCTTAAAACCCATGTCGTAGAGAGTCCTCTCATCATACTCTATAGTTAGTTCCTGGCCCTGTGTTATCATCCTTAGAGGTCCGTCACCAGAAAGAGAACTGACTGTTTCTTCACTCTGCACCTGCTTCAAAAATTCAAAATTTATTTTTTAATAGATATTTCATGGTCGACAGTCATTATTTGGGTAAGATATATTCTTTGAACTCTCCATAAGAAATCTGCAAATGTAAAACAAACAAGTTCTTTCATGTCACCTGGGTTATATTTTATTTGTGAAAAAACCATATAACTGTGTCAGAACATGCATAAAGTTTCCTTGATAGCCATATATTTTGGAATTGTTGATGGAAATTAACTGAAATCACTTTATAATTCTAACCACATACTAGTAACTAGAATTTTCTCCCAATTTTTTCTAATCCATGGTTGAAAAAAGAGAGTCAAGTAAGGGTAGGACTTGCACCCTAAGAGTTCTGTATCATTATATCACATTATCGCTCAATTACTTCACAAACATTCGGAAAAAAACCAGAACACCATAAAATTCAACTTGTCATGTGATTACCCCGCATAGAATTAGAAAGTAATGATTTTTGGATTCTTTCCTCTATATGTATTACTAGACCTTTCTTTGTGCCAAATTTCAAGATTCGAAGTCAAGGGGAAACAGCCTATATAGATTATTGAGTTAGCGAGTCAATATGGAAATATGTGATCCAATGCAATAGAAAGCATATTAAATATGACATATTTGAACAGCTTTTTATTGCGTAGAAAGAAAAGATTGAGTTTTTTACAGGTCTATTAGGTCATAAGGCCTTACTATTTCATATTGACACCTCGAGCCATTCCTGAAAAAAATGTTCTTAATAGACAGACAGAAGAACAACAAAAGATCTTATAAGGGTTCTCTTTTTTCATTCCGATGTAAAGAACCCAAAATATTAGGAAAAGGGACACAGTATATATCCCTTTGAAGCTTCAAAAACAAGACAAAAAGCACAAGTTAAAATGACAGCGAGTCTAGAAAAATATTTGTCATCGTATATGATTTCTTATTTACATTTAATCTCAAAATTAAATTGTGCTATACTATATATATACTATATGGATTGATAGTCCCACACCTGTCGTTCCCACCAAACAGCAACCTCTGCCCTTAAATCAGCCACATAGTCAGTGGGCCGCATGAGCAGTGCAGCACGGGGGCCTGCTCCAGCTGGCTGCACTAGTACGCGTAAACCCGCACCACTTTCCGCACCACATGCTGCCGCACCTGCTAATGCCCAGCGCCGCAGATGATACGCGTATCTGGAGCGTAACCGATATTGGGTTAGAACAATAGTAAAGGTGGACATCTTGGCTTGCAATAAATTATGCAGCCTGTCATATTATATGGGCAAATTTCCATCATAAACCACAGATACAACTAACCGCACATGAGTTTCTTCAAGTGATATGAAAGATTGTGATCAGTGAATTCCTAGGTTAAGAAAATTTGCATTTAATCCGTCTGAATGACTGGGCTAACAAATTAATGTAAGAAGACCAATACCTTCGCTTAAAAGTATCCAAATGTGTCTTCAATAGCAGTAATGCCCTCTGTATACATTGCAAAGCTGCTTCTTCTGTTGCATACTCAAATATGGCAGACTTCTTCCCCTCTTCTTTGACCTCGGTGGTATCTGCCTTATCTTCCGAGGAAACCTCACTGGGCTCGCCTTCTTCTTCAGTCTTCTCTTCCTGAACTTTTACAACTGCATCGGGGTGTTTCTCCTTAGATACAAGTCTCTCAGCAGCGGCAGAAAGGTAGGTCATGCATTGCGACACAAAGTCTTCTTCCTGCTGCAACTGTTGCCCCATGTAGTAACTGTTCAAATACTGTATGGCACCCATTGACACATCTGAAAATGCATATAAATATATAGGTCAATTTTAAAGGTCTTTTAATTTTATTGTGACTATCTGCAGAAACACATTGTTTATGGTAATGGGAAATGGCACCCAATAAACATTTGATCATACTTATTTAAAAACCAGATCCATGAACAAAAGGTAATTTCTATATGACATTTACAAGACAAGATCACTATAAATTTATGTTCTCAGATTCTAGCTGACCAAATTGGCTCGTTAATTTGATAAATATTTTAATTTTGAAACCTATTATTAAAAAATCGAGAACTTCTTAAGCCATTTTTAAATGAATAAAAAATTCTTGACTTTCACTCCATTTTCCTTTATGGTAGATACTGTCACCATATTTTCAACTTTTATTTATCTTTTTCTAAGCTATACACACTCAAAGTTACATTCATAATGCTGTGGTGGAAAGGGTAAAATGAAACAAATATAATCTGTAACATTATGATGTAGGTCTATATTACTGAGAAATCATTTATTTATTTATTTATTTATTTCATTATAGTATGAAAATATTGATTATTTTTGACATTGTTTTTGAGAACTAACCCAAAAAAGTTGAAAATACAAAATCTTACCAGAACCTCAATTGAAAAGAAAATTGTGAAAAACGTGACCAAAATTAGCTCAAAAAATTTAATTACCGATAATGCAACCAATTATTGCTAAAATTCTATATACTGAAGAACTCCAGAAAAATTAAGATAAACAGTACACAAAAGGAGAAGTTAAAAACTAAATAAAAGATGAGCATTGTCCTATCAGTCATCAGATTTTAAAGAGAATCCACGAAAAGAAGTGAAATGTCATTATACACAATAGGCTATTTGACAACTTCAAAAATATACCACAATTCGGGGTCATCCTATTAGATTATAACGTAAATAAGCTTATTGCTTTTAATTTTCGGAAGAATAAGTTTATATTATATAAAAAAAAGTAAAGAAGTCACAATATATTTTTGAAATTTAATCAGCGTCGCAAACGCCCTGTTATTGGTAAAAAGTCAGATGACGTCACGGACAAGTTTTTAAATCTGTAAATTATGGTCCTTCTTTCTTTTTTTTTTAATTTATAACTATCACCTTTTGCATTTAGTATAATTGTTTTTATAATATAAATTCATAACATATTATATTATATAAAAAGAAATGAATTACAAAAATTATTTAATTCACATGCAATGCATATGCTAATGTATATATCAGCACTATAATCTTATTCCAAACATATATCATAGACAAATAGACTTTTCCTGAATGTTGTTGGATAAACAAGATGTTATTGTTAAAATTGATAGATTAAGTACTTATTCGAGTTGGGTAATTAAATTTACTACATTTATATTGTAAATACTTAACAATTTGTAAGAAATTATATTTTTAATTGTGTAATAAGCGCTTAGCGATAAAAGATAAAGTGAACTAACTGGAAAACAAGGTTAAAACATTCCATTGCAAACAAAAGTATATAGTTAAAAATAATAAGGTATGAAATAAAGTATAAAGGTATGAAATTTTTTAAATTGATTTTTTTATAATAAATAATCGTCTGACGCAGAATTTTTTTAAACATATCGTTTTTAATGTATATTCTTTCACATTATATCAAAATTTTAATTTAGATAAAAAAATATCATTAGTACTAAAACGCATTCATACCAAAATTTTATATTCTTATTCTTTTGGTTTATAGGCATTGATATCGATAATAATGTTTAAAACACTAACATTACTTATATCGAAATGATCTTCACACATAAAAACATTTGAGTGAGCTACAATGCTGTTTGGATCTCTTTGGGCTAATTGCAGCCACTTTTTTCATCTTAAAATTTATTGGCACTGAAACGAACACTTTGTGTCGACTTTTATAGACGTATTTGTACATTATGTCACTACACTCCATTTATACACCATTTTAATATGAAAATAAATAATAATTCCCTTCAGTGGGCAGAACTGTTTGTTTACATTGCGTGTGACGTCACATTAGCCGCCATTACAGAAATTGCATTTTTAGCGTGAGTTTGAAAATTCAAACTTTAAAAGTAATTTATGTAAAAAATATGGCGTATATCCTTGAAATATAAATGTAATGTGCTTATAATACAAAATAGAACAATTTAAAAATTCAAGTCAAATAGCCTATTATATCATCAAAAATATTGTAAAGAAACAAATTCGTCTTCAAAAAGTTAGCCATAAAAGTAATGAGATAAAAGTAGCCAAGTCCTTGCAGAGCTTTTCTAGAGAAAAAGACCAAGTTGTAACTTTGCGTATAGATTTATAAAACATTGTATCTGTCACAACACTGGTTTTGGTTCTTATCTCTCTATCACTTAACTACCTATATAACAATAATTATCTCTTTGCATAACTCAAGTTGTTAAGCAATAAACATCTGAAAAATATCAAGCGCAACCCAATATCAAAGAACTATCAACATTTCTGGGACCACAGATTATCTATCTCTATTCTTAATATCAATCTTTTCTTATTTTTTCTTGTCACTTAACCTCATTCAATCAAGTCAATTTTTTTCCCATTATGTCATTAAATTTTTTTTAAAAATTAGGTTTTATTGCCAATAATCTAATTTCACTAAAATTTAATTTCCTTTGATTCTCTTTGTACCTTATAATCTATATATATAAAATAAAAAAAACTTAAAATTTAACCCCAAATACAGACAAAAGAAAGATTTAACTGCACACAAATGTACCTGTACTATTAGCACGAAGAGCGATCTTCCACAAATGGTCCATCGCCAGGATGTGAGGATGCGCCTGGTCTTTGCTGTCGGGTCCAGCCTGACCGAGCGCCATGCGTGCCAGATTACACAACTGCTGATACAGACTCAGGCCCATTATGCTGATTGTCTGTAAGTATTTGGATGTTGTAATCTATTTGTACACACACATTTCGAGTCAATACTGAACTGAAAATTTATTTAAGAAGTAAAATTAAAGACATCAAATAAACCCAAATTTTATTAATGGTGAATGAATATTTTAGTCCGCCAAAATATACAAAGAACCATTATAACTTATCTATCAAGTTACAAAGTTTTCAACCCATCAAAATGACATTTCGTTTTGCGAGTTACGTCAAATTGAAGCAAAGTGACGATAGTTTTTCTCCCTCTACTTTCTGACATATAGGTAAAAAATCTCTTAAAGACAGTTAAATGTTTCATAATAATTTAGTTAGAATTTTGCTTTAATTTTTAATTCAACTTTAAAGGCTATCAAAAATCTTGTCTCCTCTATTAAATTTCTCAATTATTAGAAAAACATTTTTTTTATGATGAATGTTATTTTCATTTCAATAAATAATAAAAAAACAAGATGATAATATTTTTTCTTGTGAATGTTGCGTGTATCATTAATTATCATATTGACTTATTTGGTAACTTTCCAAGTTTTCCAATTTTAAGGCACAAACACATGTGATACAATGTCGCAATGCAATAATTTCAACACATCATGCGATACGGGGGATGCTGAGGATACAAGGAGTAGGGAAAAGTAAAGGGGAATACATATAATCTTACATTTTACTCTAATCTTCAGTTCCTTATCTTAAATCAGTTTTTTTTAACTCTTAAGGACATAGTATAATACTTTTTCGGGTCTCCATATAATACATGATATTTCCTTCTTATAGAGAGGATAATATATTGATAAGATTGCATGCATTTTGCAAAATAAATCCAGAAGAACAATAGGTCAAGCAGGATATTGCAGTGACGAGATTATGAAAGACTAACTGTTTATTGGGTTTTACACCTACATCCGTAATTTCAACCCGATAACAAAATAAGCTAGTACCAATATAACAATTACGGATGACAGGAACATGAGCATGACTATAACTCACCCCTGAGTATTTATATTGTTTAAGCTATACTTGCTCTACTCCATTTAACTAGAGCATCTATTTTATGCTGTAGGCATCGACAGTCGGCAACGCACAATACTCCAGTATGAAATTTATGGTTATGTGAGAACATGAGTAGTGTAGCCCAAAAATGGTGGCAACAAAATTGCTTCTTGCTGCCATAGAACAGCCTAATCATTCTTCAGAAATCCACCCATCTTGTCAACTTGTCACATGATATGGGGCATGCTCGGTGCAACACCCAAAAACATTGTGTGGCATTACAGCAATTAAAACCCTTGCATAACAACACAGCAGTACTGCACAGTGTATCTCTTGCTCTTAGTGACGATTTAAATTTCACTGAATAACGTCCCAATAACAAATGACATAAGTAGAAGGATATTCACTCTTTTGTAACCATCAAAATATATGATAACTGCCATTTGGGTTTGTACCACCATGATGATACATTACATACACAAAAATATTTGTTATTAAAAATGTATGCTAAGTTTTAAAGGAATGTCCCAAACTTCCATTTAACATACATAGATGCCCCCCAGCTAACACATAATTAAAAATGTAAAGTGAATAAGGTTCAGAATTTTCTTACTGACAAAAAACGCTATAAAGAATTATACTCCATTATAAACTCACCTCCGGATCAAGTGTAGGCATTTTTTCAACATAAAGAAAGCGCAGTGCATCAACTCCAAGTGCATGCTGCTCCGAAGATTTTGTGTGAGAAAGCAACCAAGAGTAGAGACAGTCTGCACACTCAGGGTCACCCTGTGTGCTCAGACACTCCCAAAGTGTGTTCACTTGGTCTATGCTTAATCTGGAATTAGATTGATATTCAGGAGACAATTAAAATAAGGCTTAAGTATGTAAGCTGTGAATCAAAGCCATAAAAGGTATGTAAAGAAAATGATGTTATCATTTTCAATGTTATTATCAGTTTTCAATATAACAATTAAATGTATTTTTTATTTAAAATGTGCAACTCAGTTTTGACAATTTCATAGGGCAATTATTAAGAGAAAAAATAAATTAGTGTTTTTCACTGTTCCGCAAATAGTTAATTGGCCCGTTTGTAATAGTTTCCCATAAGTGAACTCGAGATTTCAATGCTCTTTTATGACTTATGATTTTCATACAAAAATTTTAAAAATTGGTTGAGATTATCCCTTTGTATTTTTTTAATAAATAAAACCCCTCAAATACCAAATTTAATTTAGAAAATACTGGGAAATTAACAATTTATAATATTATTAATTTTTAGTCATTTGTATTACAAAAAGTAATAAAAATGACTAAAAATTAATTTAGTTAATTAAGCCATTAGGATTTGCAAATGCAAAAGTTATTGGGTATAAGTAGTAAATTTCTTTCCAATAAGCCATTTAAGTCCTGTAGACTTAAAATGACTTTTTTCAAACAGAATACAAATTCCATAATAGCAAAATCTCTTAAAAGCTATAAAGAATATTTTTTATTTCTAACAGGAAACTTTCTGTAAACTCTATGAATTCAAAATTTCATAAATAACATGTTCTATTTTCTATATTTTGGACACTATTTATGTTCATGAAAAATCTAACACCAAACTATTGAATTATTATTAAATTTTCTCTAGTTTACAAGAAATTACTTTTCAGAAAAAATTATTTTAAATGTTATAACGAAATTTAATACACCTGAAACTTTTGAGGTCTTATTCCATATTTATAGATAGTGGTATTTTGAGTTTGTATTATTTACTGACATAAATTTGAGTTTTTGTAATGTAAATTTTAATTAAGAATTGTATTTAATCAAAAAACTACAAAATTTATCAAAAAACAAACCTAAAATTAGTAGGTGACCCCATCGGAGAGAATATAGTAGTGAGGAATTGCAAGCGCACTGTGATCTCCGTGATGTGTGCGTAGTGGGATGTGCCAGCACGCGCTCGCCGCGTGCTCATGTAGTGCCGCAGATCTGCCAGAAAAAGCTGAAGCATGTTGCACTCGCGTTCTGCCCACATCACAACCTGCGGAATGTGCCTCAATTGTAAAAGTTGATGATGTAGTCTTCAATGAAAATATGAAAAACTATTCAATTTCCATTTTAAGTAACTTCAAGACTAACACCTCATTAGACGATTATATATTTTTATAATAATTTGTACCAAATTTTTCCTATGTTTGATACAAATTATTTGTGTCCCAGAGTTGACATAGACACATGTCGTTAATTTCAAGTCTCATGATAAGGAGATGCTTGGAAGATCATACGACATTATATTGAATGTGAAACTGTACCTGCAAATTATACTTATAGACATACCAATTTTTCAGACAGTGAATTATTAAAATACAATTTTGTATAATCTAAATTTTTCTAATTCTATTTCTCACACCTATTTTATAATAATTACATTTATTTAACATATAGAAGTGAGCTAACACACTGCTCTAAAATAAGGTAATGCTTCATATGATTTACCTTCATTATAAATGTTTAACAATATATGCTCTGGTAGAGAAGTTAGATAATATCTATGAAAACAATCTGTCGTGAAGAAGAAAGTTATTACAAAAAAAAATAAACCAAGCTTTTCTCACCCTGCTTTAAAAAATACTGCTGGTTCAGAATCAAAAATTTGTATTATTGAATTTCAATGATCTAATTGTCTGCAAAATTATTTCACTTTTACCTGGTGCATGTCCATCCCGCGCAACTGCTGAAAAGATGAGAATAATTTGGGAAGCAACCGAAGCGACACAGCCACAGACCTGAAATACATATTTGAACCAATGCTATGAAAAACTTTCACTTACACAAAGCTAACAACATTTGAAGCAACAAGTAACAGCTTTGAACAAGAAAACCCACATTGGGAATATTGGTTATAGGGAAAAAGGATTAAAAATGCATAGAATTTTATCATTTATTTTTTCATATTTAGTATGTTTATGACAATCTCAAAAACTTCTAAACTATTTAAAACAAGGGCCACATGGTGATAAATGAATGAAGTTTTGATTACACCGCTGCCATCTTTTGGGTGAAGTCCTCACAGCGCACATTTTGTAATCAATCCATATTATTTAAAATGCCTAAATATGATATAGTGTATTGTACAAAAGCATTTTAATACTTCATAGAAACAATAGTGTTTACTATGTCAAAAATCGAATCTCATATTGACTCGCAACATAATGTCTTTACATTCAATAATGTTTACTATTTCTATCGATAAAATACTGTACTTATATTGTCTATACAATTATCTTAGCAAAAGTTCTTATTTCTATTGTTTTTAAGTAACCTCTATGTTGCTTGTACAGTCCCTGTACTGTTAAACTATCAAAGCTTTACCTAAAGTACAAGTAAGAAACAATTAAGTTTGATAAATAAGGAAGTCTTGCCGCTATGGCAAGACTCTAAATGTGTTTATAATTTTAGATTTTAGAAGTCCATTGACAAGGAGTCAACATTTTTAAATTTTTACATTTATACATTGTGGTAATATAATGTGAAAATAAGTGAAAGGTATTTTATTTTGAAAAGTAATAAGTCTCATTTTAAAAAATTGTTATTTGTTTGTATAACATGTTTTATTACAAAACATTAAAAAAGTAGATATTGGTTTCCTCGGATATGTTTTTTCTTTTCTTTAAACTTTTAATTTACAAATATTCTTTGAAGACAATTTTAAAAATGATAATATGATCATTGTATACTTTTTCACTATATTTATCTTTAACATAAATATGAGTATCATTGTATCTAGGAACTCGGGAAAACGCGAAGTATATGTCTATTCGAAAAACAAGTACTGGTAAATATTATGAATGGCAAAAATGAATGTTTGTTTATAAATAATTACTGTGGATCCATATAGATGGCATTGTTTACAAAATAAACAGCTTTGACAAATAATATATAGAGGATTCAAAAATTTATTTTAAATTGTTTATTTTATGTCATTAGCAGTGAAGATAAAATGATAGCTCAATGGTTTTAATGAAGTATTAAGTGAAATATGGTTTACCAAGAAAAAAAACACCTTTAAGAAATAATATATAGAGATAACATTGTATTCTTGGTGACATTCAGGACTGAAACCAATCACTGAATCTTTGAATAGATAAAATCGGTACAAAAAACATGTGGAAAGAAAAACATGTGGAAACATACAATTCATTGAAGCATTTTAATTATTCTCATTCAGTAGATGGATAACTATAGGCATCTGCTTACCTGTGATTCGCCAGATTATCCAGGCAACCTTCTATGAACTTAATTCTGATGAATTTGTCAGTACTGAAGCAAAGTAAAGCGCAGAGAGCTTTCTCAGCTTCTAAAGCCAAGCCTTCACCCAGCTGATCCTGAAGAAGTCAATTCAAATGTATCTAATTAAACCAGTAAAATATAAGTGTAAAAAAATAGGTATTGAAAGAAATTTACTCTGAAATTAAGAACATCATGTGGACAACTATTAATCCCGCCACCTCAGTTCATTTTATTTTTTATATGTATCTACTAATAACAATCTTCAACTATAGAAGCATCATTGTTATCCATCACTTATCATCATTATACAGAGATAAAATTCCTTCCTTTAGGTTTCAAAAGCCTAAAGAAACATTTTGTAGGTTCAACCTTAAGATAGTCGCCTTGAATTTTTTTATTGTGTTAATAATTATACAGAGAGCATCACTAATGACAGTGAGAGGGTGGAAGGTCCAGAAAGTATTGCGAATTAAAAAGCAGAGCACATCCAAGGGAAAGGATAACAATGTTACATTTTGGTGCAAGAACACCCTTTTTCCGACTCCTAGCCACTAGCGCTTATACTAAAAATTAACATATTTTTACCTCCTGTAATAGATACGTTGGTCAATCAGTGATTAGATCTGCCAGGTAATATGAATTTAAATTAAGATTTGTTTACTTTTAATTTAATTTTATGAAACTTTTTATTTTTATGGAATTTTATGTAGGGCGTGAAGATAATTTTAGGATCAAAATTGAAATTTCGTTATTTTTTTATTTATAATAACTGTAATTAATTGTTAACTGAAGAGAACTCTACATTCTTTATATACCTTCTTTGGGGACTTGATCGATTGTCGTAAATGTAAGACATCCCACACTTTTTTTCACAGTAAAATTAAATTTTATTTCAAAAATTTTAAGCTTTTTCAAAAGAAATAAGTGATACCAAGTTGTGAGACATCCTTTCCCTCTTAACCGAAATCTGTATATTTAAAGATTTTTATTGGAGTTTACTCCTTAAGAATCGATTTTCATATATAGTGTCCAGTATGAAGTTTTATTAGAAATAAAATCAGAAGTTCAGACCGTTAAAAAAAGTGTAACAGTTTGTAAGATTGGATGTAGGAGGTAATATCCGAAACTACTCATCCGATTTCAAAAATTCTTTCACCAATATTTAGAAAGGACCTTCAGGATGGACATAGGTTGTATATTATCCCGTTAAAGAAAAAATTTTCGTTATTATAAAAAGTTGAATTTTGTAAGTTTGGATGTAGGAGGTAATCTCTCACTACTGAACCACTCATCCAATTTCAAAAATTCTTTCACCAATATTTAGAAAGGACCTTCAGGATGAACACAGGATGTATATTATCCCATTAAAGAAAAAGTTTTCATTTATTATAAAAAAGTTAAATTTTGTAAGTTCAAATATAACAGGTAATCTCCGAAACTACTCATCTAATTTAAAAAATTCTTTCACCAATATTTAGAAAGGACCTTGAATGGACACAGATTGTAAATTATCCCGTTAAAAAAATTTCACATATTATAAAAAAGTTAAATTTTGTAAGTTTGGATGGATGATTTTGTAAGTCTTATGAACGCTGCCTTAACGGAAGGAATAGAGAGATATATTAATAGATGATATTAATATTATATTTATATACAGTGTTACCTATTTTATACATTCCAAGACAATCGTAATTAGGGAGTAAAGTTCCGTGGCCCGTCCGAGCTGACACGCACAATGTTTTTATTGTCATAATGATAAAAAAGTCTAAACAATAATTTTATTTTTTAAATTTTTAGGAAATTATTGTATTGTCATCGGTTCTGATAGGTATACAAAATTTTAAATATTTCGGATGTCTGGAAGTGGGTGGAAATTTAATTGAAAGATTCCATTACATTCATAAACACACACATGTAAAGCTAATATAAAGTATGTTAACAAAATTCAATTCAATTAACTGTTCCATTTTTAAAAATACAAATATTTTACATAAACGATACCGACATTAAAAAAATAATAGTCTTTTTTTGTAAGGTTTATATGTAAGACAACATTATCGTTTGAAGTATATCATTCTGCACTTCGATATACTCGTATATGCGTGTTATTAAATTTTTTTATCTTTTAGCTTTGTTTTTTTTTTAAATATCAAGTAATGTTTGTATTTCTAACCTCTCTTTATGCAAATCTTTTTGCTTATTAAATTTTTGGATTTTTTGAGTTTGCCTTTTTAAAAATCAAATTCTATTTAATGTTGCTAAGAATAGAAATAATTATAACAAAACGGTTCCTGTGAAAAATGCATTTTGTACGGAAACTATATTTCAAACCAAGTTTTATAGTAAAATATGATGATATATGGTGATATGATTGTAGTTTCATACATAAATTTATAATGTATATTCTTTCATGTCGTACACAATAAATAATTCATATTATAAAAACAAATCACAATAAAAATGTTACTTGAAAGTTTATAAAAAATGAAAAAATTATTAATGAGTTATTAATGTCCAAAAAACATCATAAATTAAAGACTTAGAGACAGCAAAACATGTTATAAGTTGGTATAATTGATTGTTTTTCATTAAGAATCAGGTGCCGTAATTTGAAATTGTTTCAAGTCTTTCTAAACATTTTTGTTTTTTCCTTATTTAATTGCTTTAATTCACTTTTATGCTTTTGTGTATATTAAGTGTGATATTCAATTATAAATTCATTTGAAATTAGTAAGAAAAGTTAGAAACATTCAAATTGCGAGACATTTTATTTTTTTATAAGAAATAATAGAGATTGACATTTTTTTTAATGTAAAAAAATTGTCAATATCTCATTTGTGCTAAACTGCATTGGTTACAAAATGATTGAAGTATTGCTTGATCATTAAATACTGTATAATCATGAATAAAATACAACCTTTCAATATATAGACTACACAAAATCCACATCCGTGTAGAAATAAAAAAATCAATTTTTTGTCATTTCGCCTGATTCACAATCCAAGCCTTGGTTGATTACATCCTTATAAATAGAACTCAACAAGTCATTTATTATATTGGTACATAAATAACAAATAAATACAATGAACAATGTATTACTTTTCATTAAAATTTCCTATTAAGATCATATTTTCCATTTCCCTATGATATAATAATTAGTAAATATTTGTATTACTGGAACCAAGACTAAATGTAGCTTGTTACACACCGCTAACTGTAATCATTTTCGTCACCGTTTTCTATGTTAGCTACTCACAATACAATCGTCCTGCACGAGATCCCACAATAATGTATTGCCTGGTCTGCAGACGTCGTCAACAGCAGGGCGGGGTGCTGCGCCGGCAGGTGATGGAGGAGACGGAGGCCGGCGACGTGCACCTTCCAACGCACCCATCAGTGCTGTGCCACTGCTGATGCACTCGCTCAAACACTGCGCCTGGGAAACGAGCAAGAATTACATATGGGTAATAAGCATTTTCTTCAATCATTTATCAGAAATTATCACTTTAAAAGTTTGTAACTTTTTTCTTCAATTATTTATCAGAAATTATCACTTTTAGGGTTTATAACTTTTTTGAGTAACTTTTACCATTAGGTTATTTTACTGAGCGGCTTATAATTATTTCTATCTCAATCTCTAAACAACCATAATTTTCAGTACGCCATGATGACATTTATAAACAAAATACTTATGCGTCTACAATGTAAAAAAATAATCAATAACACTTTGTTTTAACCACAGTCCATCCATCAGGTGCCACATTTATATGCAATAAATTTTTAAATCTCAAAATATTTTGCACTCATCAATATTTTTATTATGATTTTTGATTTGGAAAATGCAAGCAGAAATACGTTAACTAGTTTACATATTCTTTAACATACACATCACTACTTTTTATCTTATTATTTTATCCAAAAAATTAAAGTATTGCATTAGCATTGAGTAGAGTATCAAATTCGGGGCAGGGGGGTGTTTTAGGGCAAAATGATAGTGAATAAGCAGGAACCACATTGAAATCTATATGTATATCTGTAGGTACGTATGTGAGTATGTACTCTTTGTACACTTTCAAAGGCTTGCTGGAAAAATTTAGTGGTGTGTCCGATTGCATTTGGACTTTTTTTTTACTCATAGTGGCACATACATAAAAATATATCACAAGATTCGGGTAACTATAGGTTTTAAAGATGTAAGCCCTTATAATTTAAACATAGATACTATAAACTCTTGAGGAAAAGTTATTAGATTTAAATCAGATAAACAGACTCTTTGTTTTTGTACATATTGTCTGTCCATACATATTCAGAAGTTTATCTGATGCATGCAAGGTGCAAGACAGACAATTCACATGTGACGTTATCTACAGATGATAAAATTATTATCCATCTTTTCAAGCATTGTCCGTTTTTGACACTCCATCAAGCTCACATGCTTCTTCATAAAATGGACATGCAATTTCCCTGAATATGATAAGACATTGATTACATAAATTTGAAATTTATTTTCATCCCACTGCACAGAAATTATTCCTTTCAGAAAAACATACCAAAAAAAAATTAAACGGGGATGAGAAAATCTTCATAGAGATTGGAACAATGTAATTTTTTCAGATGAAGTGGCATTTCAGAGATTTGGGCATGGTTTCCTATGAGAATTACCGCACACTGTAAAACAGCCAAATAGTGTCTAAAATAAAATAGAATGTTTGGGGCTGTTTTTCCAAACATGATTTTGGCTGCCTTACCTTTTCAATAATCATCTGAATGCAGAAAAATTAAGTAAAATCTACAAAAATAATTGCTAGATTTTAGTCCCAATAATAACACTTAAATTCTTCAAGAGGATAACAATCCCAAAACCAGCCCACTATCCGCAGAAACTGAAAAACTTCAGGTTGCTTCATTGGCAATATTCCTTATATAGCCAATGAAGTGGCTTGCAAACTCTCCAGATGCGAATCCTATAGAAAATGTGTCATTAAGAGTCATTAAGAGGAAAACGTTTCTTAATTTCAAGAGCTCTCATCTGAAATTCAAAAGATTTGGCAGTCTCCATCTAGAAAATATGTAGAAAACTTAGTGAACAGCATGCTCCATAGATAGCAAGTTATAATTAATAATAGTAATGATTGGACTGAATATTAATACATTGAAGAATTACAGTTGATTTTTCAGTCTCTTTTGTTTTTTGCTACTCCCGATTCTTTTTTTCTGACTGTAGATAGTATTTTACAGTTCTCAACAACCAAAATTATGCTGATACTATCTAACAAGGAATTTGAAATTATTTTAACCCTTTCCCCTGTCCTTGCGAATAGTGAATGCCGTGGTTGGTATTAGAAATTGGTAAAATCATCGGTTTATTTGCAATTAAAAAAAAACATAACAAGGGAAGACAGGAGACAGGGAATTTAAAAAAAAAACCATCACAAAAAAATTATAAAATTACAGACCACAGACCCAGTGCAAACCGCAAATGGTTATTGAACATGTGGCACATAGCTACTAACAAAATATGCATAAAACATTAGCGCCAAATTCATCAATTCATATATATACTAGATCTTCAAAACTTACCAATGTTCAAAAAATGAAAATATTCTAGATTATTTTAGGATTACAAGTTGTTACGTAGAGCTCAATATACCTGCGCGGCAAACCTCGCCAACTCCTCCTCACAAGCCGAATCATCATCAGGTTCATCATCAAAGTCAGCCATATTCTTATCGGATCGCGCACTCATGGCAGAAGAAAGGCTACCACCTTCTGCATCCTCCCCTTCACCTTCCTCGCCACCGTTCAGGGCCTCCATCAAGCGTAGTTCCATAAGACGGCTGGAGGGAAACGATCATTGAAATATTTGTGTCAATTTATTATTTACAAGAAAAACAATCTGCCAATTTATTTTATATTATATTATCTATTTAAGATTTATACATTTTATATTAAATAATGTATAGATCTTTCACCTCATGAAAGTGTCTGTCACCGTACTGTTTGCACATCTCATCTATTTGAATGAGGTCTTCTTGATGATCACATAAATTATGACAACTGTATTTATAATACATGTCATAGTTTAGATAATTTACAAGAAAACCACACTTACACATGTACAACATGCGCAAACATCTCTGTGGTCTCCTACAAAGTTCCACATAAATATTTTATCACCCACCGTGCATCAATATTATCACAGAGCGCTTGACACTGTGGTTGGGCAAGAGCAGCAGCACGGCGCAGCCCTGCTGCACCGCCCTCACTCCCTGATGACTCTTCCTCTGCCTCTGACACAGACTCCACCATTTCACCTAGTTGTGCCTTTGCTATTTCTGCTGCCACTGAGGAATGAAGATTTGTTATTGGTACTGCTTAACAAAGAGAATATTGTCATACTTTCCAACAAAGCAGAAATTGGGACAATATTGTGTGTAAGTAGAATATTTATGCCAGAGCATACTTACAAAAGTGTCTCGCTTTCATGTTTTTGTGTCTTTTCCGATACAATTTCTTTTTCCTTGGCCTGCGAGCTTCCTCTGTACCGCTACTCCCACTTCCACTACTTCCGGCACCATGCTTACTCCTTCTGCCAGTGCAACATAAAGATGATTAATTATCAAAACTAATTTAGACAAAGCACAACAAAGCTTAATCTTAATACAAATAAAGTTTTTTGGAGTTCCGTATTACATTGCAAGTATGTAATTAAATCTTATATTAATTTTATATAACATAATAAAATATGTAACAGTTTTACTACTGTTCTAAGTCACTTCACCAATATAAGAATTAAAGTCAATTAGAAACGTAGTAATACAAAGTGATATTATCAATACAATGCACATTGGAGCATCACAGGTAGACATTAGATGTAAATAAGATTTGATAAACACGTTAATCTAACATAACAGCCAAGAAAAAAATCCGTGTTCAATTTGTAGAAATGCAAAGTGAAACATAATTTCCTTTTTAACCCCTTAATTGTGGAGATTTAGAAACAAAACTTAACATCGTACAGTAGTTTAGTTACAACAAACATGACATTTTACAATTTGTGCGTAACCATTTGCAATAGGTTGCTTGTGGGGTACTTGGTTCATATGTATACAAAATAAATATCTCAAATTAGTCTATTTTTTATTTTGTTGCATTAATATTAATCAAGAAAGTAAAATTTTTAAATTAATAGAGTTTAACATATAAAGAAAATTTAATAACCTTTCTTGATACAATTCAAACACAAGTCAATGTGTAAATTAATATTAACATAATACTAGCCTGCAAAGAACAAATATGTCAATGTGCATAACCACAGACAGTTATTTATGATAGATAAGAAACTTCAGATGAAAATTTTGCATCGTTACTTATAGGTGCTTATAGCTAAAGATACGCAGGGCACCTAAAGGCACTGTTCACAGTCGAAGGGTTAATAGCAGCCATATGATATCTGATGACACTTCAAAACTAAAGCCATTTAGTACAATAAAGATACTGTCCATATAATTTTTTTAATACCTTTACAATTGATAGCTCTATCTCAAATTGCAAATTTATATTCATATGCAATTTATTAGAATTTCTAAAACAATGAAATAAATTTTTGTTGGAAGAAATGAAGAACCAAGATGTTTTTCAATGAAATTTCTCAGTTTCATCAGGTTCACTGTTTCTAAATGTGTTAAAACTAATTGCAGGATTTATAACAAAGCACAAGCTCACGAAAAACACTTAAGAAGGCTGCTATCCAATAACGAATTTTTGTTCCTCTTCTTAGGTGAACGTCTCCTTCTCATTGTGCACTCTAAGAAGATGGAATAGCTAAGATCAAATCCGATAAACGTACATTCATCAAATGCTTCTATCGAAAATCGTCCTCAGATTTAGGCAAGTAGGCGTTTGTATTTTATGAGGTGTACCACAAAGAGCTTAGGCACAAAAGTCTATCTAGACTGGGCGCTCAATAATCTTTAAAATCAAATTCCATTAAAAATTATATAATTGCACTATACTTTCATTAGATTCATTTTACGTTATTGAGTACAATATTGAAGAAAATGTAAAGGTAACTAACTTACTTTTGGCAAGACTTCAATGTAACACCATCTTTCTTTGTTTGATGATCTTCTTCGTCCCTCAACCAATCATGCTCTCCTCCTGGGGAAAAGTACGAATTAATGTTAATTAGTTAAAAAAAAATAATTAAACTTCATTTAGCTGACTTAACTCATACTCAAATACTTAAATGATTGAAAACTGATGAAGCTGTTAAAGTGAAAGTAAAAGCAACGAGTAAAAGTGAGATAGAAATAATTAGTCAAAAGCCTTTTCCCCACAAAATTGATGGAAACAAATTCATTTCATTAAAGAAAAACTAACTCAATAAACAACTGTGCTAGAGGTTTTACAAACTCAAAGGCTGCATTTAATTTTTAATCCACAAATTTATCAGCAAAAGGTTTGCGGTAAAGACAATATACAAGATAATGTAAAATGAAAAAATACCTGCTGCCAGAACTTGGTGATGCTTAGATTGTTTCCTTGGAGTTGGACCTGCTTCCTCACCCGATGTACTCAGCTCCTCGCACTAATGAATTTATAAATTCCACACAATTATTAGTTGTATACAATATCCCATAATTATAAATAATATTATATATAATAAAATTATAAATAATATCATTATGCTTAATTAGCAAATATGTTTGCTATATATTCCCAAAATATCTATGAAAATAAAATTAATACCAATCTGCCCTAAGTTGGTATTAATTATATTTTTATTACACAATTTATAGATGTAAACACACAACCAACAACACACAAATAATTTTTTAAAATCATATAAAAATTATTTAACTGTAACTGCTAAAATGCTCCATGATTTTACTCGAATTTCTATGATAAAAATACTTCATATGATGTGAAGTTAAAGGTATGTTTTAAAAATATACTTACATCTTTCTTTACTCACTAGAGTAAAATATGCCACACATAGAAACATCTCAATAGAATTTTTAATTATATTTGTACTAGCATCTCATTAAAACATTTAACAAAGAGACAAACAAGGGAGATACTGCTAAACCTGCTTGGAAGAAAAAAATAGGAATAAAGATTTTTTTTATATCTGCGAAAGAGACAGAGAGAGTTGACAACTCATATTCTAGTTATTTTTTTCATATATAACTTGGATAAATCCTGATATTCTTCATGTAACATAATAAAAAGTTGGTTGTTTTCAGAGAATACAAAGACAGAAAACAAATGTTAGAATGGCAACTTCAAATCCTACAATCCGAAATAAATTCGAACCACAAAAAAGCAACTCACCGGATCCTCATCCGAATTTGTTTGATCCATACTGACACTGGCTTCTGATGAGGAATTATGATGTGCCTTACAAGGTGCAGGCGGTTGATGCAAATGACCATCCTCGCCCGCACCAACTGGCGGTGTAGTGGGTAGGGTCACTGCTGCCACTGACGCTCCCCGTGACCACATTACTCTCATCAAGGCTGATGCTAGATACAGGCTCTACGTAGTGGAGATATTATATAAATTAAGTTATATATAAAAAATGTATACGAAAAAAATAATAAATACCAAATATTTAAAGATTGCACACTTATGAGGCTATTAAAGTGTAAGTAAAAGCAGTAGAGTCAAAAGTCTTTTTCAAACAAAATTTTAATAAAACAGATCATAAAACCAGGATCTTCTCCTCAGTACATAAGTACAAAAAAATAACTTATAACGTTAACAAATCAATTAGTAATGCAATTATAAAATAATTTTTAAGATAAAAATTAAACAGAGTATCAATAAAGCAAAACAAAGATAAATGTATATTGTTAGAAACTTCAAATTGTCAAATAAAATATAACCCCTTAAATGATTCGGATAACACAACTACTAAATGGTAGATTTATTATGCATATGTTTAAATACAGATTTACACAAAATGTGCAGTTTCACAGATTTCTCACAGGATATTGGCTAAAGAAGTTGGGACTCCCAGATAAGTCTATAAGGCAAATGCAAGGAAAATGAAGATTTCATTTCAACTTATTACATATTCTGGTAGCAAGAATCGAGGTATACAATTTTGGAAGCAATCATAATTTCACTTAATTTAGAAGATACGTAGACCAGTACACCTACCATTGAGGTAGCCAACATTGTTATGTATAGCAAAATATTAACAATAAATTCATGTAACATATCATTTAAAAAGTAAATAAATAAGCTCAATATATTTTTAGGGATAAAATCAGGTTAGATGTCATAATATTGTCTATCTGCCTATTTATTTAAAATCGAAAACAAAAAATCTTCATGATCCTAAAAGTCTAAAATTGAAACTTTTTTTCTAAGTATTTGTGTTTCAAAAACTGTAATATTAATACATATATTTTTCCAACAGTTTTATACATCAGAGTGCACTTCTATTTCTATAAAGCATTACACTCCTATAATGAAATTGATAATTAACTTAATCAAAGAGAAAATAATGGCAATTTCGCTTCACTTGTGATAATCTTTTCAATTATAATTGCATAAAAATATTTCACCTGCTCAGTATGCTCCTTTGGCGGTAATGCACACAGTAGACTATACAAGTGAGCACAAGGTCGAGGTGACAATGCACGAATAAAACCCGGCAGCAAATCGTACACCTGACGTCCACAATGCTTCAGCTGAGCTGCTTGCCATAACAGTTCGACATGATCTGCCGAAATCCTGCCCTCCACTGCCAGAAACTTTAAGATCATATGTGACTGTTTGATAACCTGATGAAATAAATAGATTTCAGTACTACTCTTTACAAATATTGCTTTTTTTTAAATCATTTTCATTGGAATAAGGTTGATATGTATATCTATAACATAACACTATATCCCACTGAGATAGTGGTCACGGTTAATGAGCCACATAATACTAGGTGTATAATGTAACCTTTATATATTTTTTCTATTTTCAGACTTTTGAATTTTGAAGACATTTAAATTCATTGTCTTCTTTTAATAACTGCTAGATTTTAACTAAATATATTTTTAGAGCTCTTATTTCAAATTGGGAAAGAAGCAGTACAAGAAATTTAATGTAAAGGAAAAAGTTGAATGTCACAAAGAAAATTTTGGGAAAAGTAATAGAAATATAGCTTCCATGACAATTTTTTTATTACAATCAGAACATTAAGAAGCCTGGTTATACTTGATACAACTGCCAGCCGAGGCAAAGGTGAGACTAGTTGTATCAGGCACGACAGGCGCATTCAATGAGTTAAACTATTTGTATAAGTTTCACTACCATGCAGATTGTCAAATATTATGAATACCTCAACATGTAAATTGGGCCCAAACAGGTGCTCGATAATGTTATTCCTTGTCAACCACTGTGCTAACTGCTGACCTGCCACTTCGGCCTCAGCTGCTGCTTCCCCGCTACAAAGCTCGTTATAGGCAGCAATGTGCGCATTTATCTGCGCTACACCTGCTAGTCTCATAGTCAGCGTGCTGCTATTGAAGTACTTAAAAGCGAGAGCGAGGCCATCCCCATCAAAAGCTATTGGTGAGTCCAACGGTTCTTTAGCTGCCCCCCACATGAAATCTGGTGACATTCGATGTTGAAAAAACAAAATAAATAGTTAAAAAGAAAGAATTAGTCAACCATGTTGAGAGGATTAATAAGATTCTGAGAGATACTCAAACAAAAACCAATGAATGAAATGTATATTTAACTCACCTGCCATCGTTTTCACAACTGGAAGTCTAAGATCCTTATCATCTAAACTACACATATATTTCAATATCTTATTTCTTAATGGCATAAACAACTGTGCTACTGCTCGAAAATTAAGCCACAACTTAAGATTGCCCACAGCAGCGACAATCCCGTGCGCCAACGATAAAGGCAGAGTCTCGGGTGTCGCCGTATCAAACACAGCCATCATGGCACACACACCACCACTTTTACAAAATAGGTTCACATTCCGTAACAGATAAACTGGAATCTCTGTGTCGTGTAAGTCGCAGAAACAGCTTAAATTCGATATTTCTTGCGCAGATAAATCGTCTAGTCTACTAATAGCTGAATGCTTGCAAGCTAGATATAATGGGAAGTTTAGTAGAAATATTTTTGAAACTATGTGCATTAGTTTTTCCTTCTGCTGCATAGACCAGACTTCATTATCGTCACTGCCACTTGAGGGTATCGTTGCTTCTTCTGCTTCGGCAATGTTCTGGTCAGATTCAGGTTCCACATTCTCCGTTTCCCCATCAGTCTTTCGCTCCTCTTTATCTTCTTTTGCGATATCTGGTTGGACAGTAGTCTCGCCGGTTGCCGGTTCGACAATGTCAGCAGCAGCTTCCTTTTCATTTTGAGCAATACTATTGGTTGATGCCAGTTCATCTTTGAGCAATTTGAGTTGACAAACTGATAAGCATAAAATACTTTGAACGACTAAGTTAAATCTCTCAAAATTTTTGATGTCACGATAACAACACATACATTGTCTGGAAAACAAAAATTAATTATGGTATAAATATATAATACAATTTTTAATACTAATACTGAACAATTTAGTAACAGACTATTTTAAAAGATATTATAATAAAAGAATTCGTTAACAGAAAAATGTTGACATTGTTGTCTGTTACGCATTGTTTATGCATTTAAAAACGTTTCTCGATTATGTGCAAACTTATATATTACCTTTGGGGCCAGGACAATATATACGCCAATACAACTTCTAATTCAGATTTCTTTAAAGTAGGATATTGAGAAACATCAGCGCTCAGTCTAGCTTCACCTGTTTACAACAGAAATTGACGAAATTTTAACAGTAGCGTTTATATGTACCGCCAAGCACCAACAGAATAAATTTTAATATTTTTGAAATTTTATTCCATTTCAATGAAATAATAATATAAATTCAGTTTAACAACAAAAAAACAAAATGCACTTAGACAAGAATTACTTACATGTCACCAAAAGTTGCGAAAATTCAGAACAAACGTCACACATTCTCTCTATTATATATATAAATAAAAAATAAGATTTAAATTTTTTTGAATATTCAATAACTAGCTAGCCTATAAAGGCTTCTATAACATCTTTTCATTATTATAAAGCTGAAACATTTATCCAAACGTCAAATATGATATTCTGATCAGCCACCATTGTTGTCAAATCGTGCAGCTTTGAAAGGAGGTGTTCATAAATGGCCCATCACATTCCTTTCGCTGTACGTTCGGGATGGGTTCGGATAGCCGTATTCGTTTTATAATTAGTTTGATCACCTAGGAAGAGGATTTTTTTAATGAGACTAATCACGAAAATATACATTTTTTTTTAATTCTTTAAGGCATTTTTCTGATAATTTAAAACATTATTTATTATTATCATTTAACATTTAACATATTAACGCCATATTCATATATTCTTGAACACCATTGAAAAGTGAAATCCATTAGTATGCATTAGAATGTAAAAAAATGCTTCGTATAAACATTTTGAAGCGATGATACAATTACAATTTAAATAAAATTTAAACAGGAAGAATTATTGTCGTTTTTATTTTTTATGAATGATACTCGTTGCAATACATCTACACAAACATTGCGATTTTTAAAGGCTTTCAAAACTTGAGGAATATTTTACCTTAGAATAAGACGTTAAAGGTCAAAAAGTAAAGAAAACATACAGCGGCTTTCTGTAAAAAATTACTTACTGTAAATATTTCAATAAAAGTCTACATTGCAACATATCACTAAAATTTAACGGTATTATTTTAAGTTTATAGTGTTACTATTTTTATATCATAAATATTAGCTAAGGCACAATCATCTTCAATGATACCATTGACCCCCTTTGATATTTCATTCTATTACCAAGGATTTAGCAATAAATTAGATGCTCGGAAACAATGGAAAAATTGTTAAACTATTTTAGTAATACAATATTTCAAGACGATTTCTTGACAGGACAGCTAGATTGTAAGCAAAGAATTCAGAATATTCTTCTACAAGATAGTGATAAACGCTTAAATTGCAGAAATACTTTTTTTCTTCAGCAATACTACTTCATGTTACAAAGTGTCAACACTTATTTCGAACTAAATATAAAAATACAGTCCATATATCCAACATTGTCGGCTAACAAAATAAATCTGTGAACGTGTTATTACTACATCATTCACTTTTATTGGCTGTACCAATCCTAGTGGCAATCTTTATTAACGCTAATAACTCTAAACTTCGGGAGAAAATAGGGAATCTTACGCAAAGCTAAGCGCAGATGGCGCCACAGAAATAAGACGTAAACAAAACTAGCTACCAAAAACGCTATAGAAATTGGCTGTACGGTCCCTATTTTGCAACAATACAGAATAACTGAAGAAATTATTATTTAACTATGCATTTAATTTTTTTTGTACATATATATTTATATAACGTCAAAAATATGTTTTTGGCTGGAGAAGGATTAGGTTATAACAACTATTTAACTCGAGTACGAATAAATACATGTTTATATAATTTTTTCTTTTAAAAGTATAATTAAGTCATTACATTCGTCGCGAATATTGGATTTTAATTTTCTTGTCTTAACATTTTGTGGCATTATTAGCAACGACTAGATTTTCCAAGCGGCTGCTTGAGGACTATCACACGATAGAATCGACAGATACTTTTTAAACATCTGACATCCGGTATTAAGAGTTTTCCTACTTTTTTTAATGTTTTGAAATATTTTGCTATTAACCGCCTAAAAAGCAATTAAATATTCTATTAGACAATATTTTAAAAGTGTTTAAAACGACTGCATTTAACTTTACATATTTAAAAACAATAATGTTATAAAGTTCAGTTATGTATCCTACATTCGATTCGCAACACACCACTAGGGAATCTACTCGTAGCCAGTGAGGAATTTCAGGCTAAACTAATAAACTGATAAACAGTTTCTTGGAGCTATCGGAGACATAACAATTCAAATAATCAGCCCAACAGACATGATGTACAAGCCGCAAGTGTAACACAAGACAAAGAAGACGTTATAAAAACTCTAGATAAAAAACATTTTACGTTATTCCGATTCTTAAATTAATAAGTAAGTCACAATAAAATATTAAGTCAAACGACATTGAGGAAACTAAAATTGAATAATAACAAATAAACAATACAAAGTGAAGTGATGCAGCATTTGTACCTGTTCTGTGAGTAAAATTATTTCGTACCAAACCCCCTTTTCTCATCCTTTTACAATAAGGATATTACCTTATTGTTTCCTATACTCTTGTCATTTCTTTAAAACTGTTCTGTTACCTTTCGTTTCGTTTCTTATTGCTTTTATTTTATATTTTTCATTTTATACTGTTTTTGTAATTTATTTATCTCATTTCTAACACCTCAAAATTAAAACGGAAACCAATGAAACGAGTAAGGCAAGTACTTTTCAAGTGTAGAACGCGATGTAATATAATAAAGTTCAGTTAGCGAGTACTCAATGCTTTTGGTGATATCGACCTTTTATACACAAAAAGTGAGGCCAAAACAAGAGAGGACAATACACAGTCACAAAATTTGAGGTAGCGCACCGCGACAGAGACGGACGATCGCCATACGATATACAGGATAGGAACACAGATCATATACTAAACTCGGGAACCCCGTGCCCCAATACCGTGGGATGAACAAAACGGCCCCACCGTTGTCGTGCTTCATAGTTCGTCGCTGAGTGCCGCTGGCCCACGATGGTTCTATACATAGGTCATAAAAAAACTATCATATTAAATTGTCACTTCTAACTACCTCACTACTAGTACGATAAACAAACTATCCGAAAGCATATAAATACCACCGCTAATAATTGTTTTTCACTTGCATTTTGACGTCAGAAGTACGCGCATCGCGCGCGGCGTCTTCAACCCTTTACTACGCGCTTATCAGTGTATCTTTGCAATAACATACCCCGCTATTTGTTTGTTGATTTGTAAGTTTGCAACATGGAACTCCAAGGTCAAGGTATATAATGTAATATATAAAATATAATGTAATATAGTGTAATATATAATGTAATATATAAAATAAAAATGCATAATTTTAATTTCCCTTGGTCCCACAATTTTTTGTAATGATGCGTAATTGTTGTAATATGTTTTTACATATTGATAAAAGTGTAGTCTGACATAGAACCAATATAGCCTGACATAGCCTGTGGATGCTATAGCTCTTTATGTTAACTCATAATACGTCTACGAGATTTTGTACAATTTTCCCATGATTTAGTAAACGGGACATGCCAAAGACAACCACGAAAGTGTTTGATCAATGCTGTTAGAAAACTTTGATAATGTAGAGAATATAGGCTTTAGTCCTTTACATAAAGGTGTGCTTAATTTTTGTAAGTGTCGACAAATTCTATGTATAAACTTGTAAATTGTAATAGACCAAAAATGTTAAAAAATACGGTCACTGGCTTAGTGTTATTGAGGGTTCAATACCCTCAATAGCACTAAGCCAGTCAAGATTCGAGATTTGCATTGCTCATTAGTAACAACTGATGAGCAATGCAAATCTGATTGTGATTTAACTCAAACTAGTACGTCTTCCCCCGGTCGCGGAGGAAGTACTATTTTTTTAATATTTTATTTTAGTGATCTTAGCGAAATATCGTAACATATGTGGTTAATAGAATTATATCAGGTTGACGATTCAGCATTGTGTATTACTCAACAATTCGAATACGTCAACATCAACAAATGTTTGTGCAGATGAAGTGTTATCACTTTTTGTGGAGGCTAAACTTATGAAACATCTATATTTGTTAATAATGAACCTTGTTAATAGTAAGATTTCTAGTAAAGTTTTATCATCGTGTCAAAGTGTTTTGAAAGATACGAAAAAGTGTGTCCCTAGCAATGTGGTAACGACGGAATCAAAAGCCGAGATCGAATTGCAAAGTTTTTTAGATCACACAGCTTCGGGGATCTTAGAGTCAGAGAAAATTATTTTATTAAAATTAATATTAATAGTATTTCAGTAGAGTCAGTTATTTTAACTTTAATTGGAAAATGGAGTTTTGACGGGAGTACGGGTCATATTGAGCACAGCACAGTCTTTCGTGGATTCTAGTTTATATGATGACAGTAGTTTATTTATAACTTCTTACGTTTCTTTGCAGTTAGTAACAAATTTAGATAGTGAAGCAACAACCAAAGAGCTTGCGAAAAGACAGCGATGAAAATCATTTTTAATTCGGTTTGTCACCTCGACATTCATTGATTCGTTTCTTTGAGTATTTCTTTCAGGTTTCTTTAGAATGGATTTTAAAAAGTAGCAAATTAGGTCAGACGACGATAAAAAATGTTATCTGATAAGAAATTCTACGTTCAAAATCAGTTTAGGTCTCGATTAGGCTTAATTTTAAATAAACCACGAGGTATCGAGTGACGGAAATACCGCGAGAAAATCGTTTTTGAATTCAGATGTTTTAGCTGAAATTACAAACTTAAAGAGATTTCATTGACCGTTGTTCTACAATTTTGCAGGCTTTATCTTCGGGATACAATATCAATGTATTTAATTAAATCAATTCGGAAATAATACGACTTTTGGTACTGGAATATGCATGGTACAATCTCCCAGCTTCCGTCTACCGAATACAGATACATGGCTCAGAAATTGTAAATCACGCATCAGTGCCTATCCAAATTATATAAAGAGGCTGCTGAAGCTAATAATAACAATTTGAAGGCATTTAAACTAGACCATCCTCGAAAATGGCTCGGGAATTTACTAATACCAATTTAATGAACAGACTCATGTTACAGTCAGATCCCTTCGTCACCAGCTTATAGAAGCTTCCCCGAAAGAAAAAGTTTTTTTTGTAAATAGAAATTTGCCTAAAAAAATTAATTAATATTTTGCTTAAAAAAATTAGAGCTTTTTCCTCAATTTCAGTATCGTTTTTTTAAATTAATTATTTATGATTTTTTAATAAAATTTTTTTGAGGATATTAGGACAAGTGTCTGTTTATTTAAGGCTTTTTTTTACATTTATTTCAATTTTATTTTTCTTGTCATTTCTAATCAAAGTTTTCATAAATATTTTATGTAATATAATAAATTAGGTAAACAACACTTTATCTTATTATTTACAACGCTATTGTTGCCTACTTTTGATCCCCTCCGGCTTAGGACAATTTACCACCGTGCGACCGTCAGAACATAGTCGATCGTCACCGTCAGACGATGCAACGGTCAAAGGAGTTCTCTACGCGTCGCGCTGGGCGATAATTCAGTCGTTCGAACCGAGGCGTTGCGATGCACGAGCTGCAGTCTTTGTTTACCGCGTACTGGCTATTATTTGGTATTGTCTTATTTAATTATTGGAGATCGTCTTCGATATACGAGCATTAACGCTAGTTACATTTACGAGTAATACCAAAATTCGACAGAAATCCGATCTAATTAGATTCATAGAAACGAACGAATTGGTAATAACGCATTTTTTGAATTCGGTGAATATTAATATCTCTATTTTTAATAAATTGGAAGGCGAAGAAAAAAACATAATTAATATATTCGGAAGTAGGCTTGAAGTTCGTGAAGCTTTAACAGCAAATTTTGATGACCAAAGCGAAGGAAATTCTTTTTAAATAGAGAATCAGTTAAACTACTTAGCAAAAACTACAAAAAATCTATAAACGATGCATGCTCTTAACGTTATTTCGAATCATGTCGAACTGTATTCGACGTCAGGACCTCAAAAAAAACTATTTTTCGTAAACCAAACTCAAAATTTTTCTATGCGGTTTGAAAGAATCACTTGCTAGGAACTGAATTATATGCATCTGTGCTATATGATCTATGCTTGGAACTACTTTCAGTACGATGAGACTCGACTCTTGCTACAACCATGTAATACATCTGAGAGAAAAGCAGTCGGTATTCATTATTTTCACAAGAAAACGTTAATTCACAGATCTATCGCTCAATTTTATCAATGAGCGTTTTCTTGTATAAATATTTTGTTAAATTTAAAGTTATTGCTTTTTTTAGTAAAGGTTATGTTTAGAGAAAAATTAGTAAAAAAGTTCCATTTAACGTTTTTTATTATAGAAATTCCAAGTTTGGGGAGATATCAATACCCGTAATGAGGACCAAAAATATCTACTTCGCTAGAAAAGAAGCTATAAAATTATTTCTTCCTATCGCACATTCCCAAGGCTTTTTTAATTTGAAATCTTCTGATACCAATGAACACCTATTTCCTTGCAACTAACGATTACAAAAAAGGCGCTTTTAGTTAATTCGTTAAAATTTGATAAAATCAATTATTTTGCATCATGTTTGTGTACGTTTGTGTACGATTTGGTATAATCACGACTGTTCGTGCGCACATAGCGAGAGAATTTGCCAGTGGAAATCCTCATTGCAAGAGCAATGCGTATGATTTGATTGTACATTAGGATATTCAGTATGTGATCTGTGTTAGGATATGCGTCTGCGCCAATTATGGACGTAATAACCACGCGCCAATGATGTTATTACTCAATAGACATGTTATACCAATATAAAACGAAAAATAAATATGGCCACATTAGGCCAGTAATCTATTAGATTCGACCTTACAAAACGTCACGAAATATTATATTTGGTATACTTCCAAATAGGACGTTTTAATGAATACCCTAAGTCTTCGTTTTCGAATTTGAATCTTAACCACCCGTAACGTCATATTGTAAAAATGGCGGCAAAATTGACTTTTTGCCGATTATTTCGTTTCCGAAACAATAAATCCAAGTAAGTACAATAAATATAATAAACTGTATAATTAGTACAAAAATGTAATTGTGTAAATAAAATGCCTTAAAAAATATAATATCCATCCGCTTATACAGCAAAGGATTGCTTCTTAAAACATTGAGCCGACAATGGCGGACGCAACGACATGAATCACAGAATACTATTTTTTTAAATTGATTTTGCAATCAGTTACTACAACGATTGCGACGCAGTTTTTTTTTTGAGTTCCCGACGTCGAATACGGTTCGACATGATTCGAAATAAGTGCATGCATTGTTTATAGAATTCTTGTAGTTTTTCGTGATGGTTAAATGACACATATTTAACTAATTCTCTATTTAAAAAGAATTTCCTTTGCTTTGATCATCAAAATTGGCTGTTAAAGCTTTATTAACTTCAAGCCTGACTTCCGAATATATTAATTATGTTTTTTGCTTCGCCTTCCAATTTATTAAGAATAAGAGATATTAATATTCACCGAATTCAAAAAATGCATTATTACCAATTCGCTCGTTTCTATGAATCTAATTAGATCAGATTTCTGTAGAATTTTGTGTATTACTCGTAAATGTAAGTAGCGTTAATGCTCGTATAGCTGTATTTGCCGCACCTACCAAACGGCGAGAGCCACACATTTTAAGCACAGAAGACGATCTCCAATAATTAAATAAGACAATACCAAATAGACAGTACGCGGTAAACAATGGCTGCAGCTCGCGCATCGCAACGCCTCAGTTCGAGCGACGGAACTATCATCCAGCACGGTGTGCGGAGAATTCCTTTGACTTTTGCGTCTTCTGACGTCTATGTTCTCACGGTCGCACGGTGGTATACAGTCCTAAGCCGGAGGCGATCAAAAATAGGCAATTCCGAAATAAAACATTAAATTTATATTAAAAGGGTTGTAAATAATATAATAAAGTGTTGTTTACTTAATTTATTATAAATGATAAGAAAAATAAAATTGAAATAAATGTAGAAAAGGTAGCTTTCAATGCTTATGTTAATTAATATTAATCACTATTAATTGCCAGATTTGGCTTTAAATAAACAGACGGTGGTTCTAACATCCTCAAAAAAATTTATTAAAAAAGCACAAATAATTAATTAAAAAAACGACACTGAAATTGAGGAAGAAGCTTTCATTTTTTATGGTCATATAACAGTATACAAGTAGAGCTATTCTACCACCTATCACAGACAGATGCTTTGAAAATGATGGAGTCCTAGGAAAGTGAAGTTTGTCACTTTTTCATCACTCCCTACTTAATCTTGGTAGGAGTTCAATATATTACGAAAAATTATTACATTAAAAGAATAATTCAGTTATACAGTTTGGATTTTCCAAAATACACGAAGTTAATGAAAATAGCAATCCAAGGAGCCTTTTTAAATTTCAACAAAATATTGCAGCACCATCCAGATTATTTTTAAAAATGCACAAAATTTCATAATTTTTCTTTCATCATTAAATGTCATATGAAGGAAAACAGTTTTCGAAATAAACATTTCTATTTTGCTTTCATAAATATTTTTGCATTCGTAAATATTAATCATTGACCAAATAAAACGAATATGATAGAGATTAGCTTTTCAACGCTCAATCTATTTTATTTTGTAGAATACTGTTACGTATACTACTTAGTTACGAGTTACACGATTCACATATCCATAAGCCGATGCTTTTAATTCTGTTAGCCCTTATATTGATGTATGCAATGACGTCATGTCAAAGAGACATATCGTTACAAGCTATAAAATTGGTCTTCAAAAAACACTGTAGTTGCTTGTATTCATTACAATTTTCTCTTTTATACATAGACTTTCTTTGACTGTATATGTTATAGTGCGCATGTAAGCACTACTTGAAGTCAGTTTTTTGTTTATTTTATAAGAACTTACTGAACCTTTTTGACAGAACGTTATAGAATTTATATATATTAAAAATATATATATGCAGATTTCCAAAAACACATTTGTTTGCATATAAATATAATAATAAAACACAAAGTTTACAAAATAAAAGTCAGCTGATAAAAATAAGTTACTTTATTTTCAAAATAATAAGAACTTAACCATTCAAATGTAATCAGATTATTTATGATAGATACATTTATTTATAATTTGAACACAAATTTAGATTGCTGCTAATATCATGTGTTTCTTAATTCTTTGATGAAATAAACACAACTGTCAATAAAAAATAAACTTTTTACCAATATTACTATATCATCATCATTTGTCCTGGTAAAATTTTTAGAAATTATGGAAGTAAATAAGATATTTGGTTTACAAATATCTAGTTGTCATAATTATAGCGAATATTATGTTTATTAAGTTGCAAAAATGTATATTATTAAATAGAATATGTACATTGTAGCACAGCGCAACATTACAAACCATAGACAAATATCATTTGTTAGTACCGAGCGATTACAATTGATTTTCACAATCAAATGATGTACTGATAAAAAAAATCAATAATTGAATTCAACTGGTATTCATTTAATCAAACCATATTTTATAGTTTAATATTTGATCCAAGGCCATAAAGCACATTTAAGTGCTTATGTAGAAAAATGGAATAAAATAATTTTCACCTCACGTAGATACTCATATTCACTGTAACTCTGTTTATGTAGTTCAGTTATATTGGTAGTATGTATTGTATCCAACATTCTTCATTATTTATTACTTCGTGTTTGTATACTACTTATTAGTAATTACTAAAGATCATAATTATTTAATCATAATTTAATGTTTCCGTTAAAATAATTCATAATCGCCCGTCACTACTGTTTAACGCCGTCAAACTTGTCACACTTTGAACAAGCTGTTTATGAATACATTACAATAGTTCACATTATATATCAATATTTAATTATCACAAGCACAATATCCAAAATATGTACCAAAGTTGTTTCAGTAGATGGTATATAGTGCCTTATAAAGGTCTTTATTTTTACGTCAACATATTGGCAAATGTGGCAAAGACGTTATTCAGCATTAAAATATATTTGCAAATGACAAATATATTTACATTTAGTTTCCAGACAATGTTGCATTATTCATAAATTAGATATGCATAAATCAAAGTGTATTCAAAATAAGATATTATTGTGGCACGTTATTCCAGGCAAGCAAGGGAACGCAGTGGGAGTGCATTTAGGATTCATAACTTTTCCACATTTTAAAAAGAAGGTTTAGTGACGTGTACATATGAGTTCAGCCTATACTTCAGCGGTAGCTAAAATATAGTTTTATATGACAGTTATAATTATTGAATATCTCATTTATATCATACTTATCAGTAGCGACATGATCGTTTCTTAAGATATTCTACTAATTTTAAAATTATAAATTTATAGCAAACAGTGACAATAATTAAGCGTGAAAATTTATTTTTACAAATATGAAGATGTGCAGAAAAAGATGTATTGTTTAAAAATTGTGAATTTAAAATTAATCGGTAAATTTTGTTCAATAGTATGTGGAATACCACAGATCTTATATGGGTGACCAGAATCAGACCGAAATATATTTAACCAGACAGCTCAGCTAGTCAAAAACTGGATACTTAAATTTATGCTTTAGTCAAAATCTGGATGCTTAAATTTCTGCTTAAAAAGCAATAGAAAATATTTGTGTTATTTAGTAATAAAAGATATTAAATAAAAAAGAAAAGTATTTCAATACTGTACGTAACAGTCATGCCATTTTTATAATAATTTATAAATTTATAAGTTTTATTGTATCATTATAGTTTTGATGTCATATTCTTTATTAAAGAATAATATAGCTAGCAAGCTAAGTTAATGTATAAATATACTTAACATCTAGATAACAATTTTCTTCAGTTTGAACTTTTTTTGTACTTACATAGTTCCTCTGTATAAAGACCTATTTTTGTGCAAATGTGTAAACATTTAATCAGTACTTAATAATACTTTTAAAACTTTTGTACATAATAAAAATATTTATAAAAATTTATATAAAGCTTAAAAGGCAAACAACCACAAGATTTTAAATATTATAATCATTAATATAGCTTTAATATACCTACGTGTAAATGCATAGTTTACTAGTTATATTAAAACAAATTATAATAATATCTTTCTTTTTTACCACATGGAACTCCAAGCATAAAATGAATGTGTAATAAGCGTTTAAGGGAACGGTATCTTTTCAGAGTGAAGGCTTTTAATTATTACCCTGTTTGGAATTTAGGTTATATCGCATACACTACGTACCGTTTTCCATACCATTTACATGCTGAAAATTAATAGCTACATGAGCAATAATAATTTCGTCACATATATATGAGCTGTGTGAATCTATACATTTTCAAAATCCAGTTTAATGTCTTTCTTCCTTCGTTGCGTGGATCCTCTGGGAGTCTGACAGATTTCAAGTTCGATCATTTCATTGTTCTTAGGGCTATCAATCTTGGGTATCTCAGCGATGTTCGAATTCAGATTGGAGGCATATTCTTTTCCTTCAATGTCTCTTTCCTGTGCAATGCCTTTCTCCAATGGAGTGGTGTTGTACGTTTCTACTACAATAACTTCGCTGTTCGGAGGTTCTTGGTCATTTTTTTTGTAAGCTGAATTCTGAAAAAAATTAACGTCGTTAGATTTGGAATTCAAGAAATGGTTAGATTCCTATGTTTAAATACTGTCCTTTTTGAAGTTATACTTCTTTAGGTGCGTTATAAAAAAATGATCAAACAAAAATCGTTCAGGATGCAATAAAAATCATGCACGATGCAACAAAAATCGACAGGGTGAAGTTGGTCACGATGTATCAAAAATCAGCAGGATAAAATTGCTCACTAAACATATATTTATGCGTGTAGACTGGGTACTATATTCAGGATAGTTATTAAAATATATTTAAAATGTATATCTCTCTAAGTGGGGTTAAGTTTTGGTATGTATTTATTTGCATTATAAATGATTACTTTATCATTTATCGAATATTAACTTAATAAATTTAACAATTCATTACATATATGTGTTTATATTAAATTGAATGCTGAGTATTCATTGAAATATTTAAAATAATTGAATTTAATTTTAAAATTAATTTTGAATGTAATTTAACTAATTTAATAGAAAAATTAAGATAATAATAAAATTAAAAAATAATAATTTAAATTTAATTAGTTTAATGTAAATATTATAATTACTATTTAATTATTAAAGGATAATGGTTGTAATTCTAAAGAAAAAGATGAAATTGTTTACCACTCTGTATGAGAAAATAAATTAAAATTTTTCAAATATAATTATTTGATTGAATTGAATTATATGATTGATGGTTTACCAACATGACATAATGTAAAAAATAAAAGTATAAAGTGCAACTAGTATTGATTACTTATAAATTTTGGTACTAGAATGATATTGACCAACATCAGAAAGAGAGCAGCAGATAAGCCATAATCAAAATGATGGGCTGTGAATTGTTTTTCATAAGAAAGCCGAATTACTGTGTTACAGTTGTGGAGGAATAATTCAACGGTCTAATGAACCCATGGTAAACATGGAATATAATTTACAAACCTGTCATTATACAGTGAAGTTCAAAGATAAACTACAGAAACAATAAAAAACAAGAGAATGAGTATGGAATATAGAAGTAAGAAAAAAACAAGAGAATGAGTATGGAATATAGAAGTCAAGACAGGATCCTAAATGCCTGTCAGCAGGGAAAGTTCTTGCGACTGTATTTTGGGTCACCAAAGGTATATTTGTCACCTACTTTGTTCACGAAAGAAGGATTGTGTATACAGCATATTACAGCAAGCTGTTAGAAGTTGAAAAAACTGATTTTCGCCACGCTGGCAACCCATCTACGACATATTGCTTGACCAGGACAATGACTAAATAAAGCAGCCTTAACCTGCGATAAACTCAGTAAAATACATTGAACATCTAAAATCTTTTTTATAGTCGCAACTTAGTTCCATTTAACTTCCACGTGATTGGACTCCTGAGGGAGTAGTCGGGAAGGGAACAATATAATGACGATGCAGCTGTTGAGCAATTGTCTGTTGAAGTGCTCCTCTTCTTATTGATGGAGGGATTCAGAAGTTCCTATCCGATAGAAAAAATACACTTTCATCGAAGGAATCTATGTAGCAATTCCATCAACGAAATTACAATTGCAGTTTTTATTATTACCAATAGATTTGTGAAAAAATCCAGTTTATACTTAAATAATCTTCGTAACTAAAGGCTATCATTAGTTAATTATATTATCTCATACGTACGCCAGATTCTTGCGACTCCTGTTTACTTGACACAATATGTACACGCTCGAAGTCTGCAATGCATAAGCAACGTAAAATTGCCAACAGCCAGGATATCAGCCAACATATCGTGTGTAACCATGAGCTGGCGAGGAGCACACTGAGAAGTTGGCTCAGTGTGAAAACTTTACTCGCCGAATCCATATGCGCATCCATGCTCGACGAGCATCTGTTAATAAATTAATTATTCTTACTGAATCAAATGGTACAAAAAAATTTCATTGTTTTAGTTGTTATTGTTGAAACAAACCACGAAAGCAGCTGTCATCATTGTTTTTTATAAAAAAGAATATTTAAATAGTTTACAATAGGGGTACAAATAGGTTTACAAGATAAAAGTATACAAATGACAAGGTTGAAAAGTGAGTGTTGGGGCAGACATAAAGTGGGGTTCCATAGTTGTCTATATCTCTTGAAATCAATTGATGCAAGTTAACAAAATGAAATTAAATAAAATTTCTGGCAGTTTAGAACATCGATGTAATGGATAGATTATGTCCATACAAAATAGACAAAAATATGTGTTAACATTTTGAACACAGTTTTTTGTTTTTGTTCGTTTGAGACGGCAATGTATCTCGCATAGTTGCGCATGCAGTATTTTATAGGCAGAGTTAGATACGTACTATTTATTTCTGCCTCGCTCTAGAGTAAAAGCAGTACAGAGTCGAACTCGATGAATTATTAATTTTTAATATTTTCTGTTACAGAATAAATATTTTATGTTACAAAATATAAACTGGAGTATTAAATGTTAATAAATGTAAAAAAATATGTTACATGATTTAAAATGACGCTCAGAAACACTCGATGATTATAATAATGTTTCGGAAACTATAAAATATCTAAAAGAGTTTATCCATATCAATATATTATATGTGCCTTCAAAAAGCGTTAATTTATTACTTTTTGCCCTTTTCCCAATTTCGATACATAATCTATTTTGCTATATAATGCGTTCTGATACTTGTATACTTGGACACAATCGCACATATCATATGTAACCTATGATTACATGTTGCAGGCTGCTCTAACAAATGTTCCAATAAAGACGTGAAGATATTGGTATTGATAAATTCTTGCAGACATGAACATGTAATGTATTGCCACGCATTTATTTCCAAAATATATGTCTTATTTTAACTTGTTTCTTATAATGTCTCCGTCTTAACACAAATATTCAAAACATCTGAAGAAGGGAACCTAAGTTTCCCTATGTTTTTGACGTCAATTTATTTGTGAAACCACAACTTACTATGAGAAGTTAAATTTGATGCACACGTTTCACATTTTACACATATACATATACACATATATATATATATATATATATATATATATATATATATATATATATATATATATATATCATCTTTATTTGATAGAAGGTTAACAATTAAAATTGAGAAATTATCCAAAGGTATACAGTTGCCATTGGATGAAGATCTCAGTGCCAAGGGAGACTTAGTACTTATTTATAAATATTTTTAAATTGATGTGAGTTTGGGTTGTTGTTACAACCACCGTGCTGTGTAATGATGCTAGAGAGTAACTTTATATGGTCTTGGCTAAGACGATAAGTGTCGATATGTTTTAACTTTTTAGTACAAATATAATTTTTGTATAATTGTTTCAAACTTTCAATACAAATAAATAAACCCAAAAACCCGGTCTTCCTTCTATACTCTAAAACGAGCTTATGTCCTTTTTTAATTCGTGTAATCAAAGGCCGAGACCCTCTTTTCATTACAGTTTTTTTTGTAAGTTATAATTTTTAGAGAATGAATACTATTAATAACTTTATCAAGAATTTTAAATATATCATCTGCATTATTTTCTGAAAACGGCTGCCTTAAGCCACCCTGATACATTTCCCTCGAGTTTAAAATATTGAATAGATCATTTGAATAGATCATCACGCTATTGTGATTTATCATATGACAAAGCATCCATGATCACTACTATGTCATTACCTGTAGATGGATAAGGAAATTATGTTTTAAAGATTTTATAATCATTAAATTTGCAACCGAGAAGTAGCAGCATCGAAATTTCAGCAGCATCGAAATTTGTTCGGCAGCCATCAAATGTGAGTGATAAAATGTTGACATTTACATCATGTCACTTTTGAAGACACGTTGATATAATGTTGGCCTTATGTTCAACTTACAGTCCATTAAATAGGAAATATTCGACTGGTAATTTCAGACTTTCTGTTACTGATACGACCATTAAGAAGAACGCTTGTTGTAGCCCCCTCAGCAAATTCTCCTGAAGAGGAACCGTTGCACACTAAACCAATGTATCGCGTGCTTGTCCAATTCTTTTGTTGGCATATGACCATTTCGTCAACGATTAGAGCACATGAAAGTGGACCACGATTTGATTTTGTTTTTATTTGCAAAGCTTTAAATGCTTCCTTAGTGAATCCTCTCGGGGTTGTTCTCATTCCACTTATTTAAAGTTCGCAGATGAAACAAGCATATTAAAAAATCTTCTGACGTATTTATATCCAGCCAGAGAGTTGAAAATTAATGTAAGTGCAAATTTTTTAATACTGTCTGTATATTTTGATATAAATTTTTTTTCTTGTTTTTGGTGTTACTTTTCAGTAAAATGTTATTGTATAAGTCAACTGCGGCGAGGTTTTCTCCGATGTAACAATCATTTTCCATAGTCGTTACTTTCGAAATTACTCGTTTTTCTTTTTTAAAGTCTATATCTGGCTTTTCAAAGTTCGTATTTTACGTAGATGTTTCTTTTGTGGATTCTTATTTTCTTGGAGAAGGACCAAAAACGATTTTAAGCGGGCTGTGACATCGCCCTGATATCATGCTGTTATTTTCTTGTTGATCGTCAATATAAAATGAAAGCTTTCAGTAAAAAGTGATACGTGAAAATAATTTATGTTTTCATGAATAGAATCTTAGTAATGCCATTTCGACATCCAGTGGAACCACAAGTTGACCTTTTTTATTCACCAGAATAACAGAACTCAGTGTTATCGGTAACTATTATTGAATTTTCAGGATTTTGAGATTGTAATAATAAATATTGATGTCTATACAAACAACGTACAAAAATCATTCACAATGGCAACTTGAATAGCACTTTGTCATTTGATCATTTAACAGCAATTATTAATTTGGGTAGTAAACCCATAAAAAATTTAATTTGGATTTTAGATAAATTATAAATTGCAATTACGCCATACTTTGTGTAAGCAAATATGTTATTTATTTTCCTTAGATCAATGGAATCCCCAAAATATTTAAATCTAAAGTTCACCATCAAACAGGGTGCAGATTTTTTTCTGAGCATCCTCACATTTGTTTGACTTGTGTAGAAGTTGTTGGTTAGGAAGTACTTGTTGCAGAGAACACTGTTTCTAGATGGAAGCCAATTTTCCTTTTTTCTCTCTTACATATTTGATATATTGCACTTTTGTCATAGATTTTTATATGCTCGTAACCATTTAAACATCATTATTTTATTATAATTATAAAAATAGAAAATTTAAAAACTTTTTTTTGTGAATTTGAGACCGATTTTCACATTTTTTCAATAACAAGCTGGCATGTTCGTATAATGTTTGTACATGTTAACGTCAAGCTTGTCGTTCAGAGAGTGAGCGTGAAAGCGTATTGTCTTTCAAAAGTGTATTGCCATTGGATGACAGTGTTTTAATGGCTCTAACCTATCCACTACATAGATTGTTTAGAGGGGTGGAGGATATTGAATGTAACTTTGAAACGGAGTTTAAAAATTAGAATATAAAACCTCATTTCATTTTTGAAAGAGAGATGTATGGAGAAGTTGGATTAGTCTTTAACATTTTAATTGAGATCTATATCTGAAACATCTTGTAAAATTTTATGAATACAAGTTTAAATTTGTTAAGTTGTTACATATGGGCGGACGAATATCATAAAGTTATAAGGGTTGCTTGTTTCACTACGGAACCATAGAAAGTTACGTGTTAACAATCTCGATGTCGTTGAACCGAAATTGGCGTAAAAGAAATGAAATTTGATAGAACTATTAAGGTTGTACAAAATTGTCATCAGCCTGTAAAAACTAATTGTCACTGTGTCCGTCTGTATGTCTGCATGAAGGTGTTGATAGCGGTATTAGCATTGATAAATCGTTATGCTTTCGCAAATGGCGAGATTATAAACGCAGTGATCATTATACTGGTGGGAAGAAATCAGAACATCGAGAAAGTTCAAATTACATTCCAACTAATAATAATATGTAATCCAGAAGGATACATATTATTATTAGTTGATACGCGCGTCGATGTATCCACAAAAACTACGCATAAAATGCGTTGTATTAAATCGTGGCTGTCATAGGGATGTACAAAATTATCGATATATATCGTATCGTTATATTTTAAAAGTATTGATATCGTTTTCGATGTATCGTAAAAATAATGATATATCGGTACGATTTTACAGATAATATTGGTGTTCTAAAAAAATCTAGTGTATTTGGTCTAGTTTAGCTCAATACATCAATGAACATTATTTCTAATAAATCAAGTAAAATATGAAATAAAAAAATATGTTTTTGTTTATTAATAAAATATGTACTTAACCTAGGTAAATAATATTTTTTTTATTCAAATACTTATTTTAGGTAATAATTAATATTAATCGAACAATCACCCAGGCAAACCAATATTTTCCTGACGAAGACAAAATGAAAACACATAGCTTGATGTGGTCTACAGTACGACTTCTGTTATTGGGTACTGTGAGATTTACAGTAGATGCCACTCTCTCCGACGAAACTGAGGACGCAGTAGATATCAAATATTTTAGAGCTATTTCTGAAAGGAGCGGGGTAAAATGGCCAGAATTTTATTGCATTCTTTTTCTGGGTATTATGGGCTATATGTTATTTAAGTTCGTTAGGTATACCACTTCTAGTTAAGCTTGAAATTGAATTGTTGCTTGCTGCGGACAACAATGTTTAGTGTCGCCATTGGAAAATATATCGATTTTGATACGTTTCCTATACTTATAATTTTATATCCAAATATTATATATCGCCAAATAATATCGATATAGCGAATAAAAATATATCGATACATCGATATTTCTTCTAAAAGCCTAAGCTCAACTAGGCTGTCATCTGTCAGTGCAATCTAGACAGCTCTGAAGTATCGTGTGCTTTGTACGTGACACCATAACTTGAAATGCCGGCTTGTGCTATTCCCACCTGCAAAAATATCACTGGATTGCAAAATAAACAAATGGGGATTACTTTTCATACGTAAATACCCTTACTTAATTTAATTTTCAATTAACTATGCAATTTTAAAGTATCGAAGTATATTATTGACAGAAGCGCGCCATTTTCGTTAGTGTTGTCACCTCTATAAAAAAATTTTACCCAAATTAAAACGTCTTAATTGCTTAATACTGAAAAATGTAAAATTTTATTTGTTAAAAAAATCGGGATTTGGGAGATGTGTTACGGAATTTTATGTTCAATTTCCCTTGTTATATTCAATTTTAGAATATTTTACCTATTTCGTATATAATCATTGTATGTAGGATTACGGAGACGCGTTAAAGAAACAAATGTTACTTTCATACATTTTCTCGTCTTCTTTAATTTCGAACCGATATTGTTTAAAATAAGTAGAAATTTTATCATGGCATTAAACGCTAATTAATATAAATAATTTTTTCTTCCCATTTTGGATGTTTCTAGTAAGGAATCGATTATTTTCAAATTTTTAACCTCTTTTTTAACTTTAAGACACTACGCTAATTGTTTTCTTTTTGTATTAAGAGTTAAATGATTTACAAAATGATGAAATTTTATTACGTTTTACTATTTTTTAGATTCCCAAGTGATCTTTTTCTGAAGTCGCGTTGGACTCGGCTTGTTCAAAAAAACCGACTAGATGCCCATTGGAAACCATCAAAAAGCAGTGTGATATGTTCGATACATTTTAAGGATAGTGACTTATATGAAACAAAAGGAGGATTAAGACGTGTATGTAAAGGAGCTCTTCCGGAAAATGTAAGTGTTCCTTGCCCTTAATGTATATATTTATATGTGTGTGTGTGTGTGTATGCTACTATTATGTAACGTAAATTAACGAGAATTTTTTAAATCACAAAAACACGGATGAAAGGGATATAAAATAAAAAAAATTTTATTACTTTAAAAAAATATAAACTTATATTTAAAAACATATAATAGCGCAAATAATTTTAATATTATTTTTAAAAACATCAGGTTCTAAGCTCGAGTGAAATTATATTTATTAGTACCAGAAACCCTTTTAAGGAATATATTTTACACTTTTGTTAATGAATAATGCGTTTTAATTAATAAAATAGCTTTAATTTGAAGTTTTTTACTAGTTGTAATAATTCACGGTGCGCTGTTTCTGTTCCAGTTTTTAGCTATTTCAACAGAAGACGTAAAATCTGAACCCCAAGAACAATTGCCTGAGCGTGAAACTACTGAAATTGGAATAACATTTGACTATGAGGTATAACCATCATTATTTTTTTTATAACTTCTTAAGCTACAAAATAGTCAGTACTATTTGTATACATTCTTTAGTCCATCAATTAAGATTAGTGAAATCATAGGAATATTCAATGTAACGATATGATGGTCAATTAATAATTTTTCTATCAAGCACTTTGAAAAAAATAACTTGAATTTGTCCATTTTTAATTTTTATAATGGCTATCGAATCAATATTTACTACTTATTAAATAACTGACTTATAAACTTTTTTTATAGACATTATCAAAGCAACCTTTCCAAACACCTGATGAAGACATGAATGTCATAAAGTTGTCCAAAGTAGAATCCACATTCGACACAGCAAGGTACCTATATCTCAAAGCACAATTACGACGAAGAATTTTTTTCTGCAAGAAATATATAAGAAAAATAAAAACTTTGCAACAAAAGAATCGTCGCCTCACTCAAAGAAATATAGGCTTGGAAAAAATTGTAATACATTTAAACAAAAATCGATGTACTAAATTCCAGAAAAATGAAGCAATTTGATTTTTAACAACCTCTTTTAATATGGAAAAATCTTTAATTTTCTTTATATCATGAAACATATCTATGTTGTTTAAAAATAAAGAATAATGTAAAAAGAAAAATTAGGAAAGGCAACAAAAGGGTTAGGTATTGTAATTTTGAAAAATGTCAAACCAATTTTAAAATTTAAATGTAACACTGGATTTTTAGGAATTTTAATATGTAACGAAAGCCTGAAATCACTATATGGAAATTTAGTCAAAACTGAAGTCATTGGCCTTTACACCCACCTATAAATGGAGTCAAGACTACATAGAACTGTTATTTGGATGTATAAGAATTCACGGAGAGCATAATGATAATCCAAATGCTAAACAGTTTACAGGAAATTATAATGTAATTTCGAGTTAAAAGAATCTGGTATTGGAAATTGCGTTCCGCTTGTAGACATATGTATCCTTAATTGCTCCTCATCTTTCAAGGCTATAAATTCTACCAGATTGTGGGATAAACATGAAGTAAATTATTATTTATTTAATGACTTAAATACATTAAGTATGGAAGAAATTGGCGGATGGCATCTTCATGATTTAACTAAATATATTATCGGAAATATATCCAGTAGTTGTCCATTATTATCTTTACAAATCTATCAAATGATCATCTTGTTAAAACTTATGAAGACAGTAAATTGTTTGAAATTTACGGTTTCACAAATTGATCGAGTTAAGAAAGAAAGGTGGATTATATAATCCCGTACAAGATGTTTTTTGAGATTTGCTGTATTCGTGATTAGCACGTGTGAAAAATATCAAACGGGAATTTCATAGTAACTTCAGATAACGTTTATTTATGGTCATCTCAATTTTTAAGCAATTCATTGATAAAAAAAACATTTTCTTTATTAGTCCCAACCATATAGTACTAAATAAATAATATTATACGTGGTATTATTGAAAAATATTGAGATCTACGATTACACCATGTTGGTAAATGCGAAAGTAGGATTAAAAATTGTTATTCCAAAAGACAATGTGCAACTAATTCTACCCGCGGTTTCGTTTGTGTGGTTATAGTTACAAACTTATAGGTACAAATTAAGACATGGAGCACCATGTAGAATAATTTAGGGAAATTATACGAGTTTTATTTTCCTGAATTTATAATATAAATGACAACGAAAACAAAAATATTTCCCTCTAAATTAGGGATTAAAGAGAGTGATTTTTTTGCTCTTTTATATTGCATTTGTAGCTTTTCAAAAATCACCTTCCGACATTACCTCGTTGTTCCATTTGTATACTTTCCAGCTTTAAATGAGAATTTTTCGGAAAAAATGAGTTTTACCGGGATAAAAAGTAGTGTCTTTTTGTGCGTCCGCCAATTGTCTCTGTGAAAAAAAAAACATCTAAGCGTTGGGCCGCTGCGACATGAAAGAAGGAAAAACAAACACAATTTGGTATTTATAATATTAGTTAGAATTAGATTTCCGGCAATAATAAGTACCTTGTTTCATTTTCCGGTCCACTAATTATATCTGTACAAATTACGTCGATGCGTTGCTCGGTTGTGATGCAAAAGAAAGACAAACAAACACACTTTTGCATTTATGTTAGTTACGATAACGTTTCCGGGGATGATAAATAGCTTATTTCATTTCCCAAAACGCCAACTATCTCTGCAAATCACGTCGATTCGTTACTCCGTTAAGGAAGGACAAACAAACATATTTACGCATTTATAATATTAGTTGGACGAGATTTCGGGCGATTAGATATAGTCTATGTCATTTCTCGGTCCGCCAGATATATTTGTACAAAAAACTAAGTTGAAACGTCACTGCGCTACGATGTGAACGAAGGACACATATTCACAAATCATAGCTTGTAAGGTTTTTAATTTGTTTGAAACTAAATTATAAATTTGAGAAAAAAACATTAGTTTCATTTATACTACTGAAGAACCTATTTTCAAGATTTTCTCTCTTATGACATGCATAATAAAAATGAATAGTTTGTAGTAAATTCAAATATACAATAAATATTTGAACCTATTTATTAGAAACAAAACGTTGGGCAGCATACAAATGAAAAAAAGATGATACTTTCTACTCTTTTTTTTTATTGTACTACACAAAAAGGTGGTAAAATATAAAAACCAAAAAATTATTTACAAAAGTACCAAAATAATTTTGTAGACTAATGTGTATACACACTCGTAGGCACACACGCACGCGTATACACTTACACACACATACACATTTAATGATAATGTATTTTGATACTCATTTTAATTACTAAAATGGTAAAATGTGACGTAAAGTTAGTAAATATTTTAACCTAACTTCTTCGACTATTGGTTATGGTCGGAATAAACATTTTAGAAATTTAACATGGCGGCTATAATAATACTTCATATAAGCCAAGCATGTACCACATAAATCGATGCAAATATGTATCGTACTGCCGCAAGCAGATATATTTATATACGCCGATTTCCCGTAGTTGGTGGGTAAATTTATTCTGTTGGTAACACCATGCGCGAAGGGCGGGCGCTAGTAGAAGGAAGATTTTTTTTTTGGAAGGAAGATTTGTTTTTGTTTAGTATGTGTTTTTGTAGCATTCCAATAATATTCTCTTCAATATACCAATTAAGGAAGGTTGATGAATCTGCAACCTTAATCACATAGATCTTTCAAACTTTTACAACTTATAAACATATAATTAAATTACGTTATTTTAATAAAACGTTACATATATATGTATGTATGTATAATATATATATATATATATATATATATATATATATATATATATATATATATATATACACATATACACATATACATATACGCATACATATACATATACACATACATATATATATGTATATATATATATATATATATATATATATATATATATATATATATATATATATATGTTACATAAAACTTACGTTTATTTAAATAAAACCAATTAAGATGTTCTTTTACTACTGATAAATGACTATTAAACGTCAAATATCATAAGTCTTTTTAGATATATTTTTACATATATTTATTATATTTTTTTATATATATTTTTATGGAAAATATTTATCGTTTTTTATTTCTATTTACGTATCCAGTGTTTAGTGCTGGCATAAAAATGACATTTAAGTCGAAAAAAATTATGAAAAGTAATTCACAACAAAAAGACAATTGGATGGAAAATAATTTATTCAAACATATTTTCAAAAAATTATTATACATGGTCTTTGTAACTTCACAAAACAATATTACGTATAGATACTAACACTTTCTGACTACCCAAAGTAATGTTACCTTAGTAGCGAAAAATTCACTTGTAACACTTAAACTAATTGTACTGTAAACGAATCAATTCTAAGTAAATAATACTTACCTTTCATCAACAACAACAAAAATGCTTCGTAAGTTTCTACAAACAAACAAAATAAAATTATTTTCAAATACAGTTATCCCATATTTCATTATTTTCTAAATTTGAAGAAAAAACAGCCAGTTGCCAGGAAACTTGCGAACGTTAGGCAGGGTTGTCGTGCAGCCGGCGAATATTAAGAAGCTACTCGAAGTTGGCAGTTGGACTATTATAGAGACGCAATTTAACATGGTAAGTATTTTTTCAGGGAAACTTTGAAATATAATAACATTTAGGTTACGTTTTATGTTGAATAGTGTATATAAATGGCGATTTTCCATCGCTTCTTAGATAAAATAATTTTTTTGGTTTATCATAGACAAACATTAATGACATCTACAAATAAGTATTTATACCTACTTATAATGTAAATATAAATACAATAAAACTGTGGTGATCATAGATTAGGTATCTATGGCGGAACTGCAATTTTCTTAGATGATAACAGTGAAAACCTTTTTTAAAATTTTTTTATAAATAATTACTTTATCGGAATTCTTCAAATTCAAATTTGAAACTTTTTGCAAAATTATTACCACATTTCTCTTTTGCGGTATTACTTGCATAGAGACGCAATACGCACTCGGTCCTTGAGCAACTTTTTGTGGTCCTTTGACCGCAGTTGCATTAATCGTTCTTAGTATATGATCTGTGAATCGTTCGCAAGCATTCGACGCGTCTACACGTTTTAGCGATTCGCATAGACATTAGAAAATGTCAGCTTGTGCGATAAGATACTGCACACATTACACTAGAAAAATGTCAAAAAACGAATATTTGGGACTAAATTACTTATTGATTTTACTTTTCAAATAAAATTTATTTTATTTATTTATTGATAATAATGGCCATTTTCGATATTCATGCTGTCACACTCAAGCCTTTACCGATCAGCGCGAAAAAGTTGGATAATCAGTGCCAAAAGGAAAACATTTGTGTAAACATGATAAACGACAATAACGATTTGTGACATTTTTGAAATATTATGTCGAAATACATTTAATAAACAACAGTTACGAAATACAATTAATTAACGGTAACGACTGATGACCTCAAAAGAGTCGGCGGGAAGCAGCTGGTCGGAAGACGCAAAACCATTTACACCTTAGGAATGCGATACAGTAATAGGTAGGGTCGTCATTCATCCTATTTCTCCGGACATCGTCCTCTTTAAAAGGGGCTAGAACCATCTCGGCGATTTTTTAGATGTGTCCGGGATTTAAAAAAAACGCGACTTTCTATTACCAACACATTAATTTATTCCATGGATTAATGAAAGAAATAAAATAAATTAAGAAACTGTATCTTAAAAGTGTTCGACTTAATAAAAATTTATTTGACTTTTAAAATTCGTAGGAGTTTTAAAAGTTATTTTACTGTTGTTTAAAAGCTCATTAGTAGTTGATTTAAATTTCAGAGTTTAAATTAAGGAGGTAGATTGGAATTAATTTTTTTTATTATTTTCATGCAATATGTGAAACGTTAAAGTTGTTTTATATATAATCACATGTAATATTTTTTGTTAGGTGTCAGTAATACTAATCAATATTATTTTGTCTTGATTAATTGATTAGTATTATATGATTAATACTGTGTCATTGTGATCTAATATGAATTATGATAATTTACCTTAATGATTCTGGGGTACCCGAACAAATGAAATGTCTGGAGTTTTCAGTTTACAACTCCCAGTTTTCTAAAAGTTATTATGGTAACCCTAGTAGTGAATAGATACAGACTGATGAAGATGATGATTTAAATAATAATTCGTAATTAATGAAATTATGATCTCTCGATATTGCAATAGGTGAAATGTAAATACTGCAGTAATCTGGTAAACAAAATTCGTGTCTTTAGCGTCTGCTTTTGGGTGTATGTGTGCAAGTTCGTACGCGTATAATATATACATACGTAGAACAACACAAATTGTTGGAAATTAAACGTGAGGGGTTAATACAAAATAAATAATACATTTTCAATTTTTTCATAGAGTGTATTCATAACAGGCGTTTAATGCAACGGAGACTTCTGTTGGCGGCAACGTTACTTGCAACGTCACATGCAACGGAGACCTCTGCTGACGGTTAATGTGTGTGTTCACTAGATTTGAACGTTTTTTTCATATAATATCAATTAAGAATATATCATAGAAGTATAGCATTTGAAAATATCACTACCTATGATTTAAACGAATTAGTTTAAATCTACGATAAATTTATGTTATTCAATATTAAATAAAACAAAATTATTTTTTTTATTATTAAACATAATAACTTACGCATAACCAAATAGGTTATAATAAATAGATGTATGCATGCAGAAATTTTGGTATTACAGCGCCCTGTTTTATCGATTTTTTCATATTATCTGTCAGGGGTCAACAGGTCGCTTTAAAGGGAAGTACCATTGGGCGTTGTATGACTGTTTTAGTCCTAGGGTAATGCCCATCTTCCCTAAACAGTTTATACTTCAAAAACGATTATATAATAAAGTAAGGTTTAATGAACTTACCGTGTGATATTGGTGGCAGGACTGAAGTGTTCACAAAACGCGCTGACACCCTTCTGCAAGTGCAGAGCATAATACAGGCATACAAAACTAAATATCATGGAAAATACTGTCGCCGGCAGCAATATTCGCCAGGGTTTCTTCAAACTAAAAAAATAAAATGAGACGAAAAAAATATTAGCTGGGGATTTGAAATCGCTTACATAATAATAATAATAATAAGTAGAGTGCAAGACGCTATCAGTGCAATCTGGTGATAAATTAATGAACATTTGATTACACTGTTGTATTTTTTTGTGTGAATTCCTCTGGCGTATATATTGTATTCAATCAAAATTTTTTATAATGCCTAGATATGATGTATAAGTACAGTCAAATCAAGATTAAACCTCTGACTGAAAGCACAAAGGCTGAAAATGTTAATAGACCTTTGTTTTGAAGTTCTGAAGCTGAGCCAAAAAGTCTCATAAGATATCGTGTCCGCTAGTCAAGATATAAAATTTTAAAAGTCGCGAAAATTGTTTTTTTTCATGTATTTTGTTTTTTGTATGTCCCGTTATATCATTATGAGATTTCACAAAAATTGTAGTGCATACAATTCTTTACATGTTTTGTTACATGTATTTTTGTATGATTAACAGTTTTCGAGATACAGCGCGGAGAGCGAGAAGATATGAACTGCGGAGCCAGATGCACTATAGCGTAATATTAACTCTACAAAATTAATTATATGATAAAAATATTACTATTATAATAATATAAATACTTTTTTTTTTATAAATAAGCACTTTATTAACGATAATTATCATTAATAAAGGGCTTATTTAAAAAAAATTATAAACAACAAATAAAGTAAAATTATATAAATTGTAAGTTATTAAAATTTAATAATTTAAGTACATTACAATTTTTATGAAACCTTTAGTGACCTGCGAGCGAGAAGTGAGATATTTGCAAAAAAAACTATTTTCGTGACTTTGAAGTTGATCTTTGTTTTGAAAAACCATTTTCGTGATCTTGACTAACGGACGCGATATCTTATGAGACTTTTCAATCCATTTTTAGGACACCAAAATAAAGGTCTATGAAAATTTTCAGCTTTTCTCCTTCCGAAGTTTAACCTTTTTTTTACTTGGCATAATTTAACTGCACTAGTAATGTGTTGTACAAAAACATTTTAATAATACTTAAAAAATGCAGTCTTCTGTTATTCAAAAATCTAATGTCATATTCGTCGTAAAAACAAAGAAAAACTGTACTGATATTGACAAACATGTAACCAAAAGTTCTTATTTCTTCTATTTTGAAGCAGTTTCTATTTTCTTGCACGGCCTCTGACATATTAATCTGTGGAGCAAGCTTTGCTCTGTGTCAAACAATCGTCCTTCGGTCAGAACGTGTTCAGCTGCTGATTGTATTAAAGTTTTAATTGATATTAATATTAATTTACCCCATCTGTCAACGCCATCTTTTATTAAACTGTGTAACTGATGGTTCTGTCAAAAATTGTTTGGTTTTTAGATCCACCGATCATAAATGAACCATTACTCAATATTGCAGAAGCGACACGTATCGCTAACACAGACAATGCACCGCACTTGCATATCGTAAGGGTAGACTGTTCTGAAGTTTTGCTCGCATTGAACCAGCTCCAGCTCGATTCTGATAGTCTATCTCCGTATTTAATCAAAGCCTGCTCTGACATCTTCATCAACCCGATTACGTTTATAATAAATTTACCAATAAGTTCCGAAATTTATCCATCGCTTTGTAAGATTTCCCAGATAATACCCGTTCTCACATCCGGTTCTAAATGTGATGTTAATATCGTAGACCTGTAGCAGTGTTATCCTACATTTGCTGAAGTATTTGAAACAGTTTTATATCACCGCATATATGCTCAAGTTCAGTGCCAGCTGATGGAGTGTCAGCACGATTTTTGTCCTAAGCGGTTTACCGTCACTAATCTTACTAATTTTGTGGATTAGGAGTGGCTCGGGAGTTAGATGGTAGACGGTAGATTGACGTATGGCTTACTTTAATATTGATTTTAAGAAGGCATTTGACGGAGTTGAGAGTGATATTCTCTTAGTAAAATTATTGGAGGCAATATGTCTTCCACTCTAGTCGAATTTGTCGCTAATTATTTTCGGGCCTCGAAAGCAATGTGTTCAGTTTGGAAATCAAGGCCATATATTATTCAATCTGGAGTCAGCCAAGGTAGTAATTTAGGCCTTCCTTTGTTTGTCATTATGATTAATGATTTGCCCTCAATTGTCAGCACTGCTCATTGCCTTCTGTTTGCAGATGATTTGAAAATATTCTCGGGGGTAGAAAAGCAATTTGTCTGTGAGCTGTTTCAAAGTGATGACTCAGTATTTCAATGGAATCTGAACTAGAAGCTATAATTTGATGCGAGCAAATGCGCAATGATGACGTATTCCCGCCAAAGTGTACTCTTGATTCAGAATTATGACTTAAATGAAGCGGCGCTCGAAAGAGTATCGTTCGTACGGGATCTTGGTGTAACTATGTATAACCATCTAACATTTCATGATTATATCATTTTAACCTGTCAGAAGCTCTATAGATGCTACGATTTATCATGCGACATTTCCACGATTTCCATGACAGTCACTGTATTGTGACTTTGTTTAATTCTTTAGTCTGTAGAAACCAATGATGACTGCATGTGGTCTCCACATGAAGCAATTATGTACTTATGTTGACGAAAGTATTAAAAAAGTTTAATAGATTTTTATATAAAAAATGTACGGGTTCTACCCTCATTTGTTTCTTTCAGATTTTATAAAGGGTATTGTCGGGTGTAATTCATTTCAACTCAGACGGGAATTGCTTTTGATTGTGCATTTTTTTAGATTGTTAAATAATTATGTTGATAACTCCTCGGTCTTGGTTTTGGTAACGTTTTGTGCTCCTGACTGTTACGTGAGAGGGCGGAGTCATAGTTTATTTCATCTGCCTTAGCGTGCACGAATATCCCGCAGCGTTCACCAGTTTTTCACACACTTATATTAATCAACGAGGTATTGCCAGTGGCGCCAAATCTTGTTATTTTTTTCTACTCTATTGACCGCTTTAGATATGCGATTATGGAGTCGCTTGGTAGCTCACGTTTAATAATTAGTTAGTCTTATGTTCAGTTTGAATTATTGTGTGTTTTTCTGTTTTATTAATTATTATTTACGTTATTATATATAATGTAACTTGTTGTACTCTTAATGATTCGCATTAGGGGAACCTGTAAATTGGACATGTTTTTTTAAATAAATAAATAAAGATGGAAGTATTGGCGATAGTAATCGACAGTTTGAGGTTATGCACATACGTGTGCTTCTGAAGGCTTAGAAGTTTGAACTGAGTTTTCTGTTGATACCCACTTCGGCAGTATATATACTAGAATTTTTGATTCTCACATTTTTTGTTTCATAATGACACGAAGGATATATTTTTGGTATCGGAAAACTACACCTTTCCCCTTACATTAGAAACTTATATCCTACAAACATTTTTAAATAATTTATTGCACTCAAACGGGATGAATTTCGGACTTATTTTTTGATAATATTTCAAAATAATATTTAAATTAATATAATTTTAGTTATCGTTAAAAATAACCCAATATATAGCTTTTATTTCGAATAAAAACATAACACATATTAGGATGGAGCTAATTTTTTTTCTTTTTTTATTTCCTATATTATCAATAATTGATCCACGGTCTAAAATGTATAAATGCAGAATTTCAAGCTCCTATGTCAATATCTTCTGGTGGCGCATTAGATTCAAAGTTTTGAAAATAAAAGAAAAATATGAGATGTAAATCGGTGGTAATAAAATGCATTTAAATAATTTTATTATTTTTTTTTATTAAATACGTCAAACTGAGATAGATTAAAGCAATAAATGTATTAATAAATAAACTGGCAAGTCTCGCCTAGCTTTTATCTTGGTTTTTTACAAACAAACAGATAACGCGGTGCCTGAATGTGGTAAGAGAACTTCTAAATATACAGCAAATTGTCTTCTGAAGAAATCATGTTTATAATTTCCGTATCTCTGTATTTAATTGTCATTGGCGGTTCGGTAATCTGACCTTTCGACTAATCTATCAGATCGTAATAATTAGTCGACACCCCGATTTGCACTTGAGGAAGCCGAAACTCGCGTACTTTTTTGCCTCTGGTCAGTTCTCTTGCTCTTATTATTCTTCGAAGAGCTAGTCCCCTTATGTGTGACTAATAGTCTTTCAACATAGTTATCAACAAGTTTTCTGGATGTAAAAAGAAAGAATTGCGTTGAATAGTATTTAAGATGATGCTTTTCAGGTCATCCTGCATAAATCTACTAAAACTATGATAAAAACATAGTCATTAAGTTAACCACAAAAATACTTCTTGAGGGAAAATTTTGCATCAAAATATCAGGATACGAGCAAAGAAACGTTAAACCAAATAAAAATTACAATGCCGTTTCATGTGCGCCATCTAGTGTAAAAAAAGCAAAACTACATTTTCCGTCACATGGCCATCTGTATGCGACCGTAGATGTAGCTTTGTCGTGGCGTATATCTTATTTCATTACTTTTTAATAAAATTTATAAAAAAAAAGTTCTCAATCAGGTTCTCAATTCTCGTCAGGATTTTTAGTTATTTAGCATAGTTTTTTTTGCCAAATGTACAGGATTTTTAGTTATTTAGCATAGTTTTTTTGCCAAATGTACCTAGGCCTACCTAGGCAAGAACTGATATTTTGTTTTATTTGTTTCCTATTGAACAAAAACACACTGAATGGTTTCAATAGATAACAATGAATAATTTCTCATACACAGTTAATTAAACATAACGTAATTAACTAAATGACATACCTTTATTACTGGAAAAAGATGGATTTTTAGGTCATTTGCTAAATACCTCATTTAACCGTAATTAACTTAAATTGGTAGAAGAGGGTCAATGAGGATAGATTAATAGAGGTAGAGAACAACATCGGGTGAAGAAAGAGTGGCCACTCAGATCTGAATTAGTTCCTGGCACCAAAAATGTTGTGAGAGAAAATTTAAAATTTCGGAAAATGGGATGCTCGATGAGCTCTTCCTTAATTCGCACTTGGAATACGCTCCTGATAACTTGGAAGCTGTAAGTGAAGAGCAAGTCAAATCAATCGCAAGTCAGTCGTTCTATCCTTTTCAAAAGAATTTGAAAAAGATAGAACGTCGTTATGACGGAAGGTGGAATATCGAATTTATTTCTTAACGTCGTTTAAATGTATTTATACTATTTTAAAGTCATGTAATTATTTTTTTATTGTAATATAGTTTTTTTACTTAGTAAAATTGGCTTTTTTGCTGTATTTTGGTGCGCTGACATCGAATATGTAATTAGATTTTCTCCATCACCCTCAGTTTTTTTGGAAAAGCCATAGGACTTTTCCAATGGGGTGATGGGTATGGGGAAAATCTAAGTACATATTCGTAATCAGCGCACCGAAATTCCCTAAGATCAGCTATCAAATCCAAAAAGGGAAAGTAAAAGTTTAAATTTGGAGACCTGTGTTATCTCAACTTGATTCTGTGCCAATCAGTTTGAATTTATTTCCTGTATCGGGAGGTTGTCTCCCAATTTCTTTATTTTACTGTCTTTTATTTTACTCGAACTCATCAAAATGCCGTCTTGTGTGAGGTGAAAATATATAAATTCTACCTCTGCTACTGGTAAAAGTGCAAGGATAACATTGGACTGGTTGACATTCAAATATTATCATTTTATTATCTTAGGAATAATACTAAATATATATTGAATGTACAAGTGTAATATATTTTTTAGAATACAACACTAACAAGTACCTACCTAAATATAATCGCTAGAATTATATTTCATGATGTAGGTACTTATAGTTGTCGGCGTTGGTAAGACGATTAAACGATATATAGCTCATCGACGATGAAAAAGGTTATATTTTATTATATTTTAGGATAACATATTTGTTTATTATTTTATTGCAACATTGGTAAAGTACAATATATATCGAAAAGTACCGACACAGTCAGGATCACATTGAAATTATATTTGTCCACATAAGGAAACGAGAATTTTCGACAAATCTCTCGCAATTGACTTCAAAAGTTATACCAAATATTACTAAATGGTCTTGAATTACATTATACTATCGTGTTTTGTTTACCGTTGAAAAAAATAGCTTTGTAATTGCTCTTCCACTGTTTTAAAAATTAATAAAACATTTGACTGAATAAATTTAAATAAGTTTTAGAGAGCCATAAGACAATGTCGAGTTGTTTGCAAATATTTTAAATAATTACACAACTCACGCACGTACACGCATACGCCACGCACACTCATACGCACACTCACACGCACACTCATACGCAATCGCACACGCGCATGCTCCGCGCCTCACACAGTCTGCGAAATGCTTTTACACTACTTATAAAGCCATCGTCCTTGAAATATCCTGAACTAATTCTTTTTTAACATGTCGTTTTACAATATTTTCCATTCCTTTGTAGTCGTAATATTCGACTCCACTCTTACGTATTTGTCTTCTATTCAAAGACACATATGCAAAACGCAACATGTGTTTAAACATATACGTCTTTCATGCGTTGACTATATTTAATCACTTTACGACTCAAACCTACAAACATTTTAACTTACATTTCCAGTTTTAAGTTTATCGGTTCAGTAGTTTCTGAGTTATTGAAGTGGCCGACAGATGGAATTCCTATTTTTCCGACACTTTACTTATTAGTAGATTTTCAAAAAACAAAGCGAAGAAAAATGGGCATTTAAAAAAATGATATGTGAAAACACGTCCTTACAAGGTCAAATCGTTGAAATTCATATAGTTATTATTTCTTCAATAGATAACAAAAAAAATGTAATAGAAACAATTATTAACCGATGGTAAGATACATCAACCTTTTTTAAAATACTCGAACTGTAGTTTAAACATTACGCGTTCCAGCATTGTTTGACAGTTTTCAGAACAAACGAGACTCAAGATGTCAACTGAAGCGAAACAGTGCTAATTTCGCCATTTAGCACCGTTTTTAGTGTGACATTTTCGATTGTCATGGACCTGTCCTTACGAAGTAATATAGGTTTATAACATTTTGTATGAACTTCGCTTAAAGTGTAAACTTAATTGCGACTAACACAGTTGAAATTAGCGCTGTTAATGATTAAAAATGCAGGATATGACTTCAAGAAAAACAATAATAATACATTACTTTCAAAAAATCAATTGCGGGTAGAAATAAATAATGAAAACTGAGATTTTTCTGAAAATTTGTTAAATACCCGTCAATTGTTAAATATTAATACAACTTTATTTTCAGGTGGCGCACACCTGAAAATAAAGTTGTATGTACTTGATATTTTGCAAAGATGGTGTTCTACATAGGATCAACAATTAACAATAGACAAAAAAAAATTATCATTTGTATTCCACCATATATATATATATATATATATATATATATATATATATATATATATATATATATATACATATATATATATATATATATATATATAGGATATATATATATATATATATCCATTTTTTTCAATAAATAGGCAGCGTGACTCACCCTAGAACTCCGGAACCGGAGGCCGGACATAAGGTGAAGAAGCAGCACCATATTATGCCAAATATGGTTGAAACGACAGGAATGTAGAAAGGCGTCTCACAGTCATCCGCTGGAGACCATTGCGATAGAAATATGTCCACTCTGATGTTTGGCGCCGCGTCCAGTGTTGAATTATCTATAAGGCAGGGAATATATTAAATGTTAGCTGTGCTGAAACGACTTCGTTTGCATGGAATCGGTATAAGAAATAGGAATTTTTTTGTGTTTTTTTTAAACTTTTTTCTCTACGAACTCTACGAGTATAAAGTTTACTAAAACGCTAATAGATGGCGTTGGCAGTATCAATATCGTTAATTTTCACCAAGTTAGAGTGCATTTTTTATCTGTAATATCCAGATAAAAGTATGCTATGTGTTGCTCGAGGATATAAATTATTAACACAGGTTTTCTGATTTCTCTTATTTTATATGTTAAACCAAACACTCTTTTTAAAATATTGTCTATGTACAGAACTCACTCTGTTACAATTTTATTGTATGTATAAAGTTAAGTGTTTTTTTGTTAATTTAAAGTAATCTTTAATTAAAATGTCGTAGTAATAAACTTTGTGTAAAAGACCATAAATGAATCTTCAATCCAAATGTATCTTTGGTAAATTTACTTTTCGGTTGTTAAATAGAAAAAAATCGTAGCCAAATTTATTAGAAAAAACACTTGTATCTGCGCTCGCGTAAGATGTTGGTATATCATTATGATGCTATACCAACATCTAGAACACAATTGAAAATCCCCACTTTCCAATGGTATACAATTGCTTAGTCATCTGATCTCTGCTGCAACAGTGTGTGATGGCTTGCTGGTGGATGAGTGAGAATAAATTTAATATAAGTGACACACTTATAAGCTTTTGAATTTATTTAATAATCTTGTTATCGTCATTAAAACGCCAATATTTAATAACTATAACGTTTCCATAACTGTACATAAAATGCCCTATAACTTACTTAATGGAGTTATTGGGTCAATATGACGAACGTGGTGAATTAAGAAGGAAAAACCGGAATAGATATAACACATTTCTCAAACGTAAAACAAAATATAAAACCGGATAAGTTTAAAATGGGGAAAATATAGTTTTCCGTTTTACAAAATAAAATAAGCTGTTTTAACCGTTTACCAAACCCTCAGTGGCTTTACTGCTTTCGATAAAATGCTTTCTTCGTAATGTTTTTCATCACCATTAGTGGAATGATTGGCACTGAGTATTTCTCAAATCGAAAAGAAAATATTAACAATTTTTTTTGGATTCCGCATCCGATCTGATAAATCCGGTCTGAATTACAACCTGAAAATGGAACTAAAGATCAAATCGGATTGAATAAACCGAACTTAAATTTGGGAACAGCATGTAAAGTCAAAGTTATTTAAAAACATGCAAATAAATCAGTACATCCAAATCATGTTTGCAAACGTTTCCGCCTATATTTCATCTTAAATATATTTCAACCCATCTACTGTCAAATGCTCTCGTGTAACTCACAACGTTGCATCATTTAAAACTTATGGAGTTGTTTCATAGATTCCATCAAAGAAAATTGGTGCATCATATGCCAGATATTAAGTCGGATTCCACATCTAACTTAACTTACTTTAAGGTAGCGACAGAAAACGAATGAATTAACCCCGAGGCCATTTCCAAATGTAGAGGTTCTTTGACAATTATTTACGCCCGTAGAAACAAAAAGAAAGAAATATTTAAAATATAATACATCTATTGTTATTCTAATATAGTTAATTAGCATTATTTATAATAATAAAAACCACGACGTGAAACCCCTTTACAAAATAGTATACGCTGTATTCTAATGATTGTTTATTTCCATTTGGAAAATTAACTCGCGAATAAACATAAGAATATAAATACATAGTTACAGAGTTGATAATTTCCTCTTCAGGTGTATAATAGATAAATTATTGTCGTGATTATTCAATTAATGTACCATTAATGAGATTTTACATATTTTCTAATCGTGGATAAAGTATAGATACCATTTATATCTCACCAAATAAATAGTGAACCCGTAAATCGCTCGTTTGGAAAACCAAACATTATATGTTTAGCTATGGTATAAATTATGCCTCCTAATGAAACAGTAATTTTGGAAAATAATGCAATTGAGAAAAATATGGGTTCAAAAATGTAATCAGTCAAAATAGACCCGAATATAACTCACGAATGGATAAGTAATATTTTATATAAAAGTGTTATTGGTATTTATAATCTTTAATTTTATTTTCATTATTGGTACTACAAGTCTTAAATGTTTTACCATTTTCCAAAACTCTATAAGGCAGGCATAAATATGGCTGTCCAAAATTGGCATGAAACCAACGATTAATTAGTTTTCTCCATACACATTCAAATATACTATAGATTGTAATCAATTTTCTTTAATTGCACTTAGAATATATTTTATACATAGCGAGCTTACAATACGAAAAAAATCGTGCCCAGATCGAGCGTTTTTCATGACCTTAGCTCGCGCTTTCCTACTCAACTTTTTAATAACTGTAGATATATAGCATAAGTTGTTTTTGACTAATTTGATGAGTCATAAAACCCAATTTGTCATAGAAAAAGCTCCCGTTTTTGAAGTCACTATTTAAAGGGAATAGCCAAAAAAAATAGCCAAATTCTGTCAATATGACACGATACTAAAGCAGCATCTCCCAGAACGTGATAGAAGTTTTGAATAGATTTGGCGTTTTGAGTAGATTTGGCGTAGTAGAAATTCATTATTAGCATTTAAATGAAACTACGTGATGTAGTATTATTGCTACTTTCTTTAAGTTCTTCACCACGACCTAGGTTTCGTTGTATTACAACATCTTCAGGTGGGCTATTGGCAAAGAATCCGTATTTCTTTGCTAATAGCCCACCTGAAACATCTTCAGGTGAGCTATAATATGCAACGAAACCTAGGTCGTGGTAAAGAACTTATAGAAAGTAGAAATAATACTACATCACGTAGTTTCATTTAATGATAGAAGTTTTGAACTGGATCAATTCATGTACATTCATTCAAAAAGTATACCTATGGCTAATTATGAATCTATTCAAGTCGATTATTGAATAGGATGATGACATCACCGAATGTATTACTAAAGTTCAGCTGCGTCGTTAAAAAACTGAATCTATTTCAGCGATAAATATGCGCCATTATAATTTAAAAATAAATATAGGTGAGCACAGTTTCCGTATAACTCGACCCTGGGCGTGTACATATGTCTCGCTTGTACGACTCCTTTATACGACTTGCCGAATTACTAACTTGACTTATTGCCAAAAACAATTTGGCTTAACTTTCAAACGATTAATTCGAGACATTCGACCGAATCGGTCAGACTAATCACTTGATGATTTTGGCGAAACGTAGTTAAGAGAAATCGAGCGATTTGTAAATTTACGTTTTACGTTTAGTTTTACGCGTAGTTTTACGTTTTAATCATAGCGAATCGGAAATGTTTGAAACAATGACGTAGTGTTGTTCCTAACGCGTTATTTAAATATGTGTTATTTTTAAATAAGGCGGTAGTTTGCAACTGATCATTATTTATATAAAAATTGGATAATAAGAGTATTAAAAAAATTCGTAGTAACAAAGAAAAAACTTATATTTTTCTTAAAGTATTATTTAGTTCAGACGACTTTTTTAAAATTGCCCTTTTTTCTTTATTCATTTGTTTACTAAACTTTGCTGCAAGTTTAGAAAATTAAGTGTACAGTAGCGGACTTATTGCTACAAGAACAATCTTCTATAATCAATCACAATGAATCAAGGGAGAAAACAAGTAATGTGGTAGATTAGAAACGATTCTTAAACGCTAATTAATGACACAAAAGCAAGTAATGAAGTTTCCACAGATATAAATATATAAAATACGGTATTAAAATATAATTTTATAAAACAAAAACAAAACGAGGACACGTTAGGGATAAGGATGTGTCACAGAAGGGATTCCGATCTGCCGATTATGATAGATAATGAAATTTCAGGCGACTTTTGAACACAGGTAATGAGAACGCACTCGTTATAATTGTGTTCAGTGGACTTCATAATCTGGTAACCATACACCGTAAAAGATTCATTCCATTGCATGCAATCTATGTTGAGTAATTAGGGGGGTGAACTTGTTTTTCGAACGTAATTTAAGGTCGTGGGCAAATAAGTATTGGAATATAATGGGATTATTAAGAATATTATACAAAAAACATAGATGATGGCATTGAGTTCGAAGATCTTTGGGCTGGTTTGGAGGAGATGTTTTGGGTAAAAGGATATGTCATCAGGTCATTAAAAAAAGGAACGAAGAAGTTAATCTAGAAGTATTCAATATGGCATTAATGACGGTTCATGATTTCAATTCGTTAATAAAAAATACCCTAATTTTTTTTGAGAATTTTGTTTACAGCTATTTTTATAATCTTTCGTCCGCGGCGGAAACATCCATCCGATGTTCGCAACAGCACTCCCGTCTGCTACTCATGACCTTAACTTAAATTGCGAGCTAAATCGCGTTAAAGATTTCCAGTGCACTTTTTAATTCTCGAGAACCAATATTTGTATTCAAGTCGATTAGAGAATATTCAGCAAGACAAACGACAGCCTAGATTTTTAATCTGAACTACAAGCATCATCGCAGTACAATTTCTATTCTAGTAAGTCGAATAGATTTAGTGCCCTTTAACAAACAAATTGACAGAAAAAAGTCGAATTTTAAATAACAAAAGACTCTTAAACAAATAAATAAACAGAAAAAAGTCTAAAAATTTATTTTGGCTTTTACTCGATTTCAGATATACCTCGATACACTATATATAAACTCATTGAGATAAATTATTTTAACATAAATACAAAGATCAAGTATGCTGCATACCCAGCGCCGGTGGCTTCATCAAAGCGACGCACGGTGGGCTGAAAACCGATTTTCATAGACATAGAAGTTTTAAAATTTAAGGGTCTTTTTTTCTGCTGGATACAGATTTTGTTTACTATTACCATGCTCACATGTGTCACGCGAATTGATTTAGCACGGAAACGGTATTATTAACACAGTCATTCAATAACTCGTTTCTTTAGACACTTTTTGTGTTTCGATCTATATCCTTTCTATAGATTTAAGCAAACGTGATGCATCAAATTTGTTTTAAGTTTTCACTTTTAGCATTAAAAACGAATAATGAAATATGAGAACAGGGAAATTTAAAAAAATATTTCCGATATTGAGTAAGTAGTGACCGTCATGTCATTCTAACAAATGTAAATAAATCATGAATATTTAATACTACAACCTTCTATAAGGATATGACAGTTTCGTTGAGGTTTCAGAGACAAACAATTTTTCATACCAGCACCATACAAATTTTGGAATAAAATTATGTCATCCGTCTCCATGCTAAATTAACTCGCGTGACATATTTAAGCATAGTAACGGTAAACAAAAGCTGTGTCCAGCAAAGAAACGACTTTAAGAATCGTTTCTTATTTAAAATTCCTAAATCTATGTAAGTCGATTTTCAGCCCACCGTGCGACGGCCACTTTATTTGGCTATGAATGTTGAGTGATACGAGTAGCATAAAGACAAAATTACCAAACTGGTAATTTGGTGGTTTTCTAAAGTTTTTCTTTTACATGGGGGCTTCGTTTGGGGTAATGAAACGTTTAAATGTAATTATAATAAAAAAAATATAAACAATAAAAAAGTATTGAAAAATAAATTATTTCTCCATTATAAAATCCCAAATTAAAAAATATAAATTATTTTCATCTTATATTTCCCAGAGGAATTTGAGGCATAGGTTTCGTTGTAATATAACTTCAGGTCCGCTATTAGCAAAGATATGTAACTAAGTAAGTTTATAAGAATCTTTGCTAATAGCCCACCTGAAGATGCTGTAATACAACAAAACCTAGGTCGTGGTAAAGAATTTACATAAAGTAGAAATAATACTATACCACGTAGTTTCATTTACTTGTGAATTCTACTATATTTTATTTGATTTGAATCGGGTTTTTTCGCGGTAATTATATATTTAATGAGTAAACCTAGATATTATATACTAAGTACTCACTATGTCCCGACGTTTCTGACTGGTTGCACAGACTCAGAGAAGAGTCTTCCCGTGACCACAGGCTGTGCAACCAGTCAGAAACGTCGGGACATAGTGAGTACTTAGTATATAATATCTAGGTTTACTCATTAAATATATAATTACCGCGAAAAAACCCGATTCAAATCAAATAAAATATGTGTTCGAATCGCGAAAGTTTGAAAAAATTCTACTAGTCTATAAAGAAGCTTTAACTTCGCGAAAAGCCGCATGCGATTATAGGATGTCGACTCTATATGTGATGATATTAAAAAAACTCACTTATTTACATTTTTTTGTTCTCATATTTTTAGGAAGTTCTGTGAATTTCAGCGGCCCATTTTGGCAAATCTGGAGAAATTATTTGTAACAATTTCGTCACTAGTGCGAATCGCGAATCATCTCAAACTGTGCTTTTTCAAATTTTGTAGAGCTTTATAAAAATTACAGTATTTTTGTAAGTTTGAGAGAGACGTGGGAAAGAGGAAAAAAGAAAAAAAAACAACCTATAGGCAGTAGAACAAGCGTTAATTAAAATTTCATTTCCGTACATAAAGAATGACGTCATCAACATATAAGCGTTAGATGAGCTAAGCCCACTTTTAAAGACCCCGCCCACACACTCGTTCCTACCGCATACCTCACTCACATCTATATTAATATAATAGAGAAGTTTGTGAGTTCGTTAGTACGAGGTAATTTCTAAAACTACTCAATCTATTTCAAAAACTCTTTCATTGATGAATGGGTTCTAACATAGGCTAGTTCTTAGCCGGTTTTATACACTAGGGCTGCTGTAAAACATAAAAGTCGAAGAAGGCCTAGATTTCAAAAGAAAATTTCTGAATTATGCGGCATAGTAAAATTATGTTTTCAGTAATTTTTCGACATAATTTAAATGTAATATAGAACGTGAAATAATTACTATAAATTTAAGTGTAGTTCTAAAAGGGTAGTTTAGTTGCCTCAAAAAACGGTTTTTTTGGTGTAATTTTATGTGTGTGTGGGGGGGGGGAGTTTCTGTTAAAAAATAGCTCTGTGGTGCAAAAGCTCCGCCTGCCCTCATCCACACACTTAATCCACTTGCGACTGACCGACTACAGTCTTCGATGGCCGCTATTGCGATTGCTGAGAGCATTGAGAGATCGGCAGACGTTGCTGAAACACATATTCGGCGAATCGCAATGGTCCAAACGGATGTACCCATTCAATTTCCGGTAAAAGAATAATTTGCTCTTATAAAAAATAAATCTCAGGACCAATATTTGGAATTGGTGGAATCGATTTAAGGTTAGAGTGCTTCTTTCATGGGCTATACATCGGGTTGTCTAAAGTGGAAGCTTCAGAAAACTATCATGTATGACTTCCAAAAAAAAACTATAGATTGAGTGTATTGAGCTCTTACTATGGAAAAGAAAAAATAAATAAATGTGATCAAATAAAGAGGTCAAAATAAAAAATACAAAAAAAAGAAATAGCAAATAGGTATAAAAATAAATCCATTAACCCGTTTCCGTTATTTATGCGAAAAATGTATTGCGCAAAAGTTAGTAAAAAAATAAAGAATGAAAAAAACCACCACACATTTTTGCATTTCTAACAAATTTTGTCTGAAAAATCATAAATCGGTCTTTTATTTTTTAAATAAAATGAAAATCGGTCAATAAATATATTTCTATAACGGTTAATAGATATACGATATACGCTATAAACATTCTAAACACTTAAGTATGTTCTCTAGATAAAAACGTGTTTTCCCTTTTCAACTTTACGTCCTTTAATTCTTTTTCGTTTTTCCGTTAAAAAATTAAAGGTTTCGTTTCTTCGTGACTTCATGTCTTTTCCGAACATATATTTGTTTTTCTCAAAACCTTTTGGGTTATTTTAATTTCCTTCAATACAATTATTTTTTTCTATTTTCTCTCCAAGATTAAAAACTGAACTTGAAACTTTTCATTTTCATGTATTTGACACTACGTGTGGTTTAGAAAAACAAATGTACACGTATTTAATCAATATTATACTTTATCTCCAAAACATATGATGTTGTTATAGATAAGCAGGTTCCATTAACGTCAAACAAGAAACAATCCCCCAAGGAAAAACATTGTAATTCACTTTTGTCGATTTATAAAACAAGGTTTCAAAACATCATAAATATTTCTCAATTTTCATATTTCTTTATGTCTATAAAGACATTGTTAAAAGAGAAAAAAATTTATAACGAAAATATAATTGTCACTCAAAATCGCCAACAAATGAATTATGATGTTCTTCTTTGGGGGAGATTGTAGATTTGAAAAATGGAACTTCAAAAGGATTTAATATGTACATCAGTTTTAATTATTAGAATAATTGGTTCATTTAAAATAATATACAATTTTTTTTAAAGGTTTTGTAACAAACCTTATTAATTTCACATGTAAGAAAACTTACTTCTTTTTTTAATACGTTCAGAGCATGTAGGTATATACAGAATTGACATATTTTATATAATAATTAAGTAAACATTCATTTGGAAACTATGTCAAAAGATAACAAAACAGCAATTAAATTATACGCACAATCTTCTATTGAAACAGTTTTGTCATTTGGTACAAGAAAATTCACCTTTACAAACGTGTTTTGCCTATATTATCCATTATAGCAATGTTATAGCAGATGTGAATATAATAACCCCACAAGGACAAGTATATTTATGACATTCAACGAACTATGAGTCACGATCGCGATTGGCTATGAGACAAATTCGCGACATCGCAAATGCTAGTATGCTAGAAAAGACAGACTTCAAATATATTTGTTTTAGAAATATCCTACTCTTAACTAGAATTACAAATGCGAAAATTAGTTCGTTTATTTGTCTCGTTTTCACGCCACAACACTTCTAAAACCGATCTCCGTAAAATATTACATACGTGTATGAGGCAGACGTAGGATATATTTATATCGGAATAGTATTTATTTTGATAATTAAAAAAATCACTTTGATAAGGTTGATATATTTAATTTGCAAAAATAATTGCTCTATGTGATATTTAACAAGCTTGTAGTAACTTCAATGTACTGCAACCGTTGCAGCATTCCTGCCTGATAAATTTTCTGATAATTCAGCAACATTCAGCGGCATAGCTCGTTAACGACCCGTAATTCTCTATTAATTTCTTACTAGAAAAGGGAAACTCCGACCAAAATCAAGCAACGCTTATGTTCTCTTTATGGATGTTCTTTGATAGCTTTATTCACCGTAAAATAACTGATAAAACAGATTCGTTTAAGCAGAAAATTCTTTGGAGATGAATCTCGCTCAGGACGATCACTGGACGCAAACACTGAAGCAAATATAAAGCTAGTGAAAAAAGAAGTAACGGAAGATAGATGTTTAAAGAATAAAGAATTAGAAACAAAGGTATAGCTCTTTACAAAGTGACAACACTGAGAATTTTACACGATCATTAAGGAATTAATAAAATGAACTTCGAAGCAAGATGGATTTCGAAGTTTTTTCAACTTTTAAAAGAAAGCGACGTGTGAAGTGTTACATTCAATAAATTTTTGTCCCTCTATGAAGATCGACAGTTGAATAGAGAATCTATGGAGTGGCGTCACCCGGGAAAAGGAAGGTAAGGTCTCGAAAAAATATTATGGTAACGATTTTTAGGATTACGAATTAATCTTATTTGTAAATTTTAAAGAGCCCAACACTACTGTAACTGACGACTGTTATGCTTCATTACTGCACCAATTGAGTGATACTACCAAAGAAAATGGTCGAAGAATGTTGTCTTGCAGGGTGTTTATGCCACTTGACAACGCATCTACAAACACCTCTCTTGTCAAAGCTGATATCCTGAAAGATAGTTTTCCCGAATGGACCACTCACATTGTAGCCCTAACCTAACACTGAGTGACTATTATCTGTTGTCACAAGGAAGCAATGGGGGTAGGTGTCACAGATGGGCTGGGGTGAGATTGCATCTCGAAAATATTTTCAAAGATATCCCACTCGATGGGATCTGTAAGAAAAAAAAAATCATGTCCAATTACAATATATGGAAAGACCCTTCAAAAAAATTTTAAAAAAACGAGTGTGCTTTAGACCACACGACTGAAGTAAAATTTTCCACTTTAAACGTAGAATATTTAATGTATTGAACAAAATAATAATTTATAAAATTGTTCAAGAACGAAATGAAATTTCAAAATAATCAAAAAATCACCGTTCGCGTAACGCTAGCATATATATATATATACATATATATATATATATATATATTTCATGCACTGTCTATGAGAGGAAGAGAAAAAGGAAATGTGCGCGCGCACTGCTCTCTCTTGCTCCTACAGTGTGATACTGTGTCTTAGATATACGAAACATAACTGGCTATGAGAGAAAGAGAGAAAGAAAATGTATGCTCGCACCTCTCTCTCTTGTCCCTACAGTAATATACGAAACGTAACTCTCTCTCTTTCTGTCTTTACTAACTTATATCTCCCTCTCAACTTCCCTTCGCCTCGCCCGATCACACTTTTCGTAATGCTCTCGTCATGCATTCACCAGTTTACTCCCCAAGTCAAGCGTGCGTAATGAAGTTTTACTTCCAAAGTTAAGAAACATTTTTTCTTTATTTCTTTTTATTCACATGATCCAACTACTTCTTATAAAAATGGATCACATCCGATATAAAACTGAAAGAGTTATGATGCTCTGATACAAGACGGGCGGACAGAGGATGTGACGAAATTAGGTTTCCCTTTTATCGATTAGGGTACGAAGCCATAAAAAGAACGTACCTTGTCTATTGATTTGAAAGAATATTCTAACGTACGTGGCATTGGTACAAAAATTACTATAATTAGATAAGTAAGCGCATACAGGTCGAAATAATAATTTACAAATATAGTCATTTTTTATTTTAGTAAAATAAAGCTGTTATAAACAATGCAAGCCCGCTACCGGGATACAACCATGATCACAGCGGAATACTATAAATTAGGTGTCATCGCTGCTTACATCACCTCGGAAGGTGAAGCCTATAGGTATTTTTAATTTAAATACTTAAAGAGATCAAAGGTGTTGAATCCGTGCATATAGTACCATTGGGTTGGCTAATAATATTTAGTGGTGAATTTTCCAGAAAGGTCGAAATTTTAAGAAGATTTTGCCATAAAGTATAAATATATCGAAGAGCGTTCGGTTAATGACAATTAACACCAAGCCTTGAAGTGTGTTACATCAAAGAAAATAATTTAAATCTAGTTTAAGAAATGACTTTTCTACTTTATGTGTTAATGTTTGTCAACATTTATTGGCTTTACAAGGTAACTTCGATTGACTGATTAATCAATCTGATTAATGAGTACATACGTTAATATCATACGCACATGACATTGGCTTAATGCAGGAAGAACAGGTGTTTTAAAGCCCAAACCTAAACCGAATACCAGAAAGGTATAATGTTGAACTGTTGGTGGAAATTTAAAGTTATTTATTAAATGACATAAACTTAATTTTCTACCAACATGGATTTGGATAGTAGGTGCCAATAGTGTTAAAAAAACTACTTTCCTGTTTTGAGGTAACAATATCAAGCGAAATGAATATTTGACACCGAGTTATTAATTGGAAGTTACTTTCTTAAGTATCCACAGTGAAAACAGAAATTTAGTGATCGACTAGCTAACAAAGTAGTCAATAGAGTTTTTTTAATTCACCCGATATTGCGCCATCTAATTAGTACTCATCTAAGCAATAATTTAAGAGACAAAACATCGAGAGTATTGAAAAAGTTCAAAAAAGTGTTTTCAATATTTTTAAATCTAATTCACCAAATTTTTACGTTGAAATCTATTGTCACAACCTACCACATGCCGGCGAGTTATAGACAAAGATAGAGCATATATATATATATATATATATATATATATATATATATATATATATATTTATATGTATGTATGTGTGCGTGTGCGTCTATGTGTGTGTGTGTATATATATATATATATATATATATTAATTCGATTTTTTACGTCAGATTTTAATTTAGATTTAAATATATATTTTCCTAAATCCGACTAATATCGCATTTATTTTGATGAAAATCCATAGTCTACTAAAAAGTTACCCAATATTTTTTTTTCGTAGAACCGACTGAGAAAAATTGTAAAATTTGAAAATGATGTTTATAACAAAGTATAACATCAGCTAATTTTCTCCACGTCTTGAAATTTGTGAATTATTTAATAAGGGTAGTTGTATAAATATATTAGGGGGTACATAAATTATCTTTAAAAACTTTTTATAATCACGAATATAAACTTGCGGGAATAATTTACTTTTTTAGTTAATTTCATTTTTATAGTTATTATTGTGGAAAGTTTAGTGATTTAATTCATGCATTTCGTGCAAATATTTAGGATAATGTAATTGCAAATAAATAATGAAATGTTGTAATCAACAAATATTATGATTCCAATCACAAACTACTTAGTATTTCACCAATAAGTACATAGAATAATGACAATTCTCAACATGATTTACGAGAAAAAGTACCAATTTTCTGTGCAATATATCAAACGGGCACCTGCAGCTATGTGTTTTATTTATCGCATTGTAAGTTAAATATTGGATTAACCCACATTATATAAAACCCCATATCATGTCGCACTCTGTTCCAAACAACATTTCCAAACAAAAAAAAACACTTTTTCTCACTAAATACTAGTTTTACAAAAAAAAATTTCTTAACAAATTTTCATTAAGCTAATTGGCTCTATTGAATATCATCAGAATAAAGGCAATTTTGTATAAAAAAAATCTATGTCCCTCAAACAGCAGTTTCGATCCGCTGTATGAAGGATTAAAATTAACCACCTCTATTTATTAAATATTATGTTCTGTGAGTAAACTGTGTTATTACGTTGTGGAGATGCGTTTATCTAAATAAGTTCTTAATGGGTTGGAACAACTCCAAAATCAGCTCGCTTTCGTTTATGTTTAGCACCATAAAAATCTACTATCCGACTTTAAATTAGGGATGTTAATTAATTAATTTGTTTTTTTTATATGTTTATGTATTATAATAATGGTTTTATTTCAAATAACAAATTTCATGATTGCAAAACTAATTTTTTTAACTTTATACATATGTCCACAATTAAATGAAACTACGTGATGTAGTATTATTTCTACTTTCTTTAATTTCTTTACCACAACCTGGCAAAGATATCTTTGCTAATATCTCACCTGAAGATATTGTAATACAACGAAACCTAGGTCTAGATGTTGTAATACAACGAAACCTAGAAATTAAAGAAAGTAGAAATAATACTACACACCATGTAGTCTCATTTAATTGGGAATAATGAATTTCTACAAAATTAACGCCAAATATATTCAATTATACATATGTGTTTTTTTAGATTGCCATAGCGCTTCAAGGTATCTAACCCAGCAGTATAACTTTATAAATAAATATGAGTTAAACTTCGGTAAGAAATGAGGTCATACATACCGTTATCGTTGGAAATGGTGCTCTCATTTCCACTGGCTCTAGTAGCTAATGCTGTTATCGTCACGTTTTTATCGTCGTGCAGTTCGCTATAATTGGCCATACGGGTCTCGTTGGCCGGCGGCCCCGCTTCGAAAACGATCTCCGTCGGGAAGAGGGCGCAGTGCCCCTCCAGAGAGTTGTTCAGCACGTCGAAGCACGAAAAGCATGTTACGGCAAATATGACCGCCAGTAAATAAACTGTTATGTGACAACCTGCAAATTTAGTCAAGCAGAAAGGCAAATGGTTTTGAGAGCTCATGTGATATAGCATTTTATTGTTATTTTTCATAAATTACTAAATTAATTCATTTTACTCATGATAAAAAAATAGTGGTAAATATGATAGGCTATAAATTAGGTGCAAATGTCCGTAATTTATAGTCTTTCTCCCTAAAGTATAATAAATAATTCTATTTATAGTCGTTCGCTCTCCAATATTACGTATGTTTTTACATGAGTTTTCATAATTATGCCATCATTTTGTCATAATTATGTATTAACGCTAATTACATACAATTGAGTAGTGTTACACATTTAATACACAAAAGAAGCAATTTACCACGTTTATACGCATAGAGGAAAGCTAGGTACCATCACGCCAGACTTCCCCAGTTTTAATGGTAAAAACTTATAGACCATGACGACCAACTGTGGAAGAAAACTGTGCTCACTGTGGATATCGAATTTACCAGTCAGAAATCATAACGAAGAAATACGTGTCTTTGAAGAATTGTGTATTGCACAATGTGTTAAAAATACATAACGTTTACATATAAGTATTTATATACGAACTTACTGTGATAAAGAAAAAAGCGAATGGGTTATTAAGAGTAATTATGGGAACTGGTTTAATTCAGAATACGTGAAGGTTAGGAATATATACCTAAATAAATCAGTAATATATCCAAAAATATTAAAGTAATTTATTTTCGAAACATTTGTTTATAACATTTTTCCTTGATTTAATTTTTATTCACATCTAAATTAAACTACATGATGTAGTATTATTTCTACTTTATTTAAATTGGTTACCACGACATAGGTTCAATTGTGACATGTTCAGGTGGGCAATTTGTATAGATCTGATGAGCAGAATGAATCTATACAAATTGCCCAACTGAAGATGTTGTCATACAACGAAACCTAGGTCGTGGTAAAGAATTTTAATAAAGTAAAAATAACATATGCAATATTTTTTTTCACTTAATATACCCAATTACTATACCGAATTTCATCATTGTACATGCCAAAAAGGATTATTATTAGAAGAGATATACCTTCGCCTGTTGGGATTCAAACATGAGCTCTCAAAACCATTTTCTTATACTATTATGACCATTTTCGTAAGCTTCCCTTTTTCGTGGTTTACGTGTCAACAGATTGTTATCAAGGTGTATCTTAATTGTTTTAACATTATTTAAGTGGTTCTTTTAAGTCTACCCCATATTTTTTTCTTGAAGAATGTAACCTCTATAAACGTCAGACCCTAGTGCTCTATCCTCAATGTGATGTTACAGCAAGTCGTCTGTGTAAAAGGGAGTTAAGTCGAATTTAATCATTTAGTTCACTGTACGCCTACGTAAATTGCTTACTTAAGAATTGTTTCTTTTTGGCTCTAATATTATATCATTGTAAGAATATATCTGTTTTTTTTAATCTTACTAAATTTTCTGAATGCCCATGTTTTAATGCTTTTAGCCGATGACGTCATATACGTCATGGATTAAAAATTACTTTTAACCAATGACCTGTCATTAGCGCCCTTCAAGTGGTTCTTAACAAACAAGTAATTGTGTTATTCCTAAACCCCTCTTAGTCCGCATGTGGGCACTACCTAGAATATTTTTTCCATAACTCAAAAGGAACAACGGAATCAATATAAGATCACTCACGTTGTGTCCGTCTGTCTGTCACAACTGTTTTTCTTAGAAGCCGCTTGATGTAGAAACTTTAAATTTTGCACGGTAATAAGACATATTAACGTGAATAAAATGGGCCAGTATATGCATATGAAACTAAAGGTAATACTCTAAAACAGTCATATGGAAATTTATAGGGTAGGAGGCAAATTAAGTGCTCGACATTTTTTTTTATTCCATATGTATAGTATGGGGTATCGGTTGGAAGGGCTAATTATAAAAACTTCAAATATATAATACCTTCAGAAATATAGTGATTCATATATATAATACCTTCAGAAATACAGTGATTCAAATATATAATACCTTCAGAAATACAGTGATTCAAATATATAATACCTTCAGAAATACAGTGATTCAAATATATAATACCTTCAGAAATACAGTGATTCAAATATATAATACCTTCAGAAATACAGTGATTCAAATATATAATACCTTCAGAAATACAGTGAAACAAATATATAATACCTTCAGAAACATAGTGATTCAAATATATAATACCTTCAAAAATGAAAAATATGTCACTCCCCCTCCCTTCTTATTTCAAAAACTAAAGTCTACGCAAAGATATAGCGATGAGTCTAGATGTCATATTTTTTAATATGCATCATGTTTTTGTAAGTACAATTCATTAAGAACTCATAAACGCCATACTTGTGATACATTTTAATTTGTTGACCCTTAAATGTTTACAAGTGTGTGTTGGGTAAGGCGAGTTCTGCTCGCGCTTGACAAGTTTTCATTATGGTTAAGAAATCTATTCCATAAACATTACTGGTTTTGATATGTATTTGAATTTTTAAGTGTCATATATCATTAAGTACCATTTATCTTATAGTCCACGTTAAATGTAGATAGATCACAGAACATGTACTTTTACTAAACCGCATATACATATAAAAAAAACAAAGATTCCATTTTTTTTGCTAATTTTCTCATTGTCTATGATAGCTTGAGGTCTACTGGCCAATAGTTATTAGTTCCTAGGCAAAATTTTACAATTATACATTCGTTGTTTTCCAGTTTAAGCCTATATTTTGAATTCATTGAAACACTTTTGCTAATCCGTCAGGTTGTAAGTTTTGCGTATTGAAAGTCTGTCCCTGAAATGTAGCCAGAATATATGAAACGGAAAATCTTTTTTCATTCAATTGAAAACGATTTTTTTACGAAATTACTGATATAAACTGATTAATACGGATTGTAACTTGCTTTGCATTGTAATCTGAATTAAATCAAATAATAATCTAATTCGCGCCACTTTTCCGGACGAATCCCACGCTTTTAGTAACATTGAACATGATGTCACGGTTAAACACGAATTTTGACAGCAGGTGTCAATTGTTTATTTTAGAACTTCTTTCCTGTTTTGATGTAACAACATCAAGCGAGATGAAAATTTGACGATGAGTTTTTCTAATCGCGTGACGGGTGTAATCAAAACGTTTTGAAAAATTACTAAAATCACATGAAAGGAAAGTATTTTAAATATATATGGAATATCATATGAGTAAGCGAGTAGGGGGGGCTAAATATTCCCACAAAGGAATAAAACAATAACGCAACCCCTCCCCCAGAGCAGTGGTGTGCAGTGATTTTTGAGAAGGGCAAGCTGTGAAAAACTGAACATATAAAAATTATATAGATATACACATACGCTTTCCCCGTCTTATCAAATTATGACTTTAATCGTAATTATAAAAAGCTAATTCTTGCTTACCTAAAAATGCAACAGCATCTGTTAACATTTTCAAATTATTTGTATGTCATTATATTCCCGATTCACAATAGCTAGTTACCCATCGATATAAATTTCCGAATTTGTGTCAAAATAATTTTTTATTGTTCAGTTCCGCTGTCGCAATTCTTTTTTTTTATATTATTCAGCCTTATTTATTATTCAGTTGCGAATTATTATTCGGGCCAATATTAACAAGGCTTATTTGCCACCAATACTAAACAGTGAAAATTACTGGAAAAATGTCGTATACTCGATTTATTGAGAGCGTACATTTTCAAAAATGGCTTCGATCTGCTATTCTTAATTATACTATTTTTTAAATTAATTGAAAAATATCTTTCAAAATTAATTGAAAAACCTACCTTAATCACATAATAAATAGAGCAACATTTGATAGTCGCCATTGTTTGTTTACTTTAAGGACGAAATTGCACGTAAAAAAATAAACTTATAAATTATAAATTTTATTGCACGAAGAAAAGGGGTAACACAATAAATATTTCGCTGACAAAATATAAAACGTATTTTTAAAAACCGTAAAATTATTCAAATTATTTTCAAACTAAAATGATAAACTGATAGTTGAAAGATCATTGTAATAATTCATTGTTCGATGGGAATATCATACATACGGAATTGTTTCAGTTTGAGTATAGGCAAAGGTAGTCTAACAAGCTTCTGCATACCTTGAGACTGTGAATTGATGCTCTGAAGTGAGGTAATCAATTTTAATTTTGTACGGACCATTTCTAACTCGAGAAGTTTTTGTAAGGTGATACAATATAGGAATGAAGTGATGGAATATAGGAATGAATTGTGACTGATTGAATTTAATTTATCTACGCGTATATGTAGATTAAAATTCACGACATCACATAAATTTCTCAACTAAAGACTAAACATGGCAACTTGTGGGACCTATAACAATGCTGCTAACGAGAATATAGTGTATCAGTATTGTATAGGATGCTTCTGTAGGCAAGAAAGTGATAATCAATTGACCTCTTCTATATCTTACACATTTAAATTTACATCGTTTAAGTATTTCTTATTAACATTTTATAACCTTCGATAACCAAATACTTGTGCGCGTTTCTCTTCCACACACCTGCGCAAACATTTCACTATATAGTATAAAGATCGTGCGTTTTGAGATAGTTTTGTTTTTGAATATTACGTTCAGTAAAAGTACATGTTCGTGTATAACAGTTGTAGTGTATTTTTTTTATCTTTATGAATAAATACTTTCAAATACTACAAATTTTATTTACCTCATTTACCAATTATTATACGACCCTCTAAAGAAAATATGCGAATTCTTGACCCAATGACTTTGTCTTTGAAACAAATATGATATAAAAATAAGTGCAGTTCATTAGGAACACTTAAACGCCATCTTTGCAAATACACGTTCATTTTTTGACATTTAGCGAGTTTAAATTGAATGTGAATGAAAGCATAAATTTTGTATACTATTTTAGCTACCATATTTTGGTTCTAATACTTCGGTTTTAGCTATTCTAAATGAACGTTTCTGCCCTAATGGAGATAAAGAAAGTGGCTTTAATCTAAGGAAGTCGAAAGTGAATAAAATCCAAATTAAATTTTAAAACGAATCTTACGCTTATTGCAAATGCATTTAAACACACGTTTGTTCTATATAGTTACATTCTGTCAAAACAGATTCATTTTTAACTTCAAAGAGAGTACTCTTTCCAGCTTTGGTTGGCTGGAAAGAGAGTAGAAGTTAAAAATTAATCTGTTTTGGCAGAATGTAACATATTGTTGGTCGTTCATCGCGAACGAGTGGGCGCTCTAGTGTAATTGCGAAGAGTGTTTGAACCATTGAACGCCATGATAAATTGCATTATCCGATGTAATTCGATTCTTAATGGTAATATTGCAAAGAGCTATATAAAAGTAACAAGTTATTAGACGCGACAAATGAAAGTGTTTTCAATAATCAGGGGATAAATTTGTTTTTTTTTTAACTTAGGGAACAAATTTTACGAGTACAACGTCTCTTATCAGTAGCATAGAGTGGACTTACCATGAGCAAGAGAAAACGGGGAAAAAATGGAAAAGATAGTCTTACATACAGATAACGTTTTTGCGTCAATGGACGTCAAAATACATTCTAATCTGTATTGCACTAATACATAATTTGAACAGTAAACACACCGATTAGATATTTTAAACGATCTAGGTAAAAATCCCTAGAATTGCACTACACAAAACTAAACTATCTGAATAAATTATTTTGCCACATCCGCAAATAACCATGAAAATAACCAATAAGTGAATTCATTAAGTCAACAAAAAGGCCTAAGACCTTTCATAGGCCGTATGTTCAAACCCGATGACGATCTAGGTAAAAATCCCTAAAATTACACTACACAAAACTAAACTATCTGTATAAATTATTTTGCCATAAATAACCATGAAAATAAGTGACCTCATTAAGTCAACACATAGGCCTAAGACCTTTCATAGGCCGTATGTTCAAACCCGATGACGATCTAGGTAAAAATCCCTAGAATTACACTACACAAAACTAAACTATCTGAATAAATTATTTTGCCACAAATAACCATGAAAATAAGTGACCTCATTAAGTCAACACATAGGCCTAAGACCTTTCATAGGCCGTATGTTCAAACCCGATGACGATCTAGGTAAAAATCCCTAGAATTACACTACACAAAACTAAACTATCTGAATAAATTATTTTGCCACAAATAACCATGAAAATAAGTGACCTCATTAAGTCAACACATAGGCCTAAGACCTTTCATAGGCCGTATGTTAAAACCTGATGACGATCTAGGTAAAAATCCCTAGAATTACACTACACAAAACTAAACTATCTGAATAAATAATTTTGCCACATGCTCAAATAATCATGAAAATAAGTGACCTCATTAAGTCAACACAAAGGCCTAAGGCCTTTCATAGGCCGTATGTTCAAACTCGATGAGAGCGCGTACGCGGCTGTAGCTCACGATCGAGCATTAACTCCCATTAAACCGCAAACCGCTTGACATACTCCTCTCAAAATCGGCGTTGATGTCACTTGCATACACTACATAACCTGTTGCATTACTGACAACATAAAATAGCTCAATATCCTCAGCAGCAGACCTCACAGTCACTCCAAATCGTGTACAATAAGGGTCATATAAAAAAATTCTCACTCTTATGTTCTTATCTACAGGATACTGATAAAAAAAATGTAGGTGGCCGACAAGAAAATCTGCTTTGTCAAGGACAGTTTAAGAAAATTTCAATGTCTAGACGACTTAAAGCTTACTTTAGTCGAAATACGCGACATCATATTACAATCCAGAATCAATTTAATACCAGACATAAAGGAAAAACAAACGTAATTTATTACCATCGCACGCGCGCCGCTTTAGTGTATGATTTGTGCGCGTCGCGAAACCTATTGGTTGTTTAAATAGATTTGCAATGCAAAGTTAAATGGAAAAATTCGATGGATGCAGAGAGGACGCATTTGGCATGAAGCTCATTCAATGAAAAAAGAGTACCCGAGTAGCTGGTTGACGCGGGTAGTTAAGTAAAAAAATCACTACAAGTTTTGATAATACTGCGACCGCACTAACGTGGAATAACCGCTGTACCATCGAACCAGGCATCCATCGATTGGAAATACTTGGTAACTTCATTGCCCACCGTCAGCTGAGAGCAATACCGCTTTGATGATAGTCGTGACCGCAAGTTTTTGGGCATTTGTTTACGACCAGAACGACGATCTATTCAGTTATAAGTTTTCTTTGACATTATGCAAATAGTCCATAACCATAATTTTTTTTCACGTATTCTTTGTAAACTTTTGAAGAACTTAAATTTATAAAAAAATATAAACATTATACAAACTATTGGTATGTGGTGTTGCGCACGTCCGTAGGTCTTATCCTAAGAATCCCTGGGAGAGACTCAGTATCCATAAACTATAATTTTGGTTATGTATTATGTTACGCAAGATCAAGTATGATATCATTGGTTTAAGCGAAATACGAAGGAGACGAGAACAACTAACTAAGCTAACATCAAGACATCTTCTTTATAGACATATCCCAGAGAGCCGTGGGTTTTTCATTAATATGTCACTACCTAAATATATTCGGAAAATATATTCGGTGTCACCACGTGTATTATATACTTTTTGTTACTTTAAAAGTCCAGGTGTATCTAAATTCCACGACTACAAACTGCTAGGCGAATATCCTTGTTCCTACATTACAGGAGACTTTAACGCCAGGATAGGAAAAAGTCTAGAGAGAGAAGATTATGCAAGGATGGAAAAGGAGAGAAGATTATGCACCTAAACCGTACGGTTTAGGTGGGAGAAGTGTGTATACTTTGGTTAATTTCCTCCAACAAGGAAAGCTATATGTAATTAACACATCTTTCAAAAGAAAATACAAAAACAATTTTAGATATGGAAAAGCACAGGTGGCAAGATAACACACGAATAGACTTAATTCTAGAAATAAGACGTATACTTTCCAAAACGAAGACGTAATTAACCAGGTAAATGCGGAAAGCTATTTCAGGATAGTTAGGGCAAAATTGTGAAAAAAATTCAGTTTTTTCCCAAAACTTAAATCGAGCACCGAAAGCTGGTAGTTATATATTTAATAACTATTCACAAGTACAAAATGAGCGTTTCCAAATAAAAAACTGGAGGAGAAGCTCACTGTTAACGAAACCTGAAATCTAGATCACATAAACGAAGAACTAGTTAACACTATCAGATATACCTTTTGATTCAAGCAGATATTCTGAAAGCCATGCGGGATGATCTAAGGTAAAGAAGTCTCTCAGTTGTACTGTTGACACTAGAAGGGATGAAATATGCAAGTTGAACACTAATAAAAAGAGAACAACTGATAGGGAAGAGATACTGATAGAAGTAAAGAAATTTTAAACTGAGCTATACTAAATTAAAATCAGAGTTAGACAAGAAGACCCAAGGGCTATACTAACGAAGTATATAACTGAAGGCCTTTTTGAAATCAGTGTTTACGAAATAAAAAACGCCCTAAAGATTATGAAACTGAAGAAATTGGGTGAAGATAAGCTTTCGGAGAGACGGCGGTACATTTTTAGCCGCAGACCACATGCATACCCTTAGACAGGTATAATCGTCAACTATGTGCATTTGACACTATCGAACACTGGACCTTTACCACTCTTTCCGAAGGAACCCTATAAACACTGGGTATATGGAGGTCACATTAAGGAGATCTAGATGGTGATTACTCTGCAAGTGAATTTGTATGAAATCTCGCAATCTATTGGTGTCAAAAGAGACGTAAGACAGGGCGATATCCTCTCTCTCAAACGATTTACATGGAAGACATATTCAATCCCCCCGACTAGCCTGATGTGCGTATAAACATAAAAAAAGAAATATATTTATATACATACTCATATTTGCAATGAAAACATCAGACCTCTAAGCCATGGTACAAAAACTCTACGATGTATCTCTGGTCGATTTTCATATTAACATGGACAAAACAAAAATCTTGTGTAAATTATCAAACCGTGGGCCACGTTGTGCGACGAGTACATTTACTTTGATAATTTTACTATTCTTATGAAGAACAGACACGAACGTGAAATAGAATGTTGCATCAAAGTGTGTTGCTGCGCCCTCAGTAAACGGTCTGAAATCTTCGAAAGTAAAAAAAATACCAATCAACCTCAAGCGTCGAACAATGCATCTTACCTGTTATGACCTATGAAGCGATGCCGCGGACATCTACCCATCCGTATATTAACTAACTCTAGATTATGTTAGGGATTATTTTTCGTGACAGGTTATGGAATACTGAAATTCGGAGATATACCAAAATAGCCAACGTGGCGCGTACTATTCACAAAAATAATGGCGTTGGGTTAGTTACGTGAATCATAAATTTGATGGCAGATGGAACAGGAAGGTTTTGTGGAGAAGGTTGAGGATCCGAAGCAGTAGTTTTAGTCGTCAGCAAGCGAGATTCTCTGTAGAGATTTCGCAACATCCACAAAAAAATCTCGACAGGACTGGCGTGCTAAAAATAAGACCCAACAATGGGTGAAAAATTATGGAAAAAAAGAAGAAACAATCGCTTCGAAGGTTTAAAGTCGTTTTACGTAATATTCCTTAGTACACGATAGACCAAAGCATTTCATTATCACTAGTAGATCGCAATCGTTTCCAGATTTCATGAAAATAATCTTTTTAATATTTGAAATTAACTGTTGTCCTATTGGCCATACCAATATAACTAAGATGCTATTAAAATTATATCAAACATTATTTCAGTTTGTTAATGGGAAATATGAGGATATGCGTTGTCCTATGTACCTACCGCGTATAATTACATTTGCTGTGCTTATTCCGGAGATGGTGTCATATTATATATTTTATTACCTATGTATACATAGATATTACGCTCGTTGAGTAAACGTATTTCGTATTACAATGATCAGCACCTTGGCCGTAAGTCGAGCTTGAGAACATAAATGAAAACTATTTCTATACGAAATTAAAATAAGTGACATTGAAATATAGGACAGGTATTTCTCTTATTTACGCATAAACAACTCCGCTAATATTAGTCAACAAAACTGCAAATGAGTTCATGGGTCGTTAGAAAGATATTGTTGCTAAAGCAAATAAACGATTTAATATTGTTTTTTTCATATGTTTTTTTTTCAATTTAGGGGTATACTTTTCAATTTCACATACCAAAAGAGTCACTAGAATATTTGTACGGTAATAGAATCGGGTAATTGTATGGAAATGAAAACGTGTTTCTGAAAACAGGCTGAAAAGTAAAATTGTCCAAAAAAATTTATATAAAAAATAGAATATTCAAAAGAAAAATACTATTTTTGTTCTTTTTCGATATTCAAGTATTCTAATAAGGATATGTTTCTCTTAAAGACTACTAACCTTCGCGGCTCGATAACGAAATACAGAAGAAAAGATATAATTGTGCTAACAATGTACACCCATACCATAACAATAGCCTGTGTCGCTCTCTTCCATTTTGTCTATGTTAAGGCTATTAAACATTGATTTACGAATAATTTAAGTAAATTTGAGTTGAATTAATGTTTCTTTAAAGGAAACACATTAATTTTGCTAGAATTTCGATTACAGCAGAAATTTCATATTTATTGACATATTGATCTCTGAAAATGTTGCAAGAGTTACATCGCTACGATTGTTTATCACAATATCCTAAGGTAGTTTTTAAAATCATAAACAAATCTTTAGTTGTATAGATTTTACTACAATTATATTTTTAAATTTACGATTCTTTTAAAAACAGAAAAAATCAACATAAAGTATCATACAACAGGCAGAAGCTAAAAATAAACACAAAAATCACTCATTGCATGCTTGCTACTTGACTACTTTACTCCCATACCAAATTTCATGTTTTTAGTGGAACAGTTTATGAACAAAAGGGATTGATGTGACTGGGATAAAGATTTTTCCAAAAAGTACAAAAAAATCATGACTTCTGATCTATTGATTTTCGTGGAACTAATATTTTTTGAATGACTTATCACGATGTTCTCGACGAAAAAAAAATTATACCACTCTAAATGGGCCGTCTGTATATTCTTTATTGCATATAAATCTTCGCTAGATGTTAATTAACACTTGTTTTCGACTTTATTGAGTTCGTGCAAAGGGGCGGACAATTACAAGTGTGGTGTGCGCAAAAAACAATTAAAAATGATTTCAAATGACCGTAAGTTATTAAAAAAAACAGTTTCTAAAAGATTAATTTTAAAAACCTAAATACGAACGTCAGTCTAGACATGAACGCCATGAATTCGAAGCAAATCCGTTTTTAATTCAAAGCATATAGAAGACGGGGTAAAACGAATTCATGCCGACTTAAGACGGCCATTACCTAAGCAGACAAACTAGTTTAAAATGAAATTGAATAAACAAATGTCGCTATATTTAAAAATTGTTTACTAAAAAATATATATCGCTCCATTTTAACCATTAATTTTAATTAGATGATATCACTGTCTTTGAGAGTTCTTTCGAGGTGGCCGTTAAAATGAAATGTGTAAATTTGTAATTTTATTAACAGGTGATAATGGAAAAAAATATTAATATTCTCTAACAGTAATGAATTCCAAGTAAATATTACACAGCAATTAATATTTCTATTTTCGGGCGACAACAACGCGTTCGACATGTTATCGGCTGTTACTTAAGTTTGTTACTATTTTAAGTTGTATAATTTGTGGTCGACCTGTCAATTGCAGTATAGATAATAAGGTAAGTAAGCATAGACAAGACGCCACTGTTCAAGGAATATCGGATAGCTGTTTTTATCAGTGACAAGACTCGAAATTCAAAAAAATTCGAACGAATTCTTCATACGAATCCGTAGTTTATAGTCCTGAGTGCCTGTACTTGCAACGCATTAATATTTATTCATGTACTGAAATAATTAATTTGAATACAAATTTCAACTACAATTATTTAAAACAGTTTCCATCAACAATTTCAAAAGATATAAACAACTACCGGGAAACCTATTTATCGTATTCTGACAAGTAATTTGCCGATTTTACTTATTCTTTTTCTTTTGCGAGTTCACATATTATTCTTATACAATTATACTTACTACACAGGTATTAATTAAATTATATAAACTGTGAAAATTGTTATAGGTATATTAAGATGCCGCTTTTCCATTTCTTTATGCAAGAGAAAAAAAATAATTTTAAATGTAGAACATTATAAAAAAGCAGAAATCGGACTTAACTTTTTCTTTTATCTATTAGTACTGCTTTTTATTACACCATTTCGTCCCTTTAAATTATAACACGGAGTTTAGATGCAAGGTTACCGTATGTCCGGTTGGTACGGGCAAGACCGTCTTTTTAGCATTCCGCCCGGACTTTTGTCAGTATTTTCTACTTGTTCGAATTTTTCGGTTTCACAATAAACAGAAATAAAAAAGCAAAGAATCATCAAAATGCGTGTTTTAAAAGATAAATCACAATAATGTTCTAACAGTTTTACAAATAATTTAAAATACCGATTTTTGTATTGAACAACAACAAAATTACGCGGAATTAAACTAAAACTTATTTAATATTGTGATAATTCAGCTAATAAACAAAAATCTCAATACCAATTTATTTTAATCATGTTTTAATGGTTCTATGTAACTTTGATATTAAACAACAATAAAAATTGCACGAAGCTGCACCAATATTTATTTAGCATTGTGAAAATTTAGGTAATCAACAAGAAATTCAGTAACTTGTTTAATCTTGTTTTAACAATCTTTATACCTTAATGAATATACAACTTTGCTATTTATACAACAACAAAAATTGCACGGAACTGATTCTACACTTATTTAATGTTGTGATAATTCAGGTAATCAGCAAGAAACTCAATAGTTTGCACAACAACTCAGTAGTGATACAACGCATAATTTCTTCACTCAATCTCTCACTTTACTGTCTAGCATCGAGTTTCATAAAAGCGAATAATAATTTATGCATTTGTCTTAAACATGAGGACAATTATGGATATTTTTGCTACATCGTAAGACGCATTATTACATCTTTCAAAATAACGACAAAATAAACCTATCAAGCACGAGTGAAACTTGCACTAAGAGGATTCCGTACACATTTAGACCTTATAAAAGTTTGAGCGTACTTAGTATTTCTATTAAACTAATAAATACTCGTATTCATGGGAGTAAAAACATGGAACATATTTAAAAAATTATGACATTTAAAATCCTCGCTATATTTTTCCTACAACATTTGTGTGGGCTTTTAAAAGCCACATTTTTTCATAACTTTAGGTCAAATGGTATAAAGGAAACAAAAAAAACGTTTTTTCGATTACTTAATTTACCTCACCTAAATTTCCATAAAAATCTTTTTGAGTGCAAACCATTAAAATACGTGCAGGTAAATACGCTTCACTACTACGACAAATCTCTACGGGACGCGGTCTCAGAAAAAACGGTTGTGACAGACATATGGACAGACACACACGTGAGCGATCTTACGAAAGTTCCGTTTTTCCTTCCAAGGTACGAAACCTTAAGATTGTAAAACGAGCGATTTATTTAGACAGTTTTGTTATCAGGTCTGTTATCTTGATAAGATAATAATATCCACTTGAATACTCATTGATGATCTCCGAAAGTCAATAATGTTACAATATTTCACTTTTTTTAATCAAACGTTGTTTAATAATTTTAAAAAACATACATACTACTTACGGCGCCTGTTATATAATTCACAGACGACAGCAGATCGATCGGACCCACTGCGGGATTCTGCGGTTTCTTTAGATTATATCTGTTTCATTTTGAATGTATTACTTGGTACACTTATTAATTTTTATTCATTTTTTCATCTTGGTAAATTCGTAAACTTCTCTTAATAATTTTCATACACAATTATAGGACAATGGCAAACTAAAAGCAATGTCTTAGTGGGCCAATTTCAAATTTCGAATAATGATTTTCAGTTACAAAATAGATTAAAACAGATGACAAAAAACGGATAAATATAATCAACCCTGTATTGCTGGTAAATTGATAATGTCTTTAGTACAACAATAAGGAAGTACCTTATATTCAGACTACTACTAAGTTGGCCCTACTGAAGTGTCGCGAAGGTTTTGAAATTAAAATATTGTGCCACTTGCGCAATAACTAAATATCGAATGGCGGTCTCCGTAAAATAAAAACCTGCATGAACATCAGTAATGAATGCAAATTAGGAGCATCAAATTCTACATTGTTGGTTACTTCTGCCAAGGCCGACTTTACTATTATTTCATTGTATTCATGCATAAAATATATTTACCTTTCCAAACTTTGAGAGTTTCCGATTCGCTCTCCTTCAGCTTGTAATAATGGTATTTGACAGCCATCACTTTCTAGGCGCTGAAATTGTTGATTGGCTTAATTAAAAAAAAACTAAGTGATGCGCAAGTTTATCAAATTAATTTTCACAATTTATTTTAATTCTATCGCGGAAAAACTGACTTTGTGTTGTCCTTGTTTTCCCAGAAATAATATTTTTAAATTATTTAATTTATCGAATTGAAATATACCTCAATTTGAAAAGGAATATATTGAAGGTTGAAATCTGAATATATTTAAATTCATTAAAAAAATTGAACGCAATTTGCAAGCAATTTATTTAAAAATAAACGAGCGTTTCAAGGCGTTAACATTGAAAAATTTATCGTAATATGGTTCATAGCGTAATAATATTACTAGAAGAGAATTTTATTGACGAAATTATCAATACTTACAACTTTTTATTCCATTGTATTAAATTACTAAATAGTATGCCAAAAACTCACATATTATATACAAAAGTTTTATTTAATTAACACGCTCCATCAATAATTAATAAAACAATACAACTTAACAAATATAAACGCAACGAAAGTTTAGTAATCTACAATACACTATAAAAACGCGTAAACAAATTGAATGCTTTGCGATTAATAAGAAAACAGAACTTGACGTCTCGGTGCCAAGTGTGGCACCGTACCGATCAACGAGAGCTGTTAATAACGTTTCGAATTCGACTGAGCGAGATAAATATGTTTTCCATAGACCTGCTGCGAATAAGTTTGTTTACATGACGTAATCTTGGTGATGTCATGGCAACGATCACCAGCAAGCTATATATTTTACTACGTTGTATTTTCTTTATCTCTGGTTCGGTTTTTTTAATCACTTGCCGTTGTAAGTGAGTAAATATCATTCATTCTGTTAAACAATCATCGTTATTGTTTAGACAACGGAGTCTAAATATAATGTAATCTCACTGAAAGGGCGTGTCAAGGTTACAAATGTATGCTCTCACGCTAAAACGATTATAATATTTATTTACCAATTATTATTTGCCTGTCAGCATCCTGCCAGCCGATTTTTCGGCAGTATTCGGCATAGTTTGTGAGTTTGCAACTCACTAGCAAGTTGCTTTAAATTATATTATGACAAATTTATTTTTAGCGATTAAAACTTCAATATTGATGTGGAATTAATTTTTTAAGCAAATGCTTCTTTGAAATTTAAATGGCGAAACGAAACACTATATTTAATTTTTTTATATTAAACAGAAAAAAGAAAATATGTTTAGATTGTTACAAAGAACGGTTTTTCTTTCATTCAAATCGAAATTCGTTAATGGCGCATTATATGAAATGTGGAATTTATAGTTATATTTTACTACTGTAGTTATCTCTACTACTCAAATCAACAATTTTTACTTTAGGAACCTTTGCACAATTTCACATTCTTAATTTTTAAACGACAATACAGATTGTGGTTTTATCAAAAATTTGGAGTATCTCTCGTTTTAGGGTTCCATACCTCAAACTGAAAACAGGACTCTCGCAAAATCACTCACATGGCTCTGTGTCTGTCAATCTATCTGTCGCAACCGATTTTCTCAAAAACTATGCAACATTTAAACTTCAGAGAGAGGGTAAATAAATAATTTTTTTTTTAAATTATGTACCTATGTCATGTTGGCTATCATTTGAACGGGTCTGTTATGAGGAATATAAAAATACTTTACTTTAAAACTTGATTGTATATTTAAAAAGATATTCTAAAAAAATAGCGGAACTAGATCCTTTCCCGCTCTCCCTTCCCCTCCGTGTTACTTCCGAAACTTCTGAACCAATAATAATCGTGAAAAAACAGGGTTGATAAAATCTGACTAGAAGATTACACGAAAACTAGAGATGGGTAGAATGTTCGGTAAATATTCGGTACATTCAGCATATTTTTTATGTTCGTGTTCGGCCAAATAGTCTGTTCATTTGCCAAATTATTACCTAAGACTTATACATTTTTATTAAATATGTATAACATTGCAATAAAATCTTAAAATGGCAAGTACTTAACATGATTAATGAATAAATTATGGATTTAAAACTCAAACGTATTAATCAAAGAAGAATAAAACACTAACATTGACTATTATTGGCAGAGGTACTTAATAATATGAAAGTTATAGTAACTTAATTCGGAATAAAATAACAAACTTCAAATTAACAAGGAGCTTAACTGAAATAATATCAATGTTATTTTAAAATAATTAATACAATATAGGATAGCAAAATAACCAAGAATACTTTTAATTTTAAACAACAAAAAAATGTACGAGATATACAATATTAATGGTTAAAATTCATGCGAGATAAATTGTGATGAAGGAAAACTATACTCTCTGTTCTCTCTGGCAAAAGTCTGTCACGTTTTTCTTCATAAAAATTTCCTATTTCTATCCTGATTTTTCTATGTACAGCAAACGTCTGTAGAAATATTATGTTCCCTTAAAGGGTAAAGAATTTTTAGATAAACTGGCCATGTGTGCATACTTTTCTTCATTTTTTGTCCACCATGCGAATGCAGTGAGATTGCGTTATCATAATTTTTCATTTAAATAACTTCGTAATTCTACTAGAATCGGGTTTTTAGGAATTTCTTCGCACTGCTCACTGCTGCCTGCTTAAAGGAAGCAATCTCTTCATAGCAGCTCCAAAACGTTGCAAAATTTATGTCAATTCGTAACATTTGGAAATGGTGGTCTGCCTTCCTCCTTGTCACTGCCATGTTGGAACAAACCTGCTGTTTGTGTAATACTTTAAAAAAGTGGAACATGTTATATAACTTCAGAAATTTAAGAAAATGTGGGGCTGGCAGTCTTTTTTATCTCATCAAAGGGTTGTAATATGGTCATAATCACTTTCAAAACTAGCAACAAACGCTCACTCAAGTTATGGAGATTCGTTTTGCTGCAGTTGTTGGAAATATATAATGACACTCTTTTTGTTTTTGAAGGCGTTCGCACATGTAAAACGTACTTTTTCCATCCAGTACTCATATCTTGCATAAATTTATGTTTTAGCAAATTTAGCTCACTCTGACTTTTCTCGAAGCTGAGTGGAGGGGCTAAAATGATTAGTAACTCTTTTTGCCAATGTTAAAGCTTCACTGATGTTTTCATGGATTTTCAATTAATTATTTATAACCAGTTTTAATGTATGGATAACACCCTTTTCCAATTTATGGGCACTCGTTAACTGCTTTATTATGGTAAGTCCATTATCTTTAGCTATCAATTTGCCACATATTTATCTTATCTTTCAGGATGTTGACTGCTGTCCAACAAAATTTTTCGTTAAACGAACATTGTGTTAAACAGAAAATTCTTCATGAAGCCAGTGAGCAGTAAAGCTCAAAAGGATAATTAAATTGTTCACACAAATCCACATGTCAGTGGTTATTGATATTGCTTTAGCTTTAACAAGTTTTAATTTAATAATCTTCCTTAATTTTTCATAAATTTTGCTCATGTATTTTCATCCGGACATTTACTATTTCGGTGTCAATACATTAATCAGTCTATAAAATACAGTGTCCTCTATAATGGATATATGCTAATTATCTGATGCAATCATTTCAGCTATAGGATAGTGAATTTTGAATGATCTTGAGTCATTTACCTTCCATTTCTTGGTAAATGCATTCTCTAAGGTTTGCTGTACACTTGATGTTGGTTTTTGTTGCAGATTTAAGGAATGGGCTGTTGAAGGCTGATTGCTACAATCACTTAATGATTCATTGATGAATTTGGTCTGATTTTAAATAGTTTATCAAAGGAGATGTTGCAGCGTCCGCCCTGTGCCGCTATATAAAAAATGATCCTTCTGAACCGTGTTGCAATCTTGAAGATATATTTTGGAAATGTTTATATTTAAAAAAATACTAAACTTGTAAAACCTCACATGTACTTATGTTTTTTTAAACGTTAATATCAAATAGTAATTTTAATAAAATTTTTGAAAATAAAAATAATTTTATAATGTATTTTCTAAGTTTTTAAAATTATTCATAATAATAAATATAAATTAAATGTTCTATTATAATGCCATCTATGGATCACGATGCTCCCTGCATAACGCCATCTAAAATTATGACGCTGAAAACGTTACGAGTTCCGTTTGGTGCTTCTGTCATCTGGGTTCCATACAAAATACCACCTCTTTTTTGTAATTCATGGAAACAATCCCATCTTTTTGTTTTTGATCTGTGGGGACGGGCAAATGCTGCTATTAGCCGAGCACTTTGCGGACATGTTTTAACCTGTTACTTAAGCTATGCATGCCAAAAAAGAACGGAATAATTCTGCTGAATATCTAGTTTGGTATATCTTAAGCCGAATCTTTGGCAGAATATTTGTATTCAGCAGACCTCAGCCCATCACCAGCAAAAACTATGGCTATTATCTTAGATTTTATCATTTTTCAAATATGTCAGCAATATTTCAGTGAAGAATATAGTAAGCAATATATTGACATTGTGAAATATTAATATTGGTAAAAAGTGTAGTATCCTTGTAGTGCGAGTTCTACTCATACTTGACAGGTTTTTATATTGTCATTCTAGAGGTTATTGGTACTATGTTGATGTAATTGACGTTCAGTGAAGCTCAGAAAGTTTTAATTTGACTAAAGAAATTTTTGTAAATCTTAAGATTCCCTTTATTTTTAATGAATAAACTACAATCACACAACAATTGAAATTTGCATATCATTATCTCAAAAAACATAGATGGTATTTTTTGAATCTAGCTTTCTTAAATTCCTAGTTTGGGCCCAAGTGAAAACTGATTGGATTTCTATGCTTTTTGAATTGTAAGCCCTTTATAGATTTATAAGTGTTAATACATGCTTGGAAAGAGTTAATTCTATTTACTTATTGGCTAATGATTTAATTTTATTTCAATTATTATAATAAATTAAATAAAACATGATTTATAAATCTGAATTTTTATTGATAAACGTTAAATTTAATGGCAATTATCCAACTAACTTAATCTGTTTACATTTCTTTTATACACCAATTTTACTTAAACATCTTTGATCGAAAACTCTGTAGACTGTAATGTGAAATGAATGCACTCATAATTTTAATGTTAACATACAAAGTAAAGGATAATAAAGTAATACTTGAAAATATAAAAATACTTGAAAAATAATTTTTTCAAGTATTTTTATATGTTCTTTTGTATATTCGGACCATAGTATTGCATATTAAACAAAAGTACACTAATTACTTAGTGAATGACTTGTCTTAAACAGATATAGATATATAATGTCATCGCCCTTGGGTCAATTGAGACAAATAGCCTTTTCTTGCTCCAAATATATGAAGAAAATTTATTAAAAACATTGATGATTATATTTACACCACCCAAATGTTAGATACCAAAAAAATTTATAAAACAAACCGTAGATATATTAGTTGTGGAGTATAATAAGAAGTTGACTTCTTCTAATTACATCTTAGTTTAAGTATCTTTAATTAGGAGAAGTACTAATACCAGAAGGTTATAAGTTATGTGATCCGATACTATTAATTTTATCATTTCATATTGTGCACTGCCATAGGTAAGTTATTTTATGTAGTGCGTCACCTACTGCCTGGGTTTTATATATTTCAGAATTATTTAATATTATGATTTCGTATGACGGTAATTCTATTTGACCGCAATTCCATTCTTTGTCTTTTCTGTTATTGCTCAGTGTCCAAAATGATGTGTCAAGTCGATATTATGTCCTAATCTTTTTCTATTGTGCTATATGTTATTCAAAAACATTATTCAACTAAACGTTTCAAGTAGTTTTAATGGCGTCATAAATATGATTTTGGTTAGTGCCTAATCATATATTCTTTTTCTCACGGGATAAATCGTTGATAATTTTTACGTAATCCCATTATAAATTAACAAAACTTTAAAACATAATTTTTTTTACTATAGTCTAAAGTTTTTTAAATTAGATAAAAATTAAAAGTATAACAAAAAAAATGTGCGTGTTCTTATATACGCGCATTAGAAGTTATACTTCTTTGGCATAATACAAGAATAACTTTATTTAGCACACAAATCATTAATGAAAATAAAATAATAAAAGTACTGGACAATAATTATAAATACGGTTCATAAAATCCAAATTAAAATGTATGCAATGAATTGTTAAATTTACTAAACAATCTAAATAAAGTTTAATTAATAATGAAAATAAGTGAATATGTTAAAAATTTAGTACAATTTATAATTTTAAGTATTTAAGAAATGTTAAAGTAATAACTTATAATGCAAATAAATATATACTCAAACTTAACCTTACTTAAAGAAATATACTTAAAATATATTTTAAAAAGCTTATAGGTACTATTCCTACCAGGAATCTTGACAACAAATAAATGTTTTTTTATTAAATGGACCACTATTCAACTTTAGTTAAGGTCAGTCGGGGCAAATGTGTGTTACGGGGTAAATGTGTGTTAAGTGCCTCTACCATAAAGATTTCGAAAATCGAACAAATATTTAGACATACCGCCAACTAACGTCAAAGCCGTAAATAATCTCAGCATAAAACACTAATTGTGTATGGCAACACTTATCGGGGTGTGGCTTGAGAAGCCATCTTATTTTCAGTGTCATTTGTACTCTACGAATATTATTCTCTGCATACCAATATTGATTTGCCTGCTGTTTAATGAAATATTTCGAGATATAGCATTTACAATTTATCAACCTTTAGATTTAGTAAAGAGGCAAGTGTGTCTAACCTTGATGGAGTAAGCGTGTCGCTATGACGCACTTGTCTCAACTCAGAGATTGTCAAAATGTTTGTTACTATTGTATTTGAATTAAAGATCGAACCTTATTCTATTATATTCTCCATGTCCTAAGAAGTGCCCTTACCTACAAAATTGTTTACTCAGTTGATGTTAAATGTACACAGGTGTAAAATAAATGAGAAATAATACTTATCAAGGTAATTGTACTCTTTTATACGAACAACTTTTACTATGGGGCCATGTTGGAAATCTCGAAAGAAATATGTATCGACTCGACCAAAATGTATGAAGCAACTAAATTTTTTTCACGACCCCGAAGTTAGTCACATAAAAAAGTTTTTGAGCCGAATCACCCTGCAAAGTATTATATCCCATTTATTAAAAAAATACGTTAAACCTTTTAAAGTGTGTCTCAATATTAAAAATAGACCCAAAAAAGAACTATAAAAAGGGCAAAAAATAATTTTTGGAATTCTGTAAAGCAAAAATCTTTTTTCAATAAATAAAATCATTAGAATGCCCGCAGTTTTCATGTTTAAATTTCTCAGAACTAACAATCTGACATAAATTACGTCTTCACTGAAAACAGGTCAACAACAGTGTACTCTGCGCCCAGAAAGCCTTAAAATGGCATTTTTTTTGTATCTTGTATTATTTAAAATAATCATTTATAAGCACTTACCATTAAAAAAATGATAAGAAAATCGGAATTTAAGTTTATTGTTTTTGGGATGTGTTATCGATATAAATTTAAAAAGTTTAACATACTTTTTTTAAGTTTCTGTATAATTTAAGTCCATAAAGAGCTTATGAGCTACTAAATGGTACCTGACTAGGCTTGTATTTGTAAACAGGGTAATAAACAATTTTAAAGCAGTTATTTTTTTTAATTCAGTAACAGTTCAGTTAATTTAACTTTTTTTTATTTTAGTTACAGACTTTATTATGGTCTGTATATATAAAACGAATAAAGGAAGTCCATGTTGGACAAAAGATACCTTATGTAAAGCAGTTGAGGCTGTCAAAAATAATAAAATATTGCGATATCAGGCCGCTAAAATATATAACATACCCCAGACCAATATCATGGACCATGTAACTGGACGTAGAGTTAAAAACCGCAAGCAGTTGAACACGCTAGAAAAAAAGCAGCAGACACCGTTCATCATCTATAACTACTTTGAAATACTTGCCAAAACCCTCGAAGATTTGGGTCTTGAAAATAGACCTGATCGCATATAGAATCTGAACGAGACATCACCCTAAAAAAACAAGTCGTAGGGTTAAAGGGATTTTTGTCCACAAGAACAACTGCATCGTCGGGAAAAAATGACACTGCTGTGTTATTTGCGAGCAGTGCTGTGGGAGAAAAGGGTCCACTATTAATCATATTTAAAGCTAAATGCCTATGGAGTAAGTTTACTTCACCAGAAGCTTTTCCTGGAATTGCATATACACAACGAAAAATGATTGGATTGAAGAAAAAGCTTTTGAACAATTTATGACAGAAGCTTCATATCTGTGATCAGAAACAAAGCCGAGCCATCACTGTTGATTTATGATGGACACAGCACATACGTCCAGTTGTCCGTGATCGAAATGGCTAAGAAAAATAATAAAACCCCCACCATACTCGAGTCACTTGTTGCAGCCATTGGATCTGGCTGTTTTCAAACCTTTCAAAGATAAAAGAACGGATAAAAGGAACGTGAAGTGGCAACGTGCTCATGTTGGAAAGATACTTCCAAAAAAAGATTTTTCTCTCGTTGTTGGGCAGGTATGGCAAAGCATGGATAGCCAAATTATCAAAAATGGATTCAAGAAGGGAGGGATATATTCATTAAACCCACATGTTATACCGGACAATGTGTATGACCCTAATGCCTTTAACAGGCGGAAAACATGTAAAGAGAGCGCAACTTCAAATCCTACTGTAGTAAACCCGTTGACTCTGAGTTCGTTATGCTTCCAAATAATAAATGCACTTCACCTTTCTCAACAATCACATACTCCCCAACCACAACGCCACAGACGTTGTCGTGACAATAACTCCTTCCAAAGTTTTCTTTTACAAATAATTAAGAGATGATAATGAAAGTTTAAAGAAAAAGAAAATAAGGGTGTCAGGAAATGCAAAAGTATTAACTCACGAAAACGTAATAAAGACATTAAAACAAAAAGAAGAAGACAAAATAAAAAAGAATCCTAGACAAAAGGCTATGATACCAAATAAAAAAGGCGTAAAAATGGTGAAACGGTTGTCAAGACAAAAGCTAAAATTCCAAAGAAAGCTGATAACTGTGGTAATCCGGATAATTTACAAGACTCTTCAAGCCAATGGCCCAAGATAAACATCTTAGAAGATGAAATAATACAATCATATGAAAAATTTTCACTTGAGGACTATAGAAATATATTTTCAATCAGTGGAAAGAAGTCATTCACCAAACCGAGCAAAATCAAGCAACACAAAAATATGGCAGAAAACATAAATAAATACAAACTAAAGAATGTAAAAAGAAACATAAAACCTACATATTCTTTATCAGAATGCAGTAACAATTAAAGCACTCGCGAAACAGATGTAACCGACGTAGAAGATTTGAATGATTATTTTAATCAATATTTGAGATATTGAATATATTTGGCGTTAATTTTGTAGAAATTCATTATTCGCAATTAAATGAAACTACGCGATGTAGTATTATTTCTACTATCTTTAATTTCTTTACCACGACCTAGGTTTCGTTGTATTACAACATCTTCAGGTGGGATATTAGCAAAGATATATCTTTATTTTATTTTTAGCAAAGATATATCTTTGCTAATATCCCACCTGAAGATGTTGTAATACAACGAAACCTAGGTCGTGGTAAAGAAATTAAAGATAGTAGAAATAATACTACATCGCGTAGTTTCATTTAATTGCGATCAATATTTGAGAGCAAATATTGATGACAACGAAAATTTGGATCCAAATGAAATATCCTTTGGGCTTTCTGATATTGCGTATGATGATGAAACAAAGCTAATTGAAAACAAAGATAATTTAAAGAAAAATGGTTGGGTGTTAAAAAAAAGTATTAAATACATGTTGGAACAGTGTTATGTGACAAAAATAAAAATCCAACAAAAAGCTAAAACTAGATCCTTTTTGCTGAAAGCTAAATCTGTTTTCACCTGTCCCAAAGTGGATGATAAATATGAACTGACACACATTAATGACATTTTAACTGTTCTTCCTAAATCCAAGATATTACGTCGGGGTCAAGTCATATTTAAAATTAGTTTTGATGGCTATAATGTGCAATAAATTGTTCTTACACAATGTTTTTCGATCCATAATTATATAAATTGCCCTAGCCTAAAATCACGCAAATATGTTATAATTTAAATAATTTTCGGAAACTTAGTCTGTTTTAACTTTATATAAAACGAATAAACTTTTAATTATACATAGTTTAAAAGATTAAGTGTCTTAAGTGATTGCGATTACTTACCAAAACATATGTAGATTAAGCGAACAAAACTTTTAAATTTAGTTTAAAAAAAATAGCAAGTCCTGAAAGTAATATCGATAACATACCAAAAACTATATTATGACTGGATCCCGATTGGTTTTATTTAGGTACTATTTAAGAAAAAGAACAGAACATGTTTAGTCAATAACACAACCATGTCAATGTGAACTAAATAAAAACCTTAATTACTATACTTAAATGATGTTTATTTGTTCATTTTATTTATTTTTTTTAGTTTAGTTTTTATTTATTTTTTATAGTTTTTAGTTTATTTGTTCTTAACTCAAAATTAAATAAATAAAATATATATCTTACATTTTACAAACAAATATCCATAATTAGCTAAAATATGGACATTGAACTCTGTGCCTACAAAATCGGCCGTGTAGCCGATGGTGTTTTATCGCAGCCCTGAGAAAAAAGATTGAGTATCACTGATCAGTAGAAATATGACGCGCTTGCCCCGTTTTTTTTCCAATCGATATTATACTAAATATTTCACTTCGAATGTGTTGTCTAGTTTAGCTCACATACGGCCCTTATTAAAATTGTATCAAATTTTTAAATTAACCATTATTATGTACTTTATGAATATATGGCACAATTGCCCCTAATTTTAAGAAAAGAATATATCCAATAAGAGCTATCTGATTTATATGTAATAAGTGAAATATACTAACTTATGATACTAAATTTGATGGCCGAAAGAAAAAAACTATAAAAATATTTACAATGAAATTCAATTTTGCAAAAAGTATGATACTCTTGCCCCGACTGACCTTACTAAAAATATTATTTAAAAGCACAGATTAAATTTCTATGAAAACAAAACACGTGTTGTACACTTACAAATACCTCAATAATTTTCATGAATAGTATCAGTCACACAATGCATGTAAATATATGTCTAGTGAGCAACTTCATCCTGCCGATTTTCGTTGCATCGTGCGCGCACATCGTCAACAACTTCATACTGTCGATTTTTATTGAAATGCGCATCCACATCGCGACCAACCTCATCCTGTTGATTTTTATGTCATCATGCGTGTGCGTGCACGCATCGTAATATTTAACTCTCATCATTTTTTCATAACTTGCCTAAAGACATGTAACTTCAACAAAAAGTGGGCAGAGGAACCAAAGCATTTATATCTTATAATAAAATCATAATAACAGAAAACGATAAAAAATCTAGTAGTACAAGAGCACCATCGGCATCCCTACCCGACACAAACTACAACATAAATAAAGAAACTTACACAAATATTACGACAAAGGAAAAGCTCAAAAGCAATAACCATATCACAACATACATGAAATATGCGAAGAATGCACATAATATCAAGGATCATCAAAACACTAACATGAAATGTAGAGGCCTCCTCCATAACTAAACATGAACACAAAAAGCTGGTTCCCATGGAAGAAAGTGATAAAAACCGTCCATAGGATATAAGAAGAGCGTGAGTGAGGCGAAACACTTATATAAATACATTTGTACACTTAACATATATCCTTGGCATGTGACGTGAGAAAAGCCATATTGGTATTTTCTATGAAAGATGTAAAATGGGACATCTCGGGACTCTCTAAAATAAACTAACAGCCAAAAAATAACTGAGAAAATAATATAAATGTTACGTATTCAGGCAATAAAAGTGGGTCTAATGGAATTGGTTTTATGCTGAAAGATCATATGAATCTTGTATTATTGAGTTTCAAACAATTTTGGGTAGAGTGGCCAGATTAAATATAGGAATAAAAAATAACATAATTTTCCTCATTCAAGTTTAATCACCTACTGAAAAGTCTAGGTGTTTCTAAAAGAATCAATGGAAAAATCATTTCATGAAGTAACTCAGCCATTGAATAAAGCTGAAGAAGCATAACAAACATATTTGATTTTAATTGAAATTATTAAGGAAATAGTTGCATCTCTATCAAGAAAATCTATAAACAAAAACAAATATTAAATATGCTGAATGCTGATAAAAGCCAGGAAAAATAAAGCAAAACAAGAAAAAAGGAAACTGACCCATTTATATAAGAAAATCAAGAGGAAAATAAAGAAATAAAAATATTGTATTATCGAACAAGAACTGAAATATTATGAACTCAGGAAGAAGAGAACAGATACACTTAAAAACCATTATAACATGGAACCCCCATTTAAAACAACTACAGTCCGAACTTCTACCTGGAGACATGAGCTCCAGGTTGAGCAGAGCCAGGCACCATCTTGTGAATGATGCCTCAGAATTTTACTAGCGATTATACAGCAAGGCGGACAAGTATGAAGAAACTTGTATCATACAAAGCTATAAAAATAACAAAGTGGTACTTTTATTCACGGTAAGTAAATAAATAAGGCAATCAACTCACTTAAATTGATGAAAAGTTCTGGTGAAGATGGAATCACAAATTATATTTTAAAAGCTCTTGCAGAATCTATTACTCCTGTACTCACAGACAAATTTAATAAAATCTTATTATATGAAAAAATATTTCATCTGATCGGGGAGTTCCATCATAAACAATTCTTTAAGAAAAAAAAGGCCCAGAAAATATTAGCAATTGTCGGTCCATTAGCATACTTCAAACAACATTTGAAATATTTAGACAGATAAGGTTTTAGAATTTAATCAACCAAGGAATTGCTGGTTTTCACCCAAGATACTTTACGGCTGATTATATATTTACTGTAGCTCAAATTCTGGAAAAATATTTAGAGTATGAAAAATGATTGTATGGAAAACTCTAAATTATCAAGGAATACCACAAAATACATGCCAATAAATTTATAACACAGTTGCAGCAAATCCTTCAAAATGTAACACAACTTAAGACAGGTCGGCCCACTATCTCTTAATTTATTCACAGACAAATTAGAGAATATTTTCTGCAATTTAAGTTATTATTCTATAGGAATAAATATAAACAGAAAGTGCTTGAACCACTTCAATAACCAATTCAAATATAAACAGAAAGTGTTTGAACCATTCTTTTCTGATCATATAGTTCTACTAAGTGAAAACCATAAGCATCTAAAATGTATGTTACAATCACTTGACACAGAGAGTAGAAATGTAGATTAAAAATTAACAAAAACAAAACATTTGTAATGATGAATAGAGAGAGAATACTCATGTTAGTAGTATCAAATACTTTGGGCTATGTTGAAAACTGTATGTACTTAGGACAGCAAATTCCATTTATGAATCAAGCACTTACTGAATTAGACAGAAGAATTAAAATGGCATGGACAAGATATTGATCATTAAAACACATATTCAAATCTAAATTACCAACTTCTCTAAAGAAAAAAGCTTTTGACTCATTTGTGATACCTACACAATTATATGGTTGTCAAAGCTGAGCTCTAAGGAAGGAAATAACCCAAAAACTGGAAGAATTTTAGAGAACAACTGAGAGGAATATGATAGAACTTAGATCGGAAGACAGAATAAGAATCACTGAATTACGGAATTATACTGATCTGATGAGTGTGGCAGATTTAGGCTATAAATTAAAGTGACGCTGAGCGGATCATATAGTGCGCTACAGATGGTTGCTGGAGCAAGCGAGTACTGCACTGGTGACCTGCCACGGCTGCCCTCATTGCCGCTGGAGTAACGATATTGTGCATGGCACAGGCCCCATATGGACTAGGATTGCAAAGGACAGAAAGAAATGACATGCTACACAGGAGACCTTCACCTGACACTTATGCACCAATAAATTGAGTGTAAATAGTATTTTAATTATTGTAGTATTATTTAATTATTGAAATTACATCTTTTTCTTAGTGGTTTAATATAATTGTTATAGATATTAATTTTCATTTGGATATAAGTGCAATTAATTTAAATATTTTTCTCTTTGGGAAAAAAAAAAATAGTAATAATTTACTATTTTTTTCTTTATTTAAAATTAAATTAAATAGTCTAAAGTTAAACTCAAAAAAATAGATGTAACAAGTATAAACTATTTATCTTGTCAATATAACCCACTACTTTTTTGGTATTTAATAAATATTTCATAGATTATACTTCTAGATAGAAATAGGCGCTTATGTGAATAGATAGAAGACAAACATGGAGAACAAACATTGACAAAAAGAGAGACGAATTAAACATCCTGTTACAATCAATCAACTGGTTAATTGGAAGAAAATCAAGGTTTAATCTAAAAAATAGAATATTAATATATGAAACCATTTTGAAATAAATTTGGTCCTATGGTATTCAACTATGAGGCATGACCATTAACTGTAATATTAGAATTTTGGAAATGTTTCAGAATCTAGTATTTCGGATTATGGCAAAAGCACCTTAGTACATCAATCATGTGAAATACACGATTATATTGGTATATAAATTTAAAGAGAGATACGAATCCATAGTGCAAACAAGTTGAAATAAACTTTTTACATTTTGATAGTTCTCAGTAAAACTTTTGTTCAAATGATTCATAACTATTGCGCCACAGAACAAAGATAAATGCCAATTCATAAGCGCAGTAGGGGATGAGTGAATATATTTCATTTAACACACCTTTATCTTAGGGTAATTGACCAGTTATTAAATTAAATATATAGGTAACAGAGAAAAAATGTAAGAGGTAATATGTTGTAAAATTTTATTTATATTGATTGACATCACATATATTTTCATGTACCCCATATATTTATCTTATAAAGTATTTTTGTAGTTTCTTGAGGCATTATTATCGCTCCATTAAATGTATCCTCTCCCAGGTTAGACAATGCAACACCAACACACCTTGTGTCGCTTACCAATAGATCTATCTCCAGAAATGTTATTTTGACATTTCTCCTCTGCAATATATTAATTCTATTACGTTATATAATCCTTACTTTTTAGTTTCTGCCATATTTTAATGTAAGTTGTATCCTATCATGATTAGATAAATGGCAAAAAGAATTAGCATATTAGTATATTTTGGTATGGGTTTTTTTCTCTAATTTATTTCCAGTTGAAATTCATGAAACATACTTTTTTATTACTTCAATGACATTATTCTCTTTTGGTACTTTTGGTAAATGATAAATTTTCTTTCTTGGACTATTAAATAACACATGAAAGTTTTCATGCAAATAAATTGCAGATTTAGATTTGTGTGAAGAAATTATAGTACCTATCTCTACATCCAACATCACATCATAATGTTGTAAATATTGTCTAGTTTATCCTAATACATTTTATTTTCATCAACCAGTACAATAACATCCACTTCATATAATATTAATAGTGAGAAGAAAATTGCATCTTAAGCCGAAAATTATGTGTATCATTTAATATAATCTATGGTATTATATGTATCATTTAGAATAAAACTTATCAATTTGATACAAAACACAGTCTTTTGACAAAAATCTTGAATTGTAGACAATTATATATTTAATAAAGTTTAATTTTTGTAATACAAAGACTCATGAAAATGCTACTTAGTGTAAGCATTTGGTACTTCTCCTAACTTTCCGTACCTTCGTTATTGGTTGACAAAGAAGTGGGCAACTGTTTAAAATAGCTTTTAAGTTTCTATAGTTCACATATTCATTTGGAGGTAGAATTAAGGTCTAGTTTTTTAGGATCAGAGCCCCATTTCTTTCTACATTATGACTATATAAACATATGACCTTGCTCAAAAATTAATGACTTATAATTGTACTTTCATCTGGTTTTACCATCACAAAATATGGGAATGCAATAATTATTTAATTATATATAATGTCTACTGCCTTTATAAACAGAATAAGAAGCATGTAAAGCAAATCTATTACATAAAAAATTATACCTACCAAGTTTCTGAGAAAAGATAGAAAGATAAATATTTACAGGATGAAGCGAATTGAGAAAACACTCAATAAATGAGGGAGATCTTTAAGTTTTTTTTAAGACTTTTAAAAAAAAGAAACAATTAGCTGAACAGTATTTAAATAAAAACAAAAAAAATTACAAAACAAAATTAAAACAAAATTGTGTTTGTTTTCTATTAATAGTAATTTACCTACAAAAATCTAAAATAATGTTGATGTTATTTCCCACAGGTTCTGAAAAATATGCTGCCAAACATAAAGCTTTCTTGTAAACAATTTCTGTATTATGAATAAACTTTAATTAGAGTTAACTAATAAAGCTAACAGTTAAGAAATGACTATTTAACTTTAAACAAGCACTTATTTTTATACCTAATTGAGCCTTGTGTAGAATTGGTAAAAGAAAGTAGCACAAGTCACTACGAATGTGAACATATCTTATCTCTTTTCAAAAAGCAATGTAAAACTAGTAGTTACTTACTTTAGTTTTATAACATTTATAGCTGTACCTACTATTGGACTATCAGTACAACCAAATGGTTGTCTTGAAGATAGCATTGACCATTTTTTATACTGTATCCTAAGATAGCATTGCCCATTTTTTATACTGTATACTCCTAATTTAGTAAAATATTGTATGAGCAAGTGATGAAACAAAAGCATGTAAGAAGATAGTAATATAAAAGATTAGTTTATTAAAAGAAGTTTATTTAAGAAACAGCAATAGCCCATTTCAGCTAAGTAAACACAAAATTCAACACATTCCATTAGCCTGCATGTATGATAATATCTTCTATTCAACTCAATGTGTAGGGTTGAACTTATTTTTCTTAAGTTATTTTTATCATAATGTTTAATTAATATTAATTACATTTGAATCATCATAGGCCAACAGTTAAGTTCAGTTCTTGGTCTACAGTGGCTCAACTAGTCATAATACATGTTCAGTTATGATCCTATGTCTGTCCAAAAAGTTATTTGCGAATAACTTGGATCAAAAGTGCAGGTGTCTTTTAATATTGTATACCACTTCAACACGTGGTATAATATATTCAATGGCACTACATAACTGTACACATATATAAAGAAATTTTTTTTAGCATATTTATGTGTAAGTACAGTGCATGAGACCTTATAATAAGATCTTCAAAATACTTTACGAGGAATATTGTGTTTATATTATACTGGTACTACTGTACTCAGTCTATAGTATCTACTTACTTATATTGAAAAATACAACTATAATATAAGTTTTTAATAGTATAATTACTATATTATTATTGATTATAATTAGTTAAATTGGGATTTGCTTGATTTTATTCCCATATTGCTACTGTATTATAATCTTAATATGACCATTTTTAACAATTTCGACATTATTGTGTTGTTTATTGGAATTGAAAAGCAATGAAATGAAAACGTGTACAATTTTCACTTCTTTGTTTTTCAATTCTAATAGGCGTTATAACTATGGACAAAGGTTTTAATTTTTTTAAATCTATTTCTATTTTTGAATGTTATTGCTCTTTCTCGTATAACATCTATGTATATTTTTACAAATTCTTCAACAAATTATTTCATATATATTATATATGGATTATATCTATATATATGGATATATATGGATTTTCACAATTTGCCAAATTTACTATTATAAGAATAATTTTTAAAATACATTTTGTATTGTTACTATTAAAGATTAATTATTAGTAATTAAATACAGAAAAAATATATAAAAATTTATTGTAACAAAATCTATATATTTTTAAATATTACAAATTGGTTACTTTGAAGATTCATTAAAATCCATGTAAATTTAGCAAATTATCAATCTACTAACACTGCATCATTACAAGGGCATGGCATAAAATTTAATTGAAACTGATAATAAGCTTGACGTAGCTTAGCAGCAAAATCCATTTGTCAATCAATTAGCGATGTGTGATTTTAAAATTATTTACACATATCGCTCACTAAACATCAGAGGGTAGTTTGACAAAGTGTTGTTTGTGAGTAATAGTGTACCAAAATAAACATAATTCATGAACAATGTATGAAAATAACCCTGATAATGTTAAAACCCCCAATTTTTGCGGTTTATGGGAGAGCTTTACAAAGTTAAAAAAACATAAGTTTTCTTATTTGGGAAAAAGTTACTTTTGTTATGCAAAAGTTGACTTTGACACTTTTTGACACTGGGCTATAATGGAATACAACTCAACTCACTTTGCAAACTTTGGGGTGTGTATCAGTTACCATAAAATTAATCGAAATTAAAATACACTTACCTTATACCATATGCTTATAAGCCTTGGTAGTTGAATTGAATCCCACATTTGGTATTCATGGAACAATCTATACTCTGCAAGTTTTATAACTAATTTTTATAAAGCAATTTACATTAGAATAAAGATAAAAGTTTAGCATTTAGTTCAGTCTATGTGTTGGTTAGAGATTATCATATATTCTTATTCTGAGCAGTATATGCCCTGTAAATAATGAATAACTTTTTCTAACTAATTCTCTCTAATACTCTGACAGAAAAGTGGAATTTTATGAACTGGCAACTCTGGTGGCCACAGAATAGGGCCTAAACACCCGATTAATCTGCAAAGCAAGTTTCTTGTAAGTTCTCTTGCGCTCTTAAGCCCCATAATATGCGAGGCACTCATCATCCTATACAACATGGACTGCTTAAGCATCAGTGACACGTCGTGAAAAAGAAAGTGAGGGTCATTTCGTAGGAGCTCGAAATAATTTTGTGCATTGGGGGCAGATGATAAGGGCTAGTAAATTGTCAGTACATACTCCGATAAAAAAATGGTATTTAGGATACCGATCATTGGCGTACAGTGCAGCTGCAGCACTAATTTTGCTTTGGCATTCGAGCATATGAATCTGAACACATTCAAACAGCCTATAAAAGCAAAAAATTCAAGTCCAGGGGACTGTCAAGTCTTCGCAAATATCGCCGACACAAACAAAGTTCAAACCACAGATCAACTAAAATTCCAAACCGAAAATCAAAAAAACAATGTAACGTAGATGAAAAATTTTGCATGATAAATAGATTATCACGCTTAAAAAATACCCGGTGTGAGAGTAGTAAGTGCAAAGAACAAAGAACATTCTATTTCTTTTTTACCCACCTATCCATGTTTCTTTTACACATCACAGGTGGTATAGTTTATCAATTTAATTGTCATTATGTTATGATATTGAATCAGGCAGTGATTTAAAAGTCAGGACATTAAATTAGGATATTAATAACCAAATTGATTAAGAAGAAAAAATGTAAACACCTTTTTATTTTTATTTATTTATTATTTTCTTTCTGTCAGGACCATATACATTTTGATTAATAATTTGTAGACTGCAATCAAATTTCAAACATATTAGTTTTATAAAACTTTTAAATGAAGATTAAATCTCGGTGAAAGAAGCCTGGCAAAATCCACTGGTTGAAAACTTTCATCTTCAAACATTGGGGTATTTTGCATGAGAAGATATGGCAAAGTATCCAGAACGTTGCCCAGCCGAGTTGGGTTTTTTGATTGACCTCTTTCTCGAAGATGGATTTACCTAATTGGACAGATTTTCCTAGGTATACATAATGACTTCATGAGCAGCATTTTCAACATGCACAGGTATAGGTAAGACGTGGAGGTTAGATATGATCTTTGTCTTGTCCATGTTCATTTTCAGACCTATCTGTTGAGAAACTTTGCTTAGATCCTTAAGCATTGTGTCGAGGTCATTGAGCAATTCTGCCAAAACCATTAAATCATCAGCAAGTCAAAAATGAGTAATGTATTTTCCATTGATATTTATGCTAAATCTATTTGAATCTAAACTATAAGAAGAACAGTTTCGGAGAATGTGTCATTGCCTTACACCTTTCTGCAGCTGGATCAATTTCGTACTCTGATCCTGTAATTGGACTGACAAACACTTCAATACTTCAATATACTGGTGGTTAATATGACATAGCTATAGGGACTTAGGCAAGGCCCAGGTTTTCATAGAATCAAAGACTCATATATCAAAGGCTCATATATCAAAGGTTATATAGGATCAAAGGCTCATATATCAAAAGCTATATAGGATCAAAGGCTCATATATCAAAGGCAATATAGGATCAAAGGCTCATATCTCTCCAAAAACGTGGTGGCCGATTATACTTCTAAGACTTCTGTATAATATGCTAGACCTAGTGACCGATTATGGTACTGTAACTTTTTCAGAATCCGACTTCTTCAGGAGGCTGAAAGTAAACTTCGTGCGTCAGTCGGTTTGTGATGACTCTCGAAAACAAATATAGCTCAGGAGAGTGATGAGTTTATAATTCTGCAGAGGGATGTTATCACCCTTTTCGAAGAACAGTACCGCCATGCCCCTGGTCCACGATTCTGATGCAAGCCTTCGAGTGTGAAGGAATTGAACAGTTTTTGAATACATTTTATTACTTGCATTCCTCTTGCATTCAGGCGTTTAGAGATAATTGCATCGTCATCCAGCACCTTGTTTTTCTTTAGTTATTTGTATCCGTTTCATTCTGATCTTGTCTACACTGATGTCCTGGATATCTTCGAAATAATGTCGGATCAGCTTAGCTCTTGGGTCATTAGCCATGCTGTATACAGTTTTTCTAATGAGGTGTACAGCTGTTTGTAAAACTTCTCGATTTCGTTAAAGATCTTTGATCTTGTTAAAAATTTGTCGCAATTTGTGGCTCTCAATCTTAACATTGCGAGTACTTAATACAATTAATGAATTAAGTATGAAATTAAAACTTAAAGTATCAATTCTTTTTGTCAATGCTAAAGATTCACTGACATTTTCATGGACTTTCTATGAATGATTTATGTGCGGTAATGTGCAGATAAAACACCCTTTTCCAATGTATAGGCTCTCGTTAACTGCTTTTACTATGTTGGATCTATTATGTCTATTTATTGCATGAATTCTCACATCAATTTGCCACATATTTATTATATCTTCTAGGTGAATTCAGATGTTGACTGCTGTGTGCTGTCCAGTAAAATGTTTCATTTCAAAAGCATTGTGTTGAACAGGAAATTCTTTATCACTCCAGCGAGCAGTGAGGCTCAAAAGTTAATTAAACTGTTCACAGAAGCCCACGTGTCAGTCGTTATTGATATTGCTTCAGCCTTTACAAATTTTTATTTAATAATCTTTTTTACTTTTTCATAAAACGATTTTCCTCATGTATTTCCTTCCGGGCATTTGTTATTTTGATGTCAATATATTAATCAGGCTATAATACCCAGTGTTCTCTAATATGGATATATGCTGATTATCTAATGTGATAATTTCAACTATAGCATAGTGAATTTCGAATGATCTTGAGTCATTTATCTTCCATTTCTTGACAAATACATTCTCTAGGGTTTGCTATACACTTGATGGTTTGTTTTTATTGTAGAGTTACGAAATGGTATGTTCATTCACAATCAATCACTTAACGATTCATGATGAATTTAGTTTGATTTAAATGGTTTGTCAAAGCTGATGTTGTAGCCGTCCGCCCTGTCCCACTCTGTGAGAAATAATCCATCTTAACCGTATTGAAATCTTAAAGATATTTATAGATATATATATATTTTGGAAATTATTACATTATAAACAAATACTAAAATAGTAAAATCTTACATGTTCTTATGTGTCTTGAAATTTTAATGATGTTTAATAATTTTAATAAAATTTAGGAAAGAACATTTAATTAATGTATTTTATAATATTTTAAATTGTTTAATAAATATAATTTAAATGTTCTATTTTTAATGCCATCTATGGATCATGATGCTCCCTACATAGCACATCTACAACCTAAGTGCGGATAACGCTAAGAGCGCCATCTAGTTCTTCCATCGCATGGGCTCCATACAAAATACCACTCCTTTTTTTGTATGGAAGTATACGGAAACCGTCCCATCTTTTTGTCTTTAATCTATGGGAATGAGCAAATGCTACTACTAGCTAAGCACCTCACGGAAATTTGTTAACCCGTTACTTTAAGCAGTGTGCCAAAAAGAACCGAAAAATTTGGTCGAATATTCGGTTCAGTACATCTTAAATCGAATCTCCCGCTGAATTCACTAGTCATGCAAAAATTGCATTGTTCATGCTGAGAAAAGCTATTATTATTTTATAATTTTTAGGGAAAACACCCCGATGTTTTCAGTGAATATGAAAATAGTAAAATAAATCAACATGTTCTTAGGAAAAGAAAAATGTCATAAAAAATTAAACAAAGTCAACTTGACTTTGAAATGCAAAATGATAATGAAAGTCAGGAAAAGCTAGATAAAAACATAAAAAGTAGGTGTGAAATCATTAATTACTGTTGAGGAGCCGAATTTTTGAAAGATTTTTATGGATTCATATTTTTTTTTCCCGTTATATAACCCGTTTCAAATCAAATAAAATATGTGTTCGAATCGCGAAAGTTTAAAAAAGTCTATTTTTATGGATCTTCCCCAAAAGTTAAATGTAACATGAAGAAGAACATTGGGGAGAAAAATAGAAATATCCCAAAAAGGAACAATAGAAAAACTTATAAACATAACGAGTAATGTGGAGTATGTCTCAACCACTGCAGACATATGGTCTACCAAAACAAGGAGTTTTCTTGGAGTAACTGCACACTGGATAAGATTTCACTTAAATTATTATACTTTTTATGTTCAAACAATGTATTATATATTCATGATTAAAAGGAACTTTCATTTAATGTGTGTATGTTGCACAATACATTAAATTTTCAGAGAATTTGGAGCAGTAATTAAAATTTATTTTTGTTTCAGACTGATACAACATCGCTGGAATGTATAAGTTCGTTTAATAACTTTTATCTGCTTTAAAGGATCACATACATATGACAAGATAGCTGAAATGCTTTTTGAAGTCCAGAATTCTTTCAAATTAAAACATTAGCAAGTGGTATCAACTACAACTGACATTGGTTCAAATTTTGTGAAGGCTTTCCGAGAGTTTGACTTTATAGATTATGTGCCTAATTTTTCTGAAGATGTTGACGGTAAAAAAATATATATTACATTATAGGTTATAATTTTACAATGTATTTTTTATGAATAATGTTGATAATTTGAACAAACAATGTTTCTAAGTGATTTGAATGTAATTAAATTTACACCACGTTTCTTTTTATTATGTTTTTATTATGAAAAGTTAAATGGTTCATGGTGAGGGATGCACTATGTAATTATTGTTTCTACTTTGATATTTATGTTTATATCAAAATGATAGTAATGTTGAAGTTAATTTGACTTTTACCAAAAATAAATAAATATTTTTTTAGATGCTGTAGCTGCTGTTGAGGAATCAACATCTGCTTCAGATGTTTTTTATGATGAGGTATTATTACCAGTAAACATTATAGAGGATGAAACTAGAGAGTTACGTTTGCCAAGGCACCTCACATTTCAACAGTTGCTAAATGTAATGCGAAGTGCATTCACTATTCAACAGTTGCTAAATGTACTTTGTTGTAGAATTAGTCCAGATACAAACCCTAGCGGAAAAAAGTTACGGGTAGGCCTTCAAATGAATATAAGTAAAACAAAAAAGATGACAAACTCCAGTAAAACAGATATTGGAAAGCAAGGAAATAAGTTTGAATATGTTGATGAATCCAACGAGCAATGCAACGAGAGTGCCAACGAGCAATGGAAAGGAGTATGTTGGGAGTAAAAGTAAAAGATAAGATTAAAAATATAGATATTAGAAACTAAAATAACCAACACACTCGCTCGTATTGACTGCCTAAAGTGGAACAGGATAGGACGAATGTTACACTGCAAAACAAATAAATGGAGCAAGCAGGTTACTCCCTGGTACCCAAGAGATGGCAGCAGAAGACCAGGTCGTCCAACCAGAAGATGGGAAGACGATATTCACCTTACTTTGGGGCCCTACTGGACAAGGGTTGCAAATGATAGAACCCAATGGGGACAGTTGGAGGAGGCCTATGCCAGGAGGTACGTTGAACTGAGTGACATTCTATATTATTTACTGGTTATAAATGTTCAGAAATAAAATGGCTATTATTATTATTATTATTATAATTCAATTAAATTTTTTTATTTAATTAAATAAACAATTTGATTGTTTTATTTATTTTATTTTATTTAATTATTCACGTGTGCAAATTAAAGTCATTCTTGAATTAAGTAAGTGCCCTTTTTATCTTATCCATGAGTAACTATTTTGTAATTTGCATTTTGTATTACAAATAAAAGTGGTTTAAATACTGTATTTTGTATTTGATATTTTAAATACACAACATGAAAATATTTGTATTCTGTATATGAGAAGTATTTTGTAATTTGTATTTTAACTAAAGCATGGCATATATTTTTCCAACCCTGATGTGAAGTGATGAGTGAATGAACAAATGCCTACAGCGAGTTTTATTACTTGTTTGCCGATTTAAAAAACCTACTAAATTGTTCCAACATATTTGATTTACTTAGTTTCAAAAACTGCTTGATATAATTGAAATAAAGAAGCAAACAACAAACTTTTGTAAGACCAATTCTACCAAAGGAACGGTTCACTGTTTGCTTCAGATAAGCACATGTACTTATTTATGTAATTAATTCTTATTATCGTTTTGTTATTGAAAAAATGAAAATAAAATACTTATATTTATTGTGTAGGTATGTTAGTCAAAAACATTAGAATTTCTAATAATTAACCTTATTTATATTTTAGAAAAGAAAGGAAATAATTCCATTTCATTTGAATCCATAACATGAGTTTATGGCGGTGAAATGGATAGAATGTTTGATGTATTAACTATATCTAGAGAGGTAATATAAAGTGTGTGCATGTTTGCTTGGCTCTGCGTTACTTGTCTAGACGGGCGATGAGTAGTTGGGAGTTTGAATTATAGCTGCTGGTTGTGCAGCTCTACTTTGAGATAATGGTGTGTTCGGGGTTGTAAATTGAAGTGCATTATTTCTTTAAATAAGTTTCTCCTCAGCTTCAAAGACAATATTAAATATTGCTCACTTTACATGTACTTGCTAATCAGGTCCACCTGATTTTTCCAGTGTTTTACAATTTATCCAAAGTTTTTGACTATTGTGTCTTCTTGTTGGCATGTGTTGATGTGCAAGTACTTTTTTGTACGTACGACTAAATAAAAATACGCACTAGTTGGCGCTTCTTCTGTTTTTATTTTTAGTGCCCTTCTATCTCATGCTTCTCATACTTGCACTGCTGATGACACTGGTATGGAGGTTGTTGAAGTTGTGTTACTTTTTCATCATTACTCATTATTTAGACTAATTTCGTAAGAGAATATGATTCATTTTGTATATATGATGTCAGAAAACTCCACTCCTAAGCAAAGCAATTGGCTTGTAGGTTTTAGTAGCTTGGCCACCGTTGGTGTTGGTCGGAGATTATTTGCCTTCCTAAGGTTTTCACAAATCTTTTCTGTTCACAACTTATTGCTAAATTATTAAATATTTATACATATTATTTTTAATTGTTTCAAGTTTTTGAGTACATGAAATTCTCCTAAATTATTAAATATTTATACATATTATTTTTAATTGCTTCAGGTTTTTGAATACATGAAATTCTCCTAAATTATTAAATATTTATACATATTATTTTTAATTGTTTCAAGTTTTTGAGTACATGAAATTCTCCTAAATTATTAAATATTTATACATATTATTTTTAATTGTTTCAAGTTTTTGAGTACATGAAATTCTCCTAAATTATTAAATATTTATACATATTATTTTTAATTGTTTCAAGTTTTTGAGTACATGAAATTCTCCTAAATTATTAAATATTTATACATATTATTTTTAATTGTTTCAAGTTTTTGAGTACATGAAATTCTCCTAAATTATTAAATATTTATACATATTATTTTTAATTGTTTCAAGTTTTTGAGTACATGAAATTCTCCTAAATTATTAAATATTTATACATATTATTTTTAATTGTTTCAAGTTTTTGAGTACATGAAATTCTCCTAAATTATTAAATATTTATACATATTATTTTTCATTGATTCAGGTTTTTGAATACATGAAATTTTCCTAAATTATTAAATATTTATACATATTATTTTGAATTGTTTCAAGTTTTTGAGTACATGATATTCTCCTAAATTATTAAATATTTATACATATTATTTTTAATTGCTTCAGGTTTTTGAATACATGAAATTTTCCTAAATTATTAAATATTTATACATATTATTTTGAATTGTTTCAAGTTTTTGAGTACATGAAATTCTCCTAAATTATTAAATATTTATACATATTATTTTTAATTGCTTCAGGTTTTTGAATACATGAAATTTTCCTAAATTATTAAATATTTATACATATTATTTTGAATTGTTTCAAGTTTTTGAGTACATGATATTCTCCTAAATTATTAAATATTTATACATATTATTTTTAATTGTTTCAGGTTTTTGAATACATGAAATTCTCTTTGACCTTCAGCTTTCAGTTTTAGAATGGTAGAAAAAAGTGGAAGAAAAATCATTTACAGGACTTGCATGGCAATATGGTTTAAATGTGACATACATCGCCCGCAGAAGAAGAATGGAAACGAAATGTAACTACTGTTACTACTAATGTAACTAACTTCTGGCAAAAGTGAAATTTCCATAATTGCTTTGGAGCTTTGGATGAAAAACATGGCAATCGAATGCCTACTCAATAGTGATTCCAAGAACTACTGATATAAACAATTATTGTCAATTATTTTGTTGGTATTAGTTGATGCTGATCACAAATTTATTTTTTTTAATATAGGTGATCTTGGAATGAATTGTAATGAAATATAGGTGATCTTGGAATGAATGATTGGACAGCTGCAAATTTGCAAACTCTGCCTTTGGAAAATTATTAACACAAAACCAATTAAATGTTCCAAGAGATGTATTTTTTCCCATCACAGAGGGGACTATGTCCATATATTTGTCGGGGATGCCGCTTTCCCTTTTCAAAAGCATTTAATTAGGCCATACCCTACTAAGCAAACAATAAATAACGGGGAAAAAGTTTTCAATTATCGTCTGAGCAAGGTTTGTCACATTAGTGAAACGCATTTGTAACACTAGCCAAAATATTTAGAATTTATGAGAAGGATTTATTTTTGATCATGGTAACATTTTAGTAGTAGCAACATTAACGTTGTCAGAAGAGGAACATAATATATGAGTAGCTAGGCAATATATAACAATATAACAATTATTCTGAACTGAGAATTGTATGTGACAATTTATTTTAACAAATAAAATATGTAACTCATGTGCAATTCATAATTCCTGCTATTTCCTCTCATATTTTCGTTTGACAATTCATCATGATCGTACAATTCTTAATACTTTTGCACAATTCATATCAACAATTATTCATTCACTTTCGTAACAGCTATTTTCAAAAAGTAGCATGTATGATCATTAAATTTTTCCGTGGCTCTACTTTTAAGCCTCGGATTCTGAGAAATGATGACAAACATCGTTAGAAAAAAATTCCAAATTTTTGTTTTTCTTTCAGAAGCATTCTTTCATTCTCACAATTATAATACTTTGCAAAATATCCCAAAAAATTATATTTTGTCATTGTTTAGAAAATTTACCGCCACTCTGCAAATTGCTGGAAAGGCTAAGTTTGCCAGGATCTTCTTTAGTCAGTGTTCCTCCAATAGCTCTGTAAATTTTGAAATTGATCCATTTTTCTGTACCGAATGGTCAACGTTTCGAAGGAACAAGATAATTGCACACAAGCCGTGCCATAATTCTCAGGTGTAAAGCAAAATTCTTATAATTTCAATCATTATTTTACAATCATTCCTCATTCATATGATGTTAAAAGAAAAGAAAAAAGTTTATAGAACAAAAAAAAATTTTATTCAAATTTTGGAAAATTTTTTTTAAGAAAATTTGAGAAAAATTATTAAAAAAAAGGGAAAGACATTTCTATAAAAAGTTTCGAAACCAGAAACTTTAAGCTTTACAATGATTTTTTTACAGTCCGATTCGACTATTTTTCAAAGTTACAGCTCTCCATGCAAATTTTATGAAATTTTTTGTTCACTTGATTTTTGAATGGGGTTTTCATAAAAATTTAGGGTTGATATGAGGTTTCATAAAAATTTATGGTTAATCTTAGGATAAAATTTAGTCCTTATATTCTCAATCAAATTAACCGACCAAAAATAACCAAATTTTAAAGTTTAGGGTAAATTACATAAGTCAGTAACCCATAAGTGGGCAAACACTTGATATGAGAGCATGAAGGCAGATATCATCTAAGAAAGTTAAAAATTAATCTTTTTTATTTCTTCTTCGCTTCGGTTTAGTTTATAGCATAAGTAAATAAAATAGATACAAAAGATTTTTTGTCTTCCTGGAGTTAGCGACTGAAAAGGAATATTACTTGATCCAAATAAATTGAGTATACAGTTAAACATTTGAATTGAATAATTCAACAAATGAAATAGACTTACATTCAATTAAAATAAATGTTTATTTAATAAAATATTTATTGAATTACTCACATTTGCAAAGTAGTTGATATTATAAAAGCATAATCAATAGTTATTACATAATATATTAGTGGAAAAAATATAAATAAAGTAAGTAATCTTTTGTTAGAATTGAACCGTTTTAGTGCCATGGTTTTTTACTCATATATACCTAAAAATGCCAAAGAAATCTTTTGTTTTTCATTTACCCTTGTCTCGAAAAAAAACTCTATCTCTTCCAAAAATAATTCAATTTTAATAATTTTTCGGTGTTTTCTTAGTAAACACTTGTACAAGGATAATAAAATACAAAGAAAATTATGGAAATATATATTGTGAACAAAAATTATAACAAAAACTGAAATTAAAGTCACATCGTATTTTCGCAGTCCGGTACATCCTCCACATCAGCAAAATAATTGTTACCGTCACAATTATCACCATCACTCAAAATTTGCATTACGCCAAATTGTGAGCGCACCACAATGTCACTCCCACTATCACTTTCTTCACAATTTGAAAAATGATCATTTTCGCTCAAATTATTTTCGTATTCCCACATTATGGGTTAAAAATTTTCTTTTCCTGGATCCTTTTTATATTGTAAATACTAATAATATTATAATTTGAACTTTATGTAACACGTACAAAAATAAAAAATTAGCAATGCGTGCGAGCGATCTCCCCTACCGCGCGCTAAATAGCAACTGATTTCACGCAAATTTAGGTAGTATGCGCACGAGCGCGATGGCGCTCGTCGTCACTCAAACGCTTAAATAATGCTATAAATCAAAATTACTGTAAATTAAATGCAAATAAGACTATTAGAAGTAGAAAAACATTGGTGTGAAAATATCTAGCTTTTTGTGGTTTATCAAAATTAGTTTGAACACGATACTGGAAATGTTCTAAAATTAATTGAAATGATAGCAACTTCTGACTCAATTACGCAAGGAACATATTCACAGAATTAAATACACGAAATTTTATTCAAACCTCATGGCTCCCTATGTAGGAGATGATATTCAAAATAAAATTATTCTTTTACTCAGAACCATGAAAAAAAATACATTCTAAACAATGTGAGAGTCAAAATATTTTGCTGCCATATTAAGACTACAAGCAGGATGGAAGCCACATATAGGTTATATATAAGGTTAAAAAAGGAGAAATACGTGAACATTTCATTGGTTTTTGTCTTATTATGAATTCCATCGGCGAGGGTTTATTAACTTAGTTTTGAATTTATTTTCGCAATTAAACCTTAACATTCAAAATTTATCCAGGCAAGATTTTGATAATTAATGGTTCTAATATACATAGAAAACATAACGGAATGCAGAAATAAATTTTGGAACTCGGTAAATTAAAATGCGTGATGCATTTCGTGGTCGAAGAGGAAGCAAATATTTCACATTAGACTATTAATTTCTTCAATGTAATTCAAGAAATTTATGTCTTCATTTCATCATCAACAAAAAGTGATCAATAAATTGTACACACCTACTGATTTTAAAATTAAAACTCTTTGATTGCACCATCCATTCATGTCCACTCTCCAGTGGCCATGAAGTGAAGTGGCGGTGATTTGTAATGCACATTATTTACTCTAAGAATTACTTTGATATATATACATATATATACATATATATATATATAAATATATATATATATATATGTATATATATATATATATATATATATATATATATATATATCAATAATTAACACAACTAACCTTTTGAACTCTCGAGTCCTAGTTTAAGTTTAACATGGAAATATTTACCACCTCTTGCTAATATTACTTTATCAAAATATTTATAATCATTTTGCGCTAGTGATAGTGGCAAAAATATAAAAATGAGTAATACTTTGATATGTAAAACCAGCATTTTACAGTTCAAGTTACTAAATAGTAAGAATATTATTTGTATTATTTGCTGTCTATTTCGGTAACCATAATAAAATGTTTGCAAAACTTTTCATGTAATTGGACTAAATGTCATAAATTATTTAAATTCTGTAGGTCATGCATATCATTCAGCAAACATTTAAATTAAAATTCATATTATTGGTAGGATTGCCACCTGCCCAATTTTGCCGGGACAGTCCCGATTTTATTGGCCGTCTCGCATCCTGACAGCAGACCTATTTTCTTCGGATTTAATCCAAAATAACCTATGAATGTTTTAAGTAGCACAGAGAAAGCACTGAGGGGCTTTCAGCACTTTCCTACAAATGTAGCTCTGTTTCGTTGTTATTTTTCACTGTCTTTCTGGCCAGTTGTACGCTCGCCTTTACCTATGACCTGCGTAATGGCAAATGTGTAAATATACATGTGCAGTGTTAAAAAAATACTACATTTGCTGTTTTTTCCAAATACCTTTCAGTGTTTATATGAATTATTAATGTAATAAGTATTGTATGAATTATGATTAAGATTATGATTATGATTAAGATGTATTCCATTACGTTTTTTCTACTGCAAGAATTACATTATGGATAATAACGAAAGCATTTAGATGTTTTATTTTTATGCGCAATAAATATGGATTTTAATATTATTATTTATACTTCTTTTTCTTTTGTATCTGTACTTACTCTTTTGGTATACATCCGGATTAATATATACAAGAATCACAAACAAATATTAGAATTTCAAGCGCTATCCACATGCTTTCAGTTTCCACAGTAGACGAATTAATAGACAAAATAATAAATTAACTGTACATGTTATTTTTCGTTTTCTTTTTATTTCATTTTATAATATGACAATGTATGTATAAAAAGAATGATGCTGGTTCCTTTTCCGAAAACATTTTGTTTTCGATGAGTGACAAAGATAATGGTAATTAGGTTGAAGACGAACTATTAAAAATTACACCAAAGAATAAAAAGAAGCGTTTGTGCAAATTGCATCATGAATGGTTACACTGGAATCACTCACTGTGAAATTATTACACTTGATGCAGAATCAATTAATTACAATTTTTCTGCATCTCATAGGGGCTTTTGTGACATTAAACATCATTCTAATGAATGTAAGTATAAAAAGAAGCTGTTTTCGATTACCCAGTTAAACTGAGATTTTTCCCATATGTTATTTGTAAGAAATTAATCTAGTATAATACATAATATCAAGCATAATACGTAATATGCATCTTAGATTATGAACTAAAATTACTTCTTTAAATACTACCCGAATCAGCCATAACCAACAAAAAATTGTGATAGAACTAAGTCTGAAAGTTTAGTTAAAAAATATTTGTCCCGGTAATTGCAGTCATAGCTCTAAAACCTTCTAGTATGGAATCGTCTAAAATTTATATTAGTTCTGTTACGGATACGTCTCAGAAAGGGGATACAAAATGTATCCTATTTGTATAACATTTTTTGAAAAGAAAAGTAGATATTTAACCAAAAGAAAAATAGATATAGTTAGAAAATTTGTAGGGTACAAGGTCAAGAAAGTTTTTGTCCATATTTTTTTCTTATTAATTGAGAAATCAATAGGCAAATATGACAGAATATGCACACCTCTTATAGACATTCTTCTTCTTAGTCGTGCACTCTTGACAGAGTGGTCGTGATCATGATTCGGCCGGTTCCTTCGCCACTGCTGCCCTCGCGATGTGACGCCATGTAGTTCGGTGTTTTGTGGAGTGAGAGCAGTCATTTACACTGGAGTGCGTCGCAGATTTTATTAGGTCTGTCCATTTTGTGTGGTGCCTTCGACTTTGCCTTGCACCACCAGTCGTTCCATGGAGTCCTCGTTACGGGTGACATGTCCAAAGAATTTGAGGATTCGCAATTGCACAGTCGACGATAATCTCTCTTTGATGTTAAGTTCCTTGAGGATTGAAACGTTGGTTCGGTGCGCGGTCCATGGGATCCTAAGCAAACGCCTCCAGCACCACATTTTGTGGCGGTCTTGCATCCTCAGCGTCCACGTCTCAGCTCCATATAGAAAAATCGGAAAGACCAGGCATTTCATAAGTCGAACCTTTGTGTTTCTGGCTATTCTGCGGTCTTTCCAGATCTTTGTGAGTTTTTCCACTGATGATCTCGTCACGGCGCAACGTCTTCGAAACTCATCCTCACAACCTCCATCATTAGCGATAGTGGAGCCCAGATATACGTAGCTCTTCACTACCTGGCATCCTGCTATATTTGGGATGTTCGGTTGGTTATTGTTAGCACGATCTACAATCATCATTTTAGTCTTATCGCGATTGATTGTAAGCCCAAACTCCAATGCTGTGGTCTCCAGTCGTTGTAGGAGAGACTCAATTTCATCTTTTGTTGACGCTAGGAGGGTGGTGTCATCTGCGTATCTCAAGTTGGATATTTTCTGACCGCCCACTGATATTCCCTTATTCCAATCTTCAAGAACTATACGCATTAGGTATTCTGTGTATATATTAAAGAGAAGAGGAGATAATATACAGACCTGTCTAACACCTGCTTGCGTTTTGAAGCGTTCGGAGTCAATACCGTCTACTCAGACCGCAGCTGTGCCATCTTCGTATAGACGCCTAATGAGTTGTACAAGATGATGCGGTACACCCATTTCCGTCATGACCAGCCACAGTTTCCACCACTTCACGGTATTGAAGGCTTTTCTGAAATCGACGAAGCATATATAGAGGGCAATGTTAAACTCTCTAGCCTTCTCTACAATTTGTCACAATATCAGCAGCTGTTCTCTTGTACCTCGACCTTTTACAAAACCAGCTTGTTCAGAGGCGATTTCTCGGGACAAAAAACTCTGAAGCCTTGTGTTAACAATACTTATAGACATAGTATCTTGAAAATGTATGTAATATATTCTAGAAATTCTTAAAGTAATAAATATAAGGAAAATCTTATTTATAGCATTGCTTTTTCTACAATTCACATACACTTTCTGAAAAATGTATTTATTTGCCGTGTGAAATTTTTATATAACTATGTACTGTATCAAACCGCATTGCAGTTTTCGTTTTTCTTATTAGAAGTTCCTAATATATACAGTTTCACAATTCATTTTTTCCTCAGTCGCCATGAGCTTCAGCATAATGTGTTACAAATTTTTCCATAATCTGCGCTTTACGTTAATACTCTTAACTAACTGGACTTTTTATGTAAATTTTATTGAATAATATTAAAATACGTTGAGTTGATTTAATAGGAGAATAGTTTCTAAGCGTCATTATGAATTTATTCTAATTAACTGTTTTATATTTTAATAATAATTATATATGTATATTTATTTGTATATTTATTAAATCCCACAAATAATCAAGGCAGGTAAGAAAACTTCCGAATTATTAATTACAAGAGAGTACTGAATTACAGTTTCGTGATGTTTTTGAGCTACAAGATAATAACCTTTCTTTTTTAAAATAAATAAATACTATACCTGTAGGATAGGTAGAACCTTACGAAACCAAAATATCTGTGGCATTTTGGTTTATCAGATGCAAATCACTAGCTAGGAATGTATTTAAGGTGCAATGCAAAGAATAAGCGTACTGTTTTGAAAATGACTGAATATTCTGAAAGCTTAAAAAATGTTCCACTAATTTCAGGGAACTGAACACGAATTTAATAACGTCTGCGAGATTCAAGATGGCGGTCTCTGGCATTTACAATAAAATGTTACCATTTTCGTTTCCAACTGACTTTAGGGCCTTGAATTTCATAATCAGAATAATATTTCATACTCAGAATAAATCGTCCCTACATCAGTTTTCGACTATCATGGTTACCACATTTGAATTTTACAATGTTTTTGATATTCAAAATGGTAGCTTGTCATTTGCAATAAATTGCCACTATATTAGTTTTCGGCTAATTTTAGGATCCTGAATTTGAATTTCACAATGTCTTTGACATTCAAAATGGCGACCTCTGTCATTCACAATAAATCGCCATTACATCGGTTTTCGACTATCAGGGTCACTGCATTCGTATTTTATAACGTTTTTGACATTCAAAATGGTGACATTCTGTCATTCGCAATAAATAGCCATTATATCCGCTTTCAACTAATTTTCGGGTACTAAATTTGAATTTCACAATATTTGTGAGATTCAAAATGGCAATAACTGTCACAATAAATCGCCACTATATCCATTTTCAACTAATTTTCAGATACTGCATTCGAATTTCACAATGTTTGTGAGATTCAAAACATTCTATCATTATGTTTCATGGGCGGGGTAGCTTCAAAGCTGTGTTAAAGCGTCACATAATGACAGTCTCATGGATAATTTAAAGTTGCACCACATAAACCTTGTTACCGGGAATACTGAGATGCCAAAATCTTTATTTTAGAAGTTTCTTTAAATATGTAATCAGATGTCTAATGACGAGTAGGACGAATCTAGGTTTTATTTTTTTTTCATATTGTTCATAGTCCATTAGTGTTTACAGATTAATTTAAATAACATGTGGTAGACGAATTATTACAATTTTAGACAAGTATTACACATGAAAATCTGGATTGATATTTTATCAAGATTATATTCTGGTACTGATGATCCCATTCGTTACCTTATGTCAAAGAACATCAAGCGAAATATATTAAATGGAACCTCGCCCTTCCCTATAAAAATTAATTCCAGAATTACAATCTCTATACTTTATCAAATTAGACTATTATAACTAATTTGTAACTGCTCTTTAATGGTTTAGTCATTAGAAATTTAGCAATCTACAATCCGTCAAAATAGAATGTGAATGTGCGATGTGTGAAGGTGCGAAGTGATGATTTATTGCGAAAAATATAGATGCTACCATCCATGCAATCTCAAAAACATTCTAAAATATGAATTCTGCATCTTAAAGTTAGTAGGAATCGAATATGGAGACGATTTACTTCAAGAGAGAGGGAAGATCGGGGGATCTTGGTTCTCAAAAACATTGTGAAATTCGAATTCAGCACCCTAAATTTAATCAAAATCGAATATAGTGATGATTTTTACCACATTTTGATGATATCGACCTGTAACTAACAATGTTATGGAATCTATGAAACTAAATTTCATGCACTTCTAATTGTTGTATCTTCTTGAAACTTGGCAGTTGTACCTTCTTGAAACTTGGCAGTTCTGATGACAATACAATAAAATAGTGCCATCAAATTAGTTACTGAACTCTATAACAATCAATGTATTCTAATCTTGTTTGGGCTTCTAATTATTGTATCATCACGAAACTTTTTCAGTTGTGTGTAGTTCTGATGAATTTAGACACTGAACTCGAAAACGGAACAATGAAAATAAATGATTTTCCTTCTCAAATTAATATTATGTGAATGAAAATGCTTAATATTTCGATTATGTTTCGAGAAAAACTCACCATACTTTTACAATTAAATATTGTACTCAGTTACAAACATTGCTTGTACTAAAGCCTTTACAGAGTGGACAAAGAGGTTCAATGATTATTTTTTGTTTTTTAGTAGTATTTACAAAAGTGTGTATATTTTTAGTTTTTTAAACTATTAATTTATTTTTAAAACAAAAGACGCTATTTTGGATCTCAAAAACATTGTAAAATGCCAATTCATCATCCTGAGGTTAGTCGAAATCAAGTACAGTGGCGATTTATTGTGATAAAGACAGATGCCGCCAACTTAGTACCCAAAAACATAAAATTCAAATTCAATATTCTGCATTTAGTTGAAATTGAATATAATGATGATTTATTGCAAAAGATACAAATGCCGCCATGTTGGATCACAAAAATATTATGAAATTCGAATTCAGCACCCTAAGTTGAGTCAAAACCGAATGTAGTGACGATTTATTGTGAGAGAAGCAGATGCCACCATCTTGGTTCTTAAAAACATTGTTAAATTTGATGTCGACGCTTTAAAGTTGGTCGAAATTGAATATAGTAACGGTTTATGTCAAAAGCAGCAGATGGCATAATTTTGATACACAAAAACGTTATGAAATTCAAATTCAACAACTTAAAGTTAATCTATATCGAATGACAGACAGAATTTCAGGAGAGACAAATGCAACAGATCGAGCAAATTTAGACACACAAATATCAATTGTATAAAATTAAAAATATTTTTTAACAAAATGTGTCATATAATAGTTTATTTTATAAGTGTTGTATAATAAATAAGGTATGTGTTGTACGGAGATAGAGCAGGTGAATAATATCTCTTTAAAATATTAAAATTGTATTTGTTCAATCATCACACAAAAACTACTAAATTGGTTGTCAGTATTTAAAGTCTAACTTTAAAAATGAGATAGCATTACCTATTAAACTGTATATGAAGCAGGAGAATAATATCCATTTACAATATTAAAATTTTGCTTGTTCAACTATCACACAAAAAAGAGCTAGGCACATTTTGAAAAAAATTTTACTCTTTGAAAGCTTAAAAATTCAGGTTCAGCTTAAAAATTTAAATATGTCTTGTAATAAAAAGGGGTTAAGTAGTATTATTAAAATTGTAAGTCCTAGTTACTACATAAATGTTATTACTAATGTCTAAAGTTAGTAAAACCTAATTACTATATAAATGTTATCACTAATGTCATTCTAAAAAATAAAATTCTGGGAAATCTACAGTAATATTTTTAAAAAACACAACAAAAATATAATCTCTGCTTCGTCAGATAGTGCGTCCAAGGAAAGGGTTCTTTTTAAATATAAAGTTTTACATTATCATTGAAAATAATCGTCAGGTGTTTTATACCAAGATCTGCATAGTAATGATTTCCTTTTATTTATTATTATAATATTTAGGTGGCCGCTACTAGGGAAATAATCCAAGTTCAATTTTGCTAATGCAGCTTTATGATGGACACGCATTGTAATTTATTTTCTGTGGATGTTTTTTGTAACTTATATATATTTCGATGGATGTTTTCTGTGGATGTTTTTTGTAACTTTCTGATGATATCTTATATTACACTGTCTTTCAAATAAATGTATTTACTATACCTTCAGCCTCCTAGAAAATCTTTGTATAGAACACAATCTCGATGTAATGTAGAAATATAAGACAGATTCATTAGATATTAAGTAATTTCATTACTTCATTACTCCTTAGCTTATAAATTTAATTAGCTAAATCTGAAGGATTATAATATGATATGATTAATAATTTTTTTTGTTACAAATTACTGTTGTTATACTTTTTTGTTAGAAACTTCTTTGTCTTGCACTGTAACTTATTAAAATTGTCATGCATTCTAATGTAATCTACTAACACTTTAGAATATTTTTAATAAATTTAAAAAAATAAAATGACCCCTTTTCTAAAATAATTTCCACAAAAATTTTGAAAAATAAACTATTCATCAAAATGAATGTAGTTGTAAGACAGCATTATATATTTTTTACATTATCAATAATCTTTCACAAAGTGTTACGATGAAGTGATAGAATCAGCAATTGACGGTTTGGCATATATTGTGTCTAAACATATTGTAAGAGTGAAATAAAATATATTCACAAAATTAATAAAATGATACATTTAATTAATGCTAAACAATGTGTGAAATTTTTTGAGAAAATTAATTTAATGAAATAAATCCACATGTTATATTAATTGAATGTTAAATTTTAAAAACAATTAATTTAATTATTTTTAAATTTAAGTTTAAAAAAGATAAAATTTTTTCTACTGTGTATGAGAAAATTATAAAGTTGAAGCGCGATAATTTGGAAATGGTCTGGCAGATGATTGGCTTACAATGGAAAGCCAGCAGAAAAATAAAATGGTGGACCACAGATCTGTCAAATAAATTGTCATTTTTAAAATTTAGTTATTCATATTCATTGAATTTAGATTTAGCAACCATGTTTATAATCACGCTCAAGTCGTTTTATTATTTTGTTTCCATTAATTATTTGCGTGCTAAATAAAGTTATTCTTGTATTATGCCAACGAAGTATAACTTCTAATGCGCATTCATAAGTACACATAAAATGTTGTAAATGTAAATTAGTATTCAGTTCATTTGTTTTAATTAAAAGATTTATAAAATTACCTATTTATTAATAATCATGCATTCTAAAGTCATTTACGATAATCTAATGTAATAGTATAACATGCCATTTTTTCACGATGGACTAATCTGCAGTTTAAATCCATCATGAATTAATTGCATATTATATTCTTGAATTTATTCTCCGAACAAAATGTGTGGTCTTGTTATGTTATTATCAGTTTAACTTGTTTCTACTTTCTTGAGTCACAGCAAGATGAAGTCATGGATTTATGTATCGTGCATCATCCGCCCTCAGTTAATTATTGCCTCCTTACCTGCAGTATTACAAAGTTTTCACTTCCTTTTTAATTGAATGGGACGTAACTTTTTATTATTTTTAAATACTGTACAAAAAATAAAGAAAATAAATTCATTCATCATATCTTTATGATCTATACCAGGGCTTTCCTCCATGTGGACTTAATTCCAATCCGTATGGACTTTATTCCAATTTGGATTAGAGTGTCTGAATAAAGAATATGTCTATGGCTTATTTTAATTCTTAACTTTCTGCAAGTACAAGGGCTACTCTCCTGTTAGATATAGAGTATGTAATAAAATATTTACAAATCATTTCTTTAAAGTGACGAGAAAAATGATGGCTTATTTTAATTCTTATCTTCCTGCAAGTACAAGGACTACTCTCCCGTTAGATATAGGGTATGTACCAAAATATTTACAAATCATTTCTTTAAAGTGACGAGAAAGTCTCTTGTCACCTGATTACTGTAGTCTTGTGCGTAACAACAAATTTATAAAAATAAAATTCATAGAGAGTGGATTTGAATAACAATTTCTTTAAGTATTTAATACAAGAATTCACAATGTTTTTAAGAATCAAGATGGCAGTATCTTTCACTTTTGACATGTATATTGTATGTGTTATAAAAGCAAGTGGGAATGAGCAAGTGTGATTTAATTGCTATAGGGATATTTTTGTAGAATATTTACATAAATACTAAAACAATAACGCAAGCAAATGTTCTGAAGCACAAGAACTGAAGTTGGGTATACAATATATAAACGACACTAATACAAGAATACTCTATAGTGAGTTAGCTAAAAATATAGGAAGTGTAGTATAATAAGTTTGTAAAAAAAACAATAAGGATAATTTGTAAATATACAATGTATATATTTGATTTTTAAACAGCGTCCATCAATACATACATCAAATAATCTTACAGAATTGAACATCAACAATGAATCTAGTTTTTAATAATGTTTTAATTTAATTGAATAACTATAACAATTAACTAAATAAATACTTTCTAGTATGGATCATACCACAGATGGTAGGTAAACACAATATTTAAGAAACATTTGAAGCATACTTTAAAAGAAGTGCATACAAGAAAGTAAGTATTTAATCACTTACAAATGTAGTTTCACTCAGCCAATTATTCCTAATAATATGTTTATTTTTATATTTTTATAAAAAATGGTGTTTATATTTGCATAACTGAAATATTACCAATGTATGAATGAAGATAATTATTTACAATGGCAAATGATATGTAATGGAAGGTGTCTGAATAAAAAAATATGGCTATCCTGTTTCGAAAACGAGCAAGCACTTTTTAGTTGTGACAATGACAGATATATGTATTAATGGAGAAAAAGAAAAAAATTATATAAAATTATCTTCGTTTAATTCTGTAATGATTTCAATAAAATTAAAACTCTACATCTAAACTATATTTAAAAACTCGTATAAAATAAGATAATAAAAAAAATCCCTTAAAACGAGATCAACCACCGACTGTCTAAGAACGTTTTACAGAGACCTGTTAGTATTCCCCGATAAAATAAAACAATTATATTATGTCTGCATTAATGATGGAGTACATTGTGAATAAAATGGTTACTACATTGTAACATGCCTTCAAGCTAAGTTTAATTATACACTTTCATTTTTAGCAGAGATTTAGAACAATTAGTGAAAATTTTAATACAAAACTCTACACAATGATGATAAAAGAATAATAATATCTCCCGGTTGAATTAAAGCACAATAAATAATTAGTTATTTATGGCTTTCTTAAATCCTTGGCCGTGAATATTGATTTATTTGAAATTATAATATTTTATAAAAATTCAATTTCAAATATAATATTGTTTGATATGAAATATCTATCACTGATGGAAAATAATAAGTCCTCTGCCTTACCAGTACCAATATACATAACGTACATTTTTACTATAAGTATGTTATAAGATTATGTTACATTGTAGTATTGTAATGTATAATAAAAAAATTACATCAGTTGTTTCAATTATGTTAAATCATGTGTATTAATTACAATAATTCAAAGTAGCCTAAACACCAATTACGCATCAAACATTTCCATCTTCTATTATGTTGTTTCATTTACTACTCCATAGAAAAGATTTAAAAAGAAATGCTTTTTATTTAGGAGACTTTTAACGTAATGCGAAAAAGCAGAGTTGAATAAAAAAAAGAGTTATTCTAAAAATGCAGAAATAAGTGAATTTCGAAACAAAATAAAAACAAGAAGCTAAGAAACCCACATGTACATAAGGAATTCAGAAAAATGATGTTCCCTTCCAATATTTATTTTCAAACATTAAAAAAATTTTTAGGTGGGTAAAACCATGTAATAATAAGATAAAATCTTATTCTTTGGATATATTTTTATCTTTTATTGCATTTAAATTTGGCTTGAAGAAAAACCTACGTTTAGTTAGGTTCGTGTCAACGTTTAGTTTGTTGAAAGACTCTATATTTGTCTATGGTGCTATCGGTAATAATGTATTTCTCTGTCCTGACTTTGTGATCTCGGTATCATAATCTCTCGCACGCACTCGTACCGCTCACACTCCCGTCTGTCTTAATCAAACACGACTTAAACACTGATCGCTTATATTTATTTATTTATATTTAAACGTAACATTTAACTTATATTTACATTACTATTCAAAAGATGTATATTATATTTAATTTTAAAAGTCATAATTTTATACATTTCTCTTTTTTTCATTTTAAATTATTTATTTTTCCTACGATACTAAAACAAATTTGGTCATCGTTTTGGATAAAATAAGCTACGACTGTTAAATCTAGAGAAGAAAACTGTTACATAACTGAATGTCTCAAACTGAAAAAAGCACTGAGGTCAATGCGAACAATGCATTTATTTTATCGGTAAAAATAATGTTGTCAATATAACTTTTTTCCAAAAAGTATTATTTACCTTAATCAACTTCCTTCTTACAAACAAAAATATTTTTCATATCTGAAAAATTGTATATTTATAATACGATAAGAAAATTCATTAAAACATTACACTATACAATTTACAAGTTTCTGGCTCGTGTAACGCAGGCAGTAAAAACATAACGAAAACATAAAATACTTCGTTATCGTTTTCGAACAAGTATCAATGAAAAGGCACCATTGGTAAATTCGGCTATAAATTTAACCTAAATATCGTCAGCAACTGAAGATTAAAATATGTCTAGAGATCATCGAATTTTTAAAAATCTTCTAATGCACAGAACTACTCATCTGGTGAAATCTGTCTCCGAGTTCACCATAATATCGAACGAGTAAGGATACATTTAACTACCTCGTCACGAATAGCGTATAAATAAAATATCCTCGTTCATATATCACTGAGAACATAATAATAATAAAATTAGCTGAAATGGGTATAAATTAATTGAATAAAGAAATTCTAAATACATCCCTTATAAACCTGAGATAGAATGTGCAATTTGTAACACATTAAAAAGCAAATTGAAAGAGAAATCATAGTTAAAATGTTATGAAATTAAAATAGGTATCACATACAGTTTTCATTGGCACCGGATTATTAGTATTTGTAATCAATTGGAACCTTTTATGCCGACAGTTGTAGTCTAAAGTCAGTTTCTTTTTTAAAGAACTCATGGGCACTGTTCATTTCTGTTCATAATCCAAAATCATTTCAATCACTTATTAAGAAAAATCATATTAATATTAATCAATAGTGAAAGCATTGGAAATTAATTGTATAATATGGTTCGGTTCTTCTGACAAAGATGTTATAGAGATAATCCAAAGAAATTAATAAAAATTATCAAAGCAAGTTTACAAAGATTTGTAAGTAATTACAAGGATTACGGAATAATATGATATATTCTATCATTTTATTATAAATGATTTTTTCTTTCTTTAATATGCCTATATTCATCTTTCAGTTGAACCGAAGTAAAATCGAAAAAGAGTATAATAAAAGATATTTCTGTCAAAAGATAAAATTGAAACATGTTTTTTGGACTGGCATTTTGATTGAATTGACATAAAATTATACGGGATTGTGTTGCTTGTATATAAGTATTTTTGAGCACTTGTACGGTTAACGCCGCTTAGACGTTTTGACAATGTTACGCTGTATATTCAATCGTCGTCTTTCTTTTCTAATTTAAGATCGTACATGGCGTGTAGCTCTTCAGGCGACAATCTGAAAAATAAAAAGGTTTGGTTAATTTTTAATTTAAAAAAAGTCTAAATTTTGTTAAAATAAATTACAGCTCAAGGTGAAAAATGTTCCATCTACCATTGAAAATGAGGATACAAAAAATTCTAATAACTCTCAGATTTTAAATTAATTTTATGAAAGAAGCTATAACTATACGCTATATATATACATGACATCGACTGCAGACTAAAACTAGTTTATATTATTTATCATTAATCTATTTTATATCATTAATTACGAGACAAATTTAATTTAATTTTTTTTAAATTTCAACTTTATCCTTGGAAACATACTTTTAATTTATCAGTACTGAAGGATTACACCTGAATAATGATGAAATGATTTTCTGAAGAGGTAAATTATACCACTTTTTAGGGTCACTCACACTATCTCAAAAGGAAGAAAGGGACCTTATAAGATTACATGCATGTTCGTCCGTCTGTCCAGCTGTCACAGTCGTTTTTCTCAGAAACCGTTTCACGCAGAAACTTGAAATTTGGCATAGTGATGAAGTATATTAATCTGCGTACACCTCAATAGTTAATATAAGGTTTGAGAACTTTATAGGAACCAAATAAAGTAACCGACATTTTTTTTTACCTATGTATCATATGGAAGAGAAATTGAAAGAGAAATTTATAAAGATTCCAAAAACATTTCTTCAGAATTTTATGTAAGTCATTTCAGAAACTGCTTAATTTAAAATTATGAAAAAAAACTGCATTACTAGAAGTTTACCTAAAGTTTATTAAAAAATGGTGGTAAAGATTCTAAATTTTAGACTTTATTATATGTTCATGATATTTTTACACCTGCGAAAGATATACTATATAATATATTTACACGGTTATATATATATATATATATATATGTATATATATATATATATATACATATATTTACACGGTTATATAAATAATAGTTAAATAGAAATACTATATACCACTAAATATTTACATATGCTTATATGTGTATGGCCCTCTAGTGGTGTGATTTCTACTCATATTTAACAGATCTTTTCATTATTTCATTTAATCAAGTCATACCATTATTGTGTCTTCCATCAGAATTTGAAAATTAATCTTTATTTCGGTTTTGGTGACATTTTCTCATAAAAATTTACCTGTTTTTCAGACTAATGACGTTATCACATTTTATAAATTTGTATTATTATTTATATATCCTTTTTCCTAAAATATTCTATATCTATACATTAACTGTATATGTAGGTTTATATCCAATTTATATCATACAAAATTATGACAGTAAAAAAATTTCCTTCTAGGCAGGTGAGAAATAATTAAAAAGAACTCATTTAGTAGATATTATACAAACGGATTCATAAAAAAAATATAAGTAAGTGGGAGATTATTAAATTCACTCTTGTAGGTTTAGTTGACCGAATATTGCAAATATTCTATATGCTTACTTACATATACACACACTATATATATATATATATATATATATATATATGTATATATATATATATATATATATATATATATATATATATATATATATATATTTATTAGTTTATAAAGTTGCATATAATATGTAAACTAGAATATACTGCAATTAAAGTGAATTTTATACCCACTACATACCCTTTATATTAAAAAATGTATCTATATTGTATACAAGTGTTCATAATTTTAAAATTCGCAGCGCATACTCGTTCACGGCCAAGTACATAGTTCATACTTGGCCGATTTTATTTGAATTTTGAATGTTTGAGTTTCTTTATGCCTATACTGTGTCATCCCTGCATAACTTATAAGTACAATTACTAAGTTTTTTGATATGCAAATATAAAATTTTACATTTTCACAGCACGCCCTAATTGTTCTTATGTAAAATCTCTATATTCCCAAGTTTAAACTTTAATTTATATAATTTGTTTAAATTTTTAAATGTTTTGGACTTGATTTAACACAAAATATGTAGTCTTAATCAAGTCAAATGTTAAATAAAATTTAACCAGCTCTCGTGGCAATTAATAACCAGATGTTAAATAAGGACCTACAGCAATAGACAACTAAATATGGTAACTAGATTTTTAAATAAATTTTTTTCAGCTAGGAATTTTATAACAGTAAGTAAACCTTTGCTTTACTTACTGTTATAAAATTCCTATAGATAATTCCAATTAAAAATGCCTATTGCTTTGTAGCCAAATATCTTTTAATTTGTTTAAATCTTTTTTATACGAATAACATTTCATTTGTTTCCTATCATTGAATAATTCACATTACAAGGATTTAATAACCGGCTTAGAATAAATACTACCCTCTCAAAAGGACAAGCAACATCAGTACAGTTATCGTAGAAATAAATACTGGATAATTACTTAAGTTACTTAGATCCAAAAAATTGATCCAATTTATTTTAAAATATTATAAGATTAATTAAGTAACAAAGCCCCGGAGGAAACTCACCCCAGTAAGTTCTGTAAGTCGCAAACGAAACGGTAAACGTAGCGCTTGCCTGCCGTCTTGTGAATAATGTTCTTGTCATAGTAGTATCGAAGTCCTCGTGACAGTTTCTCGTAGTTCATTTTTGGTTTATTCTTGCGTATGCCCCAGCGCCTGGCGACCTGGAACATTATTAATTAATTTTATTGTGCGGTTCAAGATGGCACGTTTTTACACTTGAAGCTTGCAAATTTTGCATTGTTATATAAATTGCTATTTAAAATGTAAAAGAAACGTAGAAGTCAGGAAATTATTGTTTATAAAATTTTCATCAGAATACACTTAAAATTCAGTCGTTTAAAACAATTAGCACATTGTAACATTTTAAATATTTAATTATAATATTAATTTGTCTATAATCGACAGTGACTTTTTATATTGATACTGTTTCAGAAGCGGATGGTACCATTAATCAACTAATAGAATAAGTAGTGGTGCCATTATATTAGAAAATATCCCCAATGTTTTATAAAAAACGATGCAATCAAATTGAATTTTTGATTGATGTTTTTTAACATTTATTTATTTTATTAAATTCATATTTTGAAATCATAAGAAAAAAATTTACTGCAAATATACAATTTTACTTAAAAAATTCCTTAACTTGGTCAATTCATAAACACTTAAAAAGCGGTATAATTATTTTGTGAATATGGTAATACCTCATCTGGATCGGTGAGTTTGAATTCCCATCCGTCGCCGGTCCACGATATGAAGCCTTGGCAGGACTTGTCGGTGAGAAGCTCCAAGAGGAACTGCCATAGCTGGATTGGTCCTGATCCTGTGATAACAGTGGTCAAATTTAAAGCAATATTGAGGATGTCAAATATTTTTCAGTTATAAAGAGACTTCGCATATTTTTCAGTTATAAAGAGAAACGCATAAGAGATTTGAATTGATGAGTGTTTATAACTGCAATTTTATGATTACTTGCAACAGCTACCATATCGCAACCGTTGTCACCAACTTCATTATTTTTCAAAGTGGAAGTAATTCAATGTATTGTTACATTGTATAGAATAAATGTTTAGTAAACAATGTAGCGTACATTTAAACTTTATTTGAATATACAAAAAGTTCTAAAATAATTTTACGCACGCAATGACCCCTATAATATTTAAACCTAAGATCGATATGCTGATGCAGACGAGCTGGAAGATGATGAACTCCAAACATTTAGCATTTTTTTTCTATTGAAATATTGAAACCACGCTTTTGTATATTGTTTTTTTCCAGTTTGTAGTATTTAGTATCAATATGGATTCGATATGTAACAAAATTGTTATGTAACTTTATAATGAGTGTATTTATTTTCATTGTATTAATCTCTTTGAAACACTTAAAGTATTACATTATTTAATTTTATTAAAACACAATTTGTTTTAAGTGTATGGTTCACAAATTTATACATAAAATATAATTTTGGTTAATACTTTGAATACACGAAAGTTTGGTTTTTTTAAAAGCCCTATTTAGGATTGATTTTGTATAAGAGTGCAAGTTTCTAATAAACCTTAAAATAACAAAAGGAAAAACATTCTAAGAATTAGAAAAATTAAAAAAAATTAAGATAAAAATAGGAAAAATGGTTAGAAATTATAATAAGTGGGGAATATTCGATTGAATCAGGAAAAGGAAGCATACAATTAGGAAGAGAATAGACAGACGGCTTACCAGTAAAGCAGGGCCCAGCTGGCGGATACCCGGCCGGGGGCAGTTTGTCGGCGGGCAGGTGCTGCTCGCCCCACTCGGCGGGCCAAGCGCCGCCCTCGTAGGTGGACGCGTACTCGCCGCCCGCGTAAGCTCCGCCGCCCTCACTGCCGCCTCCCGATCCGCCGTATCGCGCTAGTGGCAGAGAAAAACGTAGTTTTCATTAGTTTTTCTTTCCTCGGTTTGAAAAACGATTGTGCTAAAACCTCACTTTGTTACTTACCTTCTAGAATAATAATTAACATAGAACTATCACTCTATGTAAATAACCTATTAATCAGGCGTAGTTTCTTAATTATAGTATTTATTTATTTGACTAATGCTAATATCTATTTAATTTGTTAATGCTAGTATCTATTTAAATCGTTAATGCTAGTATCTATTTAATTTGTCAATGCTAGTATCTTTTTCATTTACTAATTCTAGTGTCTCTTTAATTTACTAATGCTAGTAACTGTTTAACTTATTAATGCTCGTAACTATTTAATTTATTAATGCTAGTATCCCTTTAATTTATCAAGTACTAAATATCATCTTACTGGCTTTTCAACATTTTTAAAAACTTGGTTTAAAATTCCGAGGAAGATACATTTCAAAACACTTTGCGAAAGAAATACCGTAAAAATATTAATAGGCATTTTCCTGCCCAATGGAGCCAGTGAGAAAAGAAGTTCGTACACAAGTTCGAAAGAGAAGTATTTGAAAAAAGTAAAAAAATCTTTTTTCAAATTTATTTTCACAAAATTCGACTACGCAAAATTTCTGCAAAATGTCGATATCGGTTTTAAACTGAAAGAGCCTATGATGCTGTGTCAAACGGAAGGACAGGCGTACATGATGAAATTATGAAACTTTCGTGTTTGACTCCCCTACACGGAACCCTAAAAATTAGTTACATTGCAATCGGATAGGATCGAATATAACTTACAGAATTTGTATACAACAATTACTACACTAATTTTACGTTTACTCCAACAATTACTCCACTCATTTTACGTTTATATTGTATATAAATGATCTGTTTAAAAATATATTTACAAAACAAAATACTACAGAAGAAAAATGTTAATAAAATATAAAATTAACTTTTACTGGTACTCTTGGTGATAAATTGGTTCAACCCTCTTGCGTTGATGCTACGTGAAAGTTGCAACTTTATTATATTATCTATTGTTGCAACTGTTGTTATTATGAAAGTTGTAACATGACATTGTTTTAGTAATGGCATCGTTTAGTGCAGTATGTCAAATGTATGCGGTATGTCGGTAGTACAAAATGGCACAAAAATTGTCTATATTAGATCACGGTTTTTTCACCCTGCCTGTCAAAATTTCAAATAGAAAACTTACGAACTTCTCAAACATCTTGCCTTGTATGAGGAATATATTATAAAAATTAAAATTTAGTAGGTAATTATCCACAAAGTACCAGAGTCATATTCTCGAAGAGCAAAATAAAGTAAATAAAAACATATATTTTTTTATTAAAGCGTGAATAGAAAAATTTACTTCCAAATTAATCGCTTAAACTAAGTACTTCAAGCTCTATCATATAACGATATCATTTAGGGTTCAAAGTAAATTTTTAAGGAAAAATGTTATGACACTTAAAATCGTGAAAATCTTAAAATCATTTTCGAGTAAACGATTCGACCTCCATACGCGCGTCCGGTCGCATCCGCCCGACCGCTGTACACATTGCGGAATACACACTAGTCCACTTGTCAATGAATCGTGTGCGGCGGGATTTAGAAACACATGTTTTTTTTATTAGAAAAAGAAAGCCTCGAAATTCACTCTGCGCGACCAAAGAATTAGTCGCAACCCCGCAACGAAAAGGGTTACAAGAGTTATTTGTACGTCGTCGTGTGGATATTAAGGTGCTCTAAGAAGTAAGCCAAGCAGAAAAAAATTAAGTTGTCGAGTGAAAAGTTGTGCGGGGTGACAGTTTACAAAACCTTCTAAAATTGCTTGTTTCTGGTAATGCCGCGCAATTACGAAAGTATTCGGCGCCTGAGGTGACCTGGTGGTCAATGAAAGATGTTTTCACGCAAAAAATACGGTAGGGTAGCGATACTATCCGCCTAAATTTTTTTACAATCTTAGATCCACGTTTTCATGGACCCAGAGCGCCGAGTTCTCCTCTACCCATTCGACATACAAGTCAAGCGTCGATGTTGAATTTGTGTCTGGATGGTCTGATGTAACTGGCACAGCAATGCGCATATCAATATTATTAAAACAAAAATGTTTTAATAATTGTTTTTATATGATTTCAAACCCTAGATATCTTACTAATATCTGACAAGTTCAGATAACTAAAAGACGCACACTTTGCTTTTTTTAGTAGTTTCATTAAATACGCCCATGAAATACGTCAATACTTATCTAACAGGTATAAAAAATAGATTATATTAAAAATTATAGACCTTTACATTATGTATCGACGTATGTATTTATTTATTACAAAACCCGTGTCTATCTTACACGTTGCCCCAAAGAGGTAAGTATGGACAGACGCAAGTATCAAAAGTACAATATAAAAAATAATAAATAAAATGGAAAAAAACACACATAATTCAAATTAAACATAAAACTAAATAATTATCAATCGTGAACTAGCATCAAGCAACTCTATAACGGCGTCACTGAAGTGGTAAATGGAGCGGACAAAATATCGAGATTGAGCGCCTCTCTTAATTCTGTTTATCTATGTATCAATCCGAAAAACCGAAAAACGGGCAAGCGGATGTCCGAACGTGTTTTAGGCAGACGAAATAAACCATGATTTCGTCCTCTCACGTAAAATTCAGGAGCATAAAAGTTACCTATTTGACCTAAGGATTAGCAAGATAATTATATGATTATCAAAAAAAATACATAATCAAAGCAATTTCTGTCGGAATTGAACAGGGTGACATCCAATCGTGCCCATTATAAAATCTGAAAGAAACAAGTATCGACAGTAATCGTAGAATATTTTTCTATAAAATTTGGCATAAAAAATATTTCCTGCAATTCTAATCGATATACCATCGCCGAAACGTATGCAAGATACTAATTACACGTATATTCATAAACTGTGTGAACAAGAACTGGCATTATATATTGAGCGACCGCACGGGGCGTCTATATATAATAGGTTATACTTTTTTAATATTTTCGCCAACACGAGTATATAAGTTACTTCATCTTGTGACCAGATAACTTTATTAAGGATACTCCGGAATATAGTCGAACAATGTCACAATACACTCTCATTATCAGGGAAATTCTAGAACTGTTCTCTCTGAAAATCACCTGCAGACCTTCTGACAGGTTTCCATGATACGCATGTGAAATGTTAGATGATCGACTATAATCACATGGATACCCATTTGATTCAATTCATGATTGTGCACCGAGGGTACACGTATACGAGAATGACATTATTGCCTATTTGCTCACATTAGCATTTAGCTTAGTGCTCAGACTTTATGGATATAACGCAGGTACATTCCGGCAAACGTGATATTTTGTATCTTTTTAAAACGTGAAACCAGTGCATCGTTCGTCTGCGGCGGACCAAAACGTGCAAAATATTCACACGTGTTCTACGCGCCAAACAAGCGTAGTGCTCCTACGCACGGCCACGCGGTACGATGCGGTGTGAACGCACCGCCACGGGCGGACCGCGTATAATTTGTCAATGGCCGGCACAATGGCGGTACATTAGTGCTGATGTTGGTAGTTGTGTCGGTCTAACAAAAGATGGACGCGAATAATTTGTTTCACGTCGCGATGATGATATTCAACTAGATGCCCCGCGTGGTCGCTCGATAATTTATGGCAGTTTTTGTTTAGACATATATGTGTAATTATTATTTTGCATGGCCTTCGGCGATAGTATCTCGGTTAGAATTCTAAGAAATATTTTTTGCCCGCGGCCAAATTTCATATGTGATAAAAAGCATTTATTACAAAACTGGAATGGGAGAATCCGGGAAATTTTAATTCATGAGGTTATAAATCATATTTAATAAAAGGAGCCTAAATTTATTAAAAATAGTGCAACAAAACGAATTCAAAATCATAAACGTATTTAAAACTTACCGCGTTCGCACGGTGTAGCTTGTCAATATACAATTAGAAGATTACGGATAGAGCGTTAATTAGATAAACACGTTCCTGCTATCAACATAAGATCTAAAACAAACATTACACCTAAGCAATCGAAATAACATCCGCTAATTAATAAAGTACCGAACGCAGCTTTCAATATCCCCGCGCACCGGTCAATTTGCGAACGTGCGAATTCTAAATTCGGACACAATAAAATGGCGCGATATGTCAGTCAATGTCAAAATGGCTACCTGTCTGGCTGCGATTTTCCGGCCGATATAAATATCCAAAGAACTTATCAATTTCAACTGCTCGCAGAGCAGGCGCGGATGTTGAAGTCGCATAACGTCTAATGACGATAATGGAGTTAAATATCAAAATCAAATTGTCAAAATGACGTTCTAATTGGAAATGCTAATGGCGGAAGTGGCGTGATGCAGGAGAGGGAATGTCATTTGTGTATTTGACAGTTCGAAGATTTATCGAAAGAAACATATTAGCCATTTGGAATTGATTGTAGATTAATTGTTTGTAAAACTACTTGACTTTATACGATTTATGCAGGAGGATTTAGATAATGTATTTTTTTTACTTGAAATAATTATATTGTATGTTTATTTATTTGAAATAAAAGCAAAGTAATTAAGTTTTGCAACGAGTCATTTGTCATAATTTTACCTAGTTAAATCACATTTTGTCAGCAAACCACTTAATATAGGTACAAACAGGAACATAAATTGTCAAATATGAAAGATAGAAAACAAAATAAAAACGTAAGAATTTAAGAAGATTTTCAAAATTAGACGTTTGACAGCCGTTTGTTAGTATTGGAAACTCATTTTAAATAGTTTTCTTTAGGAAGCCAATCGATATTGGTATTTATAGTCGTTAAATATATTGTTTTATGACTATTCTTAATTAATAAACATTTGGAAAATTCACTTTTTTATGATAGTGCTCCGTATACTTATTTCTCGTAGAAATAAAATTTAGCAGATATATAAAGATACACATATATTAACTTTATGCTCCAGACAGAGTTCAGCAACTGTGCTAAGCGTTCAAAAATATATATTGCAATGTAATCATTTGTTTTAACGTATACTTGAATCAACATTATTTTTATATTAATTACACAATAGCAATTCGATTTAACCATCTATTTCTTCAACGTTGAACAATGAAAACCTTGTTGTGTTTGCTTCGTTAATAGTTAGAGTAATAAACGACATGCGAACGCGGTCAGGTGTACAGCGAGCGTGTAGAGAGGGTCATTATGATAGAGCTACAGATAAATCAAAGGACGTGAGCATTCACACTTCTATGCAGTGAATAAAAATACATCGATATCCAACATTTAACCGTTTTTTATCGGTAATACAATATGAATACATATGTATTATAGACATATACAAAAAATTAACAAGAAAAATATTAGTGAACAATAAATCAACCGAAAACTGCGGAGGTGGCACTATCGTACGCCATTAAGACAGCGTAAGCAGTTACTACAAGTGACAGTGATATACCAGACAGTTTTTCCACCAATTGCTTGATGATATACTAGAAGGAAGGTAACAAAACGAGATTTGGTCTGACACATTTTTTTAAAATCTTTTTAATCTTTAAAAACTGCGATCAATGTTGACGACATTAACTTACTGTCAATTGTTGATAAAATCACAACAACCGCAAACATACCACAATTTTTCAGTCAGTCCCTATGCTTTCCGACAGTGTCATCCAGTGCATACCGGTGGTCGGTGATTTTAATTTAATTACGCGTACCAAACCCATATATATCGTCCCTTTGTCCTAGTTCTCGGAAGTTCTGTCGGTTCTAACTAACGTTTGACAACCGCTAGGGCCGCGGAGATAGATGCGTGTGGCTGCGCCCGATCCGCACAAAGTCGTGTGGCGATAAAAAATCGCTGAGTATAACACTATCGGTGCGTTTATTAACGCACCTTGTACCCAATTGGCTGAGGCTGCACCGCGCACAACAAGAATCAGCGGCATTTAAAATGACCGTCTCGATAAATTCCATCCGTTATGTCCCAGAAGGGGTGTTTCGTGAAATGAAGTGATAAACTGCTATTGGCTCGAATGTTGCGAAATATTAAGCTTTACAGCTTAATATTGGCGCTTAAAATTGACAAATGGTAAAGAAAACTTCAATCTGATTTAAAAAAAACTCCCAGTGGTATAGAACGGGATGTGGGGAAAATACTTTGATCCTACTTTACATGTTTGGGAGATACATTCCAAATATATGTAAAGAGCAACATCTATATATTAACACGTGAAGAAAAAAGTTGTACCCTCGTTTGCGCCGTAAGCATACTGCGCGCACGGAAGAATGTGAGATTTGGCATAGTTAAAGTTTATATGGAGAAAGAGTGAAGAAAGCTATAAATTCATATATATATATATATATATATATATATATATATATATATATATGAGTTTAGGAGTTTTAGTATTGCAGGGAATTAAGGTAAACAACACACGCTAATAATGTATTTGTACACGCTCTCGACCGACGTAATAGAACAATATTAAAAAAAATTATATGCACTGATACAGAGGTATAGAGGTTATACTCTTTGACAAAAGAATCTCAATAACGTTCAAAGTTAAAAATATAATGAATTCCAGTCGAATTTCGATCACTACTAGTTTTTATAAATTGAGATTTCCAAGCATCTCCTTTCAAAATTTAACGCACATATGTTTAAAACCGTAGGTACTTTAAAAGTCTGACAGGTCTAACTAGGACGAAACAACAAAATATAGTATTATTCATTTGTTTCAGTTTTTATTTCGACCAATGATTCCAAATTCACCGTAAAAAATTAAATTATAGTTTAAAAAAAACAAAACTTGTGACATGAACTAAAAAATTTAAAATGGCCTTTAAATATAAAGGTTTCAGTCAAGAGCGAAGGTATGTCTCACAACTCGGTATAACTTATTTTTTTTAATAAGCTTAAAATAAGAATAAAGTGATTGACGAAGAATTGACGAAAAAACGTAAATGTTTGATATCAGTTGTCGTAAATGTAAGTCGAAAGCTTCCCGCGGTTTTTTTACATTAAATTTAATTCTCAACACGATCAACTTGAAAACTATTTTTTTGCTTTCCCCCTCGCCCCTCAAAGCTCTCAAGTGGAAATTCACTTTTTGGAACTTAACATCTCGGTGTAATTGAACCTAACATCTTACAATTATGCTAAATTTCAAATATTGATAATCTGCGAGAAAAATATCTGTAACAGGCAGACAAAAAGACACCGATGTATTCACACAAGTGTTCTGTTTCTTTTTCATTTTGGGACACAAAAAAATTATATGGAAAGTTGTGTGCAGAAAACACGAAAACATTTTGAGATCTGTAACACTTTCAGAAACTGAGTCAATTTTCGCATCGAAACAATGAAGTAACATTAAGGTATATTCCGCTTTAAAAGGTAGGCTACGATGATGGAACGCCACACTCCTCTATTCCGATTTAAGTATCTTTCTCGCTTCACTTAATCACATACACGCTCCACTAATATTTTGCGGCTTCCTTGTCATTATCATAAGAGAAGTAAGCTAGTCCAGTCTAGCCCTTCTTCGACACAAGAGTTTGCTCGTGTATCGACTTTAAATGTTAGCTAGGCGAACAAAGTGGCAAAATGACTAAACGTCCGAACTGAGTTTCCCAGGAAGTGTGAACTGTAACAAAAATATTTAAGCCAAACCGTGTAATGGATCAGTGAAATCGATGTTTACAGAATGACGCACTGAGATTGATTGCCAATTCACGTGCAAGTAAAATAAACAATTTTCAGCATCAAAGCGTAATAAAACAAAAAGATCTAGCCGATAACTCATAACACCAATTCGTTCGAGTTGTACGCTTCCGTCGTAACGTTAAGAGTACACGGTCGTCTCTCTAAAGAGCGATATTGCGGTGCAGCACGGCGCAGCGCCGCACCCGCTCCGCCCGTACGCGCCAGACGGCCGCGACCCGTGTATTTCACGGTTGGGCGCGCGCACACGCTCCACTACAAGCCGACCGCGACAACGTCAATACGACGAAACGAGCCACGACGCGCCGGGCCTTTGTTCTGTTCAGATTACCTACTTCTAACCCCTCAACGCCGAGGCCGGCCTCTTCTGTTATATTTCTTTTTTCAGTTATTTACTTTCGAGCAGAGCGCACACGACGCTACGTGCATCTTCAAAGTAATTCGTCTTTTTAAAGCAATTAGCGAACGTTTCTTAAAGAGTTTAAACCAATTAACAAAGAATTTCATACATCTTGCAGCAAAAAGCGCCAATGTGACATAAATGACGCGCATGATTTAATCGAAATAAAATTCTGAACAGAAATATAACGTTTTTATTTTTCGACTTCTTACATTATTTTCGTCTGACATATGGTGAGTGTCATTTAGCTGTCCGACCTCAAAGGGTTGATGAATAGGTCGTTAAATACGTACTCGCAGCGTAGGAGATATAAGCGGTTCCTCCAGTCGATTCGGCGATGTTTCGCTCATTGTTAATTTGTTAAGCACAATGGGAGACTTTATTTTTCGTTTGATTCGGGAAAACCGTACGCGGGTCAGGAATTTACCATTACGTGGTTTATACGGAAATGATTAATTATTCAACCGGGCAGCGATAAGCCTGTATGGATTGTTTAATTACATGATTAAAATAATGACACTTCGATTAATAACAGCTCCTTTCTATACAATTGCTTAAGGCCAATGGCATAAGGCCATTTTTAATTAGATAAAAATTAAAATTTTCACTTTTACTATATACAGATTGAGTATTTTCTATGTGACTACGTTACGTTAATGAAGTTTAAATTTGATAATTTGATATTTGTATTTAATTTTTTATAACTTATATACAACGGACCACCAGAGGTGTTTTAATGTGTAAAACTAGTTCTCTTCTTGAGGCATGCATGACATGATTTTATAAGTTTTCTAGAAATCAGTATACACTATTATTTAGTTTTATTTATCATTTAACCACTTAATATTTCAAATGATTTCCCTCGCATCAAATGTTCTAATAGCACGTTTCTAGAATTAATGCCAATCAAGTTTTCACATTTACCTAACACGCAAGAAAATCAAAATTGTTTATGGTCTCGAGGACGGTATAGAGCATTTTTAGTTGATGGAATCTTTTTGTGATGACTTATGTATTGAAAAGGACGTTTTAGATATTTATGCTAGTTTTTATGCTATTGCTATTTAACTATAACATGGCTAAAATTTTATGTGATGCTATTTAACTAAAACATTACTTAAACTGATGAAAAGTTTGCATCCATAGGATAAATATATGTTAATTTTTTACAATGTCTACAAACTGAATGTTTGGTAAGTCGTAATTAGATTTTGAAAAATATTTTACTTCTACGTCGCTCAGATTGCTATCTGTCCTATCTAGTTGCTATAAATCACTTCATTTTTGGGATTAAATCGAAATTAGGTGTAGAGGAGATCAGATCGTGTCACCAGCGCACGGCGGGTTTACTGGAAACCATATCGGTAATCATTTATACGAGTACCACGGGATGCGTAGTTAGCGGGGGGGGGGGGGGGGGGCGGAAAAGATAATCGTCTATTTCGTTTCAATCGTTCTATTCGTACATGCGGAAATAAAAGAAAAAATAATTATTTAAATTTCGAGTTATCTGTATTTTGTATAAAGAAGTGATAAAAGTATCACTTTCGTTGCCCATAATGAAAGTCGCTTTGGCTTTCTATTAAAGGTGGTTTTATAGCTCCACAGGTAGAATATGTCATGATGATGACTTTAACTTTGGAATAAGCTATTTGAATCAAAAGCACACAACGCGATATGGCTATAACGCTGATATAACTCCACGTAGCGTGACGTGGAAACCCCTATTACTACAAATTTGAAAATTACACCCAAATCTCTTCACAGCGCAGGTATACACTGCTCAAGCCTATCTAAAAATATATCTTAATTTAGCTGTACACCAGCTTAATATACATTTATTTTGGCCTCGACTTCATGAATAGAAAAGTTCTTTTTGATTCTTGTACCAATTTTGAATCTATATCTATAGGTATTACACGCAAATTAATAGGTATTGCGCAGCATTTTTAATAAACGTAATAACATAATAGATAATAATAATTTATTATTTACAAGTTTCAAATTATACCTAAATAAATACGAACATTGATTAATCTTCAATACGAAACACATACAATATTCAAGTGTTATCCCATCACTTTACCCCATTAACAGTTATAGTTTCCTTGTGTAAAGAGTTGATTTCCTTAAACTGTCATCATGGAAAATTAATAAATTCTCATAGGAAACAAGGTATTTGCAACCAGCTGGCACGTTGTCAGTACTAAATTAGCAAGCCCGACCGCGTCTCTAACAAGACGAATAAAAAAGAAAACAAGCGATACTGACCTCTGGGATACGGCGACTTGGCGTAGTGCTGGGCGGCGGGCTGATGTAGGGCGGCGTGGTGGGCGGGCGCGGGAGGCGCGAGCGGTGCGGGCGGCGGCGCATAGTAGTCGGGTGCGGCGCCTTCCGCCCACGGCGGTGGCGCGTAGTCGGCGTAGGGCGGCGCGTAAGGCAGCTCCGCCCCGCCCAGACCTTCGCCGTACCCGGATCCGCCCGCTGCGCTACCGCCACCCGTCGTGTACCCGCCTGCCGGAGAAAAAACATTTATTTTATTAATGTCAGATCACAGAACGCTGATATATAGAAGGCGTATTTAATAATGATAAATAGCTTAATTATACATTTATCACATGCTAGTGTAATTATTTTGTAAAGAAATATCAAGTCATGACAATATTTATTTTCTTAATAATGTCTTCATTTACGATAACTGGGTCGCTTCGTCTCATCTCCTCTCTAAATTAGAGAAAATTATATTTTTTTTAAAACTTAGACATTAAATACGTTATGTATATCAATAAATTACAATATTTATTGGTATTAATATAAATCAAAAACATCACATAAAAATTATCTACGTGATTCAGCGGAATATACATATAAGCGGAATATACATATAACAATCGAGTAACAAATATACGATAAAAAACAATATGAGAGTAACAAATATAAAACACAAACACAATATATTATAAATAAACAAACAGTGACGAACTCAAATGCACAAAACTTTTCTTATGTATTTTGTTCAGACCGCAAAGCGAAAAAGTGGATCCAAAATACCCGCCTTTCTCCTAGAAAGTAAAAAACTTGGGAAATTACTCCTTAATATTCATTTTTTTGTTTCAAATGAAAATTAAAGATCACACCTACGTGCTGCGCCGACTTGCTATTGTACTCATAATGGATTATATTATTAAATTCCGATCAAAAAGTACTAAAGTACTTTCTGTTTCGGCAATGGACAATATTTCGGTGCGCCACGTTATCTTTAAGCGCCACGTGACAGTTGCTCTAGTTCAAATCGGTATCCGAATGACGGTGTACCTTCTTAATTAAAAGAGATTCTCTGATTTATTCGAGAGGATCTCTGTAGACAAAGTAAGTTTTTGGTCTAAGTGAATGATACCTGAATATATTAATAAATATATTCTTAAATACAGAGTTCAGCAATTTCCTACTACATAGCGCGGTTTACATTTTCATTCGTTATCGAATTGTGAACAGACGGCTTTTCAGTGTTAATTATTATGACCGGTGATTACTGTATGTATATGATTTAGAGGCCTCGGATATCAATGATGAAACCGTAAGTATGGATATGTTTGAATATATATATAACCGATAAAATCAACAATAATAAAGATTATGACTGTAAAAAAACGTGTCAACGCTATTCCGTAAACACTTGAACACTTACCTCTAAACATTTAAGTGTATATAGTAACTCCATTCATAATTTTTCGCAATGTAAATATATTGCCTGCTGTATGTTTCAGAGTAGTAAAAATATGGAGCATATTTCAAAAATGATGACATCTAGAATCTTCGACATAGTTTCCCTACAACCTTTGCGCAGCTCCTAAATGCCCTATTCTTCATAATTTTAGGATCAGTAGTTTCCAAAAGTTCTGTAACAACATCAAAATGAGAATAGCAAGAACATTAGTCTTCCCGATTTACCTGTACAACTTTAAGTCGTGGGCAGTTCGATTGGTGGAGCGCAAGAAGATAGACGCGTTCGAGATGTGGTGTTGGAAACGAAATCTGCGCGTACCTTGGTCAGCCAGAAGAACAATCATGTCGTTTCGAAAACAACTCAGAATTAAAACCACACTATCAACAATCTGCTACCTAAAAATCCTGAGCTACTTTGGTCACATTGCACGCAGGGAACCAGATAACTTAGAAAATCTTTTGTCGGGAAAGTCAATGGTAAACGACCCGCGGAAGATTTCCTACCCGATGGACTGACCAGATCATTACGCACACAATCCATTTCCAATCACATGTATTATTTGGAAAGCCGGGGACAGTGCTGAATGGAAAGAACTGATAAACGAAGCCACCAGAATTCTTTAGGATGGACACGACCTTCAGAAATGAAGAATGCGGCGTTGAAATTTCGGAAATAAAAGGAAAGAGGGGGTAGACATATTTTTTGTATATTTTTCAGTATGTCTCTGGAGATATAGTACCTAAATTATGGAAAACATTTTTGAGGCTTTTTCAAACATACCCCGTACCATATATGGAACTAATTTGCATCCTATAAACTTCCCATATAAATCTTTTTGGATGTTTTTCTATAGAAATATATACAGGTTTATATGTTTTATCATTATGACAAACTTCAATTTTCAGCTTAAAAATTATAAGCGGCTGTGACAGACGGATAGATACGCGAGTTATCTTACAAGGGTTATAATAATATAATCCCCATAATTAATTTATATCCAGATGAAGCGATGCCTAAAAAAAATGTATCTTATAAGTAACGCTTTTTTGTAGAGAGGTGAGATGCCGAGGAAGAATTCTTTACCGTTTCACCGGCAAATATATATCTCCATCTTAACTTTATCTTTTGGTCAATTTATATCAACAATATTATCAAACATCACTGTAACACATAATAAAATTTGAACTCATCGTTTAGTGTGTAAACACCTTACACGACGATGATTTTTATGGCAATTCTTTTAAAATATCACACAGAAATAAAATATGTGTAATTAATAAACGGTAATATTTACATTAATTAATAAAATTACAGTCCAATGTTATTACAATATAATCATATACGATACGGCTGTAAAGATAACATTGCAATAACGGTCTCATAAAAACCGTGACCGTAATCACTGCATGTGCAACTTATTTTATTGCATCTAAAGATTTGAATTTTGTTTAATGGAGCGAAATTAAACTATCGTAAAATTTTATTTCTGCCATGCAGTATACACACTGCCAATTTTTGTTGGGCACAGAAATTTAATTTGCTTTTTTCTTCATTTTTTAAACCATTTTTTGCTTTTCGTTAGAAATGCCTTTTAAAATAAAGTTTATATTTAATTTATTACTTTTCTTTTTTAGCCCCGATTACATATTATTGAGCTTCAAAGCCGATTACAATGCTCCCCTCCCCCCCATTTTCAAACAAGATTATGCAGTAAACTGGAAAAACCTCGAAAGTAAGTCTTAATATTTATTTTCAGGTGAAATTGTTCTACGATGAAGGTGCTACGGAGATATCCTCAACGGTTGAGAATACAAAGCTTCTTTGCGGAAATTCGACGTCGAAGTTGATCTCATTAGACTTGTCTTTATAAGTACTTTAGTCGCACATAGTAGCAAGGGTCTGATAATGCAGCTAAAAGGTAGTGACAAAACTCCTCAATAATGAGGACTAGAAACTAGAGTAGATTCATTGAGTTGTGACGAGTTTGAGCTCGTTTGATTTGTCTTGGTGGATCCTTTAGTCATAAGTAGTGGACAAGTTCTTATGATGCTGGAAGGCGGTGACAGGAATTGCAGCCAGTAGATATCATGACGTAAGTAACTTGGTCACACTCTGGGTAACATAGAATATCACAAGCACGAAGGCAAAAACACTGGACACATTATAACCAATAAAATTTGTGTTCTGAATGGTTAAAATTATAAACTCTTTGGGTGACAGCATGTGTTCCAATTGGCACAGTCGAACATGATATTACAAAAAAAATTTCATAGCACGTATGAGGACCTGGTGAATTTTTTTTCGATCTTAATGAGATGTGAGTCGATGCCCCAGATTACAGTAATTAAACATGAGAAATTAGAAGCGAATGTATTTTTTTTCAAGACCGCCAAAGTTTCATCAATTCGATAAAGATTAAAACTCTCCATCGGAGCGAACTGCAACCTCGAATTGAACCTGAATCATTGTTTTTAACACAAATCGAGCATTCGGACGGCGGGGCGTAGGTGGAGGGCGCGGGGGCGGGGGTCGGCGTAATTGCGCGTCGCGGTTCACAGCGCGCAGACAACAAAGAAGACGCGGGTTCGACTCTCGGCGGGACCGAAGCGGCGCATAGCTCGCCTCGCTACCTATCGCGCCGCTGCTCCAACGGACAACCTTAACACATTCACTGACCGTTGCTTTTTCATGTATTAATGACGGTTCGTTGGATTCTCAAATGTTTCTTTAAGAAGCGTCGTCTTTGAATGACAAACATACCCTCTTGATGTTCACACTCTTGTAGAGCAAACGAACCAAGACGAACGTGTTAACGATATACCCATTTACGAACACTCTATATCGAACCAGAATTTATAAGCAAGTCCGGTTTACGTCTTACGTGGCAGACGTAAGTAAACTATATTAATGTGCTCGTTCAAAAATTGACATTGGTGTCTCCAATATAGTGTATCATCAATGCGACGGTGCATTTTGTTTGTTAAAATTTGCAACTAAAAACAAACTTTAACAAAGTTTTATAACAAAAAATGTGACAAAACGTAACATTTATTTTTGGGACCCCTACGATTTTGCACCCTATCACACAGCACTTCATAATAACTAATTTAAAAAAAAATTACACTGACATTTGGTTTGAAACAAGCGCCCCAGCGCCAATTTAACCCTTTCCATTAATTAAGCTTTAGGGAAAAAAATTGTTTAAGAAAAGAATGTATGAAAGGTATTATTTTTAATTCCTTTCATCCATTCTACATTTTCCGAGTTTTGGGAAAGCTCTCCCGTTTCAACTCACTAAGTACATCTAAATAGGTTACTTTTTCTCGTAAATAAGACCGTTAATAGTGTTAACACATTCGCGCATTTCAAACTTCAAATTAAATGAATAACTAAGCTCTTGGAAGATTTTACCTATATTCTGGACAGTGAGTATCCTTAATTGTGTGAGTTTTCATCTGTTTAGTAAATATTCGAAATGCCTAGCTTTTGAAGCTAGAAGTCAATAAACTCGACTACAGTATATTTATAGCTAGAACGAAATAAATAGTTGAAGTAGAGTGTTGCGTAGAAAGTTGTTATTATAATCAATGATATTGCCAGATTTTGTCTCAATAAGTTCTCGCTTGCCATATAGATGGAAAAGTTAAGGAATAACGTTTCTCTGTTGTTTATCGGGTCATGCGCTGTGCCCCGGAATTAGCGCTCGCAGTGGGACGTTATGCCAACAATGAAGAATAGAATTTAACCGAGTGTCAAGGAATTAATTTATTAATACAAAGATGGCAGATCAAAATGTGCTTAACTAAACACTTCGATATTATTCCAAAGTTATCTGACCTCCGACCTCCGAAATGTGTAGAAACGACCAAAAAATGGGCGCGCGGGCTCTCGAGCGTGACGCCGCCAGTTCCTGCCATTGTGAGCGCGCTCCTCTCCATCGCTCTCTCGGACGGGCGGGCAGTGGCGTAGCAGCGTTGAATTTACACCATACGCATCTACTTTTATCACCTCGAGACCAGGTTACATCTCCGTCATACTAATTTAAACTGACCTCGAATTTGTATACCTATTTGCAGTCATTTCAGTTTAGTAACATAAGTTTACAAGAAATGTATACGCTGGAATTGCTTCAAAAAAAAAAAGGAAAATCCGTCACTTTCTATAGGGCATTGGTTTTAAAATGAAGTTTACTTTGTGCATGAATAAAACATGACCCATTTTAAATCTTGTATCAGTACAATATCTTTTCTTCATTTGAATATCTAAAAAGGTTAATGCCATAGCGTACTTTAAAAATTATTGAGAAATGGAATATTTCTCATTTTTTCGTTAATCTAAATGATTTGTTTCTTTATTTTGGAGCAAATAATGAACATTATAAGTGTGAATTGAGTCAGAAACATTGGAGACGGTCAATAACTGGACAGGTGGCCATTTAGATTCGATTATTTCGGTCATTTAGGTAGATTACGAGTTCCTCTGTACAGTCCTTTCTCGAAAGGAAACAACGAATATTTAAATAGACGTCAAGCCAAATATAATGTGTTTAACATTCGACAGAACTGATAACAAATAAAATGTTTGAATGATTATAAATAAATAATCACAGGGATACAAAACCAAATCAAAAGTGAATGAATGCAAAACAAAACAAATTTTTCTCAAAATATAAAAATGTCGTGGAGCTACGAACTCTCTCTAATGGAGAACAGTGGACAGCGAAAGTGATACTTTTTATCACTTTTTCTACAAAATACAAATGATTCGGAATTAAAATAATTCTCAAATCAGCTTTCCTCTTCCCTGCTATTCATGCATGTACAAATAGAACGATTGAGGGCGAAACAGATAATTATCTTTTTGGCTCCCCGCTTATTTCACCTCCCTTCTAAGCTGCCCTTAATGATAATTTATTTGGGTACCATCCACATAAATTATTGTAGATGGCGTCTCCACTAAGCCTGCCATGCCTTACTGACCTCTCTATGAAAAAAAAACTCGACTTTCTCCGTTCGTTACAATTCCATTTTTATCCCGTAGGAATTTCTATAAAACGGCAGTACAGTCTTCCATATACATATTTAATGCGGTGATATTTTGGCGACTCCTTTCTCGTTTTTTTTGTGATCTGTAATGAACGGACAATGTCACTAGCTATATATAAAAAATGCTATCTATCACCATACTGTAATTTTTACCAACCATATTAAGAATCTAAACGTAAAGCTCGTTCCCTCGTATTGTTCATTATATAATGTCTTCGCTCGAATAATACCTACTATATAAGTTATTATCTGGGTCTGTGCCTCCAAGTTGATTTTTTACTTACTTTATCATTAGATTTATAAAAAAATCTAACGGGATATTTTTCTAGATACTGTCAAGTAACTATATAAGTTCTTATCTGGGTCTGTGCCTCCAAGTTTATTTTTTACTCACTTTATCATTAGATTTATAAAAAAAATCAAACGGGATATTCTTCCAGATACTGTCAAGTAACTAAGTTCGGTTTTATAAACAGCCCAGACACATAAATAAGAAATAAAGCGACTAGCACTCACTTGCACGGAAAATACTGTGTAATAAAATTTGAATGTTTTGAAATTATGTCAACGTTATTAACTCACGTATACTCATATATCATACCAGTCTTTTGGGATCTTGTCCTAAATAATTTACCGCAAGAATTGGCATTCGTCGTTATACAATTGGAATATTTAAAAAAAATTACAGGTGCTGCGCGCACGCCACTGGTAGGTATCGCAGAGTGCGGCACTAGTGTTGTATGGGGCGATAATCACTGCGGGCCGGCACGGCTCGCCCTTTGTTTACTCCTCGCACCGCTGCGGGTCGCTGCCTCGTCTACTCGCCTGAACACTCTCGTGTGTCTAGTTTGCTTTTCCATATTTAGTATTTTTAAGCAGCTCACATGATTTACGAACCAATCTTGCTCCAGTTGAATTTAAATATAGAGACAATTGATATTGGAAAATTAAACACGCTGAAGATAAGTAAATCGATATCGATAAAATTGATTACAAATTATAGTCGGTATATATATATATATATATATATATATATATATATATATATATATATATATATATATTTAGAATCGGAAACATTTCTTTAGTTATATTTAGTTGTAATTCATTTTTAAACCACGATTTTTTAAAATTTCTTTGGAAAACTTAAGTTATTTTTACTTAACTTAACTTAGCTATTAGAGGGCTATAATGAAGGGTGATTAATAAGCTACAGTCACATAATTGCCAGAAGAATTGGAGAAAATTTGAGTATAATATTCTTTTCGTGTTCATCGTGAAGGATATCATCGAGTATGAGTCCGGAAAAACGCGTAAAAAATTAGAATAGAGGAAATTAAATTTAACCACAGGTAAACCGCCGATTGGTTTGGATTAAATGTCGAACTAGGTTTTTTAATAACAGTTGTTCGAGCTAACATTTCCGAGAAGTACAAATGAACAAGCGATATCCACCAATCCTATGTTAAACACACAATGTTCTGCATGACTTAGCTCTTAAATCATCCAATTAAAATATATCCACTCCGCACCATCAAATTGAAACAAATATCCCCATAATTAAACTAACATATATTAAAAATTAATAACTAGTTATCATTACTGTTTGTTTGGACACAGCTTACACGATTTACAAACGCGTTTACTTATTTTAATTACATGATATAATTATTTAACTATATTATTTTAACTATATGGTAAAATGTATATTTTAGCAATGTCAAATCAGCAATAACAATTCAAGTGAGGGTAGTGTACGTGATACATATTTTTTTGTTTAAACAAATTAAACCGTTAAATATTTCCTTAATAACTAATCATTATATTTTTTGTAAGCGTTATTACGCTAACAACGCTTTACAGCTCTATACTAACTAAAGCAGGGAATAATTCATTAAACCATTGATAATACCGTTAATAAGTTAGTCATAAATAATTACTATATAAAAAGCGAATTAAAACAGAATGCAGGAGAGATGGCCAGTTTATATTTTGGATTATTATGCTGTAAAATTGACAGGACTATTTTGACATTTCGCTTTACAGTTAACTCAGGCCAAGTGTGCCAGGTATGCTTCGCAATAAAAAAAAAGAAAAAGTTAGTATTTTTCGTACCAGCTTTTCTCTTCTTTTTTCCCCTTTTTGTTCCAAAAATATGGAAAAATTTTATTTGTGTTTATTTTTTTCGTGTTTTTTTCAAACTTTCACCAGAGTTAGAAGCAATTTTTTTTTAATTTCCTGTCACGTTAATCTAATTTTAAAATTGCCTACAGTTCTTTTTTCTTTAAATTACTTATATTGTCTTCGTATTAAATTACTTATATCGGTAATTAAAAAAATACATAACGTAAAGGTAAAGGAAAGAATAGGATGTAGTAGGGGTGGCCGTTCATCACCTACGCTTACGAACTTAATTAAATGTTTATGATTTATTGCTAATTTTCGAAAGTTTCTAAATCCAAATCACATTATCTAATATTTATATCCTCGTTTCAATTGTCTCACAATCAGTTTAAGTAAGATAAGAAAAAACTATGGTCATCTGTCACCGAATTACACTATTCTACAAAATACCATTAAAAATGCTATTTATTATTACAAAACATCTAATTATAGTTCACAAACATTTCTCCTCCCATCGACATCCTCACTTTTTCCAGAACGTAAAAAAAGAACTAAACAAAGATTTATTACGGATTTGTAATTTAAATTCCAACATTTTTTTCCCAAGACTCGCTCAATTGATTGCTACAAAACGGTCTTGTTTACTTATTCGCCGCATACTTCTTTCGCGGTTCGTGATTTGTTAGTTACACTATATTATTTAGTGCCAGTTCCGTTCCGTTTGAACTCGGAGCGGGCGGCGCTTCAGAAAACGCGCACAGTGCGTGAGAGCGAGGTGTTTACGGAAGATTCTTCATTTCAGGGTCTACGCGCGTACATCGATAGGGAAAGAGACAGTTAAATATATTTCAGAAAACTCGTGTTCAGCACGAATACTCGTATTATTTAATATTAAATACATATTATTGAATATTTTTGCAATGCATCGTTATTTCTTATATTAATAAAAAAATGTGAGCAGTCGTGGGAAGCTTAGTAGATGTGAAACATCTAAATTTTTTTATATTTTTATTGTATGCCATGCAGAAAGTGATCAGTACACGATAGAGGCGTTCCACTATGACTGGTATTTCGGTTATTTTCTCTATCATTTTTACTATCACTGTAACTCATATTTTAAAGTAATATACCTACCTTTTAAGACAGTTTAATGCAATACACCGATATATATGAGTAAAGTTGTAAACGTTAGTAAATAATAAACAATGCTGATACACTAACACATACGTAACGTAATAGCGTGTGTGTAGTATGGTAGAGAAGAAAGCGTTAAGTCGGAAAGAGCCGACAAGTCGCGAAGCTGGCCGAATGGCACGTCGCGACGTGCCATCAGAACGTTTCGGATGTGAGTACATCCAAACGCGCTATTAGGTAGATGTTTCACGTCAAAAGTGCATAAAAGAACAATCATAATTTTTAGAAAAGGAGAATAAACAACGGTAACTTTCTTGCCCTATCCACTTCTACATTAGATTAAGCATTTCCGCTGACTATAGTTTTCCATTTTTATAGTTGTAAATCAATTTATAAATCGTTTTAAATTGTACTAAACCAATTTCAATCTCGGCCAAGTCGAGCTAGCGCTTTTGTACCTAACACCTTTTTACTAGCATAACTCGGTGTACGTTTAACTCGTCATATCTTTGCGTTAGTGCTGAGGAAAAGCTTCATATTTTTGCAAAACCTCTGAAAACTGAACTAAGCCCTTCATGTTCCTATCTGCCACGTCAAACAACATTTAAGTGAAAGTGTTAATAAGAGCACTCACAATGGTTCCAAAGAAGGGTCTTCCGTGCTATTTTTGAAAGATCAAACGACTTGGTTCCGTGTTTTAGACGATACTTTTTGATGGATTTTAAGTTCTAAACATGATTTAGAGTTTTGTATTTGGAAATGATATATATGGGTATACCTACATTATTCATGATACGCATTAAGTGGCTTTTTTAAGATCAACAAAAAAGTCTCAAAATCGAAGATTTATGAGCACTGTGCTCGGCACTATTGTTGTATTTTAAGATAGGGGCGAGGGTGGAGGGAGTGACGACGCGAAGTCATCCATCACGAGCGGTGCCGCTTCGCTTGCTAGCGGTTTGTTTTTGTTACGAGCGACAGTTTTATGGTGGCCGAATTAGATTTAAATTACTTTTTACTTTCAATTAGAGATTCCTCAGCACTAATAATAACCATACATTCTGGCGTAGGCTCCAACAATTCCACATGACTCGGATCAAATATGTACATTGTTACCTTATTTGCCTGTGGCATAACTCTGTTTTCCAATAAGGGTTTTCCGCGTCATTGCGTGTGTGCCTTTTATATAATCTAAATGGCTCAGTCGATTTTTATAGAAGAGTTATGGGAATGACATTAAGTGTAACAATAACAACCAATTGTATGTTAAAGAAATTAAATATTTCTTAAGAAAGTAACTAATCGTAATAGGTGTGGAAAAAGCCCATCCTTCTTTCGTGCTCTTGTCTTCCTTGTGTACCCGTCTCTTGGAGGAAATTTTACGTAGTCACCTACCAGTTGTTGGTGCCCAGTACTTTTTAATTTCTTTTGCAATACTTTTCATGTTATACTTCTTTAGGCGGGTTATGGAAAAATGATGAGGCGATGGAGAAAATCGACAGGATGAAGTTGTTCATTAAACATGCGTGTAGCCACTGACACTATATTCATGATACTTATTGAGGTATAAGTAAATAAACATCACGTGTTTTATACTCATACAAATCTAAGTTATATCTGTGCTTTTAATATTTTTTAGTAATTGAAATTTAATAATGATCCATATAATAAAAAAGTATATATTTATTGTGATATTCGTAATAGAAATAGTGCTAATAAGTTTTTTAAAATATATTTTCAGTGTATTTACCTAAGTGCTTCGCTACGTATTTATTTGCATTATAAATTAAAAATTATTTAAAATTTTATTACCCATTTGATTGAATTTAGATTTTGCCAACCGTATTTATTATAACGCTCCAGCCATTTTATTATTTTATTTTTATTAATGATTTGCGTGCTAAATAAAGTTATTCTTGTATTATGCCAAAGAAGTATAACTTGTAACACGTGTATATAAATAAACGAATAATTTTTTTAAAAATTTTAATTTCGTTATATTTAGGTAACCAGGATTCGATTTTACATAATTAGCTACCTAAAGAATTTCGGAGCTATCCTGAATACGTCGTGCTTATATACCTATTTCTTACCATAAGTTTAATTTTGAAGTTCCGTATCTCAAAAGGAAAAACGTAATCCTTATTAAGTCATAGCCGTTTTTCTCAGAAATCGCTTGACGTAGAAAGTTGACATTTTTTGAAAAACAATAAAACATATTAACCCTCACATATCTCAATCGCTGATACTTAAAAAATAGTTAGGTATATGGAAATTTAGGGGAGGCAAATTTAAAGTTTTAATAACTATTTAATAATTAATTTAAAAATTCCAAATTTGTCGATATAATGTGGGCTTGTATCGTCTAAAAGCGTTAGTTACCCTATTCCCAACACTACTGAACTTAAAACTAGGGGAAAAAAGGTTTTCCAAGCCTATGCAAGGTTGCAGGAAAACTACTTATAACCATGATTCTTGATGATGTAGTTTTTGAGATATTCACGATGATGTAGACAGGTATATGCCCACCCTACTCAATTATATTAGGTAAGAATTTTTAAATATTTATTGCGCTAGAAAGTCAGTATAAGTGAAGACTTTATAAAGTAGCTGTGCCCATGACTTTCACCACGCGGACCTTTGCAAAATATTAACTTAACCGTAAAATTCAATGTTTAGATTCACGTAATATTATGTACCTACACGTAAAAAGACGTAAACAAGTTTATTACTATGTAATAAACTTTTTTACATCTAAGTAAGTTGATTACAATAAAACAAAACCTATAAGGAATTTATATTCCTATAAGGAACTTAAGGACTTTATACGCCTATAAGGAATATATATTCCTATAAGGAACTTACGGACTTTTCATAAGTTCCTATAAGAAATTTATGACAAGTTGTGGATTCTTGAATATTCGCAAATGATTGTCGGTAGGTAAGTAAGCTAATATCAGAAATGTACAGTAAACATAAGTTAGTGGATGAAATATGGGTAGTAAAATACCTTTAAACGGACTTAAAAATGTATTTATTTAATGACTATTTCTATAGCGTAGTTTGTTCTAGCAAATCCAAATATCTACCTTATTTGATCACTAAATATCTACCAGGTTGTGATCACTGGATCAGCGCATTCGTCGGACCATCTAAGTATTTCAAAAACTGTGCACGGTAGAACGTGTCCAGTACGTTGCTAAACAACGGAGTCGCACTCGATGGTCTCCGACCAACCTCAATCCTGCCGCGATACGCGACAAGAAGTGATGTGTGTAATTGTGTTTGCGGCAACCGGAATATTAATATCGAGCTACCGAAAAACTGATGTAAATATCATTATACTTTCATATGTTTAATGATTTTATTAAATTATAATAGTAAATTTATCTATGATCACGTAGGCTATGAATTGTTCCTAATTCCTCCCCTCTTTAAGAAAAACACTTTAATTTGGCTTATTTACCTAGTTGCTATCAATGGAACTCAAAAGTGATGCTATCAATCGACCGGTCCAATCAAAGAAACTTTCTTATACAGTGTATTTGTTAACTAGAACTTTTTTAGATAGGATTTCATAATGATATGTAATGTTTTGTCTGTGTGGTTCCCAATTCGCAATCAATTTTAAACTAGTTTTTGGAAGTATAGGACTATTTAAACTACTTTCTATTGTCTTACGCCCCGCGTTTTTCGTTTTAATGTTATGTTCTTGTATCTAGTTACTTAAATATTTTTAACAGGTTATCTACTTCAACAATTATATGATTTATTTTTAAATTTTTCAGAATGTTGACAGAGGAAAAAAAAGAAAATATTATTCTTGGATTGAGGCGAGTATGAAACTCGCCATTGAACCTCTAAGAAAAGAAAGCTGTTGGATTAAACGAAGCAAGTCGAATTTGTGGCGTTCCAAACGCAACTTTAAAACGCAGATTGGATGGAAAAAACAAAAAACTGTGGAAGAATTTCAAATAGTAGGATCAAAAGGGGATTTCCCTTAAGTTTTAGAAATTGAACTAAGAGACCACATCATTGATGTAAAGAATTCTTTATTTGGTATGACTCCTAAAGATCTCAGGGACCTTGCCTTTAAATTGGTCGAGAAAACAAAATACACCATTTGTTTGAGTACAAAAAAAATGTACAGGAAAAAAGGATATTATGCTTTTATGAAGCGCCATCCACAGTTGAGTTTACGACAGCCAAGAGCCAGCCACATATCTACTAATAGAGCTAACGGTTTTGAAAAGACGAAAGTAAATAATTTATTTGGAAAATTGGAGGCCATAATACACAAGCATGATCTACATGACGCTCAACGTATTTTTGACATGGATGAGACGGACTTGTCAGCTGACAAGAAAAAACCTAGAAAAATTTTAGCTCAGATAGGTAAACTCCAAGTGGATTCAATTACTAGTGGGGAAAGGGGTGTAACGACCCTTGCTCTATATTGCGCTGGTGCTGCTGGTTTTGCTACCCCTTATCATTTTTAAGCGTAAGCTAGCAAAAGATGAATTAAGGGAGGTGCACCACCTGGAACAATATTTGCATTTAATCCTGACAGTGGTTTCATGAATAAACATATATTTTTGTTGTGGTTACATTTCGTGTAAACTGTAAAACTGACTCCAGAAGAAAGTTTTGCTCGTGCTGGCAGACACACAAACCATATAAAAAATCTAGAGGCTATAAAGTATGTAAAAACAAACAACGTAATTTTACTTTCATCAGTACATACAAATTGCAGCCGTTTGATGTGTCTTTTTTCAAGCCTTTACTGACGAAATAGAAAATGGCTACGTCAGAATCCTGACTAAATTGTGATTACTTTCCAAGCGTCTATGCTTTTTGTAAAAGCCTATTCTCGAGCTGTTTCCCTGGGTACTACCGCAAAAGGATTTTTGAAAACTGGCATATACCCACTGAGCAAAGATTTCTTTGCCGACTATGAATTTATAACTGCTGAGGAAGAAAAAGAAGAGAACTTCCTAGCCCACGACGAGGGAGATCCGCCCTCTGCGATTTCACTGGAAATGCCAGAAATGGAGCCAGCTGTAACTGTGCCCGAGTTCTAGCTGGAACAACAAGTGCAAAAGGATTTGATGTAATGAAGAGGCAACTCCAACAGACGCCAAGATTCACAGATTGACAGGGCAGAATAATGAAGCTCCTCCAGCCAAAAAATATAAATCAACATCAAAATTTGAGCTTCATATTAATCAGATATCCCCAGGATCCCAGCGCCAAACAGTTACGCCAAAGTAGTCGCAAGGGACAAAATAGCAAGGGACAATGGAATTAACCTCATTAAATCCACCTCGGAGTAAGTGCAAGCTAAGGTTAAAAACCGAAGTTGCAAAAGCTAACTACTAAGGATAAAGAACTTAAACCAAAGACTAGTAAGATGGCAAAGAAATAGACATTGAAAAATGGTTCTGCAAGCTTTGTATTCAATGATAATTAGAAGACATGATAAACTGTCAGATTTGTAAAGCCTGAACATGCATTGTACACGTGTTAACAAGAACGTTAAAAAAATATATGTCCTCTATGTAGGACTTAATTTATGTTTTAAGTTCATATATTTCGTATTACCTTTTGCTATATTACTTACCAATCATTTACAAAGTAATTATTTTTAGTTAAAAATGAAAAAAACAACTTATATATATTTTATTAAATTATATGCTTTAAATTATATGCTATTATTTTATAATTTAAATTATATGCTTTTAATTTTATGATTATTCCAGTTATTAATATGTTTAAAGCTCTATTCAAATTAAACTAACGAATGACTGACAAGAATTGCTTATCTCATGCTATGTGCCAAAATTATTTTAACAAATTATAATGTCAACTTGTAAAAACATGACACTTTATGATAATTTGCAAAAAAACTGATAATTTTGCTAAATATGCTTATTTATTGTTTAGCTCATGTTAATGCCAAAGTAATTTTAGAAAATTGCAAAGTTAATTTCCAAAATAACTGTTAATTTTGATAAATATGTTTATTATTGTGTATCTCATGTTATTTATTAGAAAATTGTAATGTTAATTAATAGAATACGATATTCTATAATTACAAAAAAAGTAAATTATGCTAAATATAATTGTTATGAAAGAAAGACATACAAGATAAATATTGTTAATTATTATTGTTCTTACTTTAATTAATAAAAAGGTGATTCTTATTTTGTATTTCATTTGAGTCTTGATTCGACCTTTAGTACAAACGTTTCAAAGTCCATTGATGGGAACTCGGTGATCCATTTAAGGCGATGGTGGCCCAAAAAAAGCAACTCATCAATAGATGGTCTTTTTAGTATACTTATTTCTGAAACTGTTAAACCTTGATTGACAATAAATAATGCAGCATTAATACAGCAAAAAGTAGCATAAATCAATAACTGATTTTGTTTCATCCTGAGTATTTTATGCCTTAAAGTTAATTGGTCCAATCATAGCAACCTTCCCCTAACATTGGATAAATTCAGACGCCTACGTTTATAGCACTCGAATACTACCTATCCCCTGTTTAGGTGGGTAGGTATATATAGCGAGTAGGTAAGCGGATATAGGTATAGGTAGATATACATACCTATATTCGAATGCGAGCGGCCTATATATAAGTAGAGTCCTATCAAATTCAAGTTTAGCAAAATACCTAGAAGCATTCCAGAAGCGCTATATTTCACTTCTCAATAGCGAGAGCGAAAAGGCATAAATTTCCCGGCCACGCAAATAGCCTCGTGGACACTGTATTATTGTAAAAAAACATTATTACAACATAATAGAGAAATGGCGAGATGCGATTGGCGCAAGAGGCCCCGCCCCTCTCATCTCTGCGGCCAATGAGAGCGCGGGCCCCGCCCCCGCGCAGCATCGCGCCGCGCGTTCATTGATCGTGCCGTACCGCTCGCGCGCTCATTCATCAGTGTACAAATCAATGAATACCGATCGGCGACTTCGGCAATTAGTTAAACCGGCCGAAAGAGAGGACTGCTATTTCGGCTGTGCAGTTTACCGTCGCGAATTACATTAAATATGTGGGAAGATAAAAATTAAGTCTACTTGTCTCCGGGCAATCTGAAATTGCTGGGAAATTTCAGAAAAGGACTAGAACATTAACTGACTCATGATGAGTATTTCCCTCGGTACCGTTACGCCATTTTTCATCGGTGTGCTATACGTAGTGAACTTATAATGCTGTAAGAGTTCAGTTTGGAATATGTAGACCATATATTTTGGAATAGTTAGACCATATATTTTGGAATAGTTAGACCATACATTTTGGAGTAGGTAGTCCACAAATTTTGGAATAGTTAGACCATACATTTTAGAATAGGTAGACCACATATTTTGCAATAGTTAGACCACACAGTTTAGAATAGGTAGACCATACATTTTGGAATAGTTAGACCACACATTTTGGAATAGTTAGGCCATACATTTTGGAATAGATAGATCATACATTTTGGAATAGTTAGACCATACATTTTGGAATAGTTAGACCATAAATTTTGGAATAGTTAGACCATACATTTTGGAATAGGTAGACCCATACATTTTGGAATAGATAGATAATACATTTTGGAATAGGTTGACCATACATTTTGGAATAGGTAGACCATAGGTACCTACATTTTGGAAAAGGTAGACTATACATGTTAGAATAGGTAGGCCATACAGTTTGGAATAAATAGACCATATATCATATTCTAGCATAAAATATACGGACATTCTAATTGGATCCAAGGCCTCGAAAATTTCTGGTCTATACCTACGAAACCCCTCAAGTTTCTGCCCTTCCAACGTTATTACATTCAACCTATATTTTTTTAAAAAGACATACGAAACATTGAACTACTCTTTCGCTCATTTTACACAACAAATAATATATATTTATTTAAAACTTTTAGTACCTACTACAGTATTAGGTATCAACTACAGTTATTTGTAATTACTTACCTACCTTAGGTTCCACAAACAACCACAAATGCATCAATAAGTAACCATACCCAAAATAATTTGCAGTTTTTAAGTACCTAGATTAGGTAATCGAATTGTAAGTGAGTTACCTACTTATATATTAATGGGAAATAATTTATATTTAAAAATAAATGCTTTTGACGTTTGTTACAATATATATTTATTTTTCCACATAAATACGAATAAATAAATCCTATACTTAAATAGGAACATCAAGCAAGTATGAACCCACGTCGAAAAAAGGAGGATTTACCTACAGTAAATAAGACCAATTATGGCATTTGGTCTAAAACAACATCATCTATTTTGTTGCAATTTTTTATCATAACTACATCAGTTTGGAAAGAAAACAAAAAAAAATACAATTAACCTCTTACAACAACACAAATGTATCCAACTACAGTCTTTTCCAAATGAGTTCAATTATACTTTAATTAATTTATTTATATACCCGGAGGATTTCGATCAGGATATAGTCGATTTATAATTGATCACGTCAACGATAAAGCGCGGAAAGATCAACTAGGTGAAATAAAAAAAAAGAGTCGTAAAAATTACCCGCAATAGTAGGTACAAAAAACCAATTAGATTAATGGCGCCATCAATAATATTTAAACACGATACTTTATAAAGGCAATAAAGTAAAATATGATATTATAAATTTGATACCAAAATTATCTCACCGAATTATCAAAAAAAAAATCACTCATTAATCAATAATCTAACTGCGCACGGTAATACGAGCGACTAGCGTACCTCTGCCAGTGCCGTAACATCGTTCGCCTGCCAGTCTCCGATCGCGACCTGCGCCCGGAAAAAAACCTGTAATTTCACATCACTAACGCGCCGGTGACCCGCGCCATATGGCCGCCAAACTTATAAAGCCGCGTGCACACAACTTTTCGTCGCGACAAATTACGTTTGGGACAAACGACATAAAGTAAATTATGGGCAACAATACAATGTATATTTCTAAATACCTATAATTTTATGATCTATTGCAATTTTTGAAAATTATAGATTCTAATAATCGTTGACTTATTATGATTTATGATTTAACAGAAAAACAATATGGCGCAATAAAACTTTACTGAAATAATTCACCAGTTGTGTACAAAACAGTATCTCTTTAATATTTTTTTCATTTCATTTTGATTTTGCCGAATTGTTAGAGATATAGTTTTGTCAACTTTGTTTGGTCTATAAAAAATATAAAAGGTTAAAATACGGGATAAATTAAAGTTTATTATTATTTTATTAACGCATTTTTTTATTTAAACAACCAAAGTGTATTTAGTATTTTAATTAAACGAGTATCAATTTTCATCATTATCAGATGTTACTACGTAATTACAACCTCTCGATTATCTAATTAGATATTTTTTTAAAAATATAAGCACATTTAAAACGTTTTCCTTGCCTTCGATTTTTCATTCTTTAAATGTTCATAATTTTAAAATTAACCTTCTTAACGCACATGTTTTGCGACATTTAAAAAAATTATTAAAAATTCATCCAATACAAAACAAATCAGAAATTGAAGTAAATGGTGTCTCTCGTATTATTATAAAATAATCGTGAATTTGATCTGTTGTCGTGAAAGAAATATATTTGAATAAGGCTTCTATCGAAGTGTAAGCAATGTGAACGTCACCCAGCTGCCAGGTGGCAATTGATTACTAACATAATATTTCAAACAAATTTTTCTTACCCTCTAAGTGGTAGCAACGAGTGTGGACATACCCTAAAGGGCGACAGACGGCTGACGCAGAGACGACGGAGTACCGAAAGCGGAACAAAAAACCTGGAGCCACATGGGGCACGCGCCGCGCACATGTCGCGCCCCCGGCCGCGGTCTGTTTTCCTTGGCATGGATAGGGCGTGCGTCCTGCCGCCGGGAGCTGCCAGACCCCCGGCTTCGCTGATTCCGAACGAAACGAAACGCGGTATTCGCAACATTACATATTGGCTTTTTAGTCTGGTATATCTATTGAAAGATTTTCTAAAATGTTATCCAAAACATAGTTAACAATTTTGGAGAGGTTTGCTTTTTGAAACAAATTTTAGGGTGTAAATATCCGATTTTCAATTTTAGGTTAATTAGTTGATCTAATATTTGATCCATGGGTAAAAATTACAAAAAAGTCATATAAATAACGGATTAATGAACATAAACACCGTAACACCCCCAAACAGTAGTACCTAATATATTAACAAAACAACCCTTACTTTACTATTAAGCTTTTCGATATAAACTCGAGTTACCTATAGGATCAAACCTTTCCTTACATAATATATAAGGTCATCCTTCCGTTTAATAGTAAACATTAATATTGTCATCTCTTAAATGCTGGATTTACGACATTTGCCATACGTCAAATAACACCAGGAGGTATCACCAGGTCATCCAACGAATAGAATATTGGAAGACCCAACTCCAATACCGTGTGCCGCCATTAACTCTACAAGGATCTTCATAAAATTTTCATATAGGTACGTCTTAAAATACTCATAATGGTATTATAAATTATATGACTATTTATAAACAGTCTGATTAACCGGAGTTTACTTCCGAAGATTTATATTGCTGATGATACAATAACAAAAAAAATTGAGGCAAACTGTAGATCACAAATTCGATCATCTATAATTTCATCGAACGTCTTAAGTGTTGACCTACTCCCTTCACTCATAATAGCTGGACACACTCGTCTCACTCTACATCTTCAGCGTTCTTACGGATTCCGATACCACAGAGTGCTTCGTTCCTGGGAGCGAGGCGGTATAAAAGCGAGGGGTGCGAGCGGGGGCGGGGGACAGGTGCGCCTCCACCTGCGCCGCGCGTGCCCTCGCCGCGACCTCCGCCGCACTAGCGCACTCCGCAGGACGCACTAACGCCCGTATGCACTACACACGGTCAGGACTCTCAGTCGGATTCACTAACAGTTAAAACATATTTTGTCTGGATACTAAGCGACTGGACCGTTTAATAAAAAAAGGTAAAGGTCGGTAAAGTAGACTCTTGTTTCGACTCGACTGACAATTAATGAAAAACAGAAATACGTTTTTAACTGTCAGTAAGTCTAACTGACAGTCTTGACCGTGTGTAGTGCATATGGACGTAAGTCTGCTCTCAGTCATGTGCTTGATACGCTTTGAAAACTATAGAAAAAGTCCATATAAGAAGATGCCATAGGAACTTTTAATTATTTCCCTATCGCTAGCTACTGTGAAGTACCTACTTTATTAATTCAAATGCGATATATTTAATAAGCAAAAGCGCACATAACACCTTAATTACATTTTTTTTTAGATTAGATTACTTAAAGATGATACGAAATGTAAATGCTGGGATACAAGTAGCGTTTCCAGCAATATTTAAACGAAAACCCTTAAAATTTTAATGTAGTTGAATTCGTTAAATTTGCAATTTCCAAAATATTCTGAAGTGAAAATCCTTTAACCCCGGCATGACTCGAGACGGTCAAATGTTAACGTTTTATACCTTACTGTATAGGTACGTTACTTAAACTAAAAGAATCAAAATGGTCGCGGTCATTAACTTGTATAAAAGAAATCACATGATGTGTGAGTTTCGTTTGTAGTAAACTTGCTATAAACGCGTCGTTCCAACCACAGAAGTACCTATATTAAAAAAGTAACAGTCGGTCCGAACATACATACGGTCCGAAAAACTGCTTCAAATCCGACATAGAGACAAAATTCACTGATCGTAGGTATACAAAAATGTAAATAGAACACAGTTAAAAAATAATACATAAGAGAGGCACAGCGACCACCAGTTGAATCATACATTACATCGTAATTAATTATGCAAAAAACAAAACAATGGAACAAAAAGAGTGATGTGAAACGTAATACGACATAAGCACTCGTTTGTTTTCTAGGCATGCATGGGAGAATATTTAGAAAATAGATGGCACACATTCAATTGTAGTAGTATAGTGCTTTATTGAAGTTTAATAAATTTGACAAGATTAAAGTATACTAAATTTGATATCATTTTTATTTCCGAATATCCGATAGAATCAAAGCTTTTATCGAAAGTTTAATCAAATGTAAAGAAGTAATAGTTGCGTCCAAAGATACTGCAACCTATTGTCGATAGTCGAAACAAACTCTCGTTACATTTCGTTTGTTCAAAGTCAGATTATCGATATCGAGCTCGAACTATCCAGTCATAAACTATTCATTCTAAAACCTTAGAGAATTAATTATTGAAGGCGGACGGAGACAGGGCACGTTTGGTATGAAAGAAATAAAGACAATTACTGATAAAGTAAGAAAGGCGGCTCTCATTTTAATTTTAAAATAGTAGATAGTTTTATTTTAATCTACGCAGACAGAAAAAATAGGTTCCTTTAAATATGTTATTATAATTATTACAATGCGTTATATTAAATTGTTTACGCTTAGATTAGAAATTTCAAAAACCGACCAAGTGCGAGTAAAATTTAACTTAAGTCACTGCTAATACCGAGTTACCAGAGCAATAAATATTTAATAACGCCTATGACAAAAACTATGTTGTACTTTTTTATTTTTAAATTATGAAAAACAATACTACGTTATACTGTCTTTCATAACTTTAGGTTCAATATTTTGTCAATATTTTGTTCAATATTTAGGTTCAATAGTTTTTCGGAAATTAGAGAGAGGGGTGTAAATAATTTTTGCATATTTTTTAGTACATACATCTCCAGAAACATACATACTGTGAAAAAAATATTTTTGAGATGTATTTACTATATGTCATATAGGAATAGATGGATTTGTGTGACTATTAGCAGTAACTCCATTTTTAAATTACTTTAGAATAATTTATGAGCAATGGTATTTCTTCGAGATTGTATAACGATTCCACGGACAAATGAGTGAAAATACCACATACATCACAATCATATATATATATATATATATATATATATATATATATATATATATATATATATTTGTCGAAATATTTTGCAAACAGTGCACTTCGTTTTCAGTGATATGTGACACGAACATCAGAGCTAACAATTCTGTTGTTACAAATGTGAGTTCAGCCATACTATTTGGCAGATATAGACCTCTCACAGGGTTGTTAAATTTATTCTGTACGTGGGCGTAAAATTCAACAGCTTTAATACAGAATTAACACGAAAATATACAGAAAACGCTGTAATTGCATTCTCTGCGTTGAATGCTTAAAATATTTTATACAACTTTATTATAAATATAAATGTAAAAATTTGTCAAATAAATTTTATTAGTTACTATGTACTTCGATTTACGCTGATTGATTGAGACCGCGTTCAAGAGTATACGTCACCACTATATTATGTTCAATTTCCCTTAATTTTTGTTGACACAACACAGAGGAACAAGAGTAAACAATACGCCATAAAAAGGTTTCAATATTGGGACGAAAGTTGTTCTCAAAGCTGTAAACACACGCACGAAGATAGTAAAGGACAAAGTTAGAGCTCTAGTATAGAGCTGGTTTAATAATAAAAATACGATACAGTAAACCAAAGTACCGTCATATCAGTTATGTAAGTGTACACCCACCTGCAGCAGGCACCTATGTCGTTACTTGCGTTGAGTGAAAATAAAGTCGTGTCTACAACGTCGGCTCGATTTCAGCGTTGCGGGCCCGCCCCGCCTTGACCTTGACCTTACACTTGTCGCGATATAAATATGCATCGCGGGCAGAGGTTAGCGACGGTGTTGACGACGAGCGTCGCCGTCCACGGCGCGCCGTGCGCCCCCGCGCCGCGCGGATGCAGCGAGCCAAATTGCGGTCGAGCCGGCGCCGAATGATATCAATTGCAAATTAAAGTAACAATTTATACTACAACTCGTCAAGTTCTAATCGAACTAGGGCGACGAGGAGGGATTCCCTATATAATTCCGTTGTTTTATCAATGAACAGAGGGTAAATAGGTACGTCATTGATTTAGTTATGGCAATACAGTGCTGCTTTATTGCTGTATTGCTAAGAAATTGTCAGAGAATTTGAACAAAATTACATACCTATGTATAATAATAAAATTACATACCTATGTATAATAATAAAATAAAATTTTTGTCACGTTTAAATAACAGTGCGTGACTGTATTATATATTTATATTTTTCATCTCTCTACGATCAGGTGCGAGAAGTACGAACGACTAGATGACGTTCATGTTTTAATTTTTCAATATTTCACTGGCATCAGATGTATTATACCGCTTAATTTCTAGCTTTCCTTTAATTTCCAGCTTTTTTCGATTTCTAAAAACCGATGTTAACGTTAACAATGCGAGTCTTTTTGATAAAGGGCCCAAGGAAGTGTTTGAAGTAGACCAAGGACGTAACACCGTGAAAATCGAAATTATATAACAAAGTTTTAACTTATATCTTTCATTACCCTTAATAAACATTATAAATAAAATTCACTGTGTTAACAAGCGTTATTGCACTAAATTATTTATTACTAACATTTTAGTCAATGTTAACAATGAAGAAGACAATTAGACATAACAGTAAGTATAAACGCATCTGAATATAGGTATATTACTAGAATAAACGCATGACATCAAGTATAAACGCATCTGAACATAGGTATGTTACGAGAATAAACGCATAACAGTAAGTATAAACGCATCTGAATATAGGTATACTACGAGAATAAACGTATAACGGTAAGTATAAACGCATCTGATTATAGATATATTACGAGAATAAACGCATAACAGTAAGTATTAACACATTCAACCATATATTCTATAAAAATCTACAAGTTGATATTTAATTAGTTTCTGTGTAAACAAATGCTCTATATAAGCATTCATGCTGCCCTTGTGTATTAATAAAAAATTATAAGATGTTTAAGACAACTTGCCATTTTTTTCATTCCTTTTCGGTTGCTACACTGCTTTATAGACGTTCAGTTGTTAAATTCTCTTCAACTGCATCGAAAATGCCATATAAAAACATACATATAAAGCCAGCAGACTGTCTTGTTAACCGCATAGATTATATATAACCTTGACACCAAGAACTTGACACCTTGACATTAAGAAATATCAAATAACGAAGACTTATCTAACCACGTATCCCAGCTCGAATTGAGCGCTTTCCACCATCAGACGCGGCCACCTCTCCAGCGCCCGCCACCATTAAAAGCACGCACAGCAGACGTAACGGAAATGGAAGTTAGCACCGGATATGTAGCTATAATGTAAGACGGAGGGCCAATATTGAAATGAGGAGCGTACTACACGCAGCCGTTAGTGGTTCCGAGAAGCGGCGCGGGAGAGGTCCGCGCGAGGAATACTAATGCCCGGGGGGCGGGCGGCGTGACTCACGGGCGGAGACCACGACGTGCCCGGCTGCCGGTCGGATAGATCCTTGTCAATAAACATGGAAACTCTGTGTGAATAAAACTTTTTAAAAATAAACATGGCCGATCGAGAGTAAAGCTGATCGGTCTCAATGTTGAGATATAGGTACAGGTATTCGGCTGTTCTAACACCATTAGTAAACTGAGACTTTTTTGTATGAAAGTCTTTAGGTCTAAGTTTATGAAAATAAAACTATTAGTATAATAAAATTACTGCTATCATATAAACTCGAAAGTTGGTTTGTTTCTTAAGTTGCTCTTATAATTCGTGGGACGGAATAATATATTACCAGAAATTTGATTTGTGTGGAATATTTCATAGCAAGAAAATATGTTTAAATGTTTGTCACTCAGTTACGTCTAAATAGCTCGATAGATTTTCACGATAATTTATAATTACAGAGAAATAGTTATAAATAACTTAGAGCTAGAAATAGCATAAATCCTGTGCATTGAAAGTTAAGAGTTCTTACTCCATAATGAAAAGATAGTATTACAACATATCGATAGATGGCGCTACGAGTTTATTATTAAATTTATTGCTCTAGTGTCTCGGAGAGTCTAAAATCTTTATATAAACCCGTTGCCTTAATCGTAAACTACGTGTGCGAAGCCGCGATCAAAAACTAGTATTAAAATAATTTATATGTACCTTTAAATAATTTTAAATTGCTGCTTAAACCTTAAATTGCTGCTTAAACCTTTGCAAAAAATTGTTTTTGAATTTTGATTAGTCATTTAATAATAAATTTCTATAAAAATTATTTCTATAAAAACATAGAAAATGAATAAGCAAAAAACACTCTAAATGATTCTTAACTTGTATATTTTACATCTCTGAAGTATATCATTAATTCGGCTTTAGATGACGAGTGAATTTTCCCATAGATATCAACAACCACGTTTAATTCCCGTTTAAAACCCGAAATGTTTAAGAAGAAAAATTTCTCATTTCAGAACTAAAATAATCATCATATATATATAAATAATACGCTATGGGAGTTGCCAGTTATCTCTGTTGGTCTATTTATGAGCAGTTATAAATCTAACGATAGTACAGCGTTTCATTATTGTCTAAAAAAAGGAAAACCTTCAAAAACTGTTTAAAAAAACCGCAACGCGCGCATATTAAATAACATACGTCTAAGTACCTCGAGGTTATTCTTAAGAAACGGAGAAAATCGGTACTTCGAGTCATAGCAAAAACATATATCGTTAATACAGAAACACATAGATAAACATTACTACTGAAAAGGAACAAATAGAAATAAGTCACTTTATTTACCGCCTATATTTTCGTTTTCATACAAAATAAAAATATTTTCTAGAAAAGATACTAGAATAAAAACATTTCCTTATATAATATTATATAAGCGATGGACTTCATTCTAAATTATAAATTGTATATTTTTAAGCTAAATTGATGTATGATTGAATTTTATTACGTAGTTTTGTCTGTAATAGGGTTTAAAGATGACGTTTACTTTCTTTATCAACGCTGATTTCGTTATATATCTTTACATAAAATATGAGGTTCCACTTCCTTTACTTGCTTATTTTCATCTCACCAAATTGAAAATATGTATGAATACATAAATATTCATAGAGGTAAACCTAGAAATATACATTATTCGTGACAGATCGTCAACAATATTAGAATAATTTCTGATTAGTTTAACTAAAAACCGCACAATACATTAAAGGTCTAATAACGGCACAATGCATTAAAAGTATATATCATTCTTCATTTTTCAATGACATTATACTAAATAGAAATATCATTAGCGATCTAAAAATGGCGCCCAAAAGACGAGTAATTGCCTTGTCTCCAATACGTCTATTCCTTTTATACACGTGGTTTCTTTGACTATCTCTTTCGTCGCAGAGCGAATGCGGTGCTTCTGGAAGTTTCATTTTTTATTTCTATATATATATATATATATATATATATATATATATATATATATATAAACATGTATAATTCCACATACATACAACACTACACCATATCACTATTAAGTCTCGACATCACACGTTCGTTAAATGTTAATCCCCAGTGCGGAAGAAATTTCTTACCATCTTTTAAAATCCATCGTCTCAATGAATCGAGCTCATACCTATTGCCATTCATAAAAATCTCGAAAAACTCTGCCACCAACAACCTCGATAGATAAGCATACAGTTTGACGGACGCTCACAGCAGTGTAGTCATCGACCATCCTCGCCGGTCTAGGAATACAAAGCGGCGCTGGCCACGGCGGCATCAGTATGCGCGGGCGAGGGGTCGTTATGGCCTTATTAGAGCACGCCGCCGTGCGTTCAACTCGCGGGCGGAACGTTCAACTTGACCGAACTAAACGCGATCTAATCGCATTTGAATGTCAGGGAAGATTATTTAATCAATCAATATTTCAAAACAATGGCTTTTGGGAGATATTCTGCGGTCAGTTTTCTGCTTAGAGTTTATTTATGAGCAAATATTCGGCATTTTGTATTTACGTATTCCGTCATGTCATTCACCGTCAGAGTAGAGTAAATGGCAATAAAACCCCAGCCTCTGAAATTCATACCAACAAACATTTTTTCATAGATAATTTCTCCTCTTACTTCTTTGATGGGTGACATTGTCTTTCAATATTATTTACGTAATGCTAAATGTTAAGTCATTCTTAACTAAATGTTTAGGCATTCAACTGAGAACCATATTTTCATTACTAATTGTCACCCGCTGTTTTGTTAGCGTTAAATTACAAATTAAGGAAAAATATAATTAATTTGTAGTGATCTTCTGGGCATATCAAGAAAGTAAACCGGTCAAGTGAATATCGGGACACGTTCAAAGTTTGGTTCCGTAGTCGTCTGTATTTCTTAAAATTGTCGATGAGAATTGACCGTAATAATTTTATTTAAAAGTTCATATCGTATTCATATCATGTTCTTATCATATTCATATCATGTTCATATCATATAGTATTTAGAATTTTTTCAGACATTCAAGCTTAATATTTGCAAACGGAGCTTAAAATGAAAAAAAAACGGACAAGTTCGAGTCGGACTCGCGTACAAAGGGTTTCGCAGCACCAAACAATATTAAACTTATAAGTTTGTATTTCTCAAAGATACTGTGAAAAGCGAAATTATTGTTGCGCTCGTAACGGAAAATATTCCATATCTCAAAAATTACACAACATAACTTATTCAAAACAATTTATGTTAAAAGTTTATTTTAAGTTAGTTTTTTTCAGAATTTCACATACGTTAGTTGAAAAGTTAACAATACCCCACACGCCTATGTGCAATGGCCATTTTTTTCATCCCTCAGTTACATGTAAAGAGTGACTCCTGACTCTACTAGAGATCTACTGACTCCTGATGTTATTTTTTTCATAATTCCACTTTTTCATTGCATAGCGGTTCATGGGAGACACGTACCATCTAAATTTCATCTATATAGTGCCAATAATTTCCGTATAAAATGGCTGTGACATAGGGACAGATAGACTGATAGGACGGAATTATAAGGGTTAAATTTTTGCCATTTGGTGGCTACAGAACCCTAGAAATGGTATATGGAAACCCAGTACCATTTTAAAAGACCTATATAATGTATCCTCTCGCTCCCACTTTACATAGAGATATATTAAAAAAATGTCTTAAGGTTTGAGTAACTACTAAGAGATCTCTACATAAAGCATCTTCTTGCATAGGTCTAAAACAATAGAAACATCAAATGTGTGACGGATATTGACGGATAGAGAGACAGTGGACTATGAGGAATCATAAGTCATATGTCGTCACCGTGGTGTGTTGGGTTGATCAAAGCCGCACCGCGGGGATCCGGGTTTGATTCCCAGCATTTTGTCGAGCGAGGCTAAAGTGGTTAGCTGTAAGATATTGCTATTGTACCAATTAGTCCGCCATAAGTATTAATTATATACATTAAAGTACATAAATAAATAAATATTTCGTTTTCGTCATTTGGCTACGGAAACTTAAAAATATTTGTTATTTTTTTAAGTTTCGATTGCGAGACGTACGTGTAAACAATAAGCGCGTAACAGCACAATTTTTTTGGAATTAAAAGAATAACTTTCGCTTATACCATAAGAAATTTCAATTCTGCGGAACGAAAACACCACATATGTACGAGTAATATCTCCGTAACAAGGTTAATGCAGTTGCAATATTTTGGAACGACTGGTCAAGTATTTACTGAATTATACTGACAACAAGTAAACTTTCAAATTTAGAATTTTATATTATATTTTACATATACTTTGCATGAGGATATTTATTTTAAAGTATGGAAATATTGAGCAGCGTACGAGGGATATACTATATATTTAATTATCTTCACCACATTATTATATTTCCTGTCACAGAACTTCCTTGTCTTCCCTGGTATTAGATGGAATAATTTTGAGTACAGTGCACGAAAAATGTCCCACTTTGAGAGGTTATATCTCCGAAACTAATATATGTAAAGCAATCAAAATATATTCCCACCGTTTCAAAATTTAAATTTCACACTATTTTTTACGAACAAAAAAACTGAGTCGTAAGAAACTAACACCATCTATTCGATATTATTCGCACTATGTTCCATAACACAAATCGGCCAAGTTCGAGTCAAACTTGCGGATCGAGGATTCCGTGCCTAATTTTAAATGAAATTGCTTTATTTATCATTATTCCCAGAGCAATAAATATTTAATAATACCTAGTATAATGAAGTAGGTAAATTATAACTATGTTTCTAGATGTCTTATTTTTTAAGATCATGTATATCTGAAAAACTGATACCTAGAATAATCGTTATAGTGTTACAATCTTTGCGCAGACCTTAAAAAATTCAGTAGATTCGGAAATAAAGGGGGATAGGGGATGAGAGAAAATATACATTTTGTATATTTTTCGGTACCTATGTGGAGATATACCACCTATTATTTTCGAGACTCTTATAACTAAACCTTCCAAAGGATATCCTACACAACGATAGTACATTTTAAATCTTAAAATATAATAACTCAAATTTCTACATCAAGCGGTTTTTAAGAAAAACAGCTATTACAGATGGATAGATCGACACGTGATGATTTTATAAGGGTTCGTCTTTTTGAGATACGGAGGTCTAAAAAGAAAAATAATTTTTGGAAAGATAACATCATCCGTTTCTAACTTGGTAAACTTTAATTAAAAGTTGCAGTAGTGGCTAATTCTACGTTAAAAGTTGCAACACAGTTGTCATAGTAGTAAGAATACGAGCGCTATTTAATTTTTTAAATTTCAACTGTTTGTCTTGATTAGAATTAATTGCTTATGCGGGTCTTATTGCTTTACCTTCATTTAACATTCAATAAATACTGCATCGATTTTAATGAATGTTTCAGTGATACTCCGTTTTAAAGTGTGTCTTAATATAATGATGTCGAACTCCCTACTAATTAGTTATATTTAAATAGTATGTTACTCAGTCTCTACTTAACGGATTTAGATAGAACGAGTATATATTACTTCAATCAATCTATCATTTTCTGTTTAGCTACGAGTTCCATAAAAACGAATAATAATTTTTGCATTTGTCTTAAACAGGACGACAGTTATGGATATTTTTACTACATTGTAAAACGCAGTATTAAATTCTTTCAAAATAACGACAAAAAACCTGTCAAGCACGAGTGGAACTTGCATTACGAGAGTTTCGTTCCCATTTAGGCATTTATAAACATTTAATGGTACTTAATATTGCTATTAAACTATTTAATAAATTTTAATTTTTTAGAACGAAAATATATTACTTAATACATTTTACATAAGCGCATATTTACAAAAAAAATTATATAAGTACAAATTAACGATTTTCGGATTTTTTCCTATACTTGTGCTGTGAGATCTTGCGTCTTGCCAAATTTCATGATTCTATGTGAACGGGAACAACCCTTATAAGGTTTTGATTTATTTGCCGGTGTCAAAATAGGGGGCATAAATGGTCGTATTTTTAGGGTTCTTCTTAATTGCGTGGCCTTAGAAGCTTGGTTTTTATAGCTTCAAGGGACAGTAGACTTAAGTATTTTATATTAACTTCAACATGATACCTCCGACGGACAGCGAAGTGATCCTACAAGAGTTCCGTTTTTCCTTTTGAGGTACGGAACCCTAAAAACGAATGTATATATTGACACCACATTTTTATTGCTTTAGTATATAGATGAAATTATATTTTTAATTTTTGAACACACTTTTCGTTGACAGTTATGACCGACAACAGTCGAACAACAAAGATAACGGCCTATCGCCTAGGCGCGTCAGCAACTTAATTAAAGAACGTTGATAAATTTTTCAGTAATATTAATACATAACGGTAAAATGCATTCTTTTTGGGACCCAAAAATACTTTTATGTTCCCAAATTATAAGCTATGGAACATTTTTAACTGACCAAATGGCAATCAGGTTTTCCTTCCCGATTGAGTCAATTCACTAAACATATTAAATAATATATTTTCTCTCTTTCACATTTCAACATCCTGCCACATCAGTTCTCGTACACGTGCCGCTGAGAGCAGGCGTCGCGATGATGTCACGTGGGCATCAGGCATGCAAAGCGGACTACGGAAGCCGCTTCCGTCGCAGGCCACGTGGACAGCGAAAGTGTTTCCTGTGGCTCGAGCCTCCCAATCTCGGGGTTGCTAATTACTTTATGAGGGTTTAAGTGGCTATGGACTACTTTGGAGCGGCGTACTCTTGATGCACTATCAGTGTATATTGAACAAAAGGACCGGAACAGCTACTTCTAAAGTATTACTTCCACCAACGTTATAAATTGTGTTAAAATGATAATTCCTACATATTACTATGAAAAGCGTTCGCGAAGCTGAAAATACTTTTAATTTACTGACGGACAAGTGCTCATTGATTTTCATAAATGAAAAATAAAGATTGTTGCAATAGACATTGGACGTAAGTTCTTATGCCTAATGTCGCTGTCATAATTTCGCGCTATTCACGATGGAAGACATATTTTGAAAATCTTGATTGCATACACTATTAAAAAAATATAAATTTCACTCTTCGAAAGATAAATTTCATTTTGTACTAGTGACGTATTAATATTACCAATAATACAGTATGTACCTACATATGTTTCACGGTCTGATAATTTCACGTCATGGTATAACATTTGTGTAATATGAGACGTGCGATTAATAGCTATATTACATTAAATAAATCATAAAGGAAAGTAAAATTTTCTCGGTTTTTTCTTATCGTGTGGTTTGCTTTAATAAAACAAACATTTTGGCCAAAAATTTCAAGATCAATGCGCGAATGGCTACAATAGGTAGATTAGAGAAATTTGTTTTAAAAACCGAAATCACCAGTTCTATAACTAGTTCTATAGTTTCCAGTGAAAATTCTGATATATTTTACGCAAGTAAAATAGCTGTTTTTTAAACATTGTTTTTATACTACAATTTTACGAATTCAAAAATTATTTATAACAATTACTAGCAACAGAATATAAAACTGATTTAAAATTTGGTAATTTATTGCGAATTAATCCGCGTTGATATCGAACTGAGGATAATATATTTGTATTATTTTGAAATTAGCACTTTTTGAAAATTTAGAAATGGAAGAATTTTTTTAATCAATCTTGAAACCAATTACTTGTAAAACAGTCAGAGAGTTTGTTTTACAAGTATCAAGAGAGATGTTGTCGTAAAATATGGTATCACTTGATATAAATATCAAAACTATGTATAAATGTCGTAAAATATCATATTCACATTACTGGTTGCCTGTTTATTTTTTTGTGTTATAATTTATTTTCCCTGACAGAAATGACTGCAAATTGTGAGTCAATTTGGAAAACTGAATCAAAACAATAAAAATGTGCCCGGAAAAACAAAAACGTAAGACAATGATGGTCAATGAAGTATGAAACATGGCGAGATACACAATCTATCTTCGGTAATGTAAATGTACACAATTATACACACAATTATTGATACACAATTTATCTTCAGTGATATTGATACACAATTTATCTTCGGTGATATAAAATAGAAAATTACAATTAAGATACACTATAAATTACTATGATATCGTGATTTCACGACAATAACACAAATATATGAAACATAAAAATTGCATTTAAAAACACTGAACATAAAACATTGACGTTGTTTGTTACTGACGCTGTACCTAACCGACTACATGATTCTTCGAACGGTTACAACGCATAAAAAATGCGGTTCCTCGAAACAATACGATTTGAATACACTTAGGTTACTTAAAAGCCAACACGTGATAACAAGACATCACTAAATCTTTTCCTGTCCAATCGTATTCAATCTAACGTTGTTCTTTTAGTATTGGTGTACCACGGTCACTTCTTTACCAAGTGTCGAGTGCTTAAAAAAGCTAGCTTGGACCCTAAATAACCTTAGCACGTATTTACATAAAAAAATATAAAGTTAAAAATAATGTTAAGTTCGTCTGACGGTTCCAGCAGCGCTGCCGCGGCCAACAATCTCCAGCAGTCAAATTGTGAATTCAGCGGGCGGCGGCTGCTCGTAAAGCAGCTGGGATAATAACTTCTTTCATTTCCTTCCTACGTGGTCGATCGTGCGAACGAAAACGGAATAATATGCGTTCATTGGTTTCCCTAAGTTTCGTTATTGGTTTCGTTCGAATACAAGCAAACGCATTTGAATACAAGCGATATGTTATATATTTATGCCAATTAGAACCGTAGAAATATTAGATATTGAAGTATAGACGTGAGAAACTTCAATTAACCCCAATGAACATTACTGGATGATTTATATTATTTATATCATTGTAAATACAAAAAATGTATGGATGAATGGATGGAATGGAATACTGCTTGATTTTACCCTCAAAACCTATTTAGGAAAATTATAAATTTCCTATTTTATTTTCAATTGTTTGCCTGATATTAGCGCTTATTTAGGATGTCTGCGGTAGGTCGAAAACAGAGCCGCGGAACGGATAGGACTGATCCTATAAATCAACAAACAAACGTAAACGAAAGCAAAAAAATCCAAGCACGTACTTACATACATTACTCCTCATAACAACCGCAAAAAACATTGATCCACTTACAATTCATTAAAGCCTCGGACCACGTAAGCGCACCCATGAATGAACACGCATCACCTAATACACCCAAACTTCTTAACCAGTAAACACGGCACCAAATAGAAAGACAACCGATGACTAACTCTCTCGATCGCCATGGTACTTCCTCTAGAACCTGCTGGCCAGGAAGCAAACCGGGGACCGCCGGTAGAAAGCCCTCGCCTGCAGCGGTGCCGGTAATCAATGAACAAACGGCGGTGGGGTACTGCGGTTTTTTTTATGCGGAAGTATTTGAAATTTAATTAACGTGTTACAAATAAAAATAATTAGATATAAGGGACTCTAATGAATCCAAAAATACATTATTCGATAAATCATACGAATTAAATCTCCATAGCTCCAACCTATACCATATAACCCGAGCATCGTATTGTCTATACCATACGATCTTAATATTAGTTTGTCGCTTATGCCATACGGAGTATTTATTTATACGTATACGTACGTGTACTGTAACTACAAAGCTGTTATAAAGACAAAAATCAAAATTTACATTTAAACTTATATTGAATTTTCAGACTTATAACTTAGAATTTTTTCATCACATTATCTTCCGCCGCAAAGGGTAAATGTCAAAAACGGTTATTTATTTATTAAATTGGTAAAAACAAACGTTGTATATTATATTCTCAGTTATCGGTTAAACAATGATCAATCTGACAAATTCCAAAGTTTGTTTTATATCCTATGATCGTGTAAGTATATTAAATTAAGCCATATACAGAACACTATCAAAGAGAAACAAATAAATGTATGATTAACCGTGAACATTTATTAAAAATTGTCGATTCTGTAAATTACAACCGAAGGCTGAGCTTCCAAGCCATTAACCTGCCGAAAAGCGAATAATACAAACTTTTATCTATTCTTCGGGTGCATAAATTTGCACAGAAAATGCAATAAAATAGATAAATGGAATTTTTGGATCCCTTTCAATCGTTCCGCTGAACATTGCTAATGACCTATTCCGGGAAACGGCGCCGTTCACGAAAGTAGTAAACGCTAAATTTTTAAATAGAATATTTTATTGTGGCCAATTCGCATTTATTAACAATAATTGCACGCATTCGAACCGAAGTCTAAATAAATGGAGACTAACTCTTTAACGCGCGTATTGTTACGAACAATACGCTGGTTGAGTACTTGTATACTGTTTATACGCCACGGTCGCGCCTACTTGGGTACAACGTTAATAGAGCTCGGGAAAAGTGTAACTACGAATACAGATAATTTAAATTGAAACCGTTTAACTTTACTCAGTATTTAAATTGTGATAAAGGACACAAAATAACGAAGAGTAATACACGTAATAGACAAAGAGCGAAATTTATTAATGGTACAAAATATAGGTTTTAAGTACGTTTTACGGAAAAAATTAATATTTGTATTAATTAGAAAAGAAAATTGCAATTTAAAAAGGTTTAAAAATTATATAGCATATACACTGTAATAAAGGTTACAGAATAAAAAAAAACAACACGCTAATTAGATAAACATCAAAATTTATTAATTTTAAAAACAATTTCATAATACGTTTTATATGCAAATATATTTCATTAAATAATTATTGAATCATACCAATTCCTTCATAACACAATTATTACAATGATAAAAATATATAACTGAACGAGAATAAATATATAATTAAATAAAATAATAAAGTGCATATGACTACACGCTCTACCGACGGACTATTATTTTGTCAATTTAGAAAAATATTTTTGAACGCCTGAGTAATTTGTTAAAATGAGATGTTAAATTTTTTCGATTATGAATTAAAAAAAAAACGTAAAAATAATTTTAAATTAATGTTGAGTATTAAACACTAGTTAAAATGTGAAAACGAACCTGTTACATAGGAAAGGTGCGCCGTCGCGCTCGCAAAGTCTAAGTCTGTGTAATTGGGGCAATCAGCTATGAAGGTGTCTCCAGTGAGTTGCTCCAGAAGCACCATATTGCCCCCCTCGACTCCCGGTGGCCCAACACTCACTTTGCTATCACTTTTATATACTCATTTGTCAATACGCGCCCTTCGTCTTACTCCCGTCAAAATTTGGAGAAAATTAAAAAAAAATTTAAAAAATATATGTTACAAAAAACTGATTAAATATAAGATTTATTTTTAAACGGATGCACACTTTAAAACATAAAAAAAATAATATTTTGCTTAAGAAGTTCTAAAGACACTATATTTAATTATTAAGCGAATTTTAATTTGATATTTGAATGAAATGAAATAAACTACTTTTAAACTTTCCAAAATATACTCTAAACGTAACTTTACGTAGTCTATTTAAAAACTTGCTTCAGGAGCATATATCAATATTAAGCGCTCACAAAAACATCCGAACGACGCGACGCTCGTCACTCGACTGAGGAGCTTACAAAGGATATTTTCCACACGGGCGGTAGGCGAACGTGGCCGAGCGCCGTCGAAGTTGCCCGAAGGGATTCTGCGGAGTTTCATCGACCTGTCGTGTGGCCACCTGCTCCACGGTATAAAAAACAGCCAACTGTTGCAGGGTGACCGTTGATTTTTTCCATATATTTGCTGGTTGCCAGTGTGAATCGAAGGAGAAGAGCTGCTGGTGTGATATGCTTTATTGTCACGTTGAGACCTCCATCGCGAAGAAAATTATACATTTTAATTATGGTAATTCTTATCATACGTTACTAGTACTTTTATTAACTTCTAATTCTCGATCGGTTCAAATATTGTTAGAACCAACCGCCGGCCTATTATCATGGAATTACTGAACTATGGAATTTACTAACAGCATAAAATTTGCATCGATATGTTAGTTAGTCTTTCGTAAGATACAATTTAAACCCTTAATTTTGAGAAAACGCTTTTTACTAAATTAAATATCGTAACTTCGTTTAGAAATATATAATTATATAACGGAAATATGAGCTATATTTGCGTTTCATAATTTTATATATAACATTTTTATTATGACGAAAACAGACCTCACTACAAGTGAAATTAATTAACTATTTCAGTTAAGTTAACTGAAGAGTTTACTAACGCGAGTAGGAACATATTTAAGCTCGCTAATACAACTTATTCTAAAGATAACCAGTATAGTAAATTAACAGAGTCTTAAACAAGTTCAGTGTTTCAGAAAATCGTACTGTCTACTTGTTAACGGTGGAATTAAGAATATAATTTTGTAAAATATAACTTTTTGTTAACACCTAAAAATGCATTTGTTTTTTTTTTCATATAATACTTACAATTGACTAACTTTCAATCTATTGTAAACAGTCTATTGTTTATGTACACATATATAAATATTTACCATTCTCATAGAATTAGTGTCTAGAAATAAACATATATATATATATATATATATATATATATATATATATATATATATATATATCTATCAATACAAGTCCATTCGTATGGTCGTTTTGTTTTTCAATAACTACTTATAGAATATAGTTTTTTTTACTGTATGTCATTTCATTTGGGTTAATTTTCAGCATAAATTATATATTTATTTATTGAGTGATTATAAATAATATTGTTACTTGGAATAAAATCAGTATTTGAATTCAACGCTCTTGCAGAAAAATAATGCACTATTTTTAAATATATCATGCTTTATTAGCGGTTTCAATACATGCAACAACATTTGCATACGTGTACTAACTGTATACATAGTTTTATATTTCGAAATATTCCTATAAATTTCCAATAAATTATAGGTTTTTAAAAACATGCTTCGTTAACATGCCAATTCTTAACGAAATTACTAAGCAAGTTTTTAAGCCATTAAATTAACTATCGATTAGATGAATATTGGGGTGACCATGTGTCAGTAACCGTGTTACCGAAGGACTTCCTGGGGCTACGTGGGAATCTATACTGTTAATTCAATCGACATTTACACGGGAAGATCCACGGACAAATGCTAATGAATAAGGCAATAAAAATAAGCTTCAGCGTACGACTGCGCTAAGCGAGTTCCTCTCCGGTGCCGGCGCTCGAACGAGCGTCGGAGGCGCGATCGAGCGATACCAATTATCATAATTTTATTGACATCTTGCGCGCGATACTGCGCGAGACCTAAGCCATTATGCTAATGGCGCTGGGAACCAATTAATCGACATATTTATTCGTTTCATTGCCTCGGAAATCGTTTAAATTATATGTAATGTGCGATTATTTCATCGCGGCTACGGCGCGAGGCGGACTATTCGATACTGAAGTGGGTAGGTATTCGAATTGAATCGAACGGCCGAAGTCGAGTTGATTCAATTTAGTTTTATGCGCGTTATACACGTCAAATGAACCATTCAGAATAATAATTTTCAGTCGACGATCAATTTAATGCTTTTTCGCTGTCAGTGTTCTTCGAATTTTTTTACTAGAAATGCTTTTATATCTATCCGTACGTCCGCATATTATGTTATGCAGTATTTTTTTCTATTTGAACATTCCTGAACTTCTGTGTTTAAGAGTGTAATATTTGAAAATTATCACAAAAACCACCCAAGTAGGTCTAATCGAAACAATTATACTAATCGAAATAATTATGCTAATCGAAACAATTATCGATTTCGATTTCGAATAATTTCTAGTAAAATTCGAATCAAATTCTAGTGACTTAAAATTTTCTCAAATTTTTCAAACTGACGTTTCAAAGAGGTAAGGTGAGACACATTGTATGCCACTTTATCGCTCAATATTTCACAGACGCGGTTTTAAAATGAAAAATGAACGAAACCCCAATTTCATTTTAAAAAGCTTATTTCTTCTACTCGATGGGATGCGCCAAAAGAACACTTCCCCTTCGCCATCCGTTTTATCCTCCATCTCCGACACCTCCCCATATATGTAAAAACATGGAAAATTTGGCTACACATTAAAGGAGATCTTCATTTCAAACAACTACTTGCAAATGTTATGTATATTAGTCGAAGACTTTAAAAACTGTGAAGCTGCGACAAATGGTCAGACATGAAGAAATAGTAAAAGTGCATTATTCCTCTACGGAATGATAAAAACTCTAGTGCTAACTACCCCTAAAATTAACTATCTAGGATATAAATAATTTTCAATAAGAATTATAAAGTATGAATACAATAAATATATGCAAATATTTTTTTATGAAATCTTACCCTTTTAAACTAGTTTTATGATTCGTGAAGTTTAGGGAGGAAACAATGATAGTGGGCCGTAATACCTCGTTCTGATACACTGCCAATTCCCACTACTAAGATGTCCAACAGTACCGATATATGTTAGTAAGGCTCCTGGTATTAGAATTCAATTTCTGACTTTTTTGAATTTTTATAATTCAATTTTTGATCCAACTATGCCTTTCGTGTAATCTTTCGATTATACATTTTATATTTAGGTTTATATATATGTAAACGTATTTTGCTAGTAGTTTTTTTTTAATTCCGTTAATATTAATACGAAAATATATCAGTGAGACTGTCCAACTGCTTGTTTGCCACAATTTTATAACTTTTGAAATTAGTTATATGTAGATCATAAATTTGGAACAACTGTGTGAGTTCGATATTTGTATAGCTTAATGTTCCAAAAACTATAATATCGTATTAAAAAAATTACGTAGAATTGTGCGACATATTCTAAAATTACTACAGAATATATAGTATGTAAAATTGTCGTTGTAAGCAGAAATAGCAACAACGCATTACAGTATTGTGATTAAATACAGGTAGGAAACAGTTGATGCGCGAAATCGACTCGTTTTCGCCTCTGTAATTGTCTGCAGGTAACGTAAGCTATGTACTTCGAACTGCAGCCAATATCACCCCTTTTCCAAATTTCTGTCAGCTTTAGCTAAATTTATACGCCTGGCTCGCCACCAAAATCACGTTCTATCACTCCTTTACAGCCAACTATCCAAAAGCCAACGTTTGAGCGCTTCTTTGCTTCCAAAGCAGAGGTCAGCGACTGTCAGCGTGACAATGGTGGGAGCGCGGCGGCGGGCCTCCCCCCTCCAGTGTCAAGGTCGGGCGCGCGTGGCCTCACCACGCGCTATCTGCTTCGCCGCTTCGTCATCGCCACTCGCCTGCTTCTTTCCAATACTGACGATGAGTTTTGGAAGACGTGAAGGAGGAAAATTCCTTCCATCGTCAAGTTATCGAGGATGCGTTCGAGTAAGGCGTGAACGCAATGCAACGAAGGGACAATTCGATTATTATTGCTGATGATGATGGACTTATGTAATATTTGATCATCCGTCATGACTGTAGGCGAGATGGAAACGAATAACTGAATCTTTATTTGCAGGTTTTCATTCACCACCTTGTAAAATTGTCCGATTCGAGTTTAGTTCTAAATTTACTATCTGCGGCATCTTCCGTTTATGTAGGGTGAGCTGTCACAAAATAAGTCTTTATATTTCTGTGACGTACCAACTGTTCCGCTTTACTCATGATTGCTTTTCAATTTTTAATATTTCTTTTGTTACCATTTTCCATTAAATTATGTCTAAAAGGCATTCTTTAGTTAAGTCTATCCGCCTATTTCCAGTCTTATTCTACAACTCATGCGTCTTCATTTTCAACTCACATCTAAGTTCTTTAATATTTTTACTTTTATCCATAGACCTGTATTAGGTTCATTCTTTCAACATATCTTGTACCTTCGATATCCCAGACTTTATCGAATATGTTAATTTTTTGTTTTCCGTATCAAAATTGAAAAAAAAACCTAACTATTACTGAATTAACTCTATGTCTATCCGTCTGTTTATCTATCTGTCATTTGTTTTCCTCTCAGCGTCTAATGTGAAAAGTTGATAGTTGACAAAGCTATAGCTAGAAATAAACCTAACTAAGACGTACGATTCAGTATTTTAGTCGTAATAGTTAGGAAGGAGCCAAACGAATTAGAAATACATTTTTTTTCCCATGTTTATTAAGTGTATTATCAAACGAAAGTGAATAACAAATCGATAACAAATTGTAGAATAATATTTTCAAAGAAATTACAAAAAACTTTGAAGATAAAGAATAGATAGCAAGTCTAAAAAATGACGTGTGTAATAAAGATTACACCAGAAAATAAACCGCCAAGTACGAAATATGAAACATATAATATTTTTCAGATTTTCCGAAGAAAGACAGACGTCACATTGGAGCTCAATACTTCGCAAACGCAAGCCCCGTATAAAGTAAAAATGGTAGATGAAACTGTTATTACATTTTAAAAGACTTATTCAATTACATCTCATTCGATGGGATGCGTAAAATTAAATTTTTATTCCTATCTTACATTACAGAGAAGGACATGAGAAAAAACCTATCGAGCTGGAGTAGAACTCGCACTACGACGGTTCGTATACATTTAGACGCTTATAAACGTTGAAAGATACATAGTATTTCAAATTAAACTATATACAAATATTAATTTTTCATAACGTAAATATATTGGCTACTATATCTTTCACTGGTGTAAAAACAAACTAATTATAAAAATAAATAATTGTATATAGAATTAGAAACCACTGGTTTTTGGATTTTTCTTTTACTTGTGCTATGAGACCTCCCATAATACCCACTTTCAAGATTGAAGGTCGCGGAAGTACCATATATGTTTAGATGATCAATGAGTAAGACTATCCTATGATTCAAAAAGTTTTAAAGGGCCATATCTTTTTACTACGTGAACTAAAAAGCCTGAAATTTTACACCTCCGGCCTCGGTTTACGATATTGATTTTAACTTGATATCTCGAGTCGTTTCTGAGAAAAAACGCTGTGCCAGATAGACGGACGAACCTATAAGCGTTCCGTTTATCATTTTATAGGACAAAGCTTAAAAAATGTAATATTTCGCTATTGATGGAACTCTTTACGTGAAGTACTCACTTGCAAAATTTGACGCATAGAACTAAAACTGTAGAAATGACGAGACTGTGACAGACACAGGATCGAACTAACAAAATTATAAATGTTCCCTGTTCACTATAGAACCTTAAAAATTAGCTCATCATGAATAAATTAATAAAGTATTTTCCAAGATTAATTTTATGATAGGAAACTTGAACGATTTCAGGCAGCACCTGGATTTTTTATCTTGCCACGTTATTTCTTATCCAGAGGTGTTATGTAACAATCTAATTGCAAATGTTTTAAATTTGTTTTATTGTTTATTTGCATTATTAAGACTCCTTTCTGTAAATTATTATTGGTTGGTATATTCTAAATTCGCGTAAAAACATACATATAGCTAAAGCGTCTTTGATGAATGCTACGGAATAGTTAAGCTATAAAATAACTTAAGAACTCGTATATAAAATATATATGTATCGTACACCCATATAAAAGATATGCTCAAAAACTATATATTTCAAAATTCGAAATCTGATTAAAGTTCGCACTGACACGTGAGCGATGTCGAAATACGATATTGCCTCCCGTATCTTATGGAAGTCTCCGAAAAGATCTCGTTGACGGAATGTACGGGACCTAATTCATCCTATTGTGCGCGTCCGCCCGCCCTCGCTCCGCCTTTCGGCGACACGCCCTAGGGTCATTTTTCGAACGCCTGCGAAGGCGGGCAGGGGCGTTCAAACTATGCAGCCGAGACTTTGTCGCCCAATGATCGATGTAGTTGTTAATAACTTGCGAGACAGTATACGTATATAGAATTTCCTATGACGAAAGCGTATAATTTCGGTTAATTATTATATATAATATTAATTTTTACGTCTTAATTTCTTTACTTGTTTAGCCGTAAACAGTTTATATGCGTAAAATTTAACTTGCCCTATCTTACGTTTTATTAGGCGCGTTGTAAATATTTTGCGGTCGGACCATTCAAAATGATTTAATAAGATTTTGTATATGTTATAAAACTTTATGTTATAATCCCCGAGTCTCATATTTTCATTTATAAGCTAAAAACATAGCGAAGAGAAACAGCGTTGGTAGGATGCAATATATTTTATAATTTTCATAAACCATTCTTTACTTGCGATAGAAACAGATAGTGGTTTGATTAAGTGACCGAAAATATGAAATCTTTTGAAAGATTCCATATATCTTATTATATTCCATCATGTACCAATATTATGACTTAATCCATTTCTAGGCAGGAAAAGCAAAAATAATGGTGCATTTTTATCTGGATATATTTCTGTTTTATTAATTTTCCCCATATGCCTGTACAATTTTTATTAATGAGTTTGCAAACGTAATTAAATATAACAATAGATATAAATAAACTTAACAATAACTCTTGGTCGTGCCATGGTATGTTGTATCGACTCGCTCATCGAGCGAAGCTAGAGTGGTGTTTTTAAACGTATAGCTAAATACTACAAACCAGTGATGTACAGCAACGCCACTGGTGCTAGAAGCATGCTATTATGAGCATTACCTCTCAGCGTGGCAATTATGGGCATTACCGCCAAGTGGAATAAACTATGCACTGTACATAAATGAGTTAGGTTTATTGATTATGATTATTGATGAATAATTTTTGGAAAACAAAAATCGACCAAAGGTTGAACAGCCCTGCTTTAAAAATAGACATTCGCACTGATCGCGATATCTCATCAAGGGGCGCGCTGCAAAGTATGACCCGGATCCATTCAACTAACGAGATAGACGTGCTTATTCAATATAATTCCACGAATTCGAGTGAAAGACGTACATATTTCGCAAATCCGTCGGGACACCTATGCAACCGTTCGCAAGGTGCGAGCGACTTGTATTTATTTGGAATATTACAGTTCACGAATGCGTATCAACGTTTATTTATACGTTGATACGCATTCGTATCAACGTTGATACCCATTCGTATCAACGTATAAACGTTGATACGCAATCGTTCTCTGTAACATTCCGATACTGGAAAAAATTAGGGAGTTGACGTATTACATGTTAAAAATTAAAAATAAAGTCCAGAGTACATCAGCGAGCAAATTAATAATTTGTTTATTAAATTATGACATTCGTAATTACATTTAATTAATACAAGTTAACATCGTAGGATAATGAAAATCCGCCAATAAATTTTCGATTTGCATTAAAATATGTGCTCGTTATAATTGAATGGACTAACATGTTGGAGGTTACTTCTATTGAATTGTCATTTTTTGCAAAACACCATCTAATTAGAAGACAGATTTTCATTTCGCATTTAAATTTATTAAGTATATGAGACAGAGATTATGTTTGTGAAAAAAATTTCCTGTTGCGAAGCAATTTGAAAAAAAAAGTCTGAAGCCAACCAGAAGTTTACTTAAAATTATATAAGCTTTTAGGAACATACACACATACGTACGTAAATATACATTCACATATACTTTAAAACTTTGATGTTAACGGTTTGTGCTTTCTCAATAACATTTTATCACCTTCCTTACCGATTTTCACAAATCTTCTACTGCATGCTATTACAATATTTCCTTCCATTTCTGTCATCGACAAGAGTAAAAAAAGAATAAGAAATAAAATAAGTATTTGCTACTGAAAGTGTTCACGAAAGACGGTAAAATTAATATAATTCATAATGCTGGTGGAATAGAGAAGCAGTTGAAGTTACTAAGTTTGTTATTTAATAGTTTTTACCCTCACAGAATTCGTAAATATTGTATTTACATAAAAAAACTTAATCACAGTGAGTAACAATTTATTTCATCGAAAAGGCCTTAAAATATATGTTTTTTCTAGTTTTCATTAAGGGTGAATTATTTATCTTTGTGTCTTTCTTTTTGTTTTCTTCTCCAAAAACTCAGGAATGGATCGGTGTAAAGAATTGTATAATATAGATACCAAAATAAAACTTGTTATTTATCTGAAGACAGTTAAAGAGGAATAACTTTTTACAGATAAAGAAAGGTTTTGAGAAGTTTTGGCCATTTACATCAAACAAATTACAAAGGCAAGATATGCATAAAATTATAATTCAAAAAGTGATTCGATTGAGAAACATAAATCGAAAGCCAAAACTGATTACTGAGAAGTTTGAGAGTCTTGATAATTAATTCGTTAACTGAATTTATTTATACAATCATTGCCACGTCAATGACATGTTTTTGTTTCGCTATGATATAGAAGATACGAGCTCTCGACTACTAGATATCGTAACTCTAGCGGCGTTTAATTTGCATTGACGGGAAGCTGCGTGCGGGTTTAAAAGGATGCGAGATGATACGGCTGAATCACTGGGAACCCTGCAAGCGTACTGCTGAGCTAATGTCCCGCAGCAGCGTAACGTCGCATTTCTTCCCATTAAAAATATGAAGAAATAATCATATTTACAATATTTTGATTTAGATAAATTAATTCAATCAGAGAACATCGAACGGGATCAATCAACAAGGGAGTGGGAGCAATAAAAACCGTATATTATTATAACCCTTAATCACGTGCATATGAGATAGTTTGTTTCTATGGTTTTGATTATTAGTTCATAAATCAGGTAAATTTATTTAATTAGGTATTTTTAATTAGGTAAATTTTTCTACCTTTAGTTTAGTTTATATATATTTTGTATATTCTATTTACAATTGCTATCAATATCAAATATGCGTTTGAGTTACTCATGACTTCTTGACATAGGAAATAAAAAAAATAGTTTACAAGATAATAATTTTAAAATTTTTATTTCATTTAATAATTAATTTATACTTGATAATTATTTGATAATAAAACCATTTTAGCTTTAAAAACATTAAAACTAAAATAAAAGAAAATGCGAGATCAATTGTTGGAACAAAGAGTTGGCAGAATCACGTTACTAAACATTCGATTCCCAAACAATTATCTTGTAATTAGAATTGAATGATTGAATATTTTATTACTAGTATAGCAATATATTTGTTACTGTCTAAATCTTAATGCAATTTGTTGTTAGGACGGTAAAAAAAATAATTATAGGAAGTCATACATCGACATTATCGACGTTAAACTTTATAGACATAACCTTTTTCGCGCATTCAGCGCGGTCTTTGATTTCTCTAAAAATTTTCATTATACATTCCTATCAACCTGCTAAAATACTAAAATCATGAACTCACAACCAAATTTTTGTTTGTGGTAAAAAAGAGTATACATATATTCGAACTAGTTTCAATATGCGCATACACAGAGTAATGGCCATATTAGCTAATAAGCCCGACTGTATCGTATGGAAAATGCAGTCAGTAAAATAATACACAATTAAATGAAACTACGTGATGTAGTATTATTTCTACTCTCTTTAAGTTCTTTACCACGACCTAGGTTTCGTTGTATTACAACATCATCAGGTGGGCTATTAGTAAAGAATCCTTCAAGCAAATAATCTTAGAAATTAGCAAAAAATCTTAAAAAGTAGCAAAGAATCTTTCTTTGCTAATATCCCACCTGAAGATGTTGTAATACTACGAAACCTAGGTCGTGGTAAAGAACTTAAAGAAAGTACAAATAATATTACATCACGTAGTTTCATTTAATTGTGAATAATGCATTTCTACAAAATTAACGCCAAATATATTTAATAGTAAAATAATACATCAATCTTCAACACGACTGAAACGAGATATCGACACGTTAAACAACTATTTGGTGACGTCAACAACTTTAGATCAATAGAACTGTTACGTCAGCGTTACGACGTAGAGCAGATGGATTCCCTAAAAATTATTTTAAACTAGTAGAAAGATCGTTTTAAATTTTTAAATATTTTCGTAAGTAAAAAATAGGCAAGATGCTATTTACTTCTTTTAAATGTTATTTGCTACTTTCTTGACTTTTTTACTAACATTAGGTCGTTACGTATGTGGCGAACTTAGACATCATTCCAACGGTAAAACTTTTTCTCGTAACGCATAAGCTAAGCGAATTTAACTAGGATTTAACAAGATGGAGACTCTTTGTTACAATAATTGGCTCAATTTAACATTTCATCACTTTACCAATTAGCATAGAAGACGTAATATAATACCATGCCATTGTGTGAACACTTGTTGAGACTGACTATGAGCAATAAATAGGGGAATGTTTTTGATATTCTGAATATCATCATGAGTAATTACAGTACTGGATTTAAAGAGAAGTACTTTTAACAATACATAAAAGGTAAGTACTTATATGATACTGGCGCTAATGGATATTTGCAGAATTGTTTTATAGCCTCTTTAAAACATAAAGTAAGACGTTGTTTCCGGAACGTTGTTTTCCGGAATTAAGGGAGATGCTAATTAACTGTTTGAAACATATACGACTTTCATATTATTAAAATCACTACAGATTTTAAAATTCTTACATTAATAATTCGTGTTTAATGTACAATACTATGGCCCTTTTATTCTTGTTTTGTCATATCACATTATTACCAGATGTAGTTTCGCATTTTACTTCATTTGTACTGACTGCAGTAACAAATAAAATGTTATAGGTGTTTGTGTAAACGACATTTGGTCATTTTTTGTGGTATTAGAGATTTTTAATATCACTACATACCGACTTGTACTATATAAAGATTTATAGTCAAGAGATGGCTCAGCCCCCTTCCCCTCACAGTTGTAAGTCCAATAAAAGTCCCCTTAGAACTAATGCTTATTTTTTTATAACATTTTTATAAACATTTGTAACATTCATCTTTATTTCAATGCGTTAATTTTAGTTAATAGGCCTTGAGTGATGTATAAATAAAGCAAGTTATCACAGAATATTTATGATGAGAAAACCTTGGATCTTAGAAGATTTCGACTGCTGTATAAATAAAAGAAATTATATAAAAACTATTTCCGATGAGAAAATTTTGACCCTCAAAAAATCTTCAATGCTGAGTAATTAAAGGGTATATATTACTTAAATAACATATTAAGAATAAAACTATTATAAAATGTTGTTCATAAGGAGGCAAAATATCATGAAGAGACTACTTAAAATTGGCGGCGAGAATGCAAATTTACTTAATTAATTTTATTTGTGGAAACTTAAAAAAAAGACTCTTAAGGTTTTTTGACTGTGATAACGTACGGTTATCGAATTATAGCAATTCATAATAACGGATATCGAATAATTTACAAAGAAGTTTAGTATAAAAGGTAGTGACAAATTAAAGCTTAAAACTTCAAGAAATACGTGAACTGATAAATTTTTGGACACCAAAAATAGAATTTTATCTTATGAATCAACATAAAAAGATATCAGAATGAACTAGTTCAAAGAAACACATGCGGAAAAAGATGAAATGCGTTTCCTTATTATAACCTGTTCTGTTTAGATAAGAAATGGCCGAAAACACTCGTGCAGCCTACAAATAATTGAACACGGATATTAAAAACTATGACATAATTAATTGATTTTTTCCTCTTAATCGACCACGTCCGGTGATCACTGCGCTGAATGAAACCAGACTGAGACTGGCGGACGCCGGGAAACGACACCGTCCATGGAGCTTGCGATGGCATACTCTAATCTAATCCACTTGTGAATGAAATACTGCAACAGCCAAGGACTTTTGCCTTTGCTACTTATATCATTGAATTTTTAAAAAAATACTTTTTAATCATATTAAATTTTGTCATTGGGAATTTCTTTTAACAGTTATCAGGCATTTTTTTAAATGAACACAAAATACTTTAACGCCAAATTGCAATACATCGATTTTGGAGTAATTTAATGTTATAAGTTTTCCAACTGGCAGTCAGGCAGTTTAAACTTTATTTTGGCTTATTCTCTGCGGTACTCTGATCAGACAAATAAACGCTTTTGACGAAAGTTTAATTTCGCGCTTTATCTCCTTCAGGTACTGTACAATAAAAAATTAAATCGATCCTATGTCCATCAAAATGTTTGCGTCCTTTTAGTAGGATAGAATTATATATATTTTAGTTAAAGGATGTAATTTGTTATTAGCCATGACCGAGTGACATAGATTAATTAGAAAGACATTCTTTCTCTCTCTCTCATCACGGATGAAGGAATGACCTTATCTATTTCTCCATCTCCTCACTCCCTCCCTCACTCTCTCTCACTATAAAAAGCTCACAGCATCCTCCATTCCCTCCCTTCTCTATCACTCTCACCCTTTCTTCTTTATGGTTACTATAAAGTGAAGAAAAAAACGGGAATGGTATAAAATTCGACAATATTGAAAAATAACTACCTGCGTGAAGTATAAATTTCTCAACAACAAAACCGTTCTTCGCGATCCAGTTCACATGGTTTGAGTACCAGAAACGCGAAGCGACACAGGTCAGGATCGCCACCATTTTGCCGTCTTGTGTTTATATTTTTCCCATTATGATAAATCCGTTTTTAATCTTCAATAATACACTTAATTTTAGCACGACTTTTTTGGCACTGTGGCTTGGTGCACTGGAGCCTGGTTTCTTGGAGGAATTTGTAAGGGACGGCTCCATTAGATAGTAGGCCGAGAGCGGTCCATCACTGTAATGGGGAGTATATTATAGAACTCCCCTATTCGTAAAGTTTAGAATAATAAATTCTTAAGTAAATTTATACATATGTTGTCATCTATAACATCTTCCCATTTTGTCCAAGTATTATACTTTGACAAAAACAATATCATAAGAGCACATTCTGCCATCTCTAGGATACAAATAACGTGGGTTACGGAACGGACATTGGGTCACGTAACTTATGTAAAATTTACACACTGTATTTCCATTCGTAGTCTTCATACGTACTGAAATGGATGTGATTCAAATTCGCAGTCAAACACTGCACTTACGAATTTTACCTTTATAGTTTTCTACCTTGTTGACATATTTATAAATAAGTAAAATGTACAATAAAACAGCAGGCCTATCCCATTTTTCTGCCCATCCCAATCCCGTTTCGAATCCATCCCTAGCGCCCTCGTAGGTAATAAAAAGATGTCACAATTGAATTTAACGGAAAAATGCCCAATAAACAATACAATTATTAACATTTCATCAAAATCGACACAGCTTACGTCCGTGACATTATAACCGGCGGAAGTGGCACAAAAATTTAGAGATAACGGCCTCATCCACTCGGTAATATTTCGGTACAAAACGAAATAACAAAATATTTAAAAAAAATCTCCTTATCACTTTAGACCCGTGATAACATGTCAAAAACAATGCTCATAGTTTGGTGTCCGAGATCGTCACATATGTAACTGGTGATTCTGATTGCGTGAACTATTCCTCCGGCTAAAATAATAAATGAAAAGGCTTCTGCTTTCTGTTTGGAAAAGGAGATAAGTGGAAACTGCAGAAAATTACTAACATACTAATGCAGCATCACACTATAAGGTACAAGTTGGTTCTATTTCTTTTACTCAAAAACTGGCTTTTACTCGCGATTCCCGCTGCCATTGTTGCATCTCCATATACCGCTTCGTGCTTAGGAATTATTAACTTAACTCTGCACGTTACACTAACGTTGTACACAAAAAAAGTGAACGTCGCATCAAAATCCATTCCGTAGAACATAAATTTTAAGCGAACAGCCAGACAGACGTTAAGTTTTGTGTATGTAGATTATGGTTGCAAAAGTAAACAAGTGACAACTATAAATAAACAAGCACTTTAATTTTTTATCTTATTTATCGACAAAACTATGAAAGTTGCATACGCATATCGAAAAAAGTTATTTGAAGCTGGTTAAATAATGAGGTTTTTGGTTTTTATCAGTGACATAATTAACGAAGAAAGTGCTAATAACTTATAACTGAGTATTCCGTCTAATTATTAAGTTTTATTACACGAAGCAAAAAATAAATAGTTATTAATTTTTAATCACAATTATTTTTGTATCTATTTAAATAGGTGTTCTTTATTTAGTTTTCTCTTACGAGTTCGATTTTGTATGATTGCACGTTTATTTTTTATTCACAACTAAATTAATTTTTAATATATTTACAAATTGCCCACCTGAAGACGTTGTCATACAACGAAACCTACGATCTAAGTTTCGTTTCACGATCTACGATCTACGATACGTTTCTACGATCTAGGTTCGCCTAGAATTTAAATAAAGTTAGTTCACATAGTTTCATCTATTTGTGAGTAAAAATTAAGTGATGATGAATTTCTACAAACTTAACGCGACATATATTCAATTATTGTACGTTTTTTTAATAACCAATCGCAGACATTATGCAACTGTTTTAATTATTATAAATTGCAAAATTATTATAATCGTTGGAAAGCATATTTCTTCCCTAATAATGTGACCCTTTTTGATTGTTTAAATATCTTTTAAATTATTTTTTATAAAGTTTAAAAAGCCCTAACAGTAAGTATTTGATTATTTATCATAAAGTTTTATGGGTTGATTATGTATAATAAAGTTTTATTATCGAGTCGAAATTAGAATGATGATCTCTTTAAGATACCTGCCATTATATTACCTTGAATAATACAGCTCGGTTACATGATGACGAAGAGTACTCCAGATCCAGACAGGTTTATAATCAGATCAGATCGTTTAATAATTCGAAACTGTGTAAAGCGAAGGTCCATCCAAGCAATTCCACATGAATATACTAGTTGTTCATAAAGAGCAAAATTATCAATTTCATTAAAAGCTTTGGAAATCTAACGTGATCGTAAATATGCACACTAGTAACTTTCAAAATGGAACTGTGGATGTTAATATACCCTACATATCATGATAACTTTATAAAGAGGGTGCATATCTTTTTCGCGAAAATTTTAATTACAATTATGTCGCGATGTTTCAAGTGTGCGATACCATATTTAGTTCAAATTTTCAAATTAGTTTTTCGAAAAGACAAAAGTCGGGTCTAAGTTTGAAATTGTGCTTTTAACGAGAAAAATGAATTCGTACAAATTCTCATCTTATTTATTTGTAAGTTATGTTAGAAATCTGTACTTAAATGACCTTGCTAGTGAAGACAAGCCAAGCGAAGCTATCTTGTGGTTGCACGGCGGGCGAACTTGACCGATCGACATTTGTGGTGGTTCATACTAAATATTTTTAATACACTTTAGCATAACGAAATATTTCGATGAGAGATAAAATGGGAAATTTAAATATAATAATAACAAGCTCCACAGTGGCAGTCGAAATTATGTTCAGTTGTCAAAAGTGTTTGCAATTATGAATTTACAATTTAGTTAAAATATTCTTGGCGAAATTCAATATGGTACATTCGATATGGCGGTTAGAGACAGTGAATTGGTAATTTGTGCATTCGATAGATACGGGAGCAATTTTCCATGAAGTTTTACAAAAAAATAATGTGTAATTTTTTTTTTTACAAAATATTATGTGCAGTAAACAGCGTATTTTGATAAGCTGATTCTAGATTTAATAATTGTCACTAATATAAATGACAGCTTTTGTTTTAAATAACGTGAAAATCCACCTACAATTTGATATTCAATGACGTGATATTTTATTATATAGATATTTCTATATAATAAAATATCACGTCATTGAATATCAAATTGTAGGTGGATTTTCACGTTACGTACGAGAGTACGAGAAAAAACGCACATATTTAATTTTTAACTTCAATAAATTTCAAAGATAACAAATAACCATCAATGTATTTTCAAACCTACATTTTTGCGATGTGCATGACAAAAAATATTTTTTCATTTTTATTTGCCCAGAAATGCGCTTTCAAAATTGTCATAAAAATTTTGACATACACGCCACTCATTCTGATAAACTACACTGTCGAAAGGTTTCAAAATAAAAAAAAAAGATTCTTTCGTTCCATTTAAATTCGAATTGAAATGAATTATCTGTCGAGTCGCAGTGTGTCGCCGGCGGGCCGCCCGTGCGTACCGGACGCGGCGGATAAACAATCATAGATAAAGACAGCGCGAACAAACGGAACAAACGCGACGAGTTGTCGGCCGTATATTTTACAAAATAATGCATTGGACGACATGACAAAATAAACATTTTAATGGATGCGGTATAGAAATTAAGTTTTTTATTTATAACTCGACACTGCCCGCCGCTCTGCCCGCGCGTGAATAGTCGTAGACAATTACGCACGTTAGCATTATACCGACGAATTAAGGTGAGAATAAACTTACATAATACATATTTTATTGTTCAATATTGGAACTAGCTATGAGTATAATTTAATAGTAGATGATAAGGACTGTAAGCACGCCAATAAAGACGACGCAATATGAGAAATAAGGATTTTTTTTTATATGACATTACAATGTAATAATTAAACATTTCTAAATAGTACTCTGAAGAAAATTAATCTATGACTTGACTAGGGTTCCAAACAGTACTAAACCCAATAAGTCCTCAAATATATTCCACGAATTTGATAGATTTCGCACTTTCAAAAGCGAGCGCTATTTCAAAGCGAGTTTTATCATTGACATTGCGTATATGATGTAGAGAGTAAAGGGCACGTTTATCCCACTTCGATTATTGTTTTCAATAAGGTAGGGAACTAAATATTAGGGTATTATTTATTTACACAAAAACCTATGCCTTTTAGTAACAATAAGAATACCAATTTTGATACGCTCAACTTATTTATAGAATCTTGAGTGACATACATACCAGATAATGTTAACACATTTCAACAAGCTTATATTCACTCGTTTTAACAAAACGCAAGCTGTCATTAGCGTAAGCAAGTAGTTGTTGAATAATATGAAATAATAGTATAATTTAGTTGAGGATGTTGGTGACGCAAAAATATGGTGATGAACAAATGAGTCTTTTTTTTCATTAAGTGGAACCTGTCAATATAAATTTAAATAAAAATATAAAACAAAATTTGTGTGTTTTTCTGAGTAGCAAATAAATATAATTTACCATATAATATTTAGAACACAGACAGGGAAGTTAAGCATATGGGTATCAAAGGGTTAATGCCTACAGGAAGTCCCCAGCCCTCGGAACAATTTACAGGAAAGCCAATGAAACTGTCTCCGTGCAGTTTTAAAACTCGCGCCTCACATACCAATCAAACATTACGATGTTAATCGAGGAAAATTAAAATGCAACAAAATAAATCGGAACACGTCGGGAATACCCTAATTTATATTAAATTAAGTTCCAGCTGGAATATTCGACTTTAAATTATCCTCATTTGAATAGTTTTATCCTGTCATCGTGGACTTTGGTTGAAGTAAACGATTTATATAGTTACATGTTGGTCACTAAACTGGGACTCTGTTTATCCTCGGTGTGATAAAAACTTAACATTCGCACACTCGCGCGTTTGTTTTATCCATACGTGAGCATTGCGAAATTATTAAGACTACTGAATATATTAACATTTAATTATTATCTAAAAAGCTTTATTTAGAAAAATGGAATAAGATATTGATCTATTATCGCCGTTATAATGCATAAACTTCGAAAGGATTTCAAAACAAATATTATTAAATAATAAATTTAGATTTAATGTTAAGGTTTTATTATATTTTCTCAATAAAGAGCAAAAAAAAACTTAATTCTTGTAAAAGTTTGATAATATCTTAATATGTTTTAATAAAGATTATTATTATTTAACTATGAATTTTAGTTAAGTTAAACGATTTTCATATTTAAAAGTAGGTACTGATTTAGTAATTTAATAATTCGCGGTATGATATGAGTATGAACTGGGGAATTCAACTGATTACACTTTTTTTAATAGAAGCCAAATAGGTATACTTTAGTCTAATTATATGGCAACAATCCGATAAAATATTTTTTTTTCCAAAAATGACATCATATCCAAATTGTCTATAGTATACCGAGCACTCGAACGCTTTATTATCGACCAGGGCGCAATGGAGCGAGGAAGCGCCGACATAATTTTCTTGCTTGCATTTTTGTTGTATCCAATCATAATAACTTGGACGATTTTATTTAGAATATCATAATAAATAAAAAAGGCATTTCATAATATCAAGTAACTTTCATAATGAGTTCAAAATCGAACTTGTCACGAGTACGCTGCCTATTGTTTTGTGCGGTGCGAGGTATGTACATTTTTTTATTATTTACATCTGTTTTCAGAAAGAACTCCATTAAAGGTTTTTAATATACAGCTGGAAGTTACTGGTAATGTTTTATAAGCAATTAAAAAAGAAAAGAACTCCATTCAAAGTTATTAATGTACCTAGAGCTGGTATTTACAAGCAATTATGCAGCAAAATTAGCTCTGAACCAACTAATACCGATGAAGTTAATATTTAAATGTATATTTCCTGTGAAACGTTCTTGTGTGATCAACTTACTTTAATTACAATGAATTTATTATGTTATAAATATTTATGATAATAGCCTTTTTTAATACGAATTTTCGAGGAAAACTATATTTTTAGGAATTGAATAAATAATAAAAGATTTGTTATTATTTTTTAATTTATTTACTTTAGTAGGTACTCTTTTATGGATTTAAAGTATAATTTTCTAGCAAAGTTACGAAAATTAGGCCCATCGTATATTGCGTCAATTAAATGAGTGATTTTCCTCTACTAATTATTTTTCTGGAAAATTAGTAAAAATAATCAATTGGGCTAAAACCAAAGAAGAATTTAGAAAGCGTAAAAAATCAGTACAAGAAAATTTATGAATAACGATAATTTAAATAAAAAAAAATTTACAAAATGCCAAAAAAACAGTATTCTATCTACGAAATGTTTTTTTAAATCAGTTTTCCGATGAAGTCTTCAAATATTTTTACTTCTACTGTGTCTGTCTCGAACCCTATAATATAAAGTTATAACCGTACATCAAATATAACTTATGATATATAGTAGATCAATTATAGTATAAAAATATTGAATATATGTGGCGTTAATTTTGTAGAAATGCATTATTCACAATTAAATGAAACTACGTGATGCAGTATTATTTTTACTTTCTTTAAGTTCTTTACCACGACCTAGGTTTCGTTGTATTACATCTCCAGGTGGGCTATTAGCAAAGATATACGGCTATTAGCAAAGATCTATCAGATATAAAGATAGATATAGGTCTAAAGATAGAATCTTTGCCAATAGCCCACCTGAAGATGTTGCAATACAACCTAGGTCGTGGTAAAGAACTTAAATAAAGTAGAAATAATACTACATCACGTAGTTTCATTTAATTGTGTATAAAAATATGTTTTTCAGATCTTTATACTCTGTAAGAATGACCTTGAGGGATATATATTTTTGTCAGTATTAGGATTTCCTAACGATTTTACTATTCTAATAATAAATCACAAGTAAAATAACATGTCTGAGTACATAGTCAATCTAAAGGTACGCTATCAGGTCAGAGACTTTATTTAACAAATGCTTTACAAGTTTTAACAATTTACGTTAACTGTAAAAATAATGATTAGGCAGGTGCCCAGACGCTTATTTCCAGACTTAATAACACATTTATCAGGTACTTTTGTTTAGTAGAGTAATTTAATTTAAAGTAAAGTAACCAATGGGAGTGATACAAAATAACGAAAAACGAGTAAATTATGATGAAAAATGTCACTTTTTCGCATCACTTCGCAGCCGCACGATAAATATATTGAGCGTTGACAATTTAATTTTCCATCGTGTATTTGCTTGTACGCAATTTGTTAAATAAAATGTTTCCGATTTTTTTTCCTGCTCTAACTACTTGTTATTTACGGTTCCAAATGCAGGCGGGCGTTGCAATATTTATCCGCCTCCTACGACGTTCGCACGGACGATATTTATCGTGTAACTTCAATATAACGTGGGCGACGTGAGATTCAGGAACGCCACTTCGGTTATTATTCAAATGAAATCGTCCAAGTTATTATCTCGTGTCGTGGAAATTGTGTTCGGAAGATATATGGCCCACATTAGAGGTCAAATTTGAGCGCTGAGTTTAGGAACTGCTAGGAGTTTAGGAATAGTAGAAAAAATACTGCTATCAATGTGTCATACGTTTTCTTTTAAAAGTCTAAGTACTTAAAATGAGGGAAAAAATTATCTACTTGAATTCTGCTGAAACAGAATCGGTAATGGCAATAGAATTATTATGGACTCATTTAGTTCAATGCTGAAACCGACTAATACGTTTCTCATATCCAAAGTCTTCACCTTATCGTTATCATAGGAAATAAGAATCATAGAAATTATAATGATATAAAAAAATATTTAAAACAAATCAAGCCACAAATTATTACAAAATAACCATCGTGACAAACGAATGAATAATGAACGATTGAGAATTAACATGAAGTTGCTACTAAATGCGACTAAACTCAATTCATGGATTACAAAAACATATAATTTATATTGTCTATTAAAAAATTAAACGGTAGATACTATAATTATAAGAAAAATATTCTACCTGTGCGCTACCTTAAGTGAAACCATCACAAACCTACAGAGCGTGGGAATCAGGTTTAAAATGTAAAAAAAAACTGAACACAGATGCATATCTAGTAGCAAAATCGAAATATTCAAGAGTAATAATAATAAAAGAGACAAGCACCCACCGTGTCATCACAACAGTGCCGATACGAAAATTAGCAATCGAAAATAGGTAGCTCTTTCCGTAAGTCCCGAAACAAGCGAGGTCTTTAATTAAATTTATCTTTCCGCTTTGTCAAGTCATTCAATAAACAACGGTGAAATGCTTTGTGGGGACAAAAAAACGACGTAAAAAGCTCGGCGAGAGGGGCTTCCTCGGGCGGGCGCGGCGGGGCGTCGGCCCACTTCCGCTTGTGCTTTTTTGTTTCGTACGAGGCGCAGGAGCTTAGGCCTTATTTGTTTTAGGCGCTCCGTCACGGTCGGGCAGGCCATGCGATCGGCCTACCTGCTGCGCGGCCGACGTCGCTCCTTCGCAGTGCGTAAAAATGCGCCTTTTCTTTTCGCTAAATATATATTCTTGTTACGACGTTTAATTGGGGTAAATATTTCGATAAGTAATTACGGTGTAAGAACAAAACGCCTAATGTCGATCCGAACGTGACATTTCAGTAGGAAGACAGGTCACCTGTCCTTATTGTAATTGGTTTTAATGCAAATTAGTGGTAAATAATTTTCCAGCCCAGTGTTTGTCATTCTGTAGGAATGTATAAGGTAGATATATTAAAAGAACTCCCCAAATTCCTCTTCCTACATTAAAAGATCTTCCCAAATCATCTTTCTTCCATAATTATAAAGGTTCTGTATAAAAAGTAACAGCGTCTATGTTGGGCACATTATAGACGCAGGGAAAATTCGCATTTTAACATTGTTTGCTGGGAGTATAAGAAAAATATCGTTAACTATTGTATTAGACTATTATTGTATAAGACGTTATTGTATAAGACTAAATGGTCTCGAAGAACATGCTAGATGGCTTGTAACCAGCAGTATTTTAGAACTTACGCACTAAAATATCAACTTGGTTTATGGAAAGCAAGCAGGCAGCAAAAGGCATGCCATTTTCACTGTAGTTGGTTTTATTGAATGGTCGACTTATTAATACCGAAAGTATTTTACTCATCTGGGTAGAAACAAACATTTTCTTAATTGATCGCAAACTACCCGTTAAGCGCTTCCGGTGTACCACAAAGTTACAGATATAATATCGTCACCACAATGTTAGTTAGTTATCAGTAGGTTACGGAACATTTAAATTTCTATGAATTTTTTTTTAAAATAATAAACCCCGAAACGTAATTTAGTGTTTTTTTTATAGTATAGTAGTCACGAGTCAGAAAGAAGCTAAATTTCAGTTGGGAGACATAGTATGTATTTCATTAGAATTTTAACAGAATTGACAATCTTTAAACGACAAAATTTGAGGAATAAATATACATACATTTTGACTTTTGTTTATGTGACCATGGCCATTTGTTTAGGGTCGGCAAGACCCGTCTAGATCCCACCGTCTGTCGCTGGGAGTTTTTGAGATATCCGTAAACATCGTAGTAAAATATGTCAATTGTGATTATTTTCAATCCTGTCCCCCATTATCATGAAATTTTAATTTGTCATTTGTGATCATTTCAAACCGTGAAATTTCAATATGTCAATCGTGATCACTTCATTATCGTGAAATTTCAATATGTCAAAATGCAATCGTGATCATTTCAAACCGTGAAATTTCAATATGTCAATCGTGATCACTTCATTATCGTGAAATTTCAATATGTCAAAATGTCAATCGTGATCATTTCAAACCGTGAAATTTCAATATGTCAATCGTGATCACTTCATTATCGTGAAATTTCAATATGTCAAAATGTCAATCGTGATCGTTTCAAACCGTGAAATTTCAATATGTAAATTTGATCATTTTCAATCCTATCCCCCATTACCGGGATATGTGTGAATAAATACAACATTTTTCCTTATTACATGGTGTCACAGCAATTTATCTTGGAGCTTTCACACGACACCAACTTGCCCGATATTTTTCACACGACAGCACCATAATTGAAGGGTATTAAAATAATACTGTGTGCAGATACTTTTTTCTGCGCCGCGGGGGAGTTCGGCCAGGAATTTATTCTTGTTTATGCCGCATTTTGTGCCAGATATTGAATTCAGTATTTGAAGTTGATTATTTTTTTTGGCGCCATTAAGATCCATTACAAAGGCCGATTTATCAAAGTAAGACTAGTCTTGCCTTAACTACAAAAAAAACTTCACAGCCCACACTGAGCGAGATGTTATGAGACAGGTCACCTGTCCTTATTGTAATTGGTTTTAATGCAAAATAGTGGTAAATAATTTTCCAGCCCAGTGTTTGTCATTCTGTAGGAATGTATAGGGTAGATATATTAAAAGAACTCCCCAAATTCCTCTTCCTACATTAAAACATCTTCCCAAATCATCTTTCTTCCATAATTATAAAGGTTCTTCACTAGTTCATGACTCCATAAAACATAAATCTCGATTATCCCATAAAACTTATTTTCTTAATTATGTTCAAGAAGGAGTCCGCATGCATATATGATGGTACAAAGAGACCATATTTTGTTATAAGAAGTAATTTTTCATATCTCAAATGCATAGAAACACTTCAAAACGTCATCAGAATGTAACATTATTCGTAATTGCTACAAAAAACTACATTCGGGGTCAATTTGAATAAGATCATAATAGCAGTTGGTAGATAAAGACTAAAAGAAAACAAAGGTTAAACTCATTAAAAAGAAGGACTTTTTAAGACGTACATAGACTGCAAATTACATATTACTAAAGGCCACAAACCTATGATCTTGAGCCGCGATATATCTTAAAATATTGTTAGAAAATGCGGGCGTACTAAGATCAATAGGACACACACGTATGGATTTACTAAACGTGTCGTTTTATAAAAAGTAATTAAATCCTTCGTTTCAAGGGTTTCCTCCAACTAGAACTCCGATCGAAATGCCAGAGCCCATCCCCAACGACGTGCCGCAACACCGGCGAAGGTGAGGACGCGCCGCCGATCGCACCCCTCACGTGCTCGCACACGTGCGCCCCACATCCGGTGCAGCATCCCACCCCACTTCACGCGCGGATATGACGTCAGTCTTGTTTACACTGGCACCCTCTTTCGCTCCAGGGCTGACAAGGTTACGCCTTAATGAGACATATTCAACCGTTTGTTCCTTGCTTTCTAAATCACTCTGGTTTACTGTTCTAAGTTTTGCGTATCGTTTCACAATTTTTAAGGTTATAATATTCGTCATGTGAGAATATATATATATATATATATATATATATATATATATATATATATATTATTAGAAAATAAATAACAGCTGTATTGAAAAAAACAGTTGCACAAAAAACTTATTAATCTTTTATTGAACCGGAGTCAATAATCACCATGGAACAACGAATTCAGTAACACGTTGCAAAGCGACGCGATAGATTGCTCGTTGATGCATGATAGCAGCATATAAAGACTTATTAATAGCAACTTTAAGAGCAGTAAAATTTTGAATATAAAAAAGTGCAAAATTTAAGTTTTAACAGACACAAGTACATCGAATGCTCTCGGATAACACACTGTCAGAAGACCACACATATTGAGTTATCTCACTTCTCCACTTCAATTTCCCCTCCATACTGCATCGCGAATGTCTGCCTAATGAGACTGGGCACAAGTATCCTGGTTCAGCGGGTCGCGTCTGCTGCTTCCGGCAGGATATTGCACCGAGACAACCTCCTGTGAGACTTGCGACTGTCTTATCTAGGTTACTTGCGAGAGTAAATACTCGACTTGCGGCGAATTAACTGGTGGTTTTGTTGGCAGTCTAAGTTATTGCTTTGATTTTTACGACTAGGACGTGCAAGGAGATATTTTGTAACCGAATCACAATTTTTAAAATTTTGTTTAACACTTATATGTCTAAACTATGGAGTTTTAAATTTTTTTAACACTATTATGTATTGAAACTTATATGGATTTTTAAATTTTGTTTAACACTATTATGTACTGAAACTTAAATAGATTTTTAAATTTTGTTTAACACTATTATGTACTGAAATTTATATGGATTTTTAAATTTTGTTTAACACTATTATGTACTGAAACTTATATGGATTTTTAAATTTTGTTTAACACTATTATGTACTGAAATTTATATGGATTTTTAAATTTTGTTTAACACTATTATGTACTGAAATTTATATGGATTTTCAAATTTTGTTTAACACTATTATGTACTGAAACTTATATGGATTTTTAAATTTTGTTTAACACTATTATGTACTGAAACTTATATGGATTTTTAAATTTTGTTTAACACTATTATGTACTGAAATTTATATGGATTTTTAAATTTTGTTTAACACTATTATGTACTGAAACTTATATGGATTTTTAAATTTTGTTTAACACTATTATGTATTGAAACTTACATCGATTTTTAAATTTTGTTTAACACTATTATGTATTGAAACTTATATGAATTTTTAAATTTTGTTTAACACTATTATGTCTAAACTATGGAGGCAAATGTGCTCGATACAGTTCAGATACTATTCAATTCTAGGGATGATGTTGAAAAGGAGAAAAACCATTTATAACTATGTATTTTCATTCGATAAGTAGTTCGTAAAGTTACAGTAGTTAACATTACATACATTTGTTATGAATACAGGGAATAAATGCACAATTTAGTTTCTTTTCAGACTTTCAATATTTTGAATCCGAAAGAATTATGTTGACATTTGAATTAGATCTCGACTTACAAAAAAGTTGGAATTGAAAATTGTGATCAAGTTCCTAGAGTTTTGTTACATTTTTCAAACTAATAGTATAGATAATAGAGGGTCATATTAGGCATTACTGTGAAACATTTCATAAACGGGGTTTAAAATTTAAAAAAAAGCTGTAAATTGAATTTCATTTTGTTTTAAAAGACCAGTGCAATGACATCCTATCGGTGAAGTGAATGAATGAACATTTTTCAGCCACTTTACAAGTATGGGATAGTATATTATTTTTTTTAATATTTTGATACATATTAATTCGGAATGCATCTAAAGTATTTACTTATAATTTTTCATGCCAACAAGTTCAATGTTTAATACTGTGGAAATTGTAACAGACAAAACGTTTGTTGTTTCACTACCGAATACCAAAAATGGTATCAGAAAATTAAATTCTATCATTAATTCCATACTGTGATGGATATTTTAAAATTCCTTCATAACACAGAAAGCATAATTCTGTCTTAAAACAATTTTAATATACGATCTCTAGATGAAGGGGCAGAACTTAAGTTGCTCAGCCATAGTTCTATTTTCTGTTGCGCAACCTATACTTCTCCTCTTAAAATCAACTATTGTCACCATAGCCTAACAATTGATCTGCCGTTATATCGAGGCCTAGTGAAGCTGCTCCAATAGCACGCCGCTATCAGCGAGGACACTGCGGGCGGATGCTGCACGCGAGATAAGCCGCTGGTGAGGAGCACCCACGCAACCGATCCCGGCACTGTGCGAGTCTTTCGGAACTACTGTCGCAGATGTAGTGTCACACGGATCTGTGTCGGTGTCCTTGAAATGTTAATATTTTCCGCGCTAGGACGCAAACACGAGAAGTTGATAGGTTGTGTATTTTGGTTATTCTGTATTCATCGTCTTATTGGCATACAATAAAAATTTGTTAAGTACGAGTACAACTCGTGCTACGAGGGTTCTATACACACTTAAGCGCATGTAAACATTTAAGCATATAAATCGTTAGTACATTTTTATTATAATATTTATAAAGATTAATATTATATCTCAACATGTAAATTTGCCTAGTATTCCTTTGACAGACATAATAAATATACATTTCAAACTACAAAATTATTTTTACAGCTGATTTAAGTCGTTTGTATGGAGTTTCTATGAAATTTTTACATACATAAATTGGTCGAGTATTAACAAGTAGAGCCTTTACTTAGCTGTGACGAGTTTCGCTTAAATTTCGTTATATATAGAGGTACTACTATTGTGAATACTTTTCAGATATTCAAAAATATCGGTTTGACTGGCGGGGGCGTGGACACATACTCTAACAAAAAATACCATTTTAAAGTTTAATATTTCGTTCCGTCCAACGAGAAAGTATTCATGAAATACCCCTAATATTTTTAAAAGGCGTATTCAATGACACTCTATACAGTGGGGTATGCGAATAAATAAAATCACCACACTTTACCTATAAGATTTACCCTAAAATCTTTTTTTTTAAATTATATTTCATAACTTTGTAGTCGTTATGATACGTATAACTATTCAAAACTCGCAGACTATTAGTGGGATGGAATTTCAGCTTTATATCACGAATAGCCTCTGAGTAAAACGATTGTGAAATACAGACGAACTTTCGGGGTATAGCGAAACTGTAAGCGTTCCTAGTTTCGCAACGGTACTATTCTAAAAAGAGTACGTTTGTTTACTTGGTTTTTATTTTGTTATTCTGGAACTCTGCAGAATAGTTAAATGTATTAAATTTTTAAAAAATTATTTCGACACTCCTGACGAAGGACATCATAAATTACTTTTAGGTGGTCATGAGTTGTGTATAATCCACACTTGTTCATTTTTCAAGACTGTTTGGTCATATGTTTATAAGCACTTTTTAATAATATCAATAGTGACATTTAATATTTTTTGATGTTTTGAAACTCTGTCACACTCCTGCAAAATTACAAATGTTTTTCCTTAGACATGTCGACGTCATCAAAAATCCTTGTTATTTACGTAAATAGAACACTAGATTGACAAGGCCAATAGTGAAGAACCGTGAAATGAAATAAAAAATTGAATCGCTAACATCAACGATTCAATTTTTCATTTCAACGATTCAGTCTTTCATTTGAACGCTTGAATCGTTAACATCAACGATTCAGTTTTTCATTTGAACGCTTGAATCATTAACATCAACGATGAAAGATTGAATCGTTAACATCAACGATTCAATCTTTCATTCAATCAACAAATAATGGTGATTGAACCTAACAATATCTTTTTGTATTCAACTATATTTTATTTCGATTATATTATTTATATGTGTTTTACAAAAATATAATACAGGTGGGTAAATTAGATGTAAAATTATAATGGTTTTCGATCATTCTCCCTAGATTATTTAAAAAAATCATAGTTATCCTGTCCTTGTGACTAAAACTAATTAATATCTTAATCGAAATGTACCCCCAGTCAAATTCGAACAAAACGTCATCTAAAAGACAGCCTCATCTAAAGGGTAAACCGTTATCCACTTAGCCACGTGCAAGATAATTAAAAAAATGATGAATTGGAATTTAAGATATGAATCTCCGAAAAAAAACTTAAAATAAAATATTGCCAATATTGTTGGTACAAAATAAAGCTAACAAACATCAACGACTAGTCATCACAAAACTATAACACCACTCCAAGATCAACATACCGTTATCGTGGAGAAGAAAAAAAAACAAAGTGGCTAAAGAATCTGTAGATAACAATACATCATCAAAATTCAATATAACTTGAATTCAAATTTTGAATATCCCTTTCAAAAGGCACTCGAAATCCACAAAAAGGTTTCAAGTCCGCCGAGTTCAAGTCGAATTGAGAGGGGGGCTTCAAGAGATAGGGAACAAAGGGCGTGTTTAAAGAGACCAACGCCTCTTTGGAAGGGCCAACAGGGAGATGTGTATTTTATTCGGTTCAATGGCGAGGAATTAGGGATGTTTTCAAGTGTAAGGGTTACGTCCAATTTGGGAGGGCAGAGAATTCTAATATGTTGTATCTATATTGGTATACTTTACAGCGTCTTAGCTTTCATTGCTAAGTGTGAGGAATTCAGAGAGTTCTTTGTTAGGAAAAATGGTTTAGAAGTATTCCAAGTCGCTAGAATATAATAAATGAACGTTGTGTAAAGTTTGTAAGTGTATATTACAGATGTAGCAAACATTTTTTATTCGTCTGTTTTATGTCGGTACGAGATTTAATTTCGAATGTGCCAGAATTTTCTTAGTTGCTACACAGTTTCTGAGGTTCGAAAAGAAAGCGAAAAACCGACCAAGTCGGAATACGAGAAAAGTAGTTTTCTGTAATTATATATTGAACAAGTTAAAAGAATAATATTAATTAAAATTTTAATTAAATGCAGTATATATATTTCTTTCAGATTTTCAAAATTGTTGTTGTTAGTTTAAAAACTAGAAGCGATGGATACACTGCACGTCACTATGAATCTTAATATTTAGAAAAAAATAGGGATTAAAAGCTTGACAGTCAAATACAGGAGACAACGGCAATCCTGATTTCGTCACGAGTAAGATCAAATGAAAGATTTTGTAAAATACTACCCCGTACGAAGTAGCCATTTCGAATTGGCCGAAAAGTCATCCAATGATATAACTCACAGTGATACAATACCTTGAGAAATAAAATAATTGAAAAAAAAATTTTAAAAAAGACATAGAAATATGTGAAATGAATGAAAGCAACATTAGCACAAACATATTACGAGGCACGAAACTACATTATATGAACTACATAAATTTCCAGGGACTGAACTTTCCCGGACCATATTTGATTTCTAACGGCAATCCATAATACTAATTGGCTTTAAAAAAGTTTCATTCAAAAATCGAGACATAGGTGGCCAAAACAGTCGTAAAGTCTGTAATCTGTGTTATGTAACTCGATAGTTGTTACTAAAATTAACTAATCATTTGATAAATAAACTCAGATCGATTTGAATAAATCAATGCTTATAAATCTGATTCCTAAACATTCCTTTACATGTGAATTTTCCTTAAAATTATGAGCTAAATGAATAGATCTTGTAAACAGAAAGCGAAATTTACGAAAAATGATCCTTGAGTATAGCTCCAGACACCTGATACCGTTCCTGATTTAGACGTGCGAAATTTAATAGGTCGAAGAAAGGATTTACACAATTCCACATTACATTATGTTCTCGTAATCCTTTCTCATCTGCAGTTTACTTAGACCCTTGCAAAAAGGTCAATTTACACGAATCACGACTGGCAGGCCGTCGCCGCAGGTAGAAGACCTCGTGAGTGGCTTTGGCGCGTTAACAATTAAACGCATCCATCGGTGCAGCGACTTAAATATCGTATTACACGCTAAAAATGCAATCGCACAGCGAGATGTGAACGAGTTGATTGAGGCAGAGTATCCTTGGATGCATAATATGTGTGGAGCGAAATCGAGTGAAACCTATTTCACGTGCTTCGTTTGGATTGGAGAGAAAATTAATGGCTTTGTAAAGCCTTAATTTATTGGTATACGTTTATACTATTTTTGTAAACAAGTAGTTTACACTTATTTCAAAAAGTGTATTTTGTAAAAAATATCATACCTATGTTATTTTTAATGCAAATCATGTATTTTACAGATCTTGGCCTTTTGACATTTGACATGATCTTTGTTACCGTCTCCATTTACTATAATTATAACGTAATCTTTCCAGTTTTGGAAACCTTTGCTCTTAAGAAACCGAAAGTATATAATTTCTGGAGTACTTGTTATCGATATTATCATTATTGTGTTGTTTTCCTATCGCTATTGTTTTTATTCTATTAATTGATTTTTAATTGTCTTCAAATATCGTTATGTATGTATTATTGTTTTGAACGATCGTATTTTAATTGCACCTTAATAATTTCATTGAAATGATGAAAGCATTGCGGTAGCAACGAGGAGAGTACTAATAAAAGAATGGAAGAAGTGTGTTTTCAAAAGAAATGTTAGGTACGTTTCCCATCAGAGTCTGTGTATATGTACTTTGGATATGCGTTTTTAAAAGTTTACAAAATCTGAAGGGAGAATCCGATTGACTACGGATATTTTTTTTATTTGACAATATTGCGATATGATTCCGAATCGAAAGAAACGATAAGTTTCTGAAAATTCGTTCTAGCCTTGAGTTATGTTACCAAAAAGTTTAAAAGGTTGTCCACAAAAACTAAAGAAAAACTAATTGGCTTAGTTCCGGCCAAATTATTAAGCCATTCATATTGGTTTATAGACGGTAACTACTATTTTTGGTTACATACGAAAAAGTGCTTCCGGAGGTAAACGCAAAAAACTTGTTTCTCATACACTAGAAAATTTACTGGCGAGATGCGCGCATGCAGAAGAGAAAATGGTTCCCGTGTTAATGTCGTTGCTATGGTTATGTTGTATAGAGCAAAGATTTTAGAAGTTATTTAATTTCGGTTATAACTCTGATAAGTCTGCTATTCTCGATAGATAATCATCCCATGTTTGTAAGATAATACGAGGTTGGTTGTTTTAGTATTTAATTGTTTTATTGGTGTAACCGTCGCGTTATTTTTTTAATACACACAATATATTTCCAGACAGACATTACCAGCATATTTTATATAGATATTCATTTTCTGTTGATTTAATTTCTATTATTCTTTTCAGTCTTTTGCGTCTTCCTTTATTTCAGATAATATAATGTAATGTGCTCTGCAAGACTTTGTATCCTTAAATACGAAAGTTTAATCGAAATAATCACATTCAGTCCGACATATACACGAATATAAAAAAAATTGAACAGATGAGTTAATTTTTCATGTCAAAAAAGTTCTTTTAAAGTTTTATGAAATTCATATCCAGGGCTCTTTTTTATCATAATAATTTTCGGAATTGTTATAATTAAAAGAAACACTTTCTTTTCTTGAAACGCTTGTCATTTAAATAATATACGAATTAATCTACGTCGATTATATTTTTATTTTTTTTAAATTATATAGGGATGTACCGTATAAAGTTCGATAGGATGCTAAAATTGACGCAGTTCCCGTAACGCCTCGGAGTGTACCTGTGGGAATTCGGGCCCACGACTCGCCACCGCACCCTGGCGGCATTGTATTTGTATAAATCAAACGAGTGCGATGTAATTGAGGGCGGCGCGTTTGTAGACGGTACCGACAAAGAGCGACGACATCAAAGGACGATTTTTTCGAAGATTCCCAAGAATCTGATGCCGGCGGGCAGAGTGCGATCTCGCTTCTGTGCTCCGCTCGTCTAAACTCGATTTTGGGAAAAAATTGCGTCATTCGATAAGTCGGGGTGGGGGTTTAATCATAATCAATTAGTTGCAATTACGGATGAGTTGCGGCGTTCGTTGAAACGGAGATGTAATTAAACGCTACAGGCACTCGATTCCGCTCTTACTTAGTAGCGATAACTTTTCTTTCGAAATCGTTATCCAAAACGTCCGATATATGTATACATATCAAGTGGGATTTATATTCTGCCACGAACAATATTGAGCCACGTTTTTTAGCTTGATGCTAGTGGTAATTCACAATTAAATGAAACTACGTGGTGTAGTATTATTTGTACTTTATTTAAATTCGTTACCACGACCATGGTTTCGTTGTATTACAACATCTTCAGGTGGGCTATTAGCAAAGATTCTACCCTTTTTTCGCTTCTAATCTTTGCTAATAGCCCACCTGAAGATGCTGTAATACAACGAAACCTAGGTCGTGGTAAAGAACTTAAAAAAAGTAGAAATAATACTACATCACGTAGTTTAATTTAATTGTGAATAATTAATTTCTACAAAATTAATGCCAAATATATTCAATATTGGTAGTAATTATACGTTTTCAACTTTCACTATTGGCATAAGACTTTACCAATTGCGGTTGAATCCTTGTATCGGTATAGGTTTATACTTCTTTAATAAAACGTAGGCAATATAAAAAATTAATCTCATAGATGTAAATGGAACATCTAATTCTGCCGAGTCTGCGTCTCTCGTTTCAATAACTACCATTGTATAGGAAAACTTAGTAGTTTAACGTAGGCACAATATAATATTTTGTTAAGGTCTATACCAAGTGCAAGAACAGGTTACAAGTTTTAGCTGCACTTGTGTGTCGTACCTCGTAATTTGTTGTGTCCAAAATAATTTTTTTTATAACCAATTAATTGGTGTGAAATTGAAATTGGAAATATCTTCATTTTTTAAAAGACAATTGAAATTTTGAAAAGGCCACTTTATTATCAGAGCACTTACACCTTCGTGTTGAACTCGAAGGTGTACGTGATGCAATCGCTTTAAAATTTTTTTTAAGGAATTGGTCATGATTCCAGAGATCAGAGACTCTAAGTCAAAAGGCAGATTTTTAAAAAACTTCACTATAACCATACACAGTAACTGAATATATCAGCGTTTAAATGATAACCATTATCAGATTTTCTAAACATGGGTGCATAAATATGCACACAATAATTAAAGAGGAGATAAATAAACCATTAATTTTTTTTTTAAAGTTTGTGTATTATGTGCGATATCATTCAAAAAAGTTTGTTTTGAGTAATACACATATTTTAAATCGATTTAAAAAGATTTTCAAGAAAATACAAAAAAAAACAAAACATATTCCCTTTCTCTTATTTCCGAAACTACTGAACCAAAAACCGTGAAAAAAAAAATTATTAAAAGCTAACTAGAAGATTACAGGAAAACCATAGCGATTATCCTAAATCGTATTACTTTTGAAATGTGCACCATAATTTTACGCCTGCGAAAGACATAGTAGGCAATATACTTATTGTTATGAAAAATTAATATTTGTAATATGATATAATTTGATATAATATGTAGGAAACACTCGTACCCCGAGTTCTATCCTAGTTTTAACAAGTAAGCTTCTAGATTGTCGATTAGTCGGTAGTCAATTTAAGATCATTAAGTTCTCATTGGTATATGAAACCACGAGAATTAGTGCATATGGATGAAGAATTAGGAACCCCTATAATTTTTAAAACATTAAGTACACTTCATTTACATCAACCAGAGAATTATCGTATACTGGATTCTAATTATGATTATGCAAATTTCAATCAGTATACAGAATTGATTTGTAAATCAAAATGATTTACTTCTAACACTATGATTGTTGCTTATTTTTTTATAATTTTTTTATGAAGCATTTAATTCTAGCACTATGAATGTTGCTTATTTTTTTCATAAGCAGTTAGATTTTTTTAGGGAGCATTTTTTTCCAAATTGCATTGAATTCCAAAATAGAGGTAGTCCTCATATGCATGGTTGTTTTTTGATTTGAAAAGACTTCTGATCTCAAAAATCTCAATCCAGATGATATTGTAATGATATAAGAAACTATTTTGATGAATTCATATTACTTGGCATCCAGATCTTTTTAAAATTTATGATATACATATTTATATATCAAAAAATGCATTTTTCCGACGTAATTGGTTAAGAGAATTTTTAAGAAAAATAATTTAAAGTCAGTCAATGATTTTGGTTTCGCAATGAATTCCAAAATAGAGGTAGTCCTCATATGCATGGTTACTTTCCGGTTTGAATAGATTTCTGATCTCAAAAATCCCAATCCATATGATATTGTAAGGATACAAGAAATTATTAACTATTTTGATGAATTCATATCTACTTGGCATCCAGATCCTTTTGAAACTTATGATATACATCGAAAATGTATTTTCCGACGTAATTGGTTAAGATGTTGATTACTATCACTTAATACATGCCTTAGAAATACATAAATATACTAAAGCGTATTATCAAAGATAAGAAATTATTCTGAAACTATTTTTCGTTTTAAGTACCCTAAAGAATATTTGAACGAAAGATTCAATTTATTCGTGATCATGAGTTAATTAAAGAGAAAGCTGGTTATAGAAAACTTAGCAAAGATATATATATTTTGGAGATATAGATGGAGATATCTTTGCTAATAAGAAGATGTAATACAACGAAACCTAGGTCATGGTAAAGACATTAAAGAAAGTAGAAATAATAATACATCACGTAGTTTCATTAAATTGTGGATGTTAATTCCTTTTAGGAGGAAAATTGTCTCGTACATCAAGTACCCAAAACATTTTTTATGGTCATAATTTCGACAAAAATTATCTCAACAAGTATTTCTAGATTCGTATTGATCGTATCAGTAACGGCGAATGTGCTCGTATTCGTTACGAAAAACTAATGACACGAGTATACATAAAATTTCACCAAATGAATGTATTTTTTTCCACGTTATTATTGGATTATTTACAACAAATAAAGTGTAAAAGAGTTTAATCATCAAATGTTAAAATAATTCCGTCTTCGTATTCCGTTGTTTGTGCTGTCAGCTATACGTCGATTGAGTGCTTGAGTGAATGCAATCTCTAGATGATTTGGCTTATTTGACCATGGCAACGTATAGCTCAAAATAGAGATTATTGGCAAAAGTTGGAAGAGGCCTTCACCTGAAAGGGGTTCCTATAAAAAGTGATATAGTTAATTCATAGTAGTTTATATACTTACTTACTATGTAATAGATTTAATATCAAGCTTTTGTAAACTACCTACAGCAATGTACCTATCTCATTAAAGTTATTAGGAAATAAAAGGCTTTATTATTTATTATTATTTTATTCCGTTGTTTGTATTCCAGCTATTCACAACTGTTTTAAAAGCAAAATCAGCAAGTCAGAATTAATAGGTGGACTCGAAACATTTACAATTTTATCAATTGGATCTAAAGTTTTGTTACGTTCTAGTTTATGGGTTGGAAAAGGAGTAGTCAATGGAGCTTTAGGTTAATTGGAGATATAAATTACGAAAATAATGACCCCCTGATCAAATAGCACGAGTTATAATGGCTCGTTTCGAAAATTATTCACACTCACTTCAACTTATAACAATAGTGGTTGTGTTCTAATACCACCTATAATCAAATTTTGGAAAAATGGAAATGCTACTTGTTCGGGGAAACAATTTCCATTACAACTAGCTTTTGCAATCATATTTCACAAATCTAGAAGTTTTAATATTAGATAAAGCTGTTGTAGATTGGAGGAAAGAAACTTCGATCGATTTAAACATGATGCGTTTTCTAGAGCAAAAATATTAAAAGGATTAGCATTAAATAGAAGATTTCCTCATGATAGAGTTATTAATATTAAAAACTTACATGTGTTAAAGTGTAGAAGGCAAGAAAAAATTCGTATGCGGAATTTTGCACATAATAAAAATAAATTTAATTACTTTTTATAAAATTTTACTATAAACATACTTAATATTTTTTTAATAAGTAAATTAAGAATAGCTATTGATGGTATGTGTTTCGTGAAATTGAAATTTTTAATATTGTGATTTTTTAATTTGTATGTACTATTTTTAATATTAAAGTTTCCAGACCCACGCAAAGCCGTGCGTTTATCGAGTAAAAACCCAAAATATGAGATCGCACTTTATCCGAAACTCCCGAGATACACCCCCCGCCCTGGCAACATCTACGCAACATTACAAAAGTGGCTCCTCGCGTGCAACCTTGGTCGGCGCGTTGCGCAACACGTTGCCCGCCGTTGCACAACGTGTTGCCGGCGGCAGGTAGAGCGTGGCGGAGGACGTCCGACGGCCCGGAACACGTAAGCGATGGAACACGCGCGCACCTACTCCAACACACATTCGCCCATTTTACGTGACGTACACGTCGAGTACGCGCCGTGTGCCAACGAATGCGCACTTATGCTATTTGCTATTGCAGAATGTACCGAAACGTTTGTGAAAATGATGTGTGGCCTAGAAACGAAAACGAAGCGTTCAATTAATATATAAATGCGTCGATATCAGGTTTTACTGATTGCAGTCGGAAATCGATATCGTAATTGTTTGTTTTGCAAGTTGATTTTAGACATGTTTTTGTTTATTCAAAACTAATACTACTGGTAGTCAGTATTGTTTAAAAAGTTCACATCGACTGAGTTAGTTCATCTACGAAAAGCTGGTAATGTAATAATGCTACTTTATATTCGATACAAACTCATTTAAGGATGTATTCAGAAAATCTTAGGGGTATAAAATATCAGGAAATAAAAAAAAGAAATTGCGTAAAATTAAGCGCAGGTAATTGTAAATGTTAAGGTTTCTTAAGGTGATTCGAACTATAAAACATTGTTATTTTTCAAAGTGCTTTTCCTCAACTCGAGATAACTGTTATAAGTAACAGTGAAGTAACAGTGATTAATAAGTAACAGTGAGTAACTGAACAGATTTAATATTAAGTAAAATGATTACATTATAAAGGAAACTAATTTGAAAAGCTATCCATAGGTATCAGAGACTGGTCGGTAAGATCACTGGCGAAGACTAATAAAATAATATGATAGTCACTGGGTACATATACTATGGCTTATTTTCAATGTTAGTGTTGTATATTAAACAGTCTAAAACCAAAGAAACATGACAATAAAATACTTCCAAATAGTTCATAGCATGAGGTAAATTTAACACTTCAGATCCATATATATATATATATATATATATATACACGGAGGATGCACGTTGCTTATGATCTCTATTTTTCCCAATGATATAAATAAATAAAGTAGAAAGGATAATCAACATTTTTAGATACTACATCTTCTTGGATCACTAAACTATTACTGTAGTAAGTATTGACAAGTTAAGACAAATAACATACAGAATTGTTCTGCTCCTTTTCAATATCATCCCTATTATTAGACCTAAACTTGACGATTGATATAAAAAATTAAACAACACCTTAAATCAATCAAAACGCACCAGCACGAGCCATATGCAACCAAAATTCTATTCAAAAACCCCGAAAAAGACGCCATTACAATTTTTTTTTCAAGTGTCAGATGATTTTGGAAAAGAAACGCTCATCGATTGGATGACAGTTGCCCCCACCCCGCATTGTTCTCGGGCGCACGTGCGCGCACGCAGGATCAGGTTGCGAGCGGAAGCGGCGCCATTTTGAAGCCGGATGTTGCCACTCTGTCAGACATAATAACCTGTATACTTAAGTATACGGCTTTTAACGTCTTTTTTGGAAATTATATTTAGATAACTATATTTATTTGTTATTTGGGCGACGAGGGGCGGTAACGGTGCTAGGGATGCACGCAGTTCGACAGTTGGTTTTAATTTAGTTATTATTCTCTGTTTTAAACAAAGAAAAAAGCGATCGTTGCACATGAGAAAGAAATAGACGTGTACAAAAAACTGATAATGGGAATGATGAGAATTTAATTCATTTTGAATTGTTTTTAATCATTCATGAATCCGCATTTGTTCACTAAATCTTAATACCAAACTCGGCAACTTTTAATAATATGCATTTAAATATAGATCACTGAGACGACATTACTTTTCGAATTAAATTTTATTTTCTGTCCAAGCTCTAACAGACTGGACAGTGACGACAAATGTGTTTTTCGCTGATATTTTTGCAATCTAAATACGTTTATCATCTGTTTTTTGCTGTTGAGTTGTTGTATGAGCCCTTTGTCACTATAATTATTTTAATATATTTCCATCTTTGATAAATCGTTATTTTTATCATCCTCAGACGCGTCTGTCAAAAAATTTCATTATCAAAACAAGATCTGGACTTCCCGCAGACAGTGAGCGGTGGCAGTAAGCGGTAACGACACGCACGCGTAAACAATAAACAATTATTTCTAATTTTCAGTTTCGTTTTTCCGGCGTTTCCTGTGCTCGGTAAACGGCTGGCGCATTTTCGCAACAGCGGCGCGATGGCTTCCAAAGGCCGAGTGAATGACGCCGTGTATTTCACATTTCAACAGTGCACTTCCGACGGACGCCACGCTTCGCTACCGCGCCTAATTCTTGTGCAACTAATGCGCGTTACAAATGAGCGAAATGCATCAATGTCGGTGGCTTAGCCTAGGCTCAGATGGTCTTTTGGATAGAGTTTGGGTTAACTTTACAAATTTTAGCCCTATTGCTTCATGCTGCAAATACGTTTCCAAAGGTATATTATACCTCTAGCGTCTTTCACAGATTTGAAAGGAGGATTTATTGTTTATGTTCTTACGAATATGAGATTACGGATCAAACAGTGCATGTCCTTAATTCACAATAGTTAACTTCAATATTACCAATTCTTCGTGCATTTAAATAGGGTCAAATTAATCCATGTTAAATAGTTTCAGATACGATCCACAATAATAAAAGAGCTAGTTAAATGGAGAAAAAAATGAGAAAAATCTTTTTAAAAACTATGGAAATGATTTTTTTTAAATACCACTATAGTCGGTGATATCAGTGAAAAGTAGGTAGTGACCACGCCCGATGCTGCTGAACTTCGACAATAGGACAATAATCAGGCCACTGTGTCACTAGCGGCCTACAGTTTTTCAATGTAGTAAGGAGAATAAAATAGTTCTTAGAGAAGATTATTTATTTATCATATTGGAATAAAATTATGTAAAAAATATTTTTAATTTTAACCTTTATTTCATGTCGCCATTTTGAATTTCTAAATTTTGACACCAAATTCGTGATTGTCGCTTTCAGTAACCACAGATACCAATTTTTGTCGAATTGGGCCACAATAGTCAAAATTCGTCCGCCATATTGGAGCCGCTACTTTGAATTTTAAAATTTATACTCAAATTTTGTTACTTGTGAAGTTTCAATTCCCTTGACACCGAATTTCTGTCAAATCGGACTACAAATGACAATACATACCCGCCACATTGGTGTAGCCATCTTGAATTTTTTATTAAAAAAAATATAAAATTATTTTGTTACGGCAATTACATAGGTATGCAAAATTTCAGCTCCATCGATTGATAAGAAGTAGATTAAAATTTGAGTAAAAATTTTGAGCTCCAAAGACACGGAAAGCAAGTTAAATAAAGGACTGTAAAAATGTGTACCGTTCACAAGCTGAACGAATGTGGGCTGTTCACATTCGTTCGTTACAACTTCGATCATTATAAAGTTTATCGCAACCTGTAGTTATCTTCCTACAATTACGAATATAACTGTAACAACATTATAAATGTGAAAGTATTTGTTAGCTTCTTACTTACCAAATTTTGCATACCAATATAACGTAAGGACTATCACATTTCAGTTATTTCTTTAACGATACGTCGGTACATATATAGTTAAACAACAAACTCTAATAAAACTGAAATCTTAACGTAACAACTTACACTTACGAGCTGAACTGCGAGCCAAACCTACTAAAATTTAAGTTAACATTTTCTGGAAGTAATATTCTCATGTTTTTTTTATTAATCAGGTTTGGGTTAATTGACATATATAAAGACAGGCAGGTATTACTTTGTTAATGGATAGAAAATATCAACGGGTTGCTGTAGAACTTTAATTTTTTTTAATAGAGAATTAACTATTTACTGATGTGTTATCGTGTTAAGAAAAATATTTGAAGTATTATTATAAAAAAGTTATCAAAAAATATTGAAAACCATAAAAAAATGGTGTTTAACTAATTTAAAATCGCTTGTATTATTTTTTAGTTGTATTTATGCATATATATTTAAAGATTCGGTAAACATAGCGTTTAACGTTCGCTGTTTTTTTTTCAATTATTAGCCTTTTTAAGCTTGAAGTTATAGTTAATTAAATACATCTATCACGTAATAATAAAGAAGTATTGAGATGAGAATTAAAACATTTAACTGAAGTCAGATTACCAAAAAAAACAAACTTTAAAGGATATTAACTAAGCAACATAAAAAGAATTAGGCTCGAGAGATGATATCAGAGAGTCGGAGGCCACACAGGGCCGCGAGATGGAACGGAAGTGCCTCTAGTGAAGGGTGCTGCTCGTCATCCAAAACGCTCGCGTCTGTGCCGATTTTAACGAGCTTCACCTTGAGTCTTGTTTCGGTTGTGCACTTCTAAATTGATCGGTTTCAATGAAAACAGTTCCCCCGGTTTAATCGCTATGCATCATAAAGTTATAGAGGAAAATAACAGGCGTAGAGCGTGCCGTAGCGCGGAGGAAAATGATCTAAGTGGCGATAAGAAAAATGTTTTCTTTTAGAAAAATGCTATCGAACTTTTATTTCGGTGGCTTCAGATTTGAATGGACATATAAATATATTTGGACGTACAAGTAGGCATAATTATGGTACGCTGTCTGTTCATGTATACTTTTAACGAAAAAAATCTTTCCACATACTGTGAATTCTATCGTTAGACAGCCGATATAAATCTTACAAATAAGAATGAGTAGTAATTGCTATTACTATTATTAAACACAAAAAATAAAAATGTTTCTAAGCTAACGACACCAAATTTTATGAAAATGTATTGAAAATGAGATGTATTTTCAATTATAAGCAGAAATTAACGCCCAACGCAGACGAACGGTTTTTGTCGGGGGCCGACCTCTGGCGACTATATCGGATAAAGTAGCCGACGTTCAATCGATCGCGTACGTCAAGAAGCACAGGCCGCCGAATCTTCCGTCTTCGTCAACGCGTCAACGCATCGGTCCTACTTTCTATACTCCCCTCGGTCAGCGCATTTTAACGATCGGATCGGCGACAGTTGGCCAGAGTTGCTCCGATTTTGAACGGACGTGTGCATTAAAGTATTTAAATATGATATGCTCCATTTTCTCCAATTATTGTCAGCCATCTGCGTTACACGTCAATGTGAATACTCGTCACTGAATCAGAGAACGCATCGATTATCCTCGATTTTGCTACTATCCATTTACCGCCATTTTCATTCGAAAGTAGCAAAAATGAAAGAGGCAATTTCCACAGAGATGTTATCACTATTAGTGCCAGTACCTGTATGAAATTTTTAAAGTGTTTTTTTTATTAATCCATGAAACACTGTGGAATAATTGCATAGCGTTTTACCGAGACACGATGCTATTTTAACGACATCTATCGGTCACTTTAAATAAGTACTGACAGCAACAGAACAAACACTGTCGTGCATGACTTTATCGTATCGTATGAAAACACCTTAAATGGCAACGATGATTGCATTTATTGGATATATCCTACAAAAGTAAAAAATGTACAATTTATAGAAAGTTATTGTTTAAATTAGTATCAGTAATTAATAAAATTGTTGCCCAGTGTTACTAAAACAACTACCATATTCTAAAAGCTTGTCATGGAGAAACGTGACAATTGCTATTGCACATTCATTTTCTTTTATTAAATCTAATGTTTTGAAACGTTTAATGTAGTAAAAATAAAACTATCGTAGTAGAAGTAGATTACTTCTACTGTGTATTCCATGGAGAGCACAAGGTAAATGTTATTGTTTGAACTATAAAATACAAAAATACGTTTGTTCTTTAAATAAGAAATAAAATTAATTGCTTTGTTTTAGATGAATCACTATACATTTTATTTCATCGTGTGGATGTATAGAAAACGAAAGACTTAAAGCGTAGGAAACATAAAACAAAAATATAAATAAAACCGGCCAAGTACAAGTCAACCTTCCATAGCACCAGACAATGTTAAACATATAAGTTTGTATTTCTCAAAGACACCGTGAAAAACAAAGTTATTGCTGCGCTCGATACGGAAAATATCTCATATCTCAAAAACTACACAACATATCTTATTCAAATCTATTTTCCTTCAAAGTTCTACTAGCTTAATTTTGTTCAGAATTTTACGCCCGTTAGCTAAAAAGTTAGACACACAATTTTTAAAACTTAAGAAATGCATATCTCACCAACTATTGACTTAAATAAAAAAGAATCGTGGAACACCTATATCATTAGCCTATCTAACGATATCTAAAACCTATTTAACGATACCCCGCACGCCTTTGTGCAATGGATTTTTTTTCGTCACTACGTGTGGAGAGTGCCACTCCTAATTTTTTTTATAATTCCTCTATTTCATCCTATAGCGGGTCGTAGAAGATACCCACCATCCAAATTTCATCTATATAATGCCAATAGTTTCCGAGTAAAAGGCTGTGTATCCTTATACTTTTTTTCCATGTTTACCATTTGCCTAAGGAACCCTAAAAAAGGACGAGTTGAAGACTGTCTAACGTCTAAAGTCAGACTGAATTAGGTTTAGGATTTGCTGTGAAAGAGTTACGCCAAAAGGTTTGCTCTAAAAGAAATTTATAAGATGATGTTAAACGTCGTACGATTATAAGCATTTCAAAGAAAATATTTTGTTTTGTAAATGAATTATGAGATTTAAATGAATCTCATTAGAAAGAAGATTTCATTTTTCGGATAGGTCCGAAAAATGTATCTTGAACAAACTATATAAGGCAGGTTATAAAAAAACTCACAATAGATTCAGTTATTAAGAATAAATAAAAGGATTATCAAACACTCATAGAAACAATTATGGATGTATAGGAACTTTGAACACGACAAGTCATAAAAAAACTCACTTTAGTTGTTAAGAATAAATAAAAAGATTATCAAATTCTCAGAGAAGTTAATTATGGACATATAGATCCTTGAAACATGTGAAATCGTGAACGTTTCTGAAACTGACCTTAAAAAACTTTCAAGCATGTAACGCCCTAGATATTGTTAATGCTATAGTAGGAAATGGAGGAAACTGATAGTGGTTCTAGAAAAGCAATTTCAAATCCATTATTTAAGTGAAACCGACAAAAAATAAATACAGCAACGTAGCTTAACATTACCTTAACTACGAATATTTAACACCACAAACAAATATGTAAATAATATAACTATCACAAAACTATACAAATAAGTAACCATTAATGTCTTCCCGAACAAACGGATCGAACTTAGATGTAATAAAAGAAAACAAATCTGTAAATAATATAACTATTACAAAACTATACATATAAGTAACCATTAATGTCTTCCCAAACAAACGGATCGAACTTAGATGTAATAAAATAAAACAAATATGTAAAGAATATAACTATTACAAAACTATACATATAAGTAACCATTAATGTCTTCCCAAACAAACGGATCGAACTTAGATGTAATAAAATAAAACAAATATGTAAAGAATATAACTATTACAAAACTATACATATAAGTAACCATTAATGTCTTCCCAAACAAACGGATCGAACTTAGATGTAATAAAATAAAACAAATATGTAAAGAATATAACTATTACAAAACTATACATATAAGTAACCATTAATGTCTTCCCAAACAAACGGATCGAACTTAGATGTAATAAAATAAAACAAATATGTAAAGAATATAACTATTACAAAACTATACAAATAAGTAACCATTAATGTCTTCGCAAACAAACGGATCGAACTTACCCCTCCAAACCATAATATCATCCAGTTTTACTCCTTTTCTGAACGATTTTTCCAAAAAGCACTTTCAAAAATCTCAACCAGCACACTTTATACGTAAATGAATGATAGGAATATAATAATTATCCGAAACCAAACATTTTTACTTTTGCAGAAATATACTCGGAACTTGGTACGGACTTATATATCACTATTAAAAACAAACGATACTGAAAATTAAATTTGAAATAATTAATATTTTAAAAGTAACTCAATTTTATTTGTCGTCTAACGTTCCATTTGTAATTATTTATATTAGAAATTGTTTCCGACGAACGTATTTTGAAAAAAGGTGGTAATTATATCGTGCGTTAAAGCGCGCGCACGATTTAACACTGTGGTAGTGAGCGACGAGCGAGCCTCGCGAATCGTAGCTTGCGAAAGAGCCTTCTTCGCGGTGGAGCCGAAAAATGGAGACAAAAATGAAATTCAGCCAGCAATTTATTTTCGTTTTTAAAATGAAGTTAAGCCGGATTTCTAGTAGGATGATTGCCTGACTAAAAAGCGTTAAAAGTTTCGATTACCTTTATCCTAAATAAAATTAGGTTATCAAAAATGTTTTGTGCTTCAAATCGACTCGAGAAATATATTTTCGTTTCAAAATTATGATTTCAAATTAGATCGAAAATAAAATTTTGCTAAACAGTAAACTAATTGTATTAAAAAACAAAACAATTACAAATGTTGTTTGTTCCGCTCTAGCAACAATAGTGAATGACTGATTTAACATTTTAAATCTATTTTAATATAATTATTATAAAAACAACGTAACTTTAATGAAGTTCACTTGTTTAATTAACTCTGGATAAATATTTCACTTTTAAGTAAGTCTTTAGGAATATTCCACTGCAATATTCTGGACTAAGTCTTAAACGCCATTGTCAGCAAATATATATAAGTAGTAGCTTTCACTCGTCATTATCAGCGAATTATAACTTCAAAAGTAATCATTTGTACCATTCAAGTTTCGTAATCGCGGTATTAGAAAACCTTTTGTTAAAGAACTCACAGGATCGATTTTATTAATTCTGTTTTTAACTGTAATTGAACACATAACGTATACGCTAAATTTCTAGTTACTCTTTTACGTTCAAAATTATGTACTATAAAATAACCACATATTCAAAGAAAGAAGTTTGATTACGATATTGAAAACGTTTGGTTGATTGTTCAACCGAAAAGTTTGGAAGACATTATATACCTCATGACATCATCGGCGATTGCGACAGCTGAGTTGCGGGAAGCCAAGTAAGCGACGTGATGCATCAGCCCATATCTTGGGGCATAAATTGAACCGATGAAGCGAGACGGCGGAGACTTGGGCACGATAGATGGGGCATTCCAAATGCTACATACATATGATAACATCACTTCCAAATAGATACATACCGCGGTTTGACTTACAACTGTTTAGTGATTACAGCCAGATGCAGTCTTGACCTTGGAAAAATAGCGGATATTTCAAATAAATTAAATACGTTTAATACGTAGAAATAAGACCACAAATAAAAGGAATTTGCTTTTAATCGACCAGTTACTAATAAACCGTTAAGACACGGTAAAGGTAGCTTCAATCTATTTCTAGAACCATCAATTTCACTACAATCTGGCAATTCACTACAATTTGTTCTAGAATATTTAGGCTAGATAACTGTGTAGCTAAATTGGTCTCTCTCAATTTAATTGTCAGTAATAAGACCTAATAATTCATAATCTCCTATGTTGTATGTGCTGTTTATATAATATATTTTGTTAGTGTTATTAACATGTTAACATATAAAAAGAATGTCATATGTCTGCAATATATATACACGGTGTCGAAGGATAAGTGTCGGACAAAGAAAGATGCTATTCGTTGGCTAAAAAGGAATAAATTGTCGTTGAAATAAAACGTAAAATACGCCCTTTTTCTGATTGAGTGCAACAAAATATTACACATAACTCTTTTTAACACACCCAATCTCAGAGGTAGAGTTAGAATCCCACCCAGAGGTAGAGTGAGAACCGAATGAATTGGCAGCCGAAAAGTTTTGGGTTTGATAATTCTTTGTCACCTATCATTCATAAGTCTTATAGAATTACTTGTGAGGTCTGGTTGGAATTTGTGAACTGCATTCTCTTACTGTACATTATCTTACGATGCCACGATAAGAATTGTCACGATATTACAAACTAATTTAACAAAAATAAAATAAGGAATTTCGGTGTTTTTCAAATCCGAAAAAAGTACGTTATTTCAGTTAGCTGAAAAGCTTCTAATTCCTACTTATATACCACATTTCCAAAAAGCAGCTCAATAGTGAGTTACATTTGTATTTCTTCGAAGAAACATACTGAGTTTTCTTTGTATCCCGTTAAGAACTAATGTAACTTCATATTAGTTCATTATTAATTGTTTCTAATTAAATATTTTTTAACAAATATAATAGTAGTGGTAATTAGGCCATGTGTTAAGTGATTTCACAGTAAAAGCCCGTGGTTTCTAAAGCGGCTAATAGTTTGTTGACTATTCCTTTAAGTTTGAACAGTTATTATAGGTTATTAAGTTTAACCTAGTAACCTAGTTACCTAAAATAAACGTAAATAGTAGTGGGTAAGCATTAATTTACCACAGTTTCTAAAACCAACTGGACATTGGTAATTCTGTCCTCACTGTAATACTTTGGGGGTGTCTGCATATGCATTGCGATTTTTTCTCCCCTGACATTATTCAAAGGTTTGTCAAATGCGTGTGCGTATGTGCGCGAAGGTCGCTTACGAGACGCGACACGCCGCCGCGCGTCGCGCAACGCGCACTCGACCGTCGCGACGCTTGCGACATTTGCGCCCTCACTTCACGCAACTAAGCGTACAGACACATCCATAAATTGTTGTAACCTTCCATAAAGTCTGTATCCTATAATTTAAAGTTGTTTTCGAAATGTAACCTCGGAAATTAGTGCGTTGAGAAATATGGAGGGAAATTAAGAACGAAATTAAACGACGTAACTGAGTACCGAGAAAATTTGACACGATCTTGTTATCACAGTAGCCACACTCAGAGTAGTTTAATTTTATAATCTTTATTCGGATCATAGATTATATACACTTCAATCGAAAAATCGTGTAAATATCTATACAATTCGTTTACCTCTACTACATTACTCTATTAATTAATCAGAATTATCGAGTAGGTGCAACCTTTAGTCAAATATCTTCTTATTTCCTATAATTTGTACCATCTCATCTCTATGATTTAAATATCCTGTAGTTTTTCATCCGACAAGAATACCTTACTTCCTTTTTTCCGGCCTTGTCCATACCTATTAATTAATAGCGGAATTCCATGTTGTGGAAATGGATATGTTTTGTGTATAATCCATAACAAAGACAAAAAGTTGTAGCTTCAGTAGTCAATGGACAAACATGCTACGATCGTGTTTCTAAGCAATAAATTTAAAAGAAAAAATGTTTCGATACAGAGCCATGTTTATCGTATTAACATGAAAACAGTGCAGCAAAAAATAATAAAGTAAAAACGAACGGTCTGGAGTAAAACCACATAGAACTTCCATCGAACTATCATTACATTTTAAATTTAAAGTAAATTTAGTCTTTGATGAAAAAAAATTAAACAGTAGTTTCAACAGTCAATGGACAAACGTGCTACGATCGTGTTTCTAAGCAATAAATTAAAAATAAAATAAATGTTTCGATACAGAGATACAAAATAAAATAAAAACGAGCGGTCTCGAATAAAACCAAATAGAATTTTGCATCAACTAGAATTACATTTTATATTTAAATTTATCGTAAATTTAGTCTTTGATAAAAAAAAATTAAACAGCATAATACTTTTTTTTTGACAACAGCCGATTCAAACTTCTCATGACTGTTATAAAATACAGGTGATTCAGCAAAAACTGGCAAGGGATAAATTCAAATTTTTTCCTTTACCTCCGGAAATACTTTTCCAATTATAACTAAAATTTATCCGTTTCCAATCCAGCTAGCTTTTCTTTAGTTTTCATAGGACACAGGCTTTAAATTCTAGGGATCATAACTCAAGAGCCGAATGGGTTTTTAAGATCAGAAACATATCGTTTAGTGTGTTTCGCTGAGCATTGTTAAATAAGAATGTAAGTAGTAAATTGCATGATTTCTTGAGATATTATAATATTTGAAAGCGAACATATATCTGTATAAACATACATACATAACCACAGACTTCGATATAATTAGTATCTATCTATTGGCATTTCCTTCGAAGACACCCTTCTTCACTTACTTTCATTGGCCCTCTCTTAAATTTTATCATAATACTTTCATCATTTTTAAGAAAATATAAACGCTCTGATACCTCAGATATATCAGACATCAATATGCATAAGTATCAAGCATAGTCTTATTAAAATTATGACATCCGGTGACAGAACATTGGTATTACGTACAACTATCTTAATAATGCCGGTGGCACGACCTTGGTGTCACGTAAAAACTATCGGTCAAGTACAAGTAATAAAACACTTAAGGGGTGACAGATTTAATGAGGAAAAAAGAAAGGATTAAAACCTATTGACATAATGTTTTATCATCTCTCGAGAATCGCTGGCGACAATCGATAGGATCTACGAGAGGCCTATCGGCGTCAGACAGAACAATATTTGTCACACGCACACGTCAAAGAGTTAAGAGCTTGACAAAGTACACAGATACATTTTCGTCGCCATGTGAGCTTTTTGAAATTAAAAAATTAAATAAGAAGAGAATATGGCCGTCCCTCTTTTTCTCCAATCATAATTTTCGCTATGAACTTTAAAATAAAACAGAATACATCTTTCCGCTCAGAGCTAGAGTTAGGGTCGTTCTTTTAAATGAATGAATTGTCAACTAAGAAAAGTTTTGGGTTTGATAATTCTTTGTCCTTCTATCATTCATAATTCTTATAAAATTACTTGTGAGGTCTGGTTGGAATTTGTGAACTGCATTCATTTTCCAGAATACGTTAGCAGTTTCGGGTTATTCAAAACTCACTTTTTCACTCTCGCGACCGACGGAGCGGCGGCGGGCAGCGCGCGTGCCTCAAAGAGAGCGGAAAAACGGCGCCAAGGTTGCGCGTGGAAATCGTCTTCGCCGCGCTCCACCGCCTTATCTTCGCCGCGCTACGACGGACGCCTTCGCCGCACGCGGATTCAGCATTCGAACCTCGGATATTTATTTGTAACGGAAATCGTCTTAAATTTATTTGCCCTGGTTGCTGTTTATTATGTCATTTTATATGTAATTTTTATATATAAAATAGAAATAATATTCTTTTAAAATTCTAGCTGGTATATCCTACTTTCACAATTTGTCTGCTGCGTTGATAGGAGCATAAATAAATTCTTGATTGTGTTTTTAGAATACACTTAATATGGCATGTTAATAAATTAATTATAATTGATATACAAAAAGTGATTTTTGATCATTTCAGCCCATACCGCGCTACGTGATATAATCATAAATTTTTTTCATACTAACTATGTCCTGTAACAAACGACACCTGAACATCTCTCATTTATATCGAAGACCCATAATACTTTACATCTTTCAGTTTTTTTTCAGGCATAGCCGTGAGCCCAAGTGTGCCGCGCTAATCTTAAATTATTTTACATATTTTATATTTACTTTTAAAAATAAAAAAATACAACAAAACAAGAATAAAAATAGATTACCATAAAACATAAGTATAAGCATATTCATAGACATACTCAAATAGATATAATATAAATATCTATTAACTTACGTTCATATACACAATCCTATATACTCCTCTCTTCCATTTCGTTCTTATACCACTGTATGTCTGCCATAACCTGAATTATATCTAAGCTGAACATCAATTCTTTAACGCAAAAATTAAATAAATTTCATACTTTTTTCTTTACGAGATAAAGACACAAATAGATACGTGGTTTAATTCGATTTGACCTAAATATATTTCTGCTAATTATGAGAATCGAATTTTGTTCCAATTAACGTTCGGACGTCACGCCGCAGCGCGCGATTAAAAATAAACGAATGACGTGTCGTCATCGGTTTAATAAGTCGCTTTATCGTGAATATATGAGTTTGTTTTTGTGTGCTGTAAGCGAATAATTGCTCGCATGTCCGTGGAGGTTGCTTATGCAAATATGACGCTTCGCTGGTTGCCGCGTGCTGCCCGACTCGTGTGCTAACTGCCGCGATATTTAAGCGAGTTAAAATGACCATACATTTATATGTGTATGTGTCTGTGTACCAAACATAAATATGTGTATACATACACATATATACAGAGTGTAAAGTTGAATGCGATAAGCTCTTCAAAGTTCCGAATATGACAGAGGAAAGCGTTTGTAAAAATTCTTGGAAATTTCGGATTTATTCACGTGAAAGTTAAAATTTTTTGCAAAATTATTACCATATTTTTCACATTTTTTATACTCATTTTACAAAATATCATTTAATATTATTAATAAAAATGTAAATTTTTGCCTTCAATTCAAGGTTTAGAACAAAACTTTCGTTTTTTTCTATTGTTTAAATCCGTTAGCTAATACGTACTTAACCCTCAAATGGTCAAAAGATTTTTTTTTAATTTCCCAAACGGTCAATTTTCGTTTTATGCAGATTTAAAAAGAAAATGTTTTTACTGTTCTCTTCAGGGTCACAAGGCATACGGCCTTTGACTGCGAGACGCACCGCGGGGACCCGGGTTCGATTCCCGGCCGCTCGTCGAGCGGGGTTGGACCGGTGTTCTGGTTGGATGTAAGAGATTGCTTTTCTAGCAATAAGTCCGCCATATGTATCAATTAAATTCATTAAAGTACATAAATAAATAAATAAATATCAGCGAGAATTTAACTCTCCGCGGCTTTGTCGTATTCAGTTTTATTATCTGAATATAGTATATTTACATACATGTGTGTGTGTATATTTAATGCAATAATAATCATGTCCTAGATTCATTACTACAGACATCCGTTCTTATATATATATATATTTCTTCTTGGAGTTAAATGGCGCAGTGTTTTATGTTTATTTTTGAGATTTTTTTCCCAAACCTTTTGGATAACTTTAATACAAAATATTTGTCTCTCGTATATTGTTTCTTATAATTATTTTTTCTTAATAATATAAAAATCTAAGAAATTCATGTCTCTGATTAGCACTTCCTATCGGGTTTATTTGTCATGTGTTTTCAAAATGATGAATTAAACTTTTAATGAAAAAATGATGAAATAAAAAAAATTAACTTGCACTGAAATAGTTAGAACGGACGTCAGTTTAAAATCTTTTTTATTGTTGACTCAGTTTTAAAGCTTGGACGTCAGCTAAAACGGACGGACGGACGTAAAACGGACACCAGTTAGTTAAAATGTTAATTAAAACGGACGTCAGTTTAAAAGCTTTATTGTTGTTGAATTTAAGTTGACAAAAAGTACTGCGGTTTTTTTGTCCAATTATTTGGAAATTGATCTTTTTCATAAATAATATTTAATTGAGCTATTCTACTATATATGCTATACTACAATACAAGCAATATTTTTTTTCAAAACGACAACATATTTTTTATACACTGGCTCTGATTGGAAAATATATTTTGTCCATTGAGTATAATGTCATCCCAGAATTCGATATAATTTTGGGTAAATGAGAACATTTTCTTTGCTCTATTGCATTCAAATTGTACAGCGCATTGTATCGAATTTGTTTCTTTATAGAATTATTACTCATATTTCGCAGTTAGACTGTGGTAACTTGTAAAATAAATATTTAATATTTGAATTGAAATAATTAATATTTAAAACTTAGTGCATAAGCACGCAACGTCGTCCTTATGTGAACGGTTATGTGACGTATTATCAAAAACGCCACATTTATTATCTAAACCGGGTTGATCATATATGTTAACTGCATGAGTGAATTCTGTAAGTCAATGTAAATCACGTTCCGTACTTTTTTGTGTCGTGCACCATTGACGAATACACGATGACAGCAGCTTACAAAACTTACGTGAATAAAAAATTGTTACACAAATAAGTTAAGTAAGTATTAACTCGACGGATAATTGTTAAATAATATGACAACTGTAACTGAAATTGACTTTGAGATTTAACTGTAGAAGATTGAGCTAACGGCGCCCAGTTAGAGTTATAACAAATGCACTTTGACTTCTAACGTTTACGTATAGCAATAATATATACTTACGCCATTAATTTTTCTTTATGTTTAGTATAACCAAAAAAAATTGGGGAATTCTACACTGATAAGTAGCATTTCACTGATATATTTATCTCAATCTAACTAAGGGCATTACTCAATTAGTTGTTTTGCAAGGCCAGGAATTTGTTCACTATTAACATACATACTGTGAGTTTTGTTCAGTCGAATTTTCAAAAATAGAGATAAAAAATTACCATATAATCTTGACTTTTAACATGTTCTCCAAGCACATTTAAATAAACCTGCACAAAACCAAAGATGCATCTCACCGAAACGCCCATCTACTTATCTAAACGAATATTTTAAGATTGCTCGTTATGTGCCCGGAAAATTTTCAAAAGTGCCAGCTGAAAAGCGGTTTTAGGAACTTTGCAAATACAAAAAAGTGGATTTATTATTGGGAGCTACTATTCTTTCATCAAAATTGTAGACAGGAAGGTCATAAATCTATATTTAAGAGTTTTCCAAGTAGTAAACTAATATTTTCTTTACAGTTACGTCGTAAGTTTTAATATAATCCACCATATTTCAACTGTTTGAGTTTTATCTTCAAATTAACACGATCGAGTGTACAATTTGCACCGTTATCAAAGCCGATTACGAATTACAACCAAGTTACTAATATTTGTAAGTTCCATAGCCGAGCAGCACCTGCAAATATGGAGGGCGGTACTTACCGGTATTGTTGTTGTTGTAGGCGGCATGGTAATGCGCGTGGTGGGCGGGCGGCGTAAGGTAGTCGCTTAATTCGGGCAGACAAACGCTGCTCTCGTACATATCCGGCGGCACATTCGCCAGCAACGAGCGCTCCTTTTCCACGTCTGTCGAAAGAGGAAAAATCTTTTATACCTTTGATTAAAAAAAATAATATGGACAAGTTTACTAAGAGATAGAAACTTTTCGCAATGGGGATGTTCAGAAAAAAGCAATTAATGAGGATAGTTTATGCTTATTTAAAATTAATTCGGATTGGAATTTAGCCTAATTAAAGGATAAGGGAGCAAAGATCACAAAGAAAAAATCTTGTCAAAAATTAAGTTCTATAAATTTATTTTAATTTATTCTGGTTTTGATAAAGCAGGATTATTTTATTTCGTTAATATATCTGTGATGCTAACGTTTTATACTATTCATATGATTTAGATGAGATGATACATTTTAATATAGACTAATGGTCGCCCAGGCATTCGACCGTAATTCTTGAATTTTTAAATATGAATGTTATTGAATTTCTTTATGTGCTTTAACAGTTCACATATCATGACCGGTTGTGCACTCGCTAGTAGGAGAATCTATCAGTGAAAATATCCATAGAATGTTATTCAAAGAGGACGACAAATAGCACTAAAATTCTAAACCAAGTCAAAAAAACATTTACGATCAAAGTTATTTTCCATATATACAATACCTTTTGCGTGTGTATATATATATATATATATATGTATATGTATATATATATATATATATATATATATATATATATATATAACTGGTCTTTTAGACAATTACAGTTATATAAACAGGAAGATAGATAGGCATACATAGAGACATAAATGATAATTTGACAATGTATTAAAGTCGTTCCAAATTAATGCACAATCTAAAATCAAGAAATAGTCTTATAGAAGCAGGATGTACTCCATCTGTCAATACAGACGGTCGCTTTCTCCTACTTTAACAGAAGCGCTTTTTTTAATATGCGCAACAAATACACGAAAATATATCATTTAGCGGTTGTTTAGCGAGTGTTTAATGTCGGAACTATTTTACAAAGATTAAGGAACAATCATTAATTAGATGCCATAAGAAATAAGTGACAGAGAGGACATTGTTAACTTTAGCTTCGATAGATTCCGATTTTGACCAAGTATTTTATGAAATAATATTAAAAACGTAGGAATGTCTTCATTTTATAATAACGAAATAACTTTCCGTTTCATTCAATTTTATATTACAATGACATTGAAGTATTTATAATAATTGTAGCTACAACACGATTTACATGCCATTAACATTGAATGAAGATACAGTGCGCGCTTTAAGAAATGATTCAGAACGACAACATAATATTTTTTCGTTGTTATTAATTTAGAGCTAAATGGTATACCTGTTTCGATAAGAATTACAGTTAAGTTGCTGTAAGAATTACAGTGAACAGTCAAAAAATTACGTGTTAATTACAAATCTATCGGACATTTTTTAATTTACATATATTCAACACAAAAAAAGACCCTCAAAAATTCAGAATTCGCAGGAAAAACTTATACGGGAAAACATACAATTTTAATATATTTTTTTGAGTGTTGTACGCACAAAAGTTTACATCGTGACTTGCAATATTTTTAAGATAATTTTCAACTAATTAAACTATTGAGTAATTATCTAACGAAAATTTATGCATTTCGTAACGGGGCGAAAAACGCAAAATAATTCACCACGATGATAATTTCTTTCGCGAATAGTTTTTATAGTGTCAAATTTATGTAATTTTTCACACAACCATCATCAGATTCATATTCCACATGTTGAATGTCTATAACAAACAAATTATTACAAATCTTTTTTTTTTATTATTTAGTCTGAGACAGCACTAAATATTCAAAAATTCAGAAACTAATTATTTTTTCCTTAATTAAATGTCAATATCACTTTATTAAAATTTTTTTGGTAATTTTGGACATATCGAGGGTCATTTCTATAAAATATATACCAATTCAAATAATGTCCAATAGATTTAACACTTTCCGGAGTGGACCAAAAACACAAATTTGAAAAATGGTTAAATGCCATTACAGTTTCATTTTCGTACCATTTAAAACTTCGTAAGTGATTCTTATTTATAGTCTCCTCCCTTATGGATCGAAAACCTGGACCTTGCATATGAGCAATGCAGATCCATTAAAAAATTTGAAAAGAAAAGTGTGGAGGAAATTTTTTGAACAAATGACAATCATAACGATAATGATACGAGACAACGGAGGCCAATGGAAGAAAAAAAAAACTGAAAAATATAAATAAATTAACATTGTCACAGAAATTAGTGTAAATTGACATTTTTATGACGGAATGTCTAATTGCTTTTTCTCATTAATGACAGAAAACAAAGATATTACGATCCATTTATTTACATTAAAACTTTTATTTTCAAAAGTTGTTTTTCTAAAAAGTTAATTTCGTCTTTTCACTTGTGTTTTTATCGTTTCTACAATTGTATAGCTTATTTTCGCTCAGATAATCAACATTTCTACATTTACTTTGAATTGATCTTAAAAAAAAACAAGCCAAGTGCTTTTCAGATTGCAAATAGAATATGGTTCTATACTTGTCCATACATTTTGAAATTGTTCACCGAGAGTTTAAGTTTGGAATACATTTTGATTGAATATTGTAATGAAATGCTCCAACGAAACTTTTGTTAGAAAAATAAAAAGGGTGTGTGACTTGGTATCTCTCAAAAGAGGTTGCAAATTTCATCGCCTAAGTGTTAGCAGCCATAACAACCTTAAAAGCAGTCCTCCCTCGTTATTGTAAAAAAGAGATTTGGGGAAACCGCAGTTTTACACCGATCCAAGACAACGTTCGTAACGTTGTCTCTTTTTAGCTGCTCTCGATTTTGAGTCAGTTCAAATACTTCATATCTGTTTTCCTCCATAACCAATTTAAAAGTGTTACTCACCCTTCTGTAGTATCTCGAGGTGCTCCCAAAGTATGTCACCCATGAAGGCGGGTGCGCGCGCGACGAACGCCTCGCGACCCATCGCGCAGATGTCCTTGCCGCGAGCTCGCGCGAACTGCGCCAGCGCCACGCCCTCGAGCGAGAACTCGCGCGCTGCCCAGCGCAACCAGTGCGCCACCGCCACCTCGTTCCACTCGCGCGGGTCTGCAGAGGAAGCAGAAATATGTAGGTTCCAAGATGACAGACCAAAGAGTTAGACGAGAGAAAAGCGTCAAAGGATAAATGGTCATTGAAACTCAAACCACGTGAACCTTATTCTATCTGCACGAACCTTGGTTTTAAAGCCGATTATCAACTTTATTAATGCCGATTGTTCAGAGCTTTGAACACAGTAAAGAGGGACCAGAAATTTGAACGATTCAAAGTCCTGAACATGGTTAATAATATTTATATAACAGCTTAAACTTACTACCTCTTTTAATAACTGTAAGGTTTTCAATAACAATTGTCTTATTTTGATATTGATATAAACTTATATTATAACATCTTCCAAAACAATCAGAAATTCCAGCTGCAGTTCGTAAATATTTTAAAAATTGTGCTCTATGATTTTGAATATTTATACTTTTCCAAACGTTATTTATTATCAATCTTGTAATTTTAATACATCAATTTTAATTTTATTACAAAAATCAGCGCACTAAAGTGAATAAAAAAACAAATCCACTAAGAACATTTTATTAGCCTACAGCGGATAGAATAAAGGAACGAAAGATAATTTACGGTCATGGCTATATTGAAGTAAAATTTTTCAGAATGTTAGGTTTCAGATATGAAAGGTTTCAAACAAAGAGATACATCCGAAGACCTGGCAAGCAGATGTGTAATTTTTCAGTGATGAAAAAAGCAAAACATATTGACGAAAATTAGGAAAGGCATTTTTCCATAATGGATAATAAGGTGTGGATGATAATAATGAAAATGATTAATTGGTATTACGGATTCTTGTGAAACAAATAAGTCGATTTCTAAAAAAAAATATTACTTTAATTTGGGCTAAATGAAACATAATTTGTTATACAGTGATGTGAACGGTTTTTTTAGTGTAATAAGTATGTTAAAGGAATGCAAGCAAGTACTGCTTAATCTTATAATCAGTCAATCTATAGAAACTATTGTCTGGAGTCAAATACATGAGACGCAATCTTAGCTAGGTACAGAAATTTCTAGAGTGGCACATAATTTCTGTATTATAAAAAATAGTAAAATAAAATTAATTATTTCGTTATCTGTCCACTACCTGCCAACAGATCATAGTTATGATTTTATCCAGAGATCCACAAAACCGCATCCCTTGAAAATAGTATTACCTACTGGGTAACGAGGTCAACACCACCTCTGCCGGAAATGGGTTAATGTGATGGATTAGCTATTATTATTATTATAATGAGACATTATGATTATTGACACATATTATAATATATATAATATAATAATATATATTATAATAATACATATTATAATGAGACATTATGATTAATGAGACATTATTATTATTATATTATTATTATTATAATGAGACACTACTTAGATGCATGTTTGGCTTTTTTAACATTAAATAAACTAATTATCATGGATTTAAGATGTGACGCACCTCAAGCTGAAAAACGAAATGCTTATAACATCACTCAGATGTTTGTCAGTCGATTTTCTCAGAAATTGTGCGATGTAAAAACTTGAAAATGGTACCGATGATACACATATTTTGCACTAACTTTTTTAAAATACATGAGGGATAGAGTATGCCATATATCGGTTTGGCAACATGCAGGTTTAAACCCACCACATTTTTCCAATGATTTCTGGAATGTTATAGAAGCTTCCAGAATGTTTCTTGTCGAGTATATAAAGAGCGCAGCGTACGAACTTCTGTTCAGTTTGCAACTGAGTAATCGCAGCGAAAAGAATAAATGAAAAATGGAAGTCGAAAAAGAATTTAGAGCGTTCCTGTTTCATGAATTTTCTTTAGGGCGAAATACCGAAACGCAACACACAATATATGCACAACGATGGGTAAAGATCTTATGACATAGACGAGCACTGGTTTCAAAGGTTCAAAGAAGGGAATTTTGATCTACCCGATAAACCTCATCCAAGACCTCTTACAATTGACATAGAAAAATTAAAAAGCCTTATCAAAATAGATCTCAGATTAAGTTCGCATTGTTTGGTAGTTACTTTCATGCACTCATACTGTAGTGGAAAAACAACTCCATACTTTGAGAAAGAAGTGAAAATATTCCGTTTGGCTACCACATCTGTTCTTCAACCTTCCCGTCCTCTTTTAATTCAAAGGAGACAATCTATGTGTGCATGAAGCTACTCGGTCTCATCGTACCAATGAGAGGTTAAAGTAAGTAGTGTGGCTTATGTTTATTTTTCGCTTAAACGCCAGCGCTTGGCTAGTAGCTGGAGAAAAATATGTACATACACCAAAGTTGGACAAAATTATACTTTTGAGTGTATTATGGGGTATAAATTGAGTTATTCATTGGAAATTCCTTCAAGATAACAGTTTAATTACGGCTAAGGTTTATTGTGAACAATTGAGCAAAGTCGTCGCTAAACTTCCTTCAAATCAAACTTAGTTTATTTTTTACATGAAAATGCTCGAGTCTACGTAGAAAAGCAACTGTGTAAAACTGTTTTCACTTGGATGGAGTATGTTTCCAAATCCACAGTACTCTCCAGACCTTTCGCCATCTGTTTTGCTCTCTGTCGAATAATTTACGATCTCCGTCTAATAATTTTAAAAAAATTTAAAGATGAAAGTCACATCAAAATCCAACTTCACCGGTCAAAGGCCCAAAGATTTCTACAAGGACGGAACTTTAGCTCTGCCTATGCGTTGGCGACAAGTGTTAGATACCGACGGTGTTTTTATAATTAACGAATTATTTTATTGACTACACATAAAAAGTTGAAAATTTTGTATCCAGAGATGGCGAGTTTATAAGTTGCTAACGTAATATTTACGGTTTGAAAAATTAATTTCATAAAAATGCTATGTACTCTAAAACGTTTAAAAGTACCTAAATACGCATTCGTAGTGCGACTGCTTGACTGGTTTTCTTTCCTTTTCCTTTAAAGTTAATTAAAAAACAAAAAAACGGAACACATTTTTAATTGTTAGCAATACACTGATTATCTTGCATTTGGGGAAAATTATGATCCTACAGATTTACATTGTCAGATAAATCTGTCCATAAACTTCTGAGTATAGGGGCTTCGGACATAGCGCACGCATTACCACCGGTGCGTCAAACCAGCACCATTTCCGTTCTCTCGCCTGCCTCGCTTCCGGTTTATGTTGGAGCCGGCACGCGCTTCGCCACGCATCAGCGAAACAAGATGGGGTCGCTTTGTCCACTTGCGCGGATTTCAGTTGTAATTAACCACAGCAATAACTGTACATACATTGACAATGTACACCAGTAAAATATAATTACATATTACTCATCAACCATTGCTATGGTTTGACCACAGTTATACACAACTGACAAGAAGTTAGGTGTGAAATAAAGTATTCCATACTGATAACCAATAAACATATTTTGTATGCTGAAAATTAATCCACAAAATAAAAAGACTTGTGAACATAAGATGACAACGGACTAGTTACAGAAACATTCGCGCGACTGGAGAAAATCTGTTTATAAAGAAAAATAAATATGACTTCAAAAGTGGATTGCAAACTTACAAGCGAAAGCGATTTAGAAATAGTGAACATGAAATGTGTAAACTATTTATAAAGGAAGCTAACGAATCCATTATAAAGCACAGCTCTTTTCGAAATATTCAGAAAATAATGATTTTAAAAAATTTTAATTAGTAACATAAAAAGGAACTATTACAAAATTGGAGACGACATCCACAATGTATAAATAGCATACAAATTATTTATAATACAGAATGGGAAACAGAGGTTTGAGTAGATGACTTTTAACTTGTACAGCAAACAATATGTTTGTTCCAAATTTTAATTTTAACAAGTCTATTAGAAGTATCTTGTAAATTTTGAACGCTAATACGGCGTGTATCCGATGGTAGTTACTAGACGTTATCAGCTGCAATATTAAAAAAGTAATTGGGTACTTTAAGAAAATTTAAAACTGTACTTTCTAAGTAACAAAATAATTATATAGTTAAATGAGGGGAAAATCCACTTACTAATATGAAATATAATAAAAAGATAACAAGTAAAATGCCATAAATACATGTAAAAAAATGGTAACGAGATCGCGTCTGTTTTAACTAAACGTTAAGACACTCAACGGGTTTTAATGAAACATGGCTATTTTATACTTTGGAGGCTTGGTCTATGTCTGCAATTGTAATCATGGTGCCATTACTCGGAGGACTATTACACAAAATCCTTCACGACTTGTACATTGAATATTTTTGAACAATTTTGTAACCGGAGCATATAAGGGATCAAACGCCACGCAAAATTTTTTAATGGGATTTCCATTGGAATAATGCTTGGAGTTCAGATTAAAATTAAGGCTACCTTTTGCCTCTATTAGATAATCCTTAAAGAACTTTCTGTCTACATGCCTGTTTTTATGTTTGAGCGTTACATTAAAAATATTGAACAGATTTGAACGGACTTTCATTATGGCACCATAAGAATCAAACCAAGGTCTAAAGTAACTATTATTTCGATCGAATATTCCCTGAGTGACTTGAAATTCAGTTATTATCACTCACGAGGGACGGCAAGGACTAGAAGGTAAAGAAATCATCGATTGAAGTTGCGAGATTCTTACAGCGATTCGATATAAAAATCAAGAGTGGATGATATGCAAACGTTATTACAGGAGAAAAAATTGATACGAGAAAAACGACAAAGAAATTGCTATTTTTATGGTATATTGACAAAATTTAGTAAATAATAAACCATTTTTTGTGCGTTTTATAGTCTGAACGAGCAAAGATATATCCAAGATCAATGTAACCTTATCAATAAGAAACTTTAAATTTACACATTAAACGAAAAAGTGTCGTGTGGCAATTCACAGATCTATTTACCCTTTAGTATTCGTAAAATATCCTTTCCTCGTAGAAAATCGGAAAATCGTAAAATTTTCAAAGATTAATGAAATGTCTGTCTTTGTTTTTTTTTTCTCAAATTCTGAAAGTGTGCGCAGTTAAGACTGTCAATAAGGCTGCAGTTCAAATAAGCGACAACTGCCGATTTATAGAAAAAAACGAAATGAAGTAAAATTATCTTAAAATACTTAAAATTCACATCACTGGAAATGGCAAACTCTTGGGATGGGAATTGGAAACTGGAAAAATAATCATTCTAATTGCATTCATCCATCCCCATTCTGGCCAACGCTCGTTATCGTACTGCCATACTAATGTTATGAAAAGGAAGTCTTGTATGTTTGTTGTTTTTTTCAGGTTTAGTGCAAAATCTTTTCTAATTGATACGAAACTTTCACCATCGACATCTTACAGTATCCACATGGACATAGAATAAATAATATGTTTTTATAATATGTAGATAATAAGCAATAACGATTTAAATGCAGGGCGTCAAAGATTGCTGGTTCCATTTTTGAGCTAAACTTTTGAAAAAAGTAAGCTATTTTAAAATACTATGAAATATGGCAGACGAAATGAAAATTGAAAAAAAACAACAGTATATATTGTTAATTATTACAGATTTTCAGATATGATCCGTTTTCTACGGCAAATTCAAGCCATAGAAATATTTTTAAGTTAAACTAACTACATCAAAATATTTTTTGATAAAATTCTACCTAACAATGAAACCTTAAAAAAGTTCCAATATGTATATGGCTGATATGAGACATTGCTTGCAATAAGCGTTTTTATGATACGAGATTGGCCATACAGTTCTTCACTCGACTAAAGCACAGCAAATGACTAAACTTTTGAGAATACCCTTAATAAATTAAACGTAACCGTAGATAATTAAGTTATCGTATATAAAAGCGATTAATACAAAATGCGGTCGTTAATTCAATTCCTCCTTTTTTGGCTGGACAAACCCGAGACAAGCAAACATTAGGTGATAACAAAAATAAATACATGTCGCATACATCACACACTGGAAATTGTTTTTGAAGTAAAACTTCTTTACGCACGCTTGACTTGGGGAGTAAGCTGGTGAATGCGTGACGAGAGCGTTACGAAAAGTGTGAACGGGCGAGGCGAACGGAAGTTGAGAGGGAGATATAAGTTAGTGAAGACAGAAAGAGAGAGAGTTACGTTTCGTATATTACTGTAGGGACAAGAGAGAGAGGTGCGAGCACACATTTTCTTTCTCTCTTTCTCTCATAGCCTATTGTCTGTATCACACTGTAGAAGCAAGAGAGAGCAGTGTGCGCGCACATTTTCTTTCTCTCTTCCTCTCATAGCCAGTGCATGAAATATACACACATATATATATATATATATATATATATATATATATATGCGAGTTTGCTAGCGTTACGCGAACGGTGATTTTTTTATTATTTTGTAATTATTATTTTGTTCTATACATTAAATATTTTACGTTTAAAGTGAATAAAATTGTAAATTCATTTTAAAGTTCATATTTTGTGAATTTGAAGTTTTACTTCCGTCGTGTTGTCTAAAGCACACTCTTTTTTTTTCGTTGATTTCTTTTATTTTCTTGTTAAAATGGTAACAGTTTTATTTATCGCAACACCAAAGATAAATATGAAGGGATACGGGGACTCCCGCCATAAGATAAATGACATTTTAACGTAACTTTCAGTTAACGCGTTCGGTTTAAAGTAGTGGAGTAACTCGAACATTACGCATTCGGCTGGTCGCGTCGCACACTCGTCGACGGCAGACAACAATTATTGTTATCAATGGATATCAGGTAACTCACTATAAAGCACGAGTTACGACTTACTAACAGGCGTGGAGGCGGCGATGGAATAACGACTTAGACGCATCCTTCAATTTTACCTGACTGTCGACGCCAATGGGGATATTGTAGATACACCTATATCCGTTTCCTTGTTTCGTTTTATAAAGAAGATGTTTATATCAAATTTTCTTTTCAATTACACCTTTGTTCCGAAAGTGACACTAACTAATGGCAGGATATGAATCCCGTAACTTGGCGTAGGTAACAAAGCGTTTCTAAGCATGTCAGTTACATCACATATACACTATTTTTGTAAGTGACATGACATTTATACAAATAATAAGATTTTCACATGGATTAATTAAAGAGAAAACTTTCACAAAGGCAATATTAATCAAAGATAGATCCTATGTTTCACAACTAAATGCCAGCTTTCGTATAATTTTCTCCAAGTTGGTCGGAAGGACTGGTAATAGAGCCGTCGGAATGATGTACGACTGTCCATTTTTCTAAGGATTTTTGGAGAAATAAAAAAAATGAATTTGGAAGGTCTGGCGAAAAGGAAAAATGAATAAGTCTGAACATTTCCCAACATATTTTCAAAGATGGATGGGACCATATATTCTCATGATGGCCACATGACGTCTTTAATGCAATATGAGTTGATACGTGTATTTCAGACATTTCCCGTGAAGTGCTATGTTCAATTTATCCAGATGGTAACTACGTTATTTGTCACGGTCCATAGGATTCAATCCTTTTCCAATTATTTTAATTAATTTTATTCCCATCCTTTAAAATTAAGAGCATGACCTTGGTCGGAAGAGGATCAAGTTCAAAGTAATTTGTTCATTTACATCTGCAATTATAATCTCTTTTCTCGCATTTTCATAGTGAATTATTGATGGAAATTAAATCAGTATAATTAGCTTTGTTCCATTGTTGTGGAAGTGAAATGTTTAGCCGTAATGTAGTTAAATTTATGTAGATAATTTTTGACGCAAAGACTCAATCCGGCTCGGTGTCAATCAAAATTTTCATTTGGTCGACAAGTTTGTCAGTAAGTCTGTGAGTGTAAATTTCGATTTAAAATGGCGGCCGAAGTCGGCGCAGCAGTTTTGTTTATGTAACTTAAATAACTTGCAAGTTAGAAAAACTCGATTGTTTGTGGTTTATCTACTTTGGATCACTTAAATTCAAGTTTCCACTTCAAATTTTTCAATATTTTTTTTCATAAAAGATAACGAGAATATATATAGAAAATTGAGAAATCATTTCAGAATTGAGAAAGATGTCTCGACATTTGATTAATTTGTAGAAATTTGATGAAACGATTTGAATTAAACGGAAGGCGCCCCTAAGCGCAAGAGAATATTTTTCGAATGCTATATGGTAAATACATCTATATAAAATACTACACAACATTTTTCGTGTAATGTACAATTTTAAAGTTTCTCATTGATTAGCAAAATTATATTTATTGCACGTGCAGAACGTAAACGGTCCCGTCCGCGCGTTCGAAACGCGTCCTGGGCGCGATATCGCGAGCGAAGCGTGTACGGTGGGACAATTTACATTTTATGCAAATGTCGCATTGTCGCGCTGGGCCGACACCTAATTATGCCGACGCGCCGCCGCCGGTCGTGCGCGCGGACACCGATACCGACCGCACTCCGACCGCCGCCCGACTCGTCCGAACAGCATAATGACGTCTTTTTCACGACGTTTATCAATATTTTTAGTTAAAGCTCGATGATTTTAAATGTAACGGGATAAATAAGGAGACTGGCACAAGACTATATAGTGTTGGGCCCAAGTGTTGCAAGAACAAAATTACATTATTTTGTAGAAAAATTAAAAATAACAAGCTGTTTAAAATTATTACTTCAGTCATCAGTAAAAACAATTGTTATTGATCATTTTTTTTCGTAATCGTTTCTAAAAAGTTTTTATTTACTTTGTTAGGTTACTTTTTGTGTTAGGCTGTTTTATTGTTATTTATATTTCTTACTAACAATTTTTTATATATTCAAAATATAATATTTGCGCGCTTATGACGATGGGTTTTTTGTTTGTATTATGGTTATAAATTACATTTTATTCCTTGCCCTTTCCTGATTGTTAATCGCTGAACGGTTTGATTTTTTTTCTTTTTAATCTAAAAAGCACCAGTTTTTTTTTCAAAATATATTCTACTTCTGTAACTTTAGGCAGATCCATCTTCACCTGTCTCCTTTTAAAATAAATTATTTTGCACATACTAAAAAGATGGTACCACAAAGGAATATATTTCATCCAATCGAACACTTCATAATTTCTTCATACTATACTTTATAGCGGAAATTCCGCAATGCAGAATAACACTCCACTGAAAGTAGTTCGCAGATTTGTTATTTCACTTTGCGAAGCGAGCGTTAAGTCGTGACACCTGGTGATCTAAAATGATTAAGCGAATACAGAACGTATTGATATTTACTGTGTCACTTTCTCCAGGGTACTACAATGGTACAAATTATCTCGTAAGTAGATTAAAATATTTTTAACCACTTATTAATTCATCGTTATCGTTATATATAAAGTTCAATATGTGTATGTTCTATATAAGATCCTACAATTTTCTACAGATTTCCTTCACCACCTTAAATGCCTATCGGGTGGAAGTTTGAAAAAGATTTGCTTAGTCAGTTCGTATTTCTAAACACACCACGATATTCGATACATAATTTTCTATGTAAACCCTTTCCTGTTATCCCTTATTTTATCTCCTCCAAACTTAAAATTATGTTATGTATTTATAATTTCACGTTTCACCTAAATTTACTTTAGTTACCTTATAATAACTAAACAAAATTCTGTATTGTATAGTCTATAGAACACACAACCAATTATTCCACTCTGTTGCTGTGGTTGAACGGAAGCCTATTGTTTCCGATTAGTAATGGATTCATCGTAGATTCAACGTGCCATAGAGCCATGGAGAGAAGTGCCTTGAAGGTGAAACGAATAGACCAGATAAGACATACAAATATAAAAGTAATAAATGGGTTAGAACACTCTATGAAATAAAAATGGCAATGGGTAGGTTACGTTGCTAGGATCACTTTGCTAGGATGCATGAAACCAACTAGAAAAAAAAATGACAGACCATACACACACTGCGCGAATGAGGTGGTAAAAAGAGTAGGAACAAAGAACTAGACCACTCTCGCAACAGACCGCGAGAGCTGGAAGAAGATGGAGAACGCCTTTATCCAAATGGGGTCCTATCCAAATTTACATATTTTTTAACATTATACTGTAAGTTTACTTTGTGATTACAGAATTAACGGGCTTTCCTATTTTTTTTATCCATTTTTTATTGGATTCATCACACCATACATATATAAACCAGTTTTATTTACAATAATATCGTAATTATAATAATTGAAATATTTAGTTATTTTATATAAATAATTGAAATATTTAGTTTAAAATTTTCAAAATCAAATATGATAAAGCACCATCAGCTCTAGACACGTAGGTTGGAATCGATCCGGCCACTTGATAAATAGTTATTATTGATAACACGATAAATAGCCATCAAGTTATTGGGTTTTCAATATCACTAACCTTTGGTAATCTTGAGCTCCCTCTGCTCCTTCTCCCAAGAGGCGAAGGTGGCCTGGAGCGCCTCCGCCATCTTCTTGTTGGTGCCCGGCGTCAGCGGCGGCACCTGCGTCGGGATGTCTGCAACAATTCAATAGAAAAATATCTTAATTATTGCAAAAATTAACACCACACACAAATGTTATGAACGTGTTTTAATTAAATTGTGTTGCTCCAAAAACTTTAAGATTTAAAATAATGTAATGTACATGTGTATACAATCTGATCGTTTTAAAATGTTGTGTGAAATCTTTTGAAAAATTTCTAGATCATATTAAATAAAAATTTTAGGACTAAAAGTATAACTTTAAATACTTCGTAGATAAATAAGTACACATATGTATACGTAATTCGGTAGAACATGATATTTCTAGCCTTAAGTTTTACAATGACCCTATTCGAGCCCGGAGGATAATATCATTTAGATATTATCATTCTGAAATTTAAATTATGTATCGGTATGGAGATATTAACTTACCTCAGTGTTGATGTCAAATGAAGAAGCATTGTGGACGCCACACCCTGTAAAATCACAGAATTTGTAGGGATTTTTGAGCTTGTTTTAAGCAGACTAAATGTTAGAGTACATTGAACAAAACTTCCTCTTCCAAACCAATAGGTATTTTGTGCAGCAAAATCAAGATTACCCCCATTTTGAGCAAATTAACATTACCGAATTTGTTCATCATTAGTTATTAAGATGAGCTTTGTTAGCTTCTATATTTTAAGTTGGAAGTAGAAGACATACATCGAAAAAATAGTATCGCTAATTGTATCGCAGTTTAAAGTGTGTTCTCTTGATAATCCGACTTTTTGTGTTTCAATCATGCTCCCGATCTAGTAGGTGGACGGATTAGCGGGATTCTAAGTTACCTTGCTATTATGTACTAGAGACCCCTCCCCCATTGTTATTTTATTTTGCTATTTAATTTATTACGGAAAATATTGTTAATATTTTTACGAGGCTTTTTGAATAAAGCTTAGGTTTTTGAAAGAATTCAAATTAATGTATTAATTAACTAATACGATAGCAATAACGAATCACAGAAAACAATGCTTCATAGTAAAACAGTCGCCGAATATTCGAACTCAAGACTTGTTATTTGTCGCCTTTTAAAATCATAGCTTTACAAAAATTTCATTTTTTTTTAAATTACATCTCGAAATATTTAGATGAAAATAATGCTGGTAAATATTAATATTTCCTGAATTCAACTTCCTTGCTAATAGCAATATGATTTCGCTTTTATGCTATAATTCATACTTTTCATAATTCTGCAATATTTTATATACGAGTATATGTTTCATTTGAAATAAGCGCCCTATTGTAAGCTTTATTTATTTATCTACTTTAATGTACCTAATTGATACATATGGCCGACTTATTGCTACCAGAACAATCTCTAACAGCCAACCATAACACCAGTCCAGTCTCGTTCGACGCACGGCCGGGAATCGAACCCGGGTCCCCGCAATGCGCCGCATCGTCAAAGGCTGTAAGCCTTGTGATCAACCCAACACACCGTGGTGAGGAGAGGTTTAGGACAGTATATTGTTAATTAATTTTTATTCGCTAAATAATCATAAGTAAAATTAAAAATAATTTTATTCTCGAAATGATTAGATGCATATGTCGTTAAAGCCGTTTATATCACAATACAAGTGCATTCTATGGCCCTGTCTATAATCAATACATCTGTATATTTAGTCTTTATCTAGTCATAGAAATGGATATTTTTTTAAAGGAGTTTTTCAAAAAATATTTTTACTCAATCTTTTTAACCTCATTATTTTTTGTTTAGATGCTTGGTCAATAGACTGAACAGTGTAAAATTGAAAAAAAAACTTTAAATATCAAATTGCATCGAGCGGATAATATTATCCTATAAGGCGTGGTCGAATCAGAAGTAGGATTTGTGAAAATGGGGCTATAAAAAGAGTGAAGTTCTGCATTTCAGTAAAAGATGCAAGTGAAGTTTTTGGACTATCAGAATAGAATCCTATAGAAGCTCATCTTATAGCTCAATTGTATGGGTGACTATTCATAAAAATTTGCATTATTACTGATTATGTACAAAAACATTGTCACGTAATTTTTTTTAAAAAAATTGTAAATAACAACAATAGATACCGACAACTGATTATTTTTATTACTAGAAGTTAGGTTTTGAAAAAAAAAAAATATATATATATATATATATATATATTGAGAATCTGAAAATAGTCGAAATAAACAAATTTAAATAATAAGTATTTTTTATTCATTTCTCATATATTTACGAGCCTAATAGTTAAATGAAAACAATTCAAAATTCCCTGCAGCAACACCTTTAATTACATTAACACATATACTAAATAATAGACACGCAAGTACATCGGCACTCGCAGAGAACTGGAGCGGATATGGCAATAAACATGTACAGTTGACGACATTAATCAACTGACCGGAAGCAAATTGCGAGCTTCCCGTCCGCGTGTCTTCGACTTTCAAATTAGGAATTAGTTATCCCATGGAGGGAAATCGATTCCGACATCTAATCGAAAATATATTTAGTGTTTTTTGGCATGATAATGATAAAATAAATAATAATAATAATAACGAGGAAAACATGGAGGAAAACATCTATAAAATATAATACATCAGCATATAAAGTTAAACATTTTTTATACTCTTGATTTTATTTTAATTTGAATAGGGTATTTGACTGATGTCGATATTTTTTGTAAAAATGTTTTAAAACTGTAGAGTAGATTTAAAAAAACCTTGTGATTAAAAAAATAATGCATATAACAAACAATTAATGGAAACTTCTAAATAGGAAAAAATGTCAATTTTTTGTACATTAAATTGAAAAAGTTATTATGAATTTAATTTCCACACAAAAAAATGAGAAATTTATAATGTGCAATATATAACTTAAACGCAATATATAACTAGATACTAAACATATTTAATGAACTTCCTTATAATGAATGCTAAATAACTTGCTAGTGACGTCATAAGCCAGTTGTATTTTGTATGGTGCGTTTTCGCGTGAATGAGAAGTCGTTATAACTTTGAATTGAATAGTCCTAGGTGCGATGTATTTATTTTAACCGTTTTTAATAGTATTACTTACAATTAAATGAAACTACGTGATGTAGTATTATTTCTACTATCTTTAATTTCTTTACCACTATTAGCAAAGATATCTTTGCTAATATCCCACCTGAAGATGTTGTAATACAACGAAACCTAGGTCGTGGTAAAGAAATTAAAGAAAGTAGAAATAATACTACATCACGTAGTTTCATTTAATTGTGAATAATTAATTTCTACAAAATTAACGCCAAATATATTCAATATTATTACTTATTATATTCTAGTAAGAAAAAAAATATAGTCAAATATTCTGTTGTTACAATTATTACTAAAGAAATTCTGAATGTATTTCGAGTATAAACAAGAAAAGAGTACGGCACGTCTATATATGTTATATCATCGCGAATTATAAATGGAGATACATTTCATTTAAATTTAAATCGTCACAAATGATTCATAGCACTGCATTAGTGGGCAGTGAAAATTCTGCATTTACTTTATTATATTACCTAATAATCTTGATTGATCATAAAAGTATTAATTATTATTGGAATTAATAAATGGTGAAACAAATAAATTGAATTATTATTTATATTTATGATATATTTATTATTATTTGTTATTATTTTGCATAAAATGTACTTACGTAATGCAAAAATTACATCTAAGCGGGAGGTACCGTTCTAGCGACGAATGACAGCTCAATATTGTTAGAAATAATTGTGGAAGATTCCATTAGATGATAATCACCCGAAATTATCTCAAAGTTGCCTGCCTGCTTTGTGCCAAAGAGTACAAAAGAGTATATATATATATATATATATATATATATATATATATATATATATATATATATATATATATACACACACACATATAGTGAACGTATTGGTACAAGAGCAATCTCTACTAGTCAAACATAACTAAAGAATATAAACAATTAGTTTCGGGATAAATTATTTTGTGAATTTTGCAGGGTTGTGCTGCAGAAATTTTTAACACAATGTAAAAAAACAAAAAGAGCTGTTTATTTTTATTCATGTGAAAAATAAACAGCTGTTTGTCTATTATAACATTTGTTATTTTGTATTGCCTCACTAGAATTTTCAGACTCAAGCCTACCTTGCCACTGAATATACAAGGACTTTAGTTCTTGTTACCTGTTATGACGCGTTTTAAATAATTGTATCACGCACATGGTATTGCCCGTACAATAGGCGTGATGAAGAATACCTGCAAAACTAAAGTAGCACTACAGTATTCAAGAAAAGCCGTGACGATCCTTGATTCATTAATGTGGAGTGACGTATTAAAATGCAACCTCTTATACAAACACGCTTCTATTCAGAGGCCGCTAAATTGTTATAATCCAGCGATGCCTCTGCTTCGTTCAGTCAGTCAGGAAAAAGGAAAAGTAGAGAAAGCAGCACGTGGAAGCACCATAAGACCTAGTGTTGACATATTTCACTCATTTTCCATTGACGGAGAGTTTATCTCACGTGCTCGTCTTTTATTTACAATTTTGATTTTAGCGCTCAACTGCGGAAAGGCGTAAAGGAAAGTAATGTTTTTGACTGCTGGGTTGATGAAATATATGTACAATATCCATCATAAAACCTCAAAAGCAGAAAGAATTTTAACAAACAGATATTTAATTCGTTCGTTTTAATGTTACGAGCGATAAAGCCTACAGAGTGATGTTCTGCTTACAGAGTAATATTAGCTATAGAATAATATAAGCTACATTGTAATATTAGCTACAGAGTAATATTAGCTATAGAGTAATATCGGCTAGAGAGTAATATTAGCTACAGAGTAATATTAGCTATAGAGTAATATTAGCTACAGATAATATTGGCTACAGATGGTATTGGCTGCAGTTGATAGATATAATTTTGAAAACAATCAAAATTGCGTAGTTCAGATAATATTGTTAATTTGAAATTTTCAAATGTTTTTCAATTAAATAGTTCAGCTTTTTTTCTAGAAATAGAATGATTTTTTTATAAGTAAAAGGTCATCCCACTCCCTCCACCACCCCTTAAGAATAAGATAGTGAATAAAAGTATGGATATATATTTACATAGTAAGTGAATAATATTTTTTTAATCGTCTTGATAATAAAAATATTGACCACCATTTTTATTGGATTCGTTTGTTTCATGGGTGTTAGGCATAGAAGATTTTTTATTTTTTAATATATCTTTCGCGAATTATTGAATAATATATAAACATATATTATTTCAGAAGAGCTAGATGCTATACACACTGCACAATGCGTAACACGAAATATTTATTTCCGTACATGCGTCGTGTACTCGATATACACTCAACAGGCTTATATAAACAATAAACCCCATTCATGATATTATTATCATTATCTGAATGGCGGCGATCGCGTTCACACGCACGGTTGCGGCCAGTATGCGATTATTCTTTTATTTTTATTTTTTATTTCTTTCATTAAAACAATTTACTCGTCTTTCCCGCCACTTTTCCTATCAGACCGGTTATGGCGCATCACTCTTGAAATGCGCGTGCAAGATGAAAAAACATTCACGCGCCGCGATCTCGTAGGCGGCGTGATTAGCGGCGGCGTTACGGTGGGTTTGTCTGTCTGTCTGTTTTTATCGAATGGTCACAGCGATAGAAGTGCTATAGTTTATGTAGAGCCAAGGTTGTCGTATAATGGTAGATTTGTAATTAATGTTAGACCTCGTGAATTCGGTTTTGGAAAAGTGCCGGCCATTAAACCGGTACCTTGGCTGTACCGAACCATTGACACTTAATAAACTATAACTACTAAATGGTAACATTTCAATTTTGTCAGTTAGCACAACTGGATAGAAATAGGCGTAAATATAATTCATGATTACGAATCTTTGACTTTTTTTATTTCTGCATAACTCGATGTCGCAAAAAGACTCATAATTTGATAATATATAATGATTGATTCGACTTAATTCTAGAGTGCTTACAGAAACTAATTAACGTTGGTATACATAGAAACTGATTAACAATGCGTATACAAATGAATATTTTTTAGACTATTTTATATTTCACTTGAAAATGTCACGATTGGGTCTAACCACTTAAAAGTAATCCTCATTCTCTTTTTTCACTTTTCTACGCATTCTGACGCATTCTAGTACCTATATCTATGATCAGTGTTTTCGATGAAGGCCCCAGCAAAATTTCAAAAATGTCAAAATTCATCTATATAATATAACGCTAATTATAACGTTTGGACTTTCTTCAACATCTTTCCTCAAAGTTATGGAACAGTCTGGCCAACGCAAACTGACGTTCGCAACAATGGTACCCGTCGCTGACGTCACGACGCATTCTGAATTCGAAGGCGACGCGCGCGAACAATGGCGGCGTCCAAGATGGCGATGGGTGCTTTGTTTCGCGCGCTCGTCGTGTCACGCGCTAGACGTGATTTACTTAATAATCGCAATAATGACGGCGGCCGATGGACGGCGGCGCGTCATGATGGTTTGAGGTGGGTGGCTATGTGTAAATTTGCCAAATTGAGCTTAAACTTAAGTTAAATAAATTGACTTTGACTGTTGCACTTTTTTAATGTACTAAGGCTGGGAAAGACTCGAACGATATTGGTTAATCGAGTGAATGACGTTATATTTTATATGCCATATAAATAATTCGACTCAAATATTACGTCATTTATAAGCAACTGTAAATAAATATTTTATTTCTTTTAGCTGACGAGATTTTGCACAGATTAGAAAAAACAACATATTATTCGGACTTTTCAAATATTAACTATATAAATCACGCAGACTTTCTAAATATTATAAAGCAAAGATGAAAGTAAACATTATATTTTTGTAATCAGCGACAGAAAACCTTGAAAATATGGTCCTAATAACGAATAACGAATTTATACGAAAATCACGAATGCTAATGATTCATCAGATTTATAGGATAATATTTTGTAACTATCTGTTAACAATTCTCATCTCATAAGGCCGTTAAAACCACATGAATCAAACATTCGATTGTTTATGTACAACGCGCACCGCAGTCGCTACGTTCTCCGACTAGACAATGGGATGTGAAGATGAAATGTTTTAGACAGATACAGGTCGGAATGCAATTTTAAAATATATCTGGTAAATATTTTTGACAATATTTAAGTTATTTATTGGCAAGTCACACAATGCACACAAATGTTATGAAGACAAAAATTGAGATTACGAAAGATAGAATTTTTAACTTTACATTTTACTCTTCTGTCTTTGGTAAAATATGACAACCAATAAAATATGAGCGTAGAAGATCTTCCGTAGCATATTTTCGAATAAGAAGTAATTCTAGGTTCTTTTGCTAGGTCTAAAAAATATTTGTCTAACAGTTTCTTAAAAATCACTGTCAACGTTTTACAGAACACGCTTCAAATACACTCAGTTTAATGCACATAATCACTTGTACAATTAATAGACACGTTCCTTGTGCGGTGTGTATATATACAAAGTAACGGAATATAATAACATCTAAAAATCACTGTCAAAGTTTTACAGAACACGCTTCAAATATACTCAGTTTGATGCACATAATCATTTATATAATTAATAGACACGTTCCTTGGTCCGGAATGTATATATACAGAGTAAGTAACATAATATACTAACGTCCAAAAATCACTATCAAAGTTTTACAAAACACGCTTTAGATATACTCAGTTTGATGCACAGAATCACTTGTATGATTAATAAACATGTTATATATACAGAAGAAGTAATACAAAATAATAACGTCCATCTTAACAATCAATATTTTCCACGGAAACGCAGATGCGGATCAAAGCTAGTGAACACATTAATTTTATGATGCTGGGCACATTAATTTATGCATTCTGCGAAGAATACATGGATCGACATATTTATTCGAGAAAGCCATCTAATAATTTGGTTTATTAGTAGGTTTTTGTACTTTATTTATTGTTAGCGTATTCCATCTTAATTTTAACGTGAGTAAAAATTACGATGAAATACGCTATAAGTAAAAATGTCCAATTTACTACTTAAAGTTACCCAATAGTATCTGTTTAAAAATCCTCCAAGCGTCATAAATTTAAAATTATCTATCAATTATATTTAACCTCAGCAAATGACCATTAGCTTCTTCAAACAAATTACGCCGCTACCTAATTGGCACGGGGTTAACGCAGCATTAAATCAATCGTCCATTCCCTTATTCGGCAAGCCGAGAGGGACATTCAGAGTTAACGACTTCAGTTATGAATGAACGGCTCCGACATGCCTAAATATACATCACCGGGTGATGAATTAACTATGACATCATGAGTTATCTATATCTTTTTGACAGGCCTCTACCTCAAGTGTAAACATTAGTAATCTTTAGGTGTTAATCTTTAATCGACTTTCTGTATGCGAGTTACAGAGTTAAAGATATAGATTCTAATAATATAAGCTAAAAGAACTTCGACTCTCAGACAATATGAAAATTTGAATAGTTTTATTTTTAATTATATTAATTTTATCGCAATTTTTTCCGAAGAAATGTGTAATAAACTAATAAATCACCTTGACTAAGTAAAGTGTGTTTATTTTTACCGTTAAGATTATAAGTGAGGTGGAAAAATAAAAATACAAGAAAAGACAAAAGAAGAAACGTTACAGAAACGGTATTAAAAAATCATAATGGAGTTCGATAGAAGAAATGAGAACGAAAAATCAAAAAGAACCAAATAAACAAAAGTAATGTTTAAAATACAGTGCAGGAACGGGGATCGCCTTCGGATGAGGAGACATCAACATAGTTAAGGAGTGGAATAGTTAGCCGAGGTTTTTGGCCCGTAAGTGGAATGGATTATACAGAGTGATCAGAAAGAGGCAAATAATAATACGTTCACGATAATTAAACAGAAATAATGGATATCACATTTTTCTCTCCTCGTTTTCAATATTTTTGTTACCCTATTACGGCGAAACTAAAAAGGATTCTAGCAATCTATGAACTTATGTATGCAATTTAATTTCCTCACTGTAACTGAAAACATGAATGTGGATTTATCTAAATAAGTATATTGTTGTAAGAAATCTACTATGATGGGTATCAAATTGCAAGTTTCCAGAAGACGATTTCAAAAATGTAAAATAAATGTAACAAATAAAAAAATTTATTAAAGGCAATTAAATAATAAAGGCAGTGAAATTGGGTGACTGTATTACGATTATGTTTTAATCATATGTTTTGTTAATTTGAACGAGGTTTAGTACCAAAATATCATCTGACGTTTATTATAGCGTTTAAGTAATCGAGTGTTAGTTAGTTCGTACTTTATATTTTCTTCTATTGTTACAAATCCTGATATGCCACCCTTCATTCTCAACATATAATAAATTCTTGTCCCTTATTTTCTTCTTCCATATTCATATTTTAAATATAGTTTTTAATTCACAATTTAGTCGATGAACAACTGGATAGAAAACTCATCTCCTTACCTATAAAATCATATTTTGTTCGAAATCATATATTCGTAAATACATTTTCAATATGCTCGAAAAAAAAACTTCTCACAAATATTCATATTAACGATCTCGTCTCCTTTAAAAACCCACTTCAAATATAAAGAACTGAACTTGCATTTCAAATAAACGTATCCAAAAATAATCGACGAGGCGATCACTGTGGATCCACATATTCACATCGTTACCGCCAACTAACACTTCTATGGTATATCGTAATATAGCAGCAGTTAGCACCAGCTTACTTCCGCTCAGGTTGGTCGGAAGGTCGGCCGGCAGACGGTGACTAGACCGCATAGGTACTTCATTAATAAACAAGCTCACGTGTCTCGGCAACACGTGTTCAGTATATCGAATCAGTTGCACAGTTACGAGAAATGAAGATTTTAATATTTAGTAAATAAAGGAATGTATTAATAATAAATCTTGTAGGATAATCCTCTTCAGTGCTTGGTATGGCATAGTTATAGTTTCCGTGGCTTATTTTAATTTTAAATATTGATGTTTATTTTATTGACAATAGGAGTCTTTAGACAGATATATGTTTATTCCGTGGAGCTATGAAACCATCTTTGATGGAGAAGCCAAAGACTATTACGGTGGGCACCGAAAGTGTTACTTTACACTACGCTATACGAAATACCTACAATTAATTCGATATACACATCATCCTCGTGTACGTATGTACAAATGGAACGATCGGAAAAGAAAAAGCGGATTATATTTTATGCTCCCCGCTAACTTCACTCTGAGCTGCCGACGGGATTTCCATATAAATTATTATCGAGGGCGTCTCCAGTAAGCTTGCTGTATGCCGGCGTGAAGGTCGTATCTCTATGATTTTTGCTACTTTCTCTACTAAAAGTTATTAAAATAAAAATGTTCTGTAATGATAACTGTATTAAACACGGGTACAGTAAATAGAAAGTGTAGTAGTTATTAAGATATGAAAATTGCAGTCCCATCATTTTTTTTCTGAACAAAATGGGCGAATATTTCTTTTAAATAATGTAAGATTAATTTTATCCCTTAAATTCTTTAAAGATTTCTTTCACTTATGTAATTATAGTAATTTAATTAACGCCACAAGAAATCATAATAATGGCGAGTGCTAAAACTTTTATTACATATTGAACAAATAAAAAATAAATTAGTTTGATTAAAGCGAAAATTTGATATTTTGTTATATAGAGATGTTTTCCCTATAGAACAAAAGTAAATTATGTCTGCATTCTAAAATTTCCCTTCGCTTTCCCTAAGCGCTGTGACAGACTCGACAATTTCCCTAGTTTTTGAGCAAAGTTCTCAAGTTTTGCACTCAGTTGTATTTCTAGTCTATAAATAATTAATTAGGGAAAATTTTATCGGAACAAAAGGCTGTCTAGATTTTAATCTGAATTCCAAGCATCATCTCAGTGAAAATTTAATTGCAATTAATGCAGTAGTTATTGTATGATAAGTCCAACGCACATACAAACAAATAAACAGAAGAAAGACAGACAAAAATTTCTTTAGGGAATATTAGATCGAAACAAAAGGTAGTCTAGATTTTAATCTGAATTCCGAGCATCATTTCAGTGAAAATTTCATTGCAATCAATCCAATAGTTATGGCATGATAACTCCAACGCACATACAAACAAATAAACCGAAGAAAGACAGACAAAAAGTTATTTAGGAAGTATTAGATTAAAACAAAAGGCAGTCTAAATTTTAATCTGATTCCATGTATCATCCCACTGTAAGTCTCATTTAAATCGGTCGAGTAGATTTTGTGTAGTAAACACACAGACAGACAGAGATTCTAAAAATATGTTGGCTTCTACCTGATCTCAGACAAGCTAAGAACACAATTTTCATAAAAATTCGCGACGTAAAATGTTACTCCTATTTACGAACAATTTTTTATAACAGCATTGACACACTCTTTGACAAACCAACATACATCAAACCAATCCACATTAACTTTCCTCGCTGCATAGCAACTAAAAATATGGTTCCCGCTTGCACGCCCCGTATAATTCAAATATGGCACCGACATACATTGTCATACGTTTATGATATGAGTGGTAAAACAAAAAGTGAGATGATTTGGAGGCGGCGCGCGGCCAGATGCATTAATACCTGCCGACGGCCGTGCCGCTTGAATTTCAAATCGTGACGGGTCTTAATGCGCCACCGTCGCCTTCCATGGCCTCACATCCACCTAGCTCCGTCATCGGGCGGATGGACGCGCGAGATGTTGAAGTGAGATGACTAGCTGCAGTCAGCGCTCGCGGAATTAAGAGAAAGATTATAAGAGAAAAATGTTTCATTCGCATGTGACGGTGCTGTTAGGTGAAGAAAATGAGTTTTCTTTGTTTTATAGTTTCATAAATCCTTTTTGAAGGTTAAATAAAGAACTCTACTGGCAAGCATGGATTCATACACATTACACAGAAGTAAAACATTGTCAAAAATACAAACGTAAAAAAGATATAAATTTAATTTTGTGCTAAATGATGTTTCTTGAATCTTGTTTAGTATCGCGTGCATTTCCTTACATTTCATCTGGGCAGGAGATATGAAAAAATATTGGTTACTAAATCCATATTACATGCGAAATTAACTGACTGGGCTTTTATTCTGGACAGAATGTTTTGGGTGTTTCAAATCTTGGGGATCGAAATATTAATTCAAAATTGTTTTTACCCACAAAATCATTTTATGTGAAAATACTAAACCTTGACACAATCGATACAAAAGTTTTCTAAAATAACGTAATATGAACATATGGACATATGACTGTACATCAATGAACATATGCACATATGACATTTTCAGCGATACAATTTGTATCGCTGAAAATGACACATAAATGTATTTTGAGTTATATTGATATTTTAAAATGTTAGAAGCAAACAAAATTTTCGTCATAACATAAACAATTAAGTTCAATACATTATGTAATTTGCAATTTCAATTAAATAAATTCAAAACTTTTCTTCATTTCTCATAGACGTTAGTAACCATAAATCCATGGCAATTAATAAACGGACAGACATGCTATGGCTCAAAACCTAATTAATGGTACCATTACATCGAATTGGTCACTTTGCATATATACACATCTAAAAAACAACCGTTAAGTGACCTTGGCGTTTGGAACTCTATTGTAGTTCTAATCGCAGTAGATCATAAATTTCAATTTCTGTCGGAATTAATTTATAAAAAAAATATCTTTTTCTTGTCTGAATGGATTCGCTACCGATGCTCTTCCGAACGAACACACTTGCTGTTAGATTGCTCACAATATTTAAATAATCGGCTTCAAAATAAATAATAACGCTGACGATTAAAGCCCAAACAATCCATCCATTAAATCTTTATCCGTTAACGCAATCTTAAAATTACCTTGCACAATTTAATCCCCTTTCCCTGCTCTTAAATTATCAGTTCCTTTTGTATCATTTTGACGCGCTCTCCTTGGCAGATTCGGAGATCCTACGCGCCCGATCCGTTCACCTTAATTGGCTTTAAATAAACAACCCAGCCTGATCACAATCCGCGAACGCATCTAACGATTTCCTTCATTAAGCTCGAAATTAATTAACTTTATAGCTCTCTAACGCCCGGCTTCTAGGCTGGCTAATTAAGATTTACAATCGGCAGACCGATTGCAAAAAATGCCTCTAAAGATGACAACTATATCGCGCGGCTCGGCCCGGGCAACGTACGCCCGGCGCAGCTCAATTTACGACTTTAATCAATTGCAAATCGACAATATAAAGGCGGCGCGCGATCACCGTAAATCGGCGGTGGACAATCGGCCGCGCGGGTAATTGACGATAATGCGCCGGACCGGCATTCCGGCGACGGCGGGCGTCGCGTCGTTTTTGCGAGGCGCACATTATCGTTGATGAGAGGCTTTTTGTCAGAATCGCTCGTTGTCGGCTCGGCAGTATGAGCTCTTGTTTGCCTATTCAGATTTTACAATTTTTCATTCGTTTCAAGTATTCAATCGAATTTTGTTCTTTCTTTCATTTTTGGTAAGTAAATAAAGGAATAAAATATGTGTACATTTTTTTCATAATTAAAATTATACATCAATTGTTTACAAAACGTTTCTGCAAGCTCTAAGGTATATTTAAATCTTAACGCCTACTGCGCGGCGCGGTGGCGGGCGCGGCGGGCCCGTATTTATCATTAAGATCTAACAAAGTTCTTACACGATAATGTTACATAAAAAAACTGTTAAAGAAAGCTTAGGTACGTATATTATTTAGGAATGAACAATTTTTCACACGAATACACTTACCCAGTTAAAAAGTTATTTTCTTGCAAACACGTTTAATCTATGTTAACACAAACGAAGTTTACAGTAACATAAATTTCTTTGCGAAGTTAATTACCTACATGATTAACCAATAGATAACGTAATCTATACATTTAAATAAATAGTAACGAGTCTGTGATTATGCATACAGCTCCCTAAAAGCACTGGAAGAATTTAAATAAAACCTTACAATTTCATAACCAAGAGGCTTAGTTAACGTTTACAGAACTAATCACGCTATTCCTTATTGGGTTGATCGGTTAATTATTAGATTACTTCTTAATTTATTTAACAGCGACATCTTTTCATTTTATAACCAACCATTGTTATTATAGTTTTATAATTCTCCGCTAGATATCAATATTTGTTTAATTTTTTATATATATTTTAATTTCGTTAAGAATTTTTGTGTATATATTAGTAACTATAATATGATCACTATCTATCTAGGGTACCCAATTCTGAGCACTACAGAGGGAGAAAATATGAAGATCTAGAAATTTTAACACTAGAATTTTTCCAGGGCGAAAAGCAGGTAGAATTATTAGTAAAGATAAAACAGTTTGTAATAACTTGTTAAAACAATAACGCTATCTTCATTAACAGTGGTATCGGCTTGTCAATAAAATTGACATCTCGTTACATATATATGTATATCAAATGTTATTTTTTGGTACGTATATATATATATATATATATATATATATATATATTATATATATATATATATATATATATATATTAGATTTACTATCGTGGTGAGATCTAATTGTATGCCATATTTCATAGAAACTACAAGTCGCACATGTTTCGGCGGTAGCTGACCTATCAGCTCTATTTAACCGTAATGCAAACACAGATTCTTATGTTGGCATGTAAAAGTGACTTCTTTTTTGGCAAAGGAGTATGGCCAAAATTGCCCCACCGCAGATCGAAATAAATATGATATAAAAAAGCAATACATTTATTAGGAAGTTTTTCAAAACATTAATTTTCGTATAGAACTTCCCAGAAATTAAAATAACAAAAAATTCTTAATCGATTTCCCAGTTCATTTAAATAGTTGCTTGTGCGAAAAAATACAGAGTACTAATTACTAGAAAAAAAAAGCCAGTAATAATTCATCAATCGGCTAAAAAATAATTTAAGATGAAATGTTTGTAATAGTTGTTATGTAAATATTCAGTTTGAAAAGTATTATTATTTGCAAAAAACCTGTATTTATTAAAAATTTTACATTAAAATATCATATTAATTTGTATTTATGGCAACACTAGAGTTACATATGTTAAAATGTTTTGCTTCTACGCTTTGTGGATGTTGTTCTTCTGCATTCTCTGTCTGTCACACAGAGTTTAATGCGTTCTGTCACATAGGCTTAGAAATGGATGTCCACACGTTGCTCACGAAGACCCTGGCGCGAATATGGAATATGATCAGGATCATATTCCAAGATTTTGGTGCTAATTTTGGTATTGACTATGAAACGTATGTCGGAACATAAGACGTTGGTGGTGTTGATTAATTTGAAGAAGAATTAGGAGACATACGTCGGAATTAACAGAGAAGTTCGCTGTTATTCAATTATGGATCACTCCACTGAAAATAAGTAATAAGTCTATCTTGCACGTGATATATTGTAATAAATAATAACAACATGGATTTTTAATTAGTTATCACATGCCAATTAAATATTTTTTATAAACAAAAGCGTTTGCGACTACATAATTTTTTTAAATATAAAATGTGCAGAATTTTTATGCACGTCTGTAGACAGGCTGTCAAAATATTTCCTTATGTTTATGTTGTAGAATCACGAACACGTATGCATATAAACTATTTTTATATCACTATGTTTTTGTAGATTTCCGATAGCGACGTGCTTTTTCATTCCTGTTGAATTTGGCTTGGAATAAAGTACGTGCGGCACAGTCGTAAAGCCAAGAGGCAATATATATTACAGGATTTCCGTCAGCCAATAATAATATTCTAAGAAAAGGACGAATTCAAAGTAAACACATATTACATAAAAAAGGACTAGAGAGGAATTAAAAAAATAAGACACTACAAAAAAGTATATTTTATGTATATTTCAATAGACACACAAAAAGTCTTCAGCAATAATAGAATATTCTTGCAATTGTTTAGTTGCTCGAAGACAGTAAATTCAAGCCCCGTCATGTCTCATACCCACGTCATCATATTTGCACTGGGAAAAATACCAAACCAATTTATATCTACCAGGTCATTTTTTGAATGATGTTTTGTAATTGTTTATAAAAAAGACAAATAAAAAATGTTGATTGAAACATGTCGTTTTATTTTTCCATTTATAGATAAGAGTTTTGAAAGGCAGTCAAAATATTTAATTTTATTTATGTTCTAGAATCACCTGCACATCGTAAAATTATGGGCACATGGAGATGTTCTACATCACATACCTTTTATCGATCTCAAATTACTGTCTACTATGTTATTTCTGTTGGACTTTGGCTTAGAATATCGCAGGTGGAACTTAACAATCAAGTAAATAGCAATTTGTAGGACATTCCATTTTGAGTGTAAATATTAATTTAGGCAACGTACAATTATCCGAGTTTCCCCAACTCACCTAGAATGTACCAATATTGTTTATAAGTAAGGCATAATCTGAAACACGAACGCTCTTGTTACGGGGAACCATGTGAAAACACGGTTCCTATGCTGATAAGTTCCATTAATGATTTCCATCATGATTTTCATCAACCAATAATTTAGCTCTAATAAGGGGAAAAATCAAACTTTATTTACATTCATTGTATATTACAAAACAATTACTCTAATACAAATATTATTGTGATTGTTTAGCTAGTCACAGGACACTAGGCTGTTATACCCAAGTCGTGATCATTGTATGATACCTAATTGAGCTGGGTAAATTATGGAATTAATACAAAATGAAGAAAACTACAGCAATGATTTTCTACGTCTTAATTTTTTAAATATGCACCACGGTTTACGCCTGTGAAAGATATAAAAAGCATATTCACGTTGGAAAAAATTAATATAGAAATACTATGTACCCATCAATGTTTATAAATACAGAACCCTCATTAGGCTGTCTTCCTTGAACAGTGGATATGAGCATTGTTTATTGCACATGGGAATTTTATAAAAACCGGATATGGGAATCCCGGATATGGAAAGCCGGATATGGGAATTTTATATATCACTCGACACGATATCTGTGCAACCCCAACATCGATATCGGTGGGTGCAAAATCCCACACATTTATCTGGTGCACTATTAGATTAGCCAATAAGATCGGCGCTGACATTAACAATGTTGGTTGTATCCATTGCACTCGACCGGAACAAGAGCGGGTGGAATGTGCAAGGTATTTTTTTCGCACCGATATTTTTTTTGTTACTTTTGCAGACGTGATAATTGGTTATTTGACTAAATTTTTTTTATTTCATTAATCATAATTTCAAGTTACAAGCTGATGAAGAGTAAATAAATTTTTAATAATCTTAAAAATTGACCGAGTTATAAAAGTTTAAATTTAACCTTTAGAGAAGAACGGCAATACTGTGTTGTGAGGTCATTTTTAATATTGCACATTATATTCTACAAGACCAAGAGACAGGGATATACCCAACTCTATCCGTATCTTCAAATATAAGTCAAAAACTGGCTTATTTTTCAATCAATTTTTGTATTTTTTTCAAGACTGGTTTTTAATTAACTTATATTTAACAATATTGTACGAAAAATATCAAAATTTAGAATGAGTCAACTACCGTATTATTGAAAATGAGTCGCTTTAAGTATGAAGTAGTGAATTTGATAAAGGTTTTTAAATCGAAACCATGCATATGGATAAAAAAGAAGCATAAGATGTTTTGATATGTATTAATAAGTAATCAAGTTTCTAATCACAAAAAAGTTATTATACTTTTTCGAGAAAGCGACCCATTTTTCAAATAGGATATAGTATATACCTTCTAAACATCTCGCTTCTAAAATCGAACCCAATTCTATATTTTCTGAATACTTCGGGTTTTATGTTTTAAACATAAGAGATAAAGCAAATATAATTTATCTGCAGCTGACATTTCCATAAAGAAAAACACTACGTTCTAGAGCAGGGTTTCCCAACCTTTTTTTTGTTGACGCTCCCCGGACTATAAATTATATTTTCATGCCCCCCCCCCTTTACTTTTTCATGTCCTCCCTTTGATTTATTAAATTAAATAAAAATGGTAACTGAAGTTTGTAAATACACAAACTTACCTTTTAACAGTGAGACACAATAATTGTACACACTCAAACTCAACAAAAAATGTACACCAAAACGTAAAATTTTTCGCAAGTTTGTGCATATATATGTATATATATATATATATATATATATATATATATATATATATATGTGTGTGTGTATATATATATATATATATATATATATATATATATATATATATATATATATCGACATTTATTCCAGGTTCTGGCGATTGTCTTATATTTGCTATTTCACCTACGGTTTTATTGCCTGAGAATAGTTGGTTATTGGTGAGTTTTGTTGACAGTTAAATTTTAAGGTTGTTATTGAACGGATTTAACTGCTTATATATTATTTTGATGAAGTTATTGATGAAAAATATTGGTAGATTCTGAATTTGGAGCATCATCTTTGATAAATGTAAACCATTTCGATTGTGTCCGTTTTGGGGCAAAGGCCTATACGTAAAAAATGGTCAAATCTCCTATCTAAAGTCGAAAAAAATAACATTTTTCTCCTTAACAAATTATTTTAAATTCGAGGAGAACTCGCGCGAGGATTCCGAGATACGTGTAAAGGTTTAAATATTTAACAATACAGAGTATTTCTGTTAAACTATTTATAAATATTAATTTCATTTTTAACCATATAAACATATTGCCTTCACAGGAGTAAAAATGTTATGAATTTTATCATCACTACAGTTTTCTGAAAAATTCTAGGTGAACTTCTAGCAAGTCTATTTTTATATCACTAGTCTATTTTTATATTTTTATATACAACTTTTTATATCGAACTATTTCTGAGAAAAAAGGTTTTGAAATACATAATGAACCTTTAAAAGTTCCGTTCTCTCTTTTTAAGATACGAAAATAAAAAGAACAAAAAAGTAGTTTCGATTTTTCTAAATTATTTTTTCGAAATTTTTAGGATAGTAGAATTTTAGTTTGAAAAATATTATGCCTTAAAGTTAAAGACTGTAATCAAAGGGGAATTACGATTGATATTGTCCTCTGCAAAATACACGATTATGGGTAACTAAACGTTGCATACCGCAAGTGAAGGTATACGGCAGATATAATGATTTTGGCTAAACACCTGCCCATAACAAGTATTAATAAAACGCTAATGATGTTGTTAATTAGAAAAAATAAATCGGATTATTTACGAACTAAACGCAAATAAAGACGTCACGTAATGGATACGCAGAAAGAAGTCAGCGATTTGCTCAATGTTTTATTAAACTTAAATTGATTGTTAAGTTAATGGACAACATTAGAACTAGATCGAAAACAAAATGCAAAGTGGGCAGGTGACACGGAATTTAACGATGTGATCAAAACGTTGATTTCTTGTCAAAATTTTATGCAGCCGGGGATAATTAACTAATAATAAATTTTTTTATCAATTAAAGGAGACATTTTTGCGAGTTGGTAACTGATTTAGTTAATATTTAAAAAAAATCCACTATGCCGTCCATTGGCCTATTGGCTAGCGATAAACATTTTTAAACGAACCATTTCAAAGTTCAATGTCAGATATAATCGTCTTGTAAACAAGGAAACACGATACTTTCTCGTTAAACACTGGTTTTTTATATATTACCATCGTTACGATAATTAAGTTTAATAAAATATAGAATTATTTAAATATTTTAAATGATCTAGATAACCATAAATCATTGGAACCGTCAAAAAGTCACATTGCTAATGAGGAAGTTTTGAAAATTTAAAGGATCTAAGCACAGCAGTCGGCCCACCTGCAGACATAAGCTATTCAAGCATTCACAAAAGTTAATGGATTGTTTAATATTTATTAATTATGTAATGTTGCATATAACCGAAATAATTCTAGGCATCATTTAACATTCCCTCGGTGTCTTTGTTTGTTTTTCAAAAGTTGAACTTGCATACTTCTTAAGCCATATATAACAAAAAACTTAACAATTAGAATTAGAAGAACATTAATTAATGATCGCCCATGAACACCTAGCGATCCCCCAATTGCATCTACGAAAGGGTCAACAGAGTTGAAAGACTTACGTAAGAATATCTGTCCGTATTCGTAGGTCCAATTGCATCTAGGAAAGGGTCAACAGAGTTGAAAGACGCACGTAAGAATATCTATCCGTATTTGTAGGTCCAATTACATCTGGGAAAGGGTTAACAGAGTTGAAAGACGCACGTAAGAATATCTATCCGTATTTGTAGGTCCAATTGTATCTGGAAAAGGGTCAACAGAGTTGAAAGACGCACGTAAGAATGTCTATCAGTATTTGTAGGTCCAATTGCATCTGGGAAAGGGTTAACAGAGTTGAAAGACGCACGTAAGAATATCTATCCGTATTTGTAGGTCCAATTGTATCTGGGAAAGGGTCAACAGAATTGAAGACGCACGAAAGAATATCTATCCGTATTTATAGGTCCAATTGCATCTGGGAAAGGGTCAACAGAGTTGAAAGACACACGTAAGAATATCTATCCGTATTTGTAAGCCCAATTGTATCTGGGAAAGGGTCAACAGAGTGGAAAGACGCACGTAAGAATGTCTATCAGTATTTGTACGTCCAATTGCATCTGGGAAAGGGTTAACAGAATTGAAAGACGCACGTAAAAACATCTATCCGTATTTGTAGGTCCAATTGCATCTGGGAAAGGGTCAACAGAGTTGAAAGACGCACGTAAGAATATCTATCCGTATTTGTAGGTGCAATTGCACCTGGGAAAGGGTCAACAGAGTTGAAAGACGCACGTAAGAATATCTATCCGTATTTGTAGCTCAAATTGCATGTGGGAAATGGTCAATAGAGTTGAAGACGCACGTAAAAATATCTATCCGTATTTGTAGGTCCAACTGTATCTGGGAAAGGGTCAACAGAGTTGAAAGACGCACGTAAGAATGTCTATCCGTATTTGTAGGACCAATTACATCTGGGAAAGGGTCAACAGAGTTGAAGGCGCACGTAAGAATATCTATCCGTATTTGTAGGTCCAATTGCATCTGGGAAAGGGTCAACAGAGTTGAAAGACGCACGTAAGAATATCTATCCGTATTTGTAGGTCCAATTGTATCTGGAAAAGGGTTAACAGAGTTGAAAGACGCACGTAAGAATATCTATCCGTATTTGTAGGTCCAATTGTATCTGGGAAAGTGTCAACAGAATTGAAGACGCACGTAAGAATATCTATCCGTATTTATAGGTCCAATTGCATCTGGGAAAGGGTCAACAGAGTTGAAAGAAGCACGTAAGAATATCTATCCGTATTTGTAGATCCAATTGTATCTGGGAAAGGGTCAACATAGTGGAAAGACGCACGTAAGAATGTCTATCAGTATTTGTAGGTCCAATTGCATCTGGGAAAGGGTTAACAGAGTTCAAAGACGCACGTAAGAATATCTATCCGTATTTGTAGGTCCAATTGCATCTAGGAAAGGGTCGACAGAATTGAAGACGCACGTAAGAATATCTATCCGTATTTGTATGTCCAATTGCATCTGGGAAAGGGTCAATAGAGTTGAAAGACGCACGTAAAAATATCTATCCGTATTTGTAGGTCCAATTGCATCTGGGAAAGGGTCAACAGAGTTGAAAGTCGCACGTAAGAATATCTATCCGTATTTGTAGGTCCAACTGTATCTGGGAAAGGGTCAACAGAGTTGAAAGACGCACGTAAGAATGTCTATCCGTATTTGTAGGTCCAATTGCATCTGGGAAAGGGTCAACAGAGTTGAAGACGCACGTAAGAATATCTATCCGTATTTGTAGGTCTAATTGCATCTGGGGAAGGATCAACAGAGTTGATGACGCACGTAAGAATATCTATCCATATTTGTATCTATCCATATTTGTACTAGTATTTGCCCGCTGGCGGCAAAAGTTGTGCTATGTTTACATACTTCTAAACCTTCAAATCTTCACGTCTGGTGTGAAGCTGGGAGGATTACCTAGAGCCTGATGGATAGCGATGTCACTGTAGTTACTCATATGTTGATATAAATGCATTATTACATTAAAAATTAAAACAAATAATGTCATCTAGTGGAGAATTATAAAACTAGGATTAGGATGGTTGCTTATAAAAGAGAAAGATGTCGCTGTTAGATAATTAAATAGTCATCGATCAATTGCTTAACTCCCCATGAAGAACAGAATGATAGTTTCTGTTGCAGATGTGGACCAAACTTCTAAGATAAAAGAGGTACTAGTTTCATTAAAAGCCCCTTTTGAGTGACGCACGCACAGACACGGTTCCGTTACCTTTTTATTATTACAGATGTCATTAAAATCACGAAATTTACCTATAATTACAAAATACTTCAAGGTAAGAATAATCGCACGAATTTTCTGGTTTTTTAGTTGGATAAAAAAGAAATAGGTACATCCCAAGCTCACTTTCCGCGAGAAACCTAGACCGCATCTCATTTCAGAAAGCCAGCATCTGCATAGCAATAAAACAATTCTGGATCCATCTGTTTGATTCGAATTCAACTATAATAAGAGAAAAACTTGCACAAGCTTATACTTAAACAATAAATAATCGCAATGCGCAAGAACAAAAAGAAACATTGCTACAATTTGCGGGCCCGCGGCGGCAGGTGCGAGCTGTATTTTTCGGTTTTATTTTTCATTGTAACAAAGCCATTCGGGCGAAGCTCTTCTGCCGAGCAGCTTGCGTATGGTAAATGCAAAAAACGATCCAAATAAAAACTTGTAACCGTTTTGGGTATGTGATATGATAATTTCGGTAAGTTATTAGAATAATATAATAGTAGAAGTACGTTCTTCTTTTTATACCAAAATAAAAGAAATTATCGGTTATATTGAGACGTTGATGCACGAAGTGCTAATATTGCAAACAAATTATAATCAGTATTTGTAATTCAATTTTTCAACTGTCCTCTAACATTCATTTAAAGTTATTTTTTTTAACTTGCTGGCAATATGATACAATAAAGTTTATTGAATATATTTGGCGTTAATTTTGTAGAAATTCATTATTCACAATTAAACGAAACTAGATGTAGTATTATTTCTAGTTTTTTAAGTTCTTTACCGCGACCTAGGTTTCTTTGTATTACAACATCTTCAGGTGGGCTATTATATGATAGCAAAGATTCTTTGCTAATAGCCCACCTGAAGAAGTTGTAATACAACCAAACTTAGGTCGTGGTAAAGAACTTAAAGAAAGTAGAAATAATACTACATCACGTAGTTTCATTTAATTGTGAATAAAGTTTATTTTAAAACTCCATGTCTCAAAACCTATGCATAATTTATTTTTCGTTTCAAAATAGTTATATTGCTTTTATAACGAATTTATGTTAAGTTACATATAATTATAAGTTATGTAATACAGTAGAATCTCGTCTTTACAGCTGTAAACTTCTAGGCTTATAAGGTAGAACTAAATAAGAATATCGAAATACCAGGCTGCTGGTTAAATTGGTAAAAAGGCAAGAATATTTTTGGATTCCTTTCGAAAATATAAGACGAAAATAATATTTACACCTTTATTACTGAGAATAATTTATTTTTTAAAACAAAAAAATATTTTCAACATTTTCTGAATATTTAAACATGAAACACAAAATCCGTAAAAAACATTTAGGGTAATCATTGAATTACCTGTATAATCAATTTGTCCTTCTATGAAATAATACCCGTACCTATCACTCAATATTAATGTCGGATAAAGTGTTAATAGCGTCGTTTGATAAACCGCGCCGTAAAAACCGCGCCGATAACCTATAAGACGCTTAACCCTTGCCTTAGTGTCGGAATATTGTATTTAGAGAAAAGAAAAGAAATATTAATTATAATCATTTATTTGGCATTCAGGAACTTGTAAAATCCGACTTAATATACCATTTGGTAACATGTATAAATACAGAAGCAACTACAAAAGTTGTTAATACGATACGAATTTGTGGCGCAACTAACAACTAACTATATCAGTAATTCTGTGTATACTTTAAATTATGTGTGTGAATCGCGGTGATATATATCAGCTTTATATATATTATTATCTTTTTTATAACTAACAATTAACTAGATCAGTAATTCTATGTATACTTTAAATTATGCGTGTGAATCGCGGTGATATATATCAACTTTATATATATATATATTATTATCTTTTTTATAACTGACAACGAACTAGATCAGTAATTCTATGTATACTTTAAATTATGCGTGTGAATCGCGGTGATATATATCAGCTTTATATATATTATTATCTTTTTTATAACTAACAACTAACTAGATCAGTAATTCTATGTATCCTTTAAATTATGCGTTAAATCGCGGTGATATATATTAGCTTTATATATATTATTATCTTTTTTATAACTAACAACTAACTAGATCAGTAATTCTATGTATACTTTAAATTATGCGTGTGAATCGCGCTGATATATATCAGCTTTATATTTATACATGATCCATTTCTATAAATAAATCGAAATTAAGTCGAGTTTTGAGCTAAAATTTAGGAATTATCCAGTCCACTCGCTAATCCAGCTTCAATTAGACCGCGGATTTTCCCGATCCATACCCGATTCAAGTAAAATCCGCAGGATGTGGTCGTTTGTTTACTCCAGCATCGCTACATTTCGAACCTACTATCAGCTCGGAGCGTACACATTAATAAACGCAATAATAATAATCGCCGTCAGTGATGCAATCATACCTAAACTTGTTGCAAGAGCAAATTTATGACATTCGTTACATTTACGAGCGATGCATCCGGCCCGCTCACTTCAGAGCCGCTTCAAAGCTACTGTGTTTGTTTTTTACACTATCATTTGCCGCGACAATATTTCAGCTCCAGTCAGCTATTCGTGTCTGATATAGTTGTTATTAGATACGTTTTAAATGTGCGATAGGTACGCAGACGTTCTAACTCGGCGGCACCTCGCTGCCGTGCTGTATGTAGATTATGATGATAGATTAAAGCGAGAGAAACTATTTACATAAATATAGACTTTCGATGGTGATAAAAAATTATTTTCGTGAAAATGTATGGAAAAAGTGCTGGACGTATTTTCTAATGGTCGTGTTTTTTGACGCGTGTGTTCATTTTCATTATTGCGTCAGCGAGGCATATGAACTGTAAAGCATCTATTTAACTAGCTAGTTAATTATACCGGCTCTAACTGAAGTGGGATAAATGTGATAGAGTACCATATCATTTGATGCTATAGCATATCAATCTCTTTAATAACATATAAATGTTCATCCATGTTGGTCTGCAATAAGAGTCTTTATATTAAGAGCCAAGTGTCAGTCTTTGGGTGCATCTGTAGGTACCGTGCAATAATATACATAGAGGCATTTGAAAACGACAGAAATAAGAATTTTTGGTTATCAATATTAGTACAGTATTTTATCGGCAGAAATTAAATACAAATACGTTATATTACGAGTAAAAATAAGATTCCATTTTTTAAAAATAAAACACTGTGTTATCTATACATTAATACGTGAAGTTAAAACTTTGTACCTTTTTAAGCATATTGTTTGCACGGAGGAGTGTGACATTAGGCATAGTTAAAGTTTATATGGAGAAGGAGTGCAGAAAGCTAAAATTTATATATAACATGTCTATAAATTAATACGTCAAGAGAAAAAATTGTATAACTTTTTAAGCATACTGCGGAGGAGTGTTACATTTGGCATAGTTAAAGTTTATATGGAGGAGTGCGGAGAGTTAAAATTTATATATAATAATGTCTATATATTAACACGTGAAGAGAAAAATTTGTATACCTTTTTAAGGATATTGCTTGCACGGAGGAGTGTGACGGTTGGCATAGTTAAAGTTTATATGGGGAAGGAATGCAGAGAGCTAAAATTTATATATTTCTCTATATTAACACGTAAAGAGAAACATTTGTATACATTTTAAGCATACTGCGGGCACGGAGTTAAATATTTGGCATAGTTAAAGTTTATATAGAGAAGTAGTGCAGAAACCTAAAATTTACATATAATATCCATTGTTTACGTTCATACTGTCAATGTCATACACATAATAATTCTTTTGTCAAACAGTATACTTCATAAGAGTATATAGAACCTTAGTAACATTCAAACTTAAATATTTAATGAATTACGGTCGAACTTCGACCGCTGGACGACCAACAATTTTTATAAATTATTAAAATGTTATACCACACGACATTTAGGTATTATAAATAATTTTAATTGATTATATTACGTATGCTGTACCACGTATGCTGTATATTATATTACGTATGAAGTACCCTCCACGTAAAATGAGAGCAGTGTAACCAAAAGTTTATTAATTTATCACCATATGGCCCTCATAGCATCACGCAAGGTCTATATTAATCGGTAAAATTGAATTTAAAAGATACTTTCCATTGACTCAAAAAGAAAATAGTAGATTGGAGTCAACAAGGAAGTAATTCAATTTGTAATTTATTAGTTTTGACGCGCTTCGCTCGCGTGAAAAAGAGAAAAGTGGTGATGCAAAATATAAAAATAACATTCTTGTGAAAATATTTGATCTTAGCATTGGAAATGAATAGATAGTGTGATATCGTTCATAAACAAGTATAGTTATCTTCAGGATATTGTCTCTCACGTATTGATTTTTTTGATAGAAAAGAAAAGTTCTATTCCGAGATAAAAATCCTACAATACCTTTATTTATATCCATAAGACAGATCAACTCACTTTCGCATTTATAATATTAAAGTTAGGTTTAGTAATAGTTAAGACATCTTACATCACTATGCCCTGTGGCCTAGTGATGTAAGGTATCTTAACTATTATTACGCAGTATGCATTGCCTAATAAACAATAATTAGGCAATGCATATTTACTCTTGCTTTTTTCTATCTTATTAATGAATATTTATGTAGAATTAACAGTTTCTTGGGCAGCGCCGCGCGACTCTCGTGCGAACCGTTCCGGAACACTTGCAGCGCGGTGGGCGATCTCGAAAGTGAATCTTAACGATAATCTCGGCCCCGCTTACTGTGTGACGACGACGCGACGGTCGCGCACGCGCGCAGCCGACGCATGTGTGCCTGCACCGCTGTTACAGTTTTCAGTGCGCTCGAGAGTGAAAATGAGCACGCGGAATCTTCACGAGAGTAACTAGCATGTGATCATTGTTATGAAATCTACGAGTGGTTGTAGACGGCGTTCGCAGACACAGAAGTGTGACTGCGCGTGCCCCGCCGGAGACCAGCGACTACTTCTCGACTATGATTGGAGTGAGAAGTGTGTTATAAAGGAAAAAGGGTAAAAAAAAACAAAAGTCTATATAGAAAATGAAAAAAAATAAGCTCTTTAAGTCGTCAAGCAGACAAATGAGAAATCTTATATTTTTTTATGAAAAGTCAGATTATAATTTTTCATTATAGTTTGTAAATACTATTTCTACAGAGCTTTTCTAAACAGGAAGATGAAGCAAAGTCCAAATTATATCACGTTGTATTCTCTATTTACTGATATAACATAGTGATCTTTGAAACTTAGCGGTCCGACAGTGTCGTCGAAAAAATCCGTATAAAACTCGAAAAGAGCGAAGAAGATAATTCCATTTCGACAATAGAGTGAATATTATGTATATTTTTTAATTAATTGAGGCAATGGCTACAAATAAAAATAAACGGTAATGATTACTTTTTGTTATCGCATCCAAAAAGTTTTTATTAGTTTCTAAAAGTTAGATTGTTATTACTTTTAATCAATAACAACAATTCTTGATACATTGAAAATATAATATATGCGTGTTTATGGAGATACCGTTTTTTCTTTTACATCATGGTTACAAATTGTATTTATTTTTTGCCCCTTTCCTGATTGTTAATCGCTGAATTGTTTTTTCTGATTTTTTATATTGTAATAAGCAACAGCTTTTTTAAAAATGAAATTCTACGAAATAGACCCATTTTTGCCGGACTGGTGCGCTAAGAAGTAAGTCATCGTCTATTACCAAAATATGTATAGGATATGATAAATTCTGTTTTATTTTAAACGTTGGAAAATTGGAGGAGGAAGGGTCCGTCAAAGCCTTCAATTTTGTCGTATTTTACAGCTTAAAATCTATATTTTACATTTTCTACTCCAAATATAATATGTAACTATGTTAATATCTTAAATATTTCACGAAATATTCTGATTGTGACACAAAAGATGAACGGATGAGAAAATAAAGATCAGCAGGAGTTTACACTCTGAAATATTATATGAAAATATTCTTAACAACTTTATAATATTTAAGTATTCACATCAAGCCGTTTTCCCACCGGCAAACGCTGACTACCGATAAACTAAACAGCGTTTCTGAGCGGCCACGGTTAGGGTGCAGACAGTAATGGTGAAATAACCGTCGTTGAGACGAACGCGCGTCACGCTCTGCGAGGTTGCGATGTGTGCCAGTACGGCAGGCCGGGCCTTCGCGCTGGCGAGGAAAGTAAGAGGCGAGACGAGATTGGGATTGCCTTGACCTTGGGCGTCTATTGTTCACCGGCGAGCGAGCCACGGATACGCGAAGACTGTTATAAGAGGTGAATTGGAATAACATTTTTTAAAGGATAAAGGTTCATAAGCATATAGTGTATTTCAAAAAACATGTTTAAAAAACAAAAATAAATTGAAAAAGTTTTGTAAACATCATTGAATATGACAAGAAATCATACAATATTCAAGTGTCGAAGCCACGTTCAACGCAATGCCTATGTGACTGTTAGTTTTTTGTTTACGTTCGAAAATATTAAGTGGGTACTCGGGCTCTAATCACACTTGGAAGATATTTTTTATCGCGCACTTGAGGGCTCAACACAATATTTTTCACTTTTGTATGTATTATAATACTGCAAAATAAAAATTTACAGAAAATATGACAAATACAGCGGGATATTGCGAGAACCATAAAACCATCACGTATTAGGTGGCTTGGTCATCTTTACAGATGTGATGATATTCTTCCTGCCAAAAAAGTGACTTTTTCGAAGATCGAGGGGACTAGGCGAAAAGACGACCGCCAACACGTTGGCTAGATGATATTGAAAATGACCTCCAACTAATGGGAGTCAACCGGTGGAGGACCATCGCGTCAGACAGGGTCAGGTGGAGGAGAATCAGTGAGTCAACAGTTGTTAATTTTTCGTCATTACCGGTGAAGGTAATCTTCAAAATGATAGCTCAATCATTGGTTTTGATGAAGTATTAGGAGAGATATGACGTGCCGACAAAAAACACCTTTGAAAAATAATACATAGAAATTTTTACTACGAGCGCAATCGTGAAACACATAGTTTTTAGCATATATTATGTGTTATAAACAATAAGTGTATTTAACAATGCGAAGAAAAATTGTTCAATATTGAGTTCGTATAAATTAATTTGCGGGAAAATGGTGATTTTTTCCAAAAATAGCCAAATTTATACGTTTCTAGGAATTATTTAATTCTTCACCAATTTTGACAGAACTTTTCTCCTAAACAGATCTTCTTCATTTTTTCAGGATACTTCGATACAGGAGAAAATATTGATTCTTTAAACAAATACATCCGTATATATCATAGTAGCAAAATAACCATATCGAAGCATTTTTGTACAAGATTAGCGTAGTTGAATTTACGTCAAATAATGAAAAATATTTTTTAGATTATCTAACTATTGACACACTTGACACCTCATCTTGCTCTAAACTAGACTGAGCAGTAATAGCAGGACCTTCACATAGCATTAAAGTGTCGGTATTGATCCCTGACAATTCACGGGGCTGTTTTTGGTAGAACTTTAAATACGAAGGGTAGTTAAGTTCTTTAAAACGTTAAAGCTATTTCAAAACATTTTCTATTTCAGGAGGTAGTTAATGTGCAGAAGAAGAAAAAGTTAGCAAAACCTTATAAGTAAAAAAGAAAATTAAATGGGAAGGATCCAACATTCCAAAACACATACTTTTACAACAATCCTTCGCGCATTCGCAATTCCAAATATTCTTCTGATCCGGTGCCGCTGGTCCCGAGGGCGTAAGCTGGTATACTCCAAGGCGCAATCTAAATTTCGAATGTTTAAAGACGATAAATAAAACTAAAACATTCATTAATATCCATCTCGCGGATTCATCTGGCGAGGGAGACTGGGCGCCCGCAGGCTGGACCGCTGCCAATTAATCAGCCATTAGCGCCCGAGAGCCGAGGAAAACTGTTTGTCATTTCTGGAATTGAACGCTCGCCCGCAGACTGAAGGTTCGGTATGCCCGATGCCACTCTCGTGATCGGTGAGACAATTTAGATGTTTTCAGATGTATTTATGCGATTGTAAAAATTTATATTATGAAGAAATGTCTGGCGATGGTCCGACAGTATTAATACTATTTAATGTAAGTACGGAGGCGACTAAAGTGTGTCAGGACAAAACGATTTGGAGTACTTTCCAAGTGATGAATATTAAAATGATTTAATGTCATTTATTTGGCGAAGTGCTTTTGAGAATTTTTTTTACTTTACTTACGAGTATGTTTACATATATGATCAGAATAATCTAGCTGTAATAGCATTGCTTTAGGCAGCTACGAATAATCAAACGGAAAGAAGAATTCTTTATAATCACCCCACTTTTCTTAACTTACTCTATTACTCTAATTTTAATTTGCCCCATAATATAGAATACCGTGAAAATAAGAAATAAATAGAAGATTTAAAACCAGGGTAAAATATGTATTTTTTACCATCAAATATGATGAAAGTTTCACTGCTAGTGAATGAAAATGACACTTTTATTATATTGGACACTTTTAAAGGCTGAGTTTTTTTATAATCATTTTCGGCTTGGCTAAAACTTACACGATCGATAAAGGTATGTTAACTAAATCTTAGGAGGGTTGATTTTCTTTAAGCCTAACTACGTTAAAAATAAATTATTTTATATACCCGTTGATATCATAGTTAAGGGTTGAGTTAGTTAAGTTAAGGGGGTTAGTTAAGGGGGAGCATTATCTCTGCCTTCAGGCGATAAACCCACAACTGATTTTGAAAACTTATTTAGAATTTTATCTAAATATTTTTGGTTAAATTATTATTTGATTTAGTATAATCTTGATTTGAATGTTAAATAATAATTATTGTTATATGTACGAGAACTGTATTGGACATATTTAAAGCTTAAAATTTCACTAGCTTTAGTTCGTGCATTCGCTTGGATTTTCGATTAAGACGACGGGATTAGCATGCAGATTTTGGGCTATCGAGAACGAGTTAATTTAATTAATATACACCATCTATTGACTTGCTGCACCATCTGTGGATAACTTGTAGAGCAATATTTTTATCATTAGATTTAGATCAATAAAACAGAAGTGTCTGTCTGCGAATTTTCAGCTTTAAATGCTTTCCCGTTTGCATATTGCATTAATAAAATTAATCCAATCCAAAAAAAATTGAGTTTCAGTCGGTCTGCTTGTACGAATGGATTTAATCCGAAAACTACTGAAGTCATGACATGAATTTTAAATAGGTGTGAACGAAATTAATTTTACTTATACAAATAGTAAACAATGTTGTTTAAAATATTAAATATATTTGGCGGTAATTTTGTTAAAATTCATTATTCACAAATAAATGAAAGTATGTGATGTAGTATTATTTCTACTTTAAGTTCTTTACCACGACCTAGGTTTCGTTGTATTACATCTTCAGGTGGGCTATTAGCAAATAATGAATTTCTCTACATCACGTAGTTTCATTTAGTTGTAAACAATCTTCACGTAGTTTCATTTAATTGTAAACAATGTTGTTCTTGTTTCATCGTGGTATCTCAAACGGTTCCGAAGTTATAATGATGAAAATGTTTTGTCGAGAATAAAACAAAATCGCTGCCGTACGGATGATGCGCAGCGGCGGGATATGGGAACACGCGGGGCCGGCAGGGGACGGGGGGAGTAAGCGCAAGTCGGTCGGCGAGGGATTTAAACTAAACTAATTATATGAGTCAAATGCGCCCAAACAGAAAAGCATAAAATAAACGCATTAAAATACTGCACTTGTGTTTCGGAATTTCATGCAGACGAAATCGCAAAATACCGCTAGTTGTTAAATAAAAATACCGCGTTTCATTATACATGAATCGTGTTGTTTCCAGATTACAAAAAGGTTAGTTGTTAGTGTTTATTAGCATCATGGACTACGTACCAAGTTTTATGAAAACCTATCTAGCTGTTTATTTATGATTCGAGTAACAAACATCTAAACACACTTCACATTATTAGTAATCAGCGCGGGTGGAGCTGTACGTGACATCATTTGTGTTACATCCTCTAATTACTTCATCACCCCAACTATATAACTACAAAATTTGGTAGCGATTCGATATTTGATTGCTGAGTTATTAAGAAACAAGCAAACAAACAAGTAACACTGGCATATTTACATTATTATCGTCGTCGTTGTGTGTTGGATTGATCACAAGGCATACGACCTTTGACGGCGCAGCGCACCGTGGGGAATCTTATTCGATTCCTGATCGTTCATCAAGCGGGGCTGGACTGGGGACGGGGGTTCTGGTTGGCTATAAGAGACTGCTCTAGTAGCAATATGTCCACCATGTGTATCAATTAGATACTTTAAAGTACATAAATAGATTAATATTTTGAACTTGTATAAAGTGTCACTGGCCAATATCTCCCTACACAATTGCCATATATTGCAGTACTGTTATAAAAAAGCATTAAGCTCATCTAAAGTAAAGTTAGCGTGCAACAAAGCAACGGGCGGCCACCCGCCCTCCGCCGTTCCCAATTTAGCCTCCGCGACTCGCCTGCGTTGCGGGGCATTGTTTTGATGGGGGGTGCTTCACGATTACTAATGTTGCGGCCGGGAATAGAAGGCGGCACGAGTGTCGTGTTGCGCCGCCACTGAGCCGCGTGTTCGCACGTTTTCGCGTCTAAAACTAGAGAAAATTGAGACGTTCGCTGTGGGGGCTTCGACGCGCTTTATTTTAGAAATTATAAATTGTTGTTTAACGGGAATTGTTACATTTACCTCGAGCGCACACCATTTTATATTTACGTCTCCATAAAACTTTCTTTCGTGGCTCCAATACTCCATCTATCTGGATTTATGTCCAATTTATCAATTTATAAACTTTATTGCTAATTCAGGAAGATAAGTAAGAGAGCGGTTGATTTATTGTGAAAAGAGCGATTTACAACATTTTTAAAATTTAAGATCCTAAAAGGATTTTGGAATCAGAGGTCGAATATACCAGGAACATTCCTTTTTAACCAACCATATACTATTTATGTGGATGAGTTACAATCTGGACTAATTAGACTGATTATATATATGGAACTATTTCTCAATTTCAATCTCTTTGTTTGGAGATTCATATATCATTATAAGGTTACATTTAGGCACTAAGTTAATCAAACAGACATCTCTAGGTCTCAAGGGAGCAATTTTTATTGTGTTTGTATTGGTGTCCTTTGCGTACCGGACCGTCTTTGGATTCAAGATAAAGCGACTATTTTTATCCCAGAAAACATGCAGAACGACCCCACGTTTTTTTGACTTCGACACTCTTCTCCTTGCTGAGTGGGCTGAGTGGGTGATATTAGATAAAACTCAAACTTCCTAATCCTCATTGGCTAAAATCTTCTATATGTTTTAGAAGAATCTATATTCCTAGGTAAAAATATGTTTGTATTATAAGTAAACTTACCTTTAGGCTTATTAAAAGCTTTCATCATGGCTTTGATTCCCATCCCTGCGGGTGCCGTCGCCACCTCAATGTACATAGGAGCAACTTGGGGCTCAATTCACAATGCAGCAGTTGACATTCACCGTAAGTCCCAGACAATCAAAACGATAAACACGTCGAAGAAAGAGCAAAATTTCACACAATATTTTTTTATAAATTAACACCGATTTTCAACTAAATCATTCAATATATTTGTTTACGTTAATTAAAATAGTGTATGTTTATTCATCTATTTAATAATAATAATAAATTATTCACTAAATATTTATATTATGTATTATTTCGCAACTTAAATTATTACTTTATAAAAAGATCAATAAATATCACATTTTTTTTTAATTACAAGCTAATCATTAATTAAGTCTTTATATTAAAAATTTTATTACGAACTTATAAAACGCACTTGGGTGTCATGGTTTGTTATTTAATTAACTATTTTGATTGTAAATGTTTACGTTATTAAGTCCACTTCAAAAACATTCCTCACTATTTTTCATTTTCGTTTAGTTTCCGTTTATCTAAGTCACATTGTGGTGTTCGGTTTGGTGGAGTTTCATTTTTTACTCGTTTGTGCTGAATAAAGTTTTTGCAGTCGATTTAGCAACGTCATAATGGCATAGGATACCTAGAACAAGGAATAGGGTTAACACTGCTCGCGTGTCACTGAACAATAATTATGTTCAACAGTATATTATACAACATTATAACAGGCCCATGGAGTATTGCGTCATTAATTAAAATAAAAATCATAATAAAATTTGGTATTTATAACCTACTATTTATAGTTTTTATCAAAATTACTACGCGTTAAAATAATTTTTGTAAGCCTGTTTGTATGTTACCTTGTAACTTTTAAACCAGCTGTCCGACTTTAATGTGTTTCTTATCGAATTATTAAGTTTACTTCGTGGCGTTTACTTCGTAGCATTACGATAATGTTCACTATAAAAATAGCAAAAAGCTTCGTTATTTACTATAAATATCCGATTACGGTAAAAAAACGAGATAAAGTGATTAGAAAAACATGGTACTAATAAAGCGTAAAATTAAAATTTCTCAGAGATAATCTAAATTTCAACAAAAATTGAGTTCTATTTTAAAAATAAGAATTTAGATCAGTGATAAAAATCGCATTTCAAATTTAATCTTTTAGTGTCTATTATTTCTTATTTTTATCACAAAACTTAGCAAATGCAATTTGCCTGCTAGAATGACACACGAAAGACCCATAAGCAACTGCTTTAATTTCAGAACGAAACAGACTGACTAACTCGTATAATCCCGCGGTGCTACATAAGTTTAACACATAGACATATTAAATTTTGCAACCCCACCACAGTTACTATATATAACTCCTTATACATAAATGCTGTTCCCACCGATCGTTTAAAATCCTAGCATAAATCTTCCCTTAGTACTCAACCCCTTTATTAATACATACGACCGGTCCGTAGCCCACCACCTTATTATCAGGCAAGTCGCGTATTTTGTCAGTAGCGTCTCTTTCGAGTTTATTTTCATAAAAGCTCTAAGGAGAAGCTCTCATTTCTTTATTATGTCAAGGGGTGTGTATTCGATATATTACAGGTTTATACTGTATAAGAATCCGAGAAATGTGTATAAGATAATTTCTATTATTACTTCTATATATTTCCAGAAATTTAATACGAAATAAGGAATTGGTTCATTTCAAAACACAAAAAAAAAAAAATTTTATCACTCATTATAACTCGAATATATTGCCATGCATTCTCCATTAATTGATTAGCAAATATGTGAATAAATATTGGGACAGTCATAAATTATCCTATTGCCAGACGTGAAACACTCGTTCGCCCTAATATTTATGTAAAATTGCATATAGGTAACATTAAGCATCGTGGATATAAAGAAAACGTATTGACGTTTTCCCTAATCCGCATATAGCATTTGGTCAATCTATACATATTTTAATATGATAAAAAGGATACATTTATACGGCCATTACGCGTAAACCACTGTTAATAAAACTTTACGGTTTTATAGCTTTAATTAATATCTGCAATAGAAATCATCAAGATTGTTAATAAATTCTATTAGTGCTTAATTAATTTAGAGATTGCTACTCAATTAATTGACAGCGACATCCGTTTATTTTGTAAGCAACCATCGTAAACGTGTAATTTTATGATTTTCTACTAGATGGCGTTATATTTATTTTATTTTTAACATGTGTTTTTAATTTAATAGCGCATTTGTATTTACATATCAGTAATTACAGTACCGTGACTATAAACTAGACCTTAGGGCAAATTCCTGGATGATACAGCCCAGAATAAGAAACTTGGAAGGTTTACAAATGTGTAACATAGCATAACTTTTTCGGAGCGAAGAATGAACAGGATTGATAGTTTTTCATAGTTATTCTTTCTACACAATCACGCCTTCTGTCACCGTAACTGGATAAATAGAATGATGAAGTGCCACTTCGAGCGGGTCTTTCAGAGACTTTCGCCTATTCATGGTTTTTGTAACAATATCTTCTTTTAACACTTAATCAATTTTAAAATTACACCCTGTTCCAACAAATATTTTTATCTTACATCATCAAAAAGTCATCCAGTACTTTTTGTTGATATTTTACAGCCGTTACAGTTGATTGTGTCTATAAAATAAATAAACTTAACGAACTGTGTTCATAAACTCGCTAAGCTATTAAACAAGATGTTGACAGCATCAATAACTCCGAAAGCTACCACGCTCGAGCCTGAATCTAACCTCAATCCTGACCCCGTATTAACCCTCACTGCTCTCAACGTCCGCTTCTATCCGACACATCAATTAAAAGCATCTAAACACAGTAAGACGATAAACAGTGAGCGCACGACGCGGTCCGCGCTGCGACAGAACGAACAGAGGGCGGCCCGGGTTCAAATCTAATAATGCAATTATGACAGGATATGACCGACCTAATTGAAGTAGCTACACGCCCCCGCCTCGTGGGGCGACTCTCAAACTTGCGCCCGTAGTTGAATTAAATTAATTAAACGTTTCGGTTTAAAATGGAAAAAAGTCGACGGTAAATACAATACGGAACGAATTTTGTAAATGAAATTACATGTTTTTCAGTATTTTCCCTTAAGTTTGTAGAAAATTATACCAAGTCTACTAAAATATTCTTATACATCTGCATGATATAGAATTCTACGATAAATCCTTCACTGACTGACAACTACATATGCTTAATTGTTTAAACACATGATTTTGGAAAATCGCATTTACTTTATGGAAGTTAAAGCAATTAGCCTATAGGCAATTCTCCACATCTATTCTCCAATTCTGATGTAATACGTGTTATGCTATTTATTGCTTTATTTACTTTATCTTATCTTTTTTATGAAATTTTACATCCAAATTTGTTATTCTTATGTACAAATTTAGAATCTATGACAGCAATAATTTTATGCTCACTGTACCTGAATATAAAAAATACATCGTTTTAATGTCAATAAATCAGTACATTCCCCACGTTTCGGGGGACTGAAAGAATCGCACCAATAACGCAAACACTTTCCTTGATATTCTAAAAGCACGTTTCTATATTAAATTTCTTTAAATTTTAAATTGGGAAACGTGCTTCTAGAATATTCCTTATGAAAAAGTTGCCTAATATATTTTATAAATATTTTACGGCATTCAATGTTAACCTCAATATTCTAGAAGCACAAATTTAAATTTCAAAATTGAAGCTCTTTATGGAATGGTTGCGTCATAAATCTCATACATATTTTATGGCATTCAGTTGTATCTTGAATATTCTAGAAACAAATATCTAAATTTCAAAAATCGAAAGTCTTCATGAAGCAATAGCCTAGTACATATACGTCAAAAATATTTTGAAGTTTCAATTTTTAAATTAAGAAATATAATTTATATTTAATTTAAAAATTGAAACTATTTAGAAAATGGAGGTGTCGTAAATCTCATAAATACCTTATTACATTCCGTTTTATCCTTAATATTCTAGAAGCACGTTTCTAAATTTAAAAAATCAAAGCTCTTTATGAAATGCTTGCCTTGTATAACTCATAAATATCTCACGGCATTCGCTGTAGATAAACGGCAAATATGAGAGAAATAAAAAAGAGACAAATAAAAAACTTTTACAAAAAATAAAAAATAAAAAGCAGTCACCTGCATTTGTAACTTGGTAACGTTTATTTATATATCTATTATTTTTACTGTGCTTCTACAGTAAAAACCTATGCAATGTTCTACTGATGATTAATTACACCGGACAGAAAAACGACAACACATTTCAATAAACTTATTTTCGTTCATTACGCACTTGCCTTCTGACGTGATGTGATTAGATGGTTGAGCTGTCGAATATTCCGAGAAATTAGAACATTACAATATAATTCGCTGCTCGACGTTGCTAGTATAAACTCATGATAATTCACGTAGCAAGAAGTTATTACGCACAAATATGAAAGTGTTAAAAAATACAGCAATCACATACATTCCTTATATTCCGATGGTTAAATTAAAGTATAATTTAACCATCGGAATATAAGGAATAAAATATCTTCAAAAATACAGCAAATACTATAATTTAATCATCGGAATATAAGGAATACAATATCTCGCCTGTTTTGCAAATGGTGAACAATTAACGTTCACCGGAGAAAATAAATTGGGAATATGAATTAGATTTTATTAAATAAGGGAAGTATAAGGTTTATATACTATAAGGTTTTATGCATAGTTATTGTAAGAACGTTTCCTGTATCCGCTCAACGACTTGTAATTGGTCTTAATTGGTTTCGTTTAGATCCTAAGCGATTAAGTTTAATCTTTTTCAAACTAATAAAATTTACAGCAAACAGTACGACGAGACGTATAATTACGTAACACTAAAGTATAGCATGAAAAATATAAATCTCAGTTGTATTTTTATTAAGGAAGATTTAATAATAAAATCACATTGGATTGCATAACTAGAACCTTTGCTCGCGGCTTTGCTCTCAAATATTTATTTTATTTGGTGGTTTAGCTTTTCTTCAGTAGACTTCAATTCACGTTCCTCGCAAAACCTTTGATCAAAAAAGGTAGTAAAGTTAGATTTTTAGCTACACCTTAACAATTGTCTAAATAAAAATGAATTCAAATAGGTTTAGTTGTTTTTATATGATACTCAAATGAACATGTAAACAGATAAACAAAAAACAGACAGACAGAACATCAGTTTAATAATATTCGAAAGCGATAAAACGTAGCTTAAATTTTAAGTTGAAACTTAGAATTATTCTTGTGAAGCTTCTTGTAATTTCTGGGATATTCGAACAAATAGGCAGACAGACAAGCATTCTTAAAAAATGCGTTTTGGGGTACAAGCAAGCATTCTTAAAAAATACGGTTTTTTAACAATATAGATTCGATTAACTTAAAATACCGTAATAGCTTATCATTTAATCAACCGTCTATTGATATAGTGATATTGCAATTTAAAATGAATTTAAGTTCATTACTTAGTTATTTTACAATTAAGTAGCAAACAAATAGAACAATAGACAGAAAGTAGCACCTATCGATACAACGGTACCTAAAGATTTTTAAACATTTCTTTCTTAATTTCTAAGTAGATGTAACTAAATCGCATTTTCCGAAAATATTATTTTGATAGTTTTTTCCAAAAGCAACATTATAACTTTAATACCATTATATATTTCGTTTATTTTATATACCATTACAGATTTTGTGGTTTAAACAATCTCACATTTCATGAAAGCTTTGGGAACCGGCGCCCAGACGACGGCGGCGAGTCACAGGACCGCATAATTGAGAGCAATGATCCACAATCACGTGAATAGGACCCCTGTAGGGTTGCCCCCATGCGCAGTGATCCCAATAAGTGGGACCTCGAGCGGCTCCAAGCCGAGATCATGGGGGCTCTTGAGGCTCGCGCGTGTGCCTTAAAAAGTGTGTCGTAATGCTTAGGTTGTTTGGGAAAAACAATTTGTTTTAATAAACGATAATGCCCGATGGTTTTTATTGAGTGGTGCTTAATGTAGTAGTTGTATTGTTGTAATCGGGGTCAATTTGAGGCTTAAGGGTCGCGACGAAATGTTGTTATTAATGTAATAAAGTAAACTTATTTTTCATCAACTGCCCCCTTGTTTCATGTATTATTATATCATATCCGGTTACAGAATTTGTTGTTAATATTATAACGTTTTTTGAGTTGGTTTTGATGCTTTGAACTATTGATAGCAAATACAGGCAAATAATATTTAAAATATTGTTACGAAATGAAATGAAAAAAAGTGTGTGGACACAAACACATTTTTCTCATTTCCTTTAAACATATAGTTTTTGTTGAAAGGTAATAACTTGGAAAGATTTAATAAAAAATTAACATATGAGGCAGTGACGTATGTAAGTGGGACTTTTTAAGTACTTTATCTCATATATGTATCTGTTACTTCTAGCTTTCTACATAAACACACCTCTCGAACATTGAATCAAAATATAATCTACGTAGTATGCTCTTCCTTGTTGTAATAGTATATCTCTCCCAACATGCCTTTATATCTTTACCTATGTTTGTTAACCATTGCAATATTAATACATGGTACCCGTATATTGCTGTGACAGTGGTAGAGCGTAAATTAACTTACAACGTTAGTGCTCATTAAACCATAAACTATTAAAGTTTATATGAAATCACCACTAAGTCTTACTCCTTTTAAGAAACATTTATAAAATTCATAAATTTCTTACAATAACCTAGAATTAAATTCTCCCAATGGCAAGCGTGATACTGCCTTTAGGAAAGCAGATGTTAAAACGACTTCAAACGAGCGAATCATAAAGTTAATACACCCAAAAACCACCTGCAAGATACCCAAATCACAGAACAGCATTCGACGCAAGGGCGCGAACCCACGACCTCCGACCGGCGGCGTGATTGCAAGAGCGACACCATCTCAATCAACGTAATTGTCGCCCCCTCCGTGCCGTACGCAGCGCCCATTGAGGCGGGCACACACTAAGCTCAGACAAGGAATTAAGGAACTATTGACCTTATATAGGGTCATCGACGGATCGTACCAGAAAGATTAACCATTTTGCTTGTTGTTCGGGAAACGCTACAGGAAAGCTATGCTCTCAGAAAATTAGTCCCCTAATTCCACTAAGCTTCATTCCGTTTCTCTCTGTCTCTATAACACCATCCACAATGACAATAACTACTCGTATGCATCCCTATTTCTCGTCATCTTCATTGAATTCAGATTCACTAAAATATACGTACATAATCTTTTCTTTTGATACCATTACTTTGTTTATCCTGTAGTTCATTGTCGATCTACCCAATATTAATAAGACGCTGTTTCGTTCTTTACACTTGAATGAATAAAATATCCTCGCCTATAAAATATCGCGAGTCACTCAATGAAAAATTCCTCTGTAACAACAATTTGTTTAAGTTCAAAGCAACAGTATTCGCGAAGAAAGAACTTGTTAGGATATCTCCAGCGTTTGTTACACTACTGGTTTCCAAAAGTAGTTTAAAGGGATAAAACTTTTAATACAACACAATAAAAGTTTGAAAAATATTTGTAATTCAAATTTAAAGAATGTAATACTATTTAATCATTTCATGATATCCTAACTTTTCTTGCGATTCCGCTTGTGAAAAGAAGCTAGTTGTGATGTTTAAAACTTCCACGATTGACGACTGAATTTAAACATATCTCTAAAAAAATCAGATTTTCCTCGGTGTTGCTGCTCGCACATCCATAGCGCTTGGTGTCTATCGGAGTTAAATCATACATCTCACAAATACTAACATAACTCTATAACCTGACTCTGACACTTATATTATTATACATAAAAATATTATTGGATAAATACTTTCTATGATAGTGAAAACCGTATCAAAATCCATCTAGTAAAATTCAAATTAACAGACAGACAGAAAGGCGCTATTCCTGATCGTTAACCTGAATGTGAAATGTGTTGTTGTCCTCTCCGACAACAAAACACATCCGTGAACGACACAACTAGAAATTTCACATTTTAATTCAGTTTCAATATTATTATTCAATTTTAAATTATGGAGTAGAAACAGACCACGTTGTAATTGATCTGCGCTACCCTCTTCTAAACACTTCTTCGAGATATAGATAGATTTAGATAGAGTTAGAGATATATACACTTCACACATATTTTTCTTTTGTTTAATTTTTTATAAGCAATTTTTTTTAAAGAGGGAATTATAGAAAAGTCACGCTAATAAAATAAATACATGTTACACAGCTTATCCTTAAAATTCTTGTTCTTATCGTCTTTTTGAAAGAATAGATAAAATACACAGAAAATGTTTATAAAAATTGCAGACATCATACCCGTCTATAATTTTTACAAACATTTTCTATCCGTTTCGTTGTTTCGGCAGAATTGGTGCGAAGAAAGTTTACTGGTTTCCAATGAAATTTCTTATTTAGAAGGTGAAAAATATCATTTTCAGTCATCGTACCTCATGGCAAAAAAGCCCAAGCTATTATATCCTATTTTCTTAGAAGCCATTCGTTGTAGAACATCTCGACAATATATGTCGTGTGAAGTATGGAAATATGGAAGAGCAAGTTATAAGGATCCCCCTCCCCTTCCTTATTGCAATTTATTAAGCTATTTTTTTTATTTATTCTGAATTTTATGTAGCATTAAAGATAGTGCTGAAAATATGCACAAAAACGTATTTCCGAAACAGCTAAGGTCAAAATTATGAAAAAACTAATAGACCAGATGTATCTAAAGTTTATCGGAAAACTAAAACTATGGTTCTAAATCTGGTAATTTTTGGAAAATTTGTGATATTTTTATACCTGTGAAACGTATAACTGTGAAACGTATAACATGGTAAAAAGTAATAATAATATTCTTAGTTATTTTAATAGAAATACTAAGTAATCATAAATGTTAATGGGTGCTTAAGTGTGTACGGAGACTTCGCAATACTAGTTCCACTTGCACTTAAAACATTATTGATATTCGTTTTGGTACTTTAGACCTTGCTTATTCTCGGCTCCACAACATGAAGTTGAGTATGATACGCAAGTTTTTTAAACTAATTTCTTTAATAATTGCGAGAAAAAGCATAGTTATCATATTCTCGGCATCCGCGTTGCGGGGAGTGGTCGATATTCTACAATAGACGATGTAATGTAAATTGTTCGCGTTCGATATAATCCGTAGCGGTTACCAGTAGCTTAAGCTGGTAAATAATATTCTTACCCAAGGTAATCTCGCTCATTATTATAACGGGCTCGACATAGCTGCACGGTTTGTAACTTTAAAGGGACTAGACGCCCCGCAGTGTGTCGGGAACCCGCAAACAGTAGACAGCGCGACGCGCCTCCCGCGGCTGGTCTAGCTCTCACTCGTCTCGTTAACGAGGCAGCGCGGCTCCAGCCGCTCCCAATGCGGTTGACCCCTGCCACCCGTGTTGGGGACACTTCGATTATTTAATTATAGCGTGTCTGCCGCCGAGATTGGCTCCTGCTTGCGGTAGATAGGCCGCTATTGAGGCAATGAGGGCATAGGCGAAATGTGGAGCGTGAGTATTCGTTGGGATTTAGAGATGTTGTAGGGTAGGAATGAGATCTCGAGAACGTGGTGGGATTTTTATTTTGTCTCATACCAGATGAATCGTCTGTAACTGTTTAATTTCTTTTTTTGTTATTCGTTTATTTAGATCTTTAATATTAACCTAATAAACCGAATCCAATTGTTCAATGTTTATTTGAAAATATATAATCGGAAATAGTAAAGGGGAAATGTCCAGAATTGAATTTTTTTATATTAAATAATAAATAAAAGGAATACACCAAAGTGTGATCTAATATTTTAGTCCTTTTCTATTTCAATTACGATTGTGGCACATGACCCGATGAGGCTATCGCACCACCCCCCTATGAATATGTAAAACATTTCGCAGTATGCAAAAAGGAACCTGCAGGATTTGGCCTCTCAGATACATGGTCAAATGATTTATTATATATTTGTCGCCATGTAGTCGCATGTAGAAATACTGAATTTCTATTACCGAGTAAAAATATTTAGGTTTATCCCACATAAATTTATGTTATTTCTCCTGTGATAAAGTAGCGGACACGTAAGCTTTGAATAATGAACTACGTCCATACCAAGCGTCCATAAGAAATTTCAGGAAATTTCGTGCAGCCATTTAGGCATTATTGAGTAACAAACACCCTAACAACTTTCGTGGTACAAGTATTCCACGCGAGCAAAGCCCATGTGTTACTCCATTACACGAACTATATGCATGCCATTCGGTAGCGATTCATTGCTTGGTTGCAGAGTTATTAAGTTACAAACAAACCCACTATCGTATTCATAATTTTAGTAGGAACAGGGATAAGGATATGACTATTGTTTTGACTTTATTTTATAAAACAATATTTCAAGATACCAGCTGACGAAGAGCGAAAATAATTTTCACAAATCTTAAGAATGAACCGAGTTATGAAAATTAAACTTAACATTCAGACGAGGACAGCAATATCCATTAGTGATATCATTTTCAATATTTTTCACTACGAAAGGTAAATGAGACGTGAAAATATCGCAACTCTACCCTTTCAATTAAATTTAGAAGCGCATAACCTGCTTGTTTTTCATAAATTTTTGTAATTTTTACGATTTCGATTCTCGTTTTTATTTAACCTATTTTTTCATGAAATTTCACTAAAAACAGTAAATTTAAAAATAGGCAAACGCCCTTTGACCTTCAAATTGTTCACATAATGAATAATAAACAACCAAGTGCGATATTATATTTTTCAGACTTAAATTAATATCTGACTGACGCATACTACTTGAGAATTCTGTATGAGATAAATTACCATCTACGCAAAAAATATTTTATATGGTAAAAAAAAAGAAAATAGCAATATCAAATGTTAGCTTTAATTTAAACACGTCTGTAGGCCTCGAGGAAAATACGAAGACTATTATCGTTTATACGTCCTCTCTGATTCGTTCACATTATATGTCTGTAATTTTATATCACTTTCTGAAAATCCAATCTAAGACATACCGTACAGTCTTGCGAGTTTTATCTCACTGCTATTACCAAAAGAAAACATATAATTTAGAGCAAATACATCCATGTCCACTACAATAAAATTCCTCCCTTGCATCAAAAATACACAATGCAAACGACTGTACCTTACATCACATACTCAAATAAGTAACTCTCAGTATAGAACAAAATGCACTGCACTGCCGGCGCGTGTACCATCTAGCTAATCTCTCCGTAGGCTGCGAGATGCTGTGTCGATTCGTCTGGGCGGAGCGCTAACTGATATGACCTTAGGCCCGCGGGATGGCTCAATTAAAACGCAATTAGAGCGACGAACGCGACCGAGCGATCCCGAATGCGGCCGAACACAACAGCGACCGATCCGATTACGTCTGAACACTGCTTTTATTCGCCATGGAAATTACCTACAGTATATAGTGTATTGGTGAGCCGAAATATTTAATGTACGTCTTTATATGAGTTGTGGAAGGTATCAATAATTGAATGTATCAAAACACTTTTGTTTAAGAGATAAAAATTCGGAAGAAGTATCATGTGGTCAAGTATCTAAGCATTAGAATTAAGAAAAATACCTTTATTGGCGGATACACTTATTGGCAAAATTCAACTCGAATTGTATCATAATAATGTAGATAGATATCATAAGAACGAAGAAAAATTAGTTATGTGTCAAAGAAAAAATAGTGAATAAGTTTCAACCTTGAACATTGAAATACGTACGCTTTATACGACTACACTTCGCATCAACACTCGAAGTCGGCATAAACAGTTACTTTTATCTGATACAATTGAGAGTTTCGTTACGGCATTTTCGATTAAAACCAACCGTAACTGGCATCCGGGCTGGTTCAACATTACGTGATACGGGTAGACATGTGTAAATAAAAAATAAAAAACAAAGAACGTTTTCCATATACACAATCCTAAATAACATACTTCTATGCAATAAAAAAAATGTATTAATTGAATAAAATCCCTTTTGGCAACGAATTTACGGTGAGAATTCAGCCGTCGAAGTTCCACAACTACATTTCTGCACATTCTTTTTAATATTAAACGTTTTGTAATTAACAACTTGAAAAACACTGGTTAAACCGGACAACGATTACACTGGGTGAATAGTTAAACGATATATTTATAAAGACATTATGTTACGTTGATTTGCAAAGGAGTGGATAAAGGATACTGTCATGGAAGAATCTAAAATAAATTAATATAATTATATTACGATCGGCATCAATGTAACTGAGATTATAGAAGAGGCGTAGGAATGAGAGGTGTGAGGTTAAGATTGATACAAGAAGTTAAACATGTTTTGATATTTAAGTTGAGATAACCGTCACGTTAACAAGACTAGTGGTAACCACCGAGAGTATATATTGAATATATGGACTATTTCTATATATAATAAGATTATTATTATATATAGAAATAGTCCTGTATATTAAACACATACATATCTATTTATATTATATAAAAAAATTATAGGAGTATTTACTATTGTATTGGAAACATTACAAACTAATCTTGCAAGAAAATAAAGGAAGCTGTTTCTAGTACACCATCAATTTTACATTTCGATAAAAGTCATCATAAAAATTAAACTAGTAACATTCATATTTAAGTATAAATAAAAGCTATGTATCTGTCGAAAACAATTATTTTCTATTTTTTTTTAAATTCTTTTGAATACCATTATATATTAGGCTTATAAATTTCCCAAGGTTTGTAGCAAAACTTATTCCTTTCAAATTGTGACACTCACACCTCCTATTTGCTCTAAATAGTTACACAAACAACTAGAGATCTAATGGTAAACAAACAACAAAGCCTATTCAGAGAATGTCCACGCAAGGCAACGACTTCATATTATGTTCACAATTTTCCCATCGCCATAATGCTAATCAATCGACGATTGTTGTCGATTAGACTTTTAATTTGGGAGCGCCTCGCTGCGCGCACAAAACACACAACCGACCCATCTACAACAATGCTGCAAAGACAACAAGCGACGACACACAATAGCCGTTTACGTCTTTTGATCGAATTCCACGTGAAGGAAACAATGCTAATGTGGTAAACATGAGGCGAGTCGACAAGGGGCAGTGGCGATGCCGAAACACTTTTCATGCGGCGCTGACTCGTGGAATGTTCAATTGGACAGAGTTATAAGCATCGTAACAAAGATATGTGAATATTTGGAAAATGCGAGGTAAATGAACGTTACACAACTATATGGAATGTATAAGCGCGAAACAACGTGCAAGGGTGTACATTATTTGTTTATAAAAACAGTTATAGATTAATGATAAATAAGAGTTCACCCGAATATGTGTATATTAGTGTACACTATTATTAAAGATAATTTTACTTAAACCTATGATAGAATAAACCTTTTGGCCATAAAGCCATAAAGTTCTGGATTTAATACGTATAAATTGGATTGCGAAAATATCAGAAAGTAAAAAAGAAATTATTATGCATTTTTGTGCCGTCTCTTAATAATTCGAATGACCTTATTAAAACATACAAAGGTACATAAATAAAGACTTTATGTCAAGGTATAGAAAAAATATTATTTGAATAATTTTCATAGGTCGAAAATAAACAGAATTTTAACACCAAGGCGTAAGGACGAAATGCTAAGTTTCCTCATCCTGTAAAAAGTTCTATTATATTTTATAAAAGAAAATTTTCGTAATAAAAAGAATAATTATTTAAATTGAATATATTATAATTATACTTTATTTTATGTAAAAACAAATTAGGGTGGTTTTATTTCATAATTCGAAAGGGAAACTTATTCGTCGTTGGTGATTTATCAAAAGCTTCGTATTTAATTTCACTCGGGCTTCTAATGAACTTATACATTTGTTAAAATAGACATTCCCACAATTAGAATGCTATAATTGTATGTCTGCTTATTTGAGCGAATCATAAATCGTGATATTTGAAATTTTACTCTTAATACAAGTTGTCATGTTACAACTTTTCATATTGTTTACATAAATAAACTACTGTCTGATTTTTGTTTAATTTATAACATAGTTTGGTCATAAACTGTGTCTTGCTGGCCTGATAACACTTTTTTTCTAATTATTTATCGATGTTCTACCTACATGTTTAAGCATACTTTAGTTCTACCAAAATATTTTATGCCAATGGCTAATGAAAAAAAATACACAATATGATTTGGCTACCTAACTCAAAATAGGCATAAGCAAAAAATACCTTTATGTCATTTTATTGGGCTGTTATATTTGTACCGAAACTTCAGTCAAAAACTGTAATTCAGTCTACTATATGCCTTCTCGTTGAATAATAATGTTTACGTGAATTAAAATAAAACATATAAACATCTAAAATAAACAAACCCTTATATTATACCTCATTAGAAAAAAATTAATACAAATACATAATGTTTATACATTTAATATTATTATGAATCGATTTTTTTGTAAATTGATATGTGAGTGTGTGTGTGAATATAAACTTAATTCTAATGAAAACCAGAAAAATAATATTGTTTGAAGGGCTCTTATACAGTACCGAGTTATATCGTAATGTAGCTTTGATAGTGTCGTGTCAGTGGTTTTCGGACGTATGGTCAAATTTAGCAATTTATTTCTAACGAAAACAATTAATTCCAATAATTCAGCGAAATAAAGAGCTTCACTGATGCTTCAAACGGTCGGAATTAAGAGCAAGAGTGCTGTTTGTCCATACGGCATCGACGGCGTGTAAGAATCTCGTATCATGCAATCAGATCCGCCGTGAACAAAACAGATCGAGAGAGATGCTGCACGCGCTGAAGGCGTTGGGCGATTACGGGGCCGACTGGCACAGTATATCGGCGGCGCGGCCACGGAACAGCCGTATCTGATTGGTCGGCGCGCCCCGCCCGGCCGCCCACGCCCGCCCGCTAGCTCCCACGCGCACCAGCTTCTTATCTCGGTGCGATACTGGTGCCAGCGACAGTAGGTATAGCTGTGCTAGCGATATTTGACTTCGTTTCGATCCGATTCGATTTGTTGACGCGAGAGAACGATGTATCTTCATTACGTGCATTAACAAAGTAAGTAGTGTTGGCGGTTCGAGTTAAAGCTGAAGTATACTTTATGTTGTATCCTCTTTCTTATGAACCATAAATTAAGAAAATAATTGCCCTTCCTTTTCTGTTACATGAGATATTTCACAATGAAAAAACTGTGAACGAGTTTTAGTAAGATGTCAAGAGTTTATTTTTCAAGTCTCCAAATATATCGTTCGATCTTTTCAGAATAGCAACAAGTGCCTTCTATTTTCTGCAACAACGACAAATTGTGTTAAATGGATGATAAACTCTTAGATTATAAATTTTTATAAATAAATCGTAAAAAAATATTTACCACAAATAAGACAAAATTTATAAGCAGAAGCAGCTGAGAGGCTGTCCGCACAGCCATTAAGAAAAGCTGACAAGAACGGCAAACTAGCGAAAAGACAAGTACCATAAGAAAAGCCCGCAAAAACGGGAACCTAGCGAAAAGTTGAGTACCATATATACTCGTAAGCGAATGGTGGTTACTTCTGTTAGTTAGGTCACAGATAAGGCAGAATAAAAAATAATTTTAATGGTTCTCAACGTCAGCGACGTTAATTGAATAGACAGTAATCACAAATTCACGCGTGTTAAATAAAATTAGATACATTGTGACAGTGGGAAATTAATCCGAAGTCCGGATCTATTATTACGTTTAGTTTAAACACCGTGTCTTTATTGTCGGAAACTGTAATTCATGGAGAAATTATTGAAATCATTTTTAAAGCCTTCTATAAACATCATTAATCCAGATATCACATTATTCAAAAAGGGTTTCTGTTATAATCGTTCTGTTGCGATTCGAAAATGAAAGAATGCATTCTTGTAGACGACTGTGGTACGTCAGCAAAGTAAGCATGCTACCATTCTGCTAACACGATTACCGATTTAAACGAGATATAGCCGATATAAACCGGGCATCGAATCAGTTTTTCAGCATCGAAAAAAACAAAAACACGTTAAACGCCGTTCCGTAACACACATTAATGAACAAAGACTATTAGCAAATTTCCATGTGGTGGATCTCCAGTGGATTCGAAATTTTACGACATCACAGAAATAACTCAGTCTCGTAACTCTTCCCGTACATTCTACGTTCTTACACAACATTATGTGTCTAACCATGTTAGTTATAGGCTGTGGGGCATGGGTTTATATACAGGCTGTTTGTTTTGAGAATTTAGATGCTGGCGATTACGGCATTTAGTACTCGGTATACAACTTAGGGAAAGAGGTAAACATTTATTTTATTTCATTTAAATTCCGAGTTCCATCTGACAAAATTTACCTTATGATGAAAGTTAAGAAATTTATGCATTTTAAGCCATCCTAACGGAAATTGATCGTAAATAGATCAGATTTTTCTATTATCGTCAAGTATTCATCCAAATTGTACTTCTTACTTGAAATATTCAGTTGATCCTACATTTCTGAGTGAATCACGTAGCTCGCTGTATATAACCGCAGCGTTTGAATCTACTGACCTTGATGATGATTACTGGATGATGACTACTGCCTTAATCAATGAGTTTCAAATTTTAATTTCGCTTAACAATGGCTAGATTCCAATGTGTTTACAATTCGGACTATCACTCCACACTGGAAGCAAACTTCACTTGAGTACCTTCAGAAATTGTTTTTTTCATATTAACTAGTGACCATACTAGATAAATCACCGATATATTATTACAATAAAATCTATCATTATTATATAGAAAGCGACGGATATATCTACTTCCATAAGTCAATGTGGAAGCACTTGTAGAAACACAGCCACTATTAGTATTGCATTTATTTAGCGTTAATTTTGTAGAAATTCATTATTCACAATTAAATGAAACTACATGATGTAGTATTATTTCTACTTTCTTTTTTTTTACCACAACCTAGGTTTTGTTGTATTACAACATCTTCAGGTGGGTCATTAGTATCAATTCACATGTCAAGTAATATTTAAAAACGTAATCATGAAAACGATCTGGGTAAAATATAAGGGCGGTCAAATAAATAGTACCTATTTATTTGTGTTTATCATTTAGTGGAAATCTCCAAGCTTAAATTTTGTATGACTAAAATAAATAGTTTTATTTATATAAAAATACAACCAGGTTAATGCTACGAACTCCCTTTATTCGGGGAACAATTGGAAGATTATCACGATGTGATCGGTATTGACCTGTATTTAAATACAAATATAAATTATAAAATCGGTACTTTACACGCGCTTTTCCTTTAATCTTCAATCCCTTTATTCATTTGCCTATCTAGGACAGAAAGGACGCTAATTTTATTGGAACAAAGTTCCTTATCGCACCTTATACAGTTGCCGAATGAGAGCTAGCCCAAAAAAGTGTAAGATTTCGACCGACACTTTTGCTAGAGTATAAAAGTGTAAGATTTCGACCGACACTTTTGCTACAGTATAAGCGTTTGCGTGTTTACAAGCGTATGTCAATATATAGGTATATTACTACAGAATAAACGTGCGGCGTGCTCATCAGCTGTATTCGTTTAAGCGTGTGTGTTAGCAATCCGTGCGCGCCATAATACTCATAACCCTTCTTCACTATTTTCAAACTCGTGTTATTGTTATCAATAAAGAATGAATTGTGAAAGTGATTCAGTAGAAGATGCCGATGGTGGTGATGAAGTCAGGTAAAAGCACCAGTGTTAAAGTGACAATAAGTGGATGATTTATTTTAAATTTTGGTACTATCTTTTATTTGCATCGACAAAAGTTTTCACATATATTAACTGATACCAAAACTATATCATACAATACTGTTCACGTATCTTGCAAGTTTTCTTTAATTAAAAGATGTTGTTTGGATCGCTTCATTTCCATTATAATTTGTTTACTTACATACAAATGAATCCCATATATATGTGTACTACTTTAATTAGCACAAAGCAATCATTACTAGGATTGCATGTGCTGATTTAGTTTATAATTAGTTTATATTTTTATAATAATTAATAATAAAATGTTTATTTTCATAACTTTTAAAAAACATTATTAATTACAAGTTTATTACCACTCCTTTATTTTATACAAAAAAATTGACGAAAGAAACATCGTTCCAACCGGGTGTCCCACGACACCTCTCGTTCTTTTTTTACTTCGGTTACGGAGAATTTAACATTTACCCAGATCGATATTGTTATATTTATGACTAACTTACGTAATTTTCATTCGTTTTCTATTATTAAATAGCCTGGAAAACATTTTATTTCCATTTCTTTTTTATTACAATATCAATTATTTTTATGCATCCGACAATTGCGGGTAGTTTGATATGAAATTATAATTGAAATTAAAGACACTCTGTATAATTTTAATATTAGCGAAACTTCGTGACACATAAAAATTGTAGCAATGAAACCTTTTTTCACTCGTATTGAAAATCTGTATTTGGTAAGGGGGTGCAATATTAAAATTTAGCAAACACAAGTATACCCAACGTCTAATAAAGATCGAAGTTGTTACGTAATGAGACATATGTATATTTAATACGAACTGTAGATCATAGTTAGATGAGAGGCTGGCTACTCTCCAAGCCAGCGCCGCCAAGTTACTTTACAAGATGAGGTTACGAGATGAGCTATGTCGGTACGTACAAAACGATATGGCTCTCTATCATTGCATGGCGGCAGAAATTGACGTGATGATAGATATATTGTTTTCGTATTATTCTCAAAATGTCTTTTTATATTACGACTATATACGATGTGACTTGAGGTCACTCTATACAAGTTTTTATCAAATAATTCTTTAATTTTAACCCTACGACACATCCAAGAGTTTGTCTTGCGTATTTGGGGTATTTTTTGTGATCAAATTTTACATCCAATAGTTTGCCGAGCATTGTGGAATTAATCAAGAAACAATGGGATTCTTTTGGTATATTAAGCTAAATCGTGTTTCACTGTTAGAATATTCAGCCGATACTTCATCTCGGCGCGAATCACGCAGCTCGCTGTATACGAATGCAGCGATCGGTCAGCTGAATGACTGACTGGTATATATTTATAGGTCGTTTAGTGTCGTATAGGACGTTAAGTTCATGAAGATTTAGCGTCGCTCGGTGGCCGTGTCGCGATGACAGCTTTATTTTTACCGCCGCCGTCGCTTTATTTACGGGCGTCGCGGTCGCGGCTCCCGGCCGCGAATAGACCGCCACCTGTAGGCTGCGCGCCGCTCCGCTCGGCGACCGCGTCGATCCGATGATGAATACCCCTGCCGCCGCGAAGATGTTTGTTTATTTGGGCACACGATGCAAGTGCGCTCGCTTGAGACGAGAGACGATGTTTGATGCGAAGCGAGATCCGCGAATGTAAAGAATAAGAGACCAGGCCAGTTTCGGTCTATTAAGAAAGTAGAAGCGACTGATAAAATATATAAGAAGCTTTAATTATATAATATCTGCACACATCTCAAATCTAAGAACGACATAACGATGAACTTTTATTTAAACACGAGGTTAGAAAAATTCTGAACATTTTAGCTAAATATACAAAAAAAATGCCTGAAATTTGATTATAACAATTTCCAAAGCCCTTTGAAAAAAATACAATGCCTATGATAATTATTATAATAAAATATTCGTAACAATATTTCTGTTTTATATTTTGATTTAAATACCTGTGTGAACGAGTACTTTATAATTTTGTCTTATTTTGTTTGAAGCACGTCTTATCTTAAAATAAGCCGATCGACGGCAGGCTTATACTCAAGTCATATTAAATAAACGCCACGTACTTTAAAATAGTATGTATGCATTGAAAGGTATACGTTTTGCAATAATATACTTAAGCGCGTTATTTTACATACACCTTACTAGCTAACATTAAAACTTGTCTTTTTTATAAAAATGTCTCTTAAGTATGCTTTCAAGTTTCAAAGGGGTCTCAAAAGAAATCGTGAAGAATTTTAAATGTTAGAAAGCAAAATATCGGTTAAAAAGCGAGCTAAAATCCTATGCGGTTTTGCAACTATGATGGTTTGTGGCATTGTCAAATTCACTCTCATGTACCTATATACAACGCGACAAATGTTCCACTAGTACTTTTTGATAAGTCATTGGCGAATATGGGTGGGGGCGAGGGTGGGGGGTATTCTGGTCGTTTGTGGCTCTGCTTAAAGCATGTACTCATATGGTCTATGAATGAATGAATCGTCATTATTAGTAATACTTTCTACGACACGAAGTTCCGGGAAGTGGTACGTACGAATGCCAATATCGGCTTTGTTTGCCGCTTACCACAATGTTCCTAGTAAAGTTTGAGAAAACATGAATATCGAAGTTTCAAAGATTATGTTGTAGGATAGAAGATTATGACGCACGTTATGCTGTAGTAAATATTAGTATGTACTGAAAAGTAGTAATATTAGTATGTACTGAAATTACTTTTGACGATATTGAATATATTTGGCGTTAATTTTGTAGAAATTAATTATTCACAATTAAATGAAACTACGTGATGTAGCACTATTTCTACCTTCTTTAAGTTCTTTACCACGACCTAGGTTTCGTTGTATTACAACCATATCTTTGCTAACAGCTATTTTCTTTTGCTAACAGCTACTTTGCTTTGGTAACAGCTATTATCTTTGCTAACAGCCCACATGAAGATGTTATAATACAACGAAACCTAGGTCGTGGTAAATAACTTAAAGAAAGTAGAAATTATACTACTTTTGACAATATTAGTTTAACTACAATATTTCGAATATATATAACAGTTTACAATTTGACGAGTGACCAAGTTTCAAGCGGCGATTAAGAAACCATAAATAAATCATATAATTAAATTATAACATACATTTTTTAATCTTTTCCTAACGTTTTATTAAAGCAGGAATGTTAGAAAAAGTAATTTGTTTAATATACGATTTTGTTACTGTTTTTTATTTGCTCCTTGAACTTTGGTCATTCAACAAAATGTCTCCGAGTATATATAAGGCGAGATTAACTAAATTTTATTACAAATGCTTTTTAAATATCTCGATTGAATCTGAATATTTCAATACAATAGAAAAACGACTGCTCGAAGAAAACAGTTTATTTTATAACTCTATTAGTTAATACGTAGATTAGTTCTACAGTGCAGTGAATTTCGTGGTTTTTAATTTAAATTAAATATTTATTATGAATATTTATATATTCATATGATTTCCAACTGGGTAGATTAGGCAACCACAATTGGTACAGTACAATAATGATAAATCTTAATTACTTCCTTAGACGAGTAAAGGTCTCAATGAATAAATACCTATCCTGTTGCCAAGTTGTACCCTTTTGACAAATTCTGGTAACATTTCACACATAGTTCCAACGTTTCTATTTATTCCTTAATCCTGTAATGTGTAAAGTTGTCTTACAAAAGTTAAAACGTTATAAAACAAATTAATGTTTGCTATGCCTGTGAACATACAAACGATCAAGCGCACACTCGCACACGCCTGCACACGTACAAACGACGTGTGTGTGCAGACGTACTCCTAAGCACTTTTATCTACATAACTACGTTCGAACACCTTATATCCGGTGTTTTGATGTTCAATATTTGCCCAAGACAAATACAAAAACGATCGGAAAGGACAGAAAAAACACAAAGAATAGTTTGAAGTATTGCAAACAGAGCGAGCGACGGGGAAGAGGGGGGAGGAAGGGGCTGTTTGGACAAGAGGTTTAGGATGTTTGAGATTTGGACCACGTGATTTGGTCATCGTCTACTTGGTCATCTTGGGTAATGATTCATTCGGTTGGATATGGGAAAAGTATGAAGATTAGACTGAGACATGCATGCAGTGTCTTTGGAACCGAGAATTAACTGGGAACATGCTATATTTAATTGTTGTGGTATGGGAAAAATATTTTATTATAAATTTTATCACATAACTTATTTGCCATATATGTATATGTAGAGTTTCCAGCGAATTCTGCAAAAATACGATATTTCATTTTTTTATAAAATGCACCCTTTACGTATTATTGCTGCACCAAATTATTAAATTGCTTCAAATTTACAACATAAGCGACAAATTAAAACGAAATTATAAAAATGTAAAAACAGATATGCGAGTTAACATCAAAAAGAACAACAAAATGAAACGTTTAAAAACAAATTCGACAGAACATTTACACTTAAAAATACGACCTCTACCGATTCGTATTTCATTTTTTTAAAAGCATATTTCCCCCGTAATCTTGAAAGAGCAAACTAATAATTTTATTAAGACCACATCAAAATTGAATTACGCGTTCAAAAGTTGTAAAATAACAGATAAACAAACGTTGTCTGACCGCAAATGCATATAACTTCTTCGTTCCGTTGTGGGTAAGAAAGGAAAAACACAGTTGATATAAGTTGAAGGAAAATTCTTTACATATTTTAAGATAATGTTCGAAGGAAATTGTAATAAAGGAAAACCTTAATAATAATTTCTCATAGTAATTGCAGACTTAGGACGTTTAGAAATAGATTATGATTGCATTATATGATTTACATTTTTATAGTAATAAGGAAACACATTTTATTATTAAAAAATTAAATTAAAAAAATATGGTTATAGCACATTATTTAATATTAGCTAGATTATTATTCCTCTTTATGCCATTAGATAACATTAATAGCAAGAATGTCACAAAAATATAAATTAAAATTATGCTTCCACAAATTACTTATATTTGTAAATGCGTTCAACTATTTGAATTTATAATTTTTATTAAACATAAACTCACTATAAACGTTTAAATATAAAACAAAATTATCTGAAACAAGTACGTATATATGCGTGAAGCTTTACTTATATATGCATGGAGCTTTTATAAATTTCCTTCAATTTCATATATTGTTGCAAAACTAAAACGTGACAAGTTATTTTGGTTGTAAGTTTAACTTTCGGACTCGTAAACCTGAACTGAACTTTGTGCCCGCAACTCCTCTAGCGTTTAAGTCAACCTTACTTTGAGTCGGTTAAGTGCGATAAACACATACTGCACGAGATATTTTGTAGATTTTTAAAAGTTAAATACCTCTTCGACATAATTGTCTGAGTTTAGTTATAAAAACCAAAGTCAGGACACCGATTTTTGTGCATAATAGACGTTTGCATTTATATTACAATGGAGAGCGAAGATTTGTAAATACTCAATCTTTTTTTAAGAAATTAATTAAATAATAAGAAATTTATTACAAAAACCCATTAGGTTATTTTTGTATAGATGCGTTTGTACAACGAGATAGATATAGTGAAATTTTCCTTTATGCTATGCAGTCTCCGATCCTACTAATATTTCCATGAAGAGTTTTACTTGAAAAGTGACATTTAAACACCGGTCAAACTAGTAGATGATTGTATAAATACATAAATAAGGACACGTCAGTGCATGCGCTCGCGGCCGTATGAGCAAGTACCGACATCGACACGCCGAGCGACGAGTCTGTATTTATAGAATTTATGACAGAGAGCATTAAAACTCATAAACCAAAACCGACCGCCGACGATCCAATAAAAAAATAGTTGAATTACAGAAACTGTAAAAATATTTAATAAAACATTATTTTTGTGTTGTAACGTTTCTGAAATTTGAAGAATAAAGCGCAGAAAAATTGCTGTGTTTGTATACCTATTTCTTTTTACCTTCAAAGCCATTCATTATTATTTTGAGATGAGGAACTTAAGTCTAAGTTATAACAATCCTAATAAAAAAACGTAGTGAAGTTGCATAATGAGTTTTCACTTTATTTCGGAATTTCCAGAAAGAAGGGCATGTAAAATATTTCTTCTCGTGTCTATTTAACTCTAAATATTTGTCCAATTTATGCAACAAGATTAATGTTACATCACTATTAATATAATTGTCATTATCAATCTATATTTAGCGATAAAACATTTCTCTATGCTTTAAGGGATATAAATAGCCAGCTAATACAATTTTTCGATTCTTTTATTTGAGGGATCATTGTAACATCAGCAACTAACTTAACTTTAACTAGTTTCAAACATAGTTATCCACAATAATTAAATGTAGGCTTCAATAAAATTTATTTTACACTCGATTTTCAATAAGTTTGTTTTTGGATTTTATTAGCGTCAATATTATAATTGACTAACAATCCATCTCGGGTTTGCTCGGGTGAAAAGGGATCACGAATGCATTTCGTTTAATTCGCTTTTCTATACCTCTAATAACTATTTACGGTTAGCACGTTTGAAACTGAAAATGCTAAAATTGACGCTTCTTTTTTCCCATTTGAAAGCCTAAATGTAAATTTTCAACTCTAACTTAAGTTATTTTGAAATACCTATACAATATTCTAACTCCATTTTCACACCGTTGAAGGTTTAATTTCGAAAATGCCTTTTTAGTGAGCACCTAGAAGCCAAGAGAAAATATACGTGCCGAATTACAAATATTTTGGCTTTATAGCTCTGGGGATATCGTGATGAGTCAGTGATCAGTATATATATATATATATATATATATATATATATATATATATATATATATATGTGTGTGTGTGTGTGTGTGTGTGTTTATATATACTATATACGTATAGATTAATTAGGCCATATTTTCGTTTTTTGCAATATTTACATACAAGATATTCTGAAGCGATAAAATTATTTCATTAGATTTGATAAGAAAAATTTATTAACACATTAATGCCCATTTCCCCAATTTAAATCTACGTGAGGAAATTCAAATGTTACCAAAACAATGGGTTACACGTTCGCAAGAACAACCTTTTAATTCATGTACGAAAATTAAGAGCATGCAATGAATAAATCCTTTAATATTTTTAAGAAAATTTCTATTTCAGAAACAGTTAAGACAAAACTATTTTCGTAATCTTCATAACAACTTATCCGCAATCCAGATAAAGTCATCTAGCGAAACCTTATCTGCAACATATCTGCTCACACAAACTTAAATTTTATAATTAATTCCTAATATTAGCAGTTATATCAAAGAGGTAAGTGGAACGAGGCTTTCATTTTGAAAAACTTGTAATAAAATCACACTCGATGGGATGAGTTAAAAAATGTTTCACTCTAATTTTATATGTGTGGAGAAATACATAATTATTTTTTTTATATTTTATTATATGTTAATTGAGATCCCCATCGAGACGCCTACTTACAAAATTTCATGGACATAGGTCAAACATTGTGGAAACTTTGAGATTGTGACGTATGTACAGATGGAAAGACGAGGCATAACATTAAGTTATTGTTTCACTATGAAATCTAAATAAATGAATTTACAATTACACGTATACCGGACTCTGTATATCTACATCGTTTAGATAAATGTAATATATACAGCATACTTAAATCTTGGCATATTTGAAGCTTGGTTAATGGCGAGGTATGCGAAACTATTCCACGTGGCTTCTTTTCCATAATCATCGCAAGGATTATAATTCTCATAAGTGCTATTCAGATTGCAAAAAATGGTTAGAGTAAGCATTGTTACATTTCATACTAAAACCACACGGTTGTTAAAGAGGAAAACCTAGAATTTATAAAGAATATCTGACACAGTTCATTGCTTTGTCATGAAATACGAGGATAATGAAATCGGTCACGATAAGGACTGTACTGGGAACATCGCCTTGCACTGATAATAGAATGAGTGCAGCGCTAAAGGGTTACGGTTTACAACACGTTGAAACAGATTCTGTATTCCTCTAAAGGTAAATTTCAATGGAACAAAGCAGATTTTATCGAGTGTAATAAAAACTTCATTGGGATTAAACGTTTTGTGTTACTACATGGAACAAATTAAAACTCATTCAACGAAGAACTTTATATGTTTAAGAAATATATATTATTGTAACAGCTGAAATCTTGCTTAATTTTAAATATTAAACATTATGCTTAATTACACGATAGTCAAACTATCCACTCTTCATACTTTAACTTTTAGTTTTAAAATAAAGAAATCATCAAGTTAACTGAAAAATTGTTTAAAATATATTACAAAAAATGATCTCGAAGTGATCATAAAATTGACTTGCCTATGAAATTACAGTTAGTCACCGGGCCTGCACAGAAAAAACGGCTCATAATCTGTGTCTTCAGTGCTCGCGAAGCTTAATGTCTAACTTCACTTGTTCATTTAATAGTGAAAGTGTGGAGGGGCTGTGCTCGTCTCATGGTTAACCATATACAGCTGATATCGATAACATTCACTCATAACAATAAAACTAACTTATTTATTGGAACCAAATAAATCGTGTATTTAAAAAAAACACAACAAATAAAGGATCACATCGATCTATCTATCCATCACGAAGGCATTTATTTATTGCAGCCAAAATAATACTATCAAAGAAAATATCAACGAAGAGTGCATATTTAGAAACACAGTAACTACTAGAGTTTTCATTTTGTAGGTACTGAAACTACCTAGTGGCTTCATGGTACTATGGCAATTTCAAAGTGCTTTTGACAAAATCGAATGAGTCCCCATCGACATAGAAATGAAAATCAGCACCTCTCTTTAACATGTATGATATGCATATCATATATGAGCGCTTTCCAGGTGCTATACTTTGAATATAGCTCAGAGCCAAATCAGCTTGGCTACTCCAATCCGAAGTATAAAATAACTATAAGCAAGATATTTCTAAGATACTCTTCACCTTAAAGTTAAAAAAATAATGATAAATAAGTAAGATGTAATTTATTTGCAGCACGCACCAAACGGCGTGATACCTACACGAAATCATTACAAAAACAATAAACGCAACAGAACAAAGAAACCTGACAAACAATATGTAGGTAATAATAATATAAAAACCATTGCTTGTTATCCTCCATATAATGTATACATTTTAACCAACTACGTGTATATACAACGCGTACATATATATGCACATACAGAGATAACCCATATCCATTCAAACAGTGTAGATATATGAAACTATTATCCAATGACATAAAGCAATTACCCATTTAATGTAATTTGGGGCATCGTTGCATATGTATACAACTGCCAAACACCGTCGTATACGTGTGTGCGGCGTATATACTGTGGTACTACATTATTCACTACAACAATATTTTGACTTTAAAATAAAATGGAAAACAAATTTCTCGATCGAATTTAAAATCAAAATCAACACCACACTGCATGGAAAAAATCACAAATACAAAAGTTCCACCATGTTTGAATTTTTAAATAAAATTCGATTTACGAAAGAACACTGAATGCCGCCAAATTCGAAAACGTACTGACTGTTTTTCGGAGCCGATTCTAAAATTTAAATGCGATTATTTTTTCTTTTTATTTTTCGAATTTCGTAGTTCGAACGCACTCTGGCAAGATCGAGCGATTTGTTTATTATGTTGGGTGGCTCGATTCCGTGACTGAGTAAGTGCGCGGGCGTCGAGCGGGGCGGTGCGCGCGCGGCCGGCCTGCGCGAGTGACTGACGGGCGGCCGCCGCGCCCGCCGCGCCCGCGCGCTTCCTGCCCGGCCATTCAGCTTCAATGAGCCGCGCGTCATGACTACTACAGCCGCTGTGCGTTGGTGGTTGCTCCGATGCTGTTTGTTGTGGTGTACGGCGAACGTTGTGTAAAACACAACTCCGCTGCTCTCAATGAAAGGTAACGCGAGTTACTTTTTCTGGTCTCAGGACGAATCCTCACTAGGTCTCGTACCGGTCACTCGACAGCGCGCTCCTTGATTTTACGCTTTTGAATTCTAGTACTGAAAAATCAATAACGCACATAGATTTGGAAGTAGATACACGACTCAAGTTACTGAACTTCCAAGTTAACTTAACTCCAACATTCTAAAAAAATGATTTCTCGTATAAAAATATTTGTCTGCAAGGTAGTGTTTGCGGATTAACAGGATCTACAAATTTCCAAAATATTACATTTTCTACATTAGCACAATGATAAAATAATGTACAAGTATGACGTTACACGGATTTCCTGGCGTACTCATCATGTTAGTAAGCTTCATTAATGAACATATAAAAAATATTATTTTTTTTGTGGAGCAAATGGCTCAAACTAGCTACGTTAAACACATGTTACTGTGAAATAGAATTTAAGGCTCCCCAGGTCAATCGGAATTGCAAAAAGTGAAAAAAATGTTAATCGGTATTAATCGGGTACCAAGCTAGTCGATACCTTTCGCGATCTTAGAAAAACGATGTGGACTTGGCACTTTCAAAAATAAAAATACAAATTAAATCTAATCTTCTCGCAATTCCGTAATACAAAAGGTACCACACAACGCGTGCACAAAATGCGCCAACTATCCCAGCTGAATACGCTAGGAAGGTCATTGTTATCCTTTCGCACGTCCCAACTTCCGTATAAGTCCGAGTGAGATGCCAATACTTTACCGAAAAGTAACAGAGTTCGGTCTTCAAATCGTTTTTTTTTTTAAACAGAAAAGCATTTTACAACTTCGTGGCCAAGGAAGCGAGTTTATGAATGAATGCCCCATCTCGCTCACTCGCGCGTGTTGCGGTCGAGCTGGGGAGATATGCTCTCATCTCGCTCGCTCGCACCGACTTTTAATCCTCTCCCTCTCTCAGGCGGGATGTGAGAACTGTGCTCCGTACGGATATCTTAAATTGGTTTGGAGATGACATCAAATTGGTTTGCTCTTTGCGCAGGAAGAGAATGGGAAATATCGTTTTGCATAGATATGATTAATTGATATATTTATATTTCGTATAAAATTTTAACTTGCATTCAATTTTGGAAAGCAATTTAACATCTCTTTTTAAATAAACATCAATATATATCGTTAATTTTTATGGATTATCGTAATTATTTATCACCTCGTTACCAAATTTTAAGATTTGCCAAAGTTATTACCAATTATCAGAAATGTATTTTCTGTGTCATAATTCTAACCTAAAATTGAAATGCGCAATACTATATAATTTATACCACTATTCGAAGTCGGAAAAACTTTAGCTTTCTCAAATCCAGAATAATCTAGTAATGTAAAAAGAAGGGCAATTTGTCCGTCTGTTGTTAAATAAATAATACGGAGTTATCATTTGAATATTTGTGGGATATGGCCATAAGTTATAGGAATTATAGTTATAGTTCAATAACTGCATAACGCCACGTTGATCAATATACGCATAAGTATGCCTAGCACAGGTAAACGCTACAGAATATTCATGCAGGCTTTAGGTAGACAAAATAAACTGTGACTTCATCCTGCGTTTAATAGCCAGGCGCAGAAACCCAAGATCAAAAAGTTTAGATAATTTTTCGATTTATAAAATAATTTAAAACTCCAAATAAAACAAAGACAAGGTATTAATTAAAAAAATTAATACATTGAATCAAAAGTAGGATATTCAAATAAAATTGTATTGTTCACTGGCTAAACAGTATACACTATTATAATGTTATACACTACAATAAACTAATTAAAAGTATATGATAATAATATTCATAAATATATTTCCAGCCATGATATCAATATACATTATATTTTTAGCTTTTGTAACTTCTATTTCCAAGCACATTCTCAATTGTAATCTAAATTTATTTTATGATGTACTAAGAAATGGTTTAGATTTAGAATAGAAGATAATTATTCCATAAAAATTATTCGTAAAAAGAATGTCAATATTTTTAACGAAATATTTCTTTCCTAAAGTTATGATCACATCTAATATCCAACTAGTTTTGGAAGAATCAGTTGTTCAAAACCAAACAGCGACAATTTCCTATCGACTAAAAGGTTTACATAAATAACATTAATTGAATCTTAATCAGTACTATCTTAATCAATACAATGAAAATTATGAACTCCAAAACAAAATAAAAAATCGGACGATTCCTCAGTTTGATCGAAAGTGAAAATAAAACCTTACTGAGTAAAATATGAAATATTTTCTTCTTTAAACCGTAAATATTTTTATCACATCAATATAAGTAGAAATGCACAGTCCGCGCGGAAGTAACAAATCCACAGGCGCACCAGACTTCGGTATAGTCGGAGTACAAATATTGGCAGTGGAGAATGTATGTCGAGGGCCGCGAGCACAATGGCGAGCCTCATCGCGACCAATGAGCACCATCGCGCCGTCGCGCTCGTTCGCTATTAGGCTAGTTTATTTATTCCGTTGTTGTAACTACCTTGGACGGCAGGATGGCTGGAACCGACCCTCTATTAAACGTAACACAATACATATTAAGGGATAAACAACTCTTTCGTCAAGGTAATATGTATATGCCGTAATAATAGATGCGGGTAAACAAGGCATTAGCTTTGAGTGCCACATGTGTAAAGCCGCATCTAGACCGACCAGAAGAATTCGCAGAGTATATTTGTCAACGCTACAAATATACTCTGCGAATATTCACAAAGATAATTCTCTGTAATGTCGTTTATACAAATGTCACTAGTCCTACTCGCTCGTGCGAGCTACACTCGAAGTGTTCATTGACTGGGGATAATCATAGATAATCACCAACTATGGTACTGAAACTACCTCGCGACCAGTTTACTCGCATTTTAAATGATACAACCTGTCGCTATTGGTTAGCACACAAGAGTGTTCACCATCAAAATCATTAACTTTAACTAGTGGAGGACGTATGCCAGTGGCAAAAAACAAAACAACACTTGGAAATTATTTTGCAGTACACAGCTAAAAGAATAATAAATACAAAACTGCAAACAAAACGAAACGAAAAGAATATTTGAGAAGCGTTCGTGAAAAAGTGTAGATAAGAGATGTTAAAAATGAAAGTTTTTATGAGAATACGATATTACGAACAGTACGCGTAGGATAATAAAATGTGACGTTGAGATATCTCGGATACAACGCATCCATGGCGAAAATAAAGAAATCATGTGTGAACCAATTTCAGAAATATTATAAAAGAAGACATTAAGAAGAGATATCGAAAAGAAGAGCCTGTATGACAGCGCAAGTAACGCTGATGCGAAATAGGCAGAATAGCGGAGTATGATGTTCCCTAATATCTTTATCTAATCTTTACCCTGCCTAATTAGAAGATGACGTAGCAGAGATTTATTTATTTAGGGATTTAAATTACTTCACTCTGTTTCCAACGGTCTTCAACTCGTGCAATGCAGAACCATACAAATCGTATGCAATTTCAGTCTTAACCCAATACGTTGTTTACTAGAATCTTGGTTTTTTATCTGTGAATATATAATAATTTCGTTTTTTTCCCGTTTTTAATATTTAGTTTCAATCAATACGTTTTTAGTCGAATTTAAGAATAATTAAAGAAACATTAGTTTCGTTCAAGTAAACAAATGCTGTAAGCTTACACATAAACTTTTATTTTAAAACGAAATTTAAAGAGGTTATAATTGTTGTGTCTCTTTTCTTTTCGTATATAATTAACTGATGATAATTAAACGTTTATTTTCAAATACGAAACTTATAAAATCATGTCACATTAAATTAAAAAGAGCATATATATCGAAAATTTAAATTAAAAAAAATATGTTTATTTACAAATATTCCATAATTTGAATAAATTATATATCATCGATTGTTAAGTCTTATTATTGTAACTAAATTATTTTGGAATAAAGGCGATTTATAAGATAACTTTATCTTATTTTAAATAAGTTCCTTATTAATGACAGCGTGCCATTTTTTTATTATAAATCTCAATTTGCTTTTATTAATTTGAAATCCTATTTGACAATCTCTTACATTTATACAAAAAGAGGTGTCAGTAAAGTAACGGTAGTTTATGGCGAATCCGTCACCGTATACTCTATCCGATTGTGGAATGAACTGACTACACATATATAAAGTGCGCCCTCGTTGTCTGCGTTCAAAAGTCGTCTGGAAATAAATTAACTTTCATAATTTGGCAGATCCTAATCCCTTTCATTATAACCTATCCTTGTCCCTCCCTACGCCTAAAGTATCGATTGGCTTTGGTTTTTAATTAATATTATTTTATTACCACATAATATTATATATTTTAATTAATTTAAGTAGAATTAATTAATGTTTAAAAATCACTTACAGTCTTCCAGAGCCCTTAAGTTCTCATCCAATTCATTGTGGCTGGCTGTAAAAGACTGCTCTTTTAGTAATAAGTCCGCCACTGTATACTTAGTTTTCTAAGCTTGCAGAAATAAATAAAATAAATAAATAAATAAAATAAATAAAGTATTTGTTAAGTTTTTTATATTAACTATCTAAAAAGACTCTTTCGTGATGCCAATTATTCGATGAAGATATTGAATAAATAGCATAAAATAGTCAATATCCAGTGAGTATATTATAACAACGGCTCATATCGGTCCCAGATAAGTTTATTTCCGGTTATTTTTCTTATAAACTTCAACATGTGCTTATTAGTCATTTGGCCGATATAAAGAACTGATAAACAGATAACGCGTCTACTTCGGGTTCATTTTAAATTTTTATCACATAAAAATATGGTCCTTGGGTCTTCGGAGTAAGTTTAAAAACAAAAATATAAAGATAAACAAAGTTGATAAAGTTGATAATTATAGATTTACAATCCTTTGAAAGTAAGATACGCAGGAGTGCATATTATATCTCTTTAAGCAGAAGAAACTTTGTTGATTGGCAGCGTATTATTGCGCCTCATTAAGTTCTTATGGATTAAAAACAAACATAAATAGTTGTTCGAGTTTCCAGTATCAGTTTACAGAGAAGACATGTGAGAGTATTGTAAAAAGCAATCTACTGTAATCATCTCCCTCCATTATACTGAAACTGTAGCTATGTTGTATCTAATATATTCCTGAACTTTAAAATATTAGTTTAATTTAGAGGTGTACTAAGAAAACCAAGTAGAATAGAATTTTTATTTGTTAATATATTATACTTTTATTTTTTTTTTCATTTTAAATAGTTTTAACCAACACATTCTTAATCGATTTTTCAGAATTATTAGAGACAGAGAAAAACAGACTGAATTGTCTTGTTCAAATAATGAATAGATAAAGATCACAATTAAAAATGGTTTGAAACCTTGTATTACAACATCTTCACATGCAATCTTTGCTAATAGCCCACCTGAAGATGTTGTAATACAACGAAACCTAGGTCGTGGTAAATAACTTAAAGAAAGTAGAAATAATACTATAACACGTAGTTATATTTAATTGTGGATTATATTTTGAACCAGATTATATTTTGGAGTCACGTCATCTTAAATTTTAGTTTTGTCATCAAATACTAGTCACATATTTTATGATTACTGCAAGTTACAGAATTTAAATACGATAAATTATTTGTATTTTCAATAAGCGATATCTTGGAAAATGCTAATGTGCTACGTTGTTCTGTTATCACTTTGTGAACAGAATTTTCTATTTGATGTGGTTTTTTTTCTTTACGTTTCTAATATGGTATTCTACTTGTAGGAATTCAAAATTCATACCGGTTGCTTTATAGTCCGCACTTCTAGATAGTGCAAAAATATTTACAAAACGAAACGAAGTATTGCACAAGTGTAACTATTTACCTTCTTTAGAACGAAATCGGACATTTCTTAGAAACACAGCAGTTTTAATGAAAAAAAAAAAAGATTTCATTTAGTGTACAGAAGTAAGATATTCACATGAAACCAGTCCGGATCAAAACCCTACACTCTCAGTATACGAGCACACCGACCGCATCCCGAGTAAAATACCTGCCCTACCACTGGGCCAGGTGGCCCGCACACACACAGACGCACGGGCGCGCACACGCGCGCGCACGATCGCACACAGAAGCGTCGCGCTCACAGGAAGCGCGATACGCAAGTTCCGCCCGCTACCTGGGGGTGGTGCGGACTAGGGTGACGACATTCTACGTGTATTATGTAATTTAACTTCCTATTTATCAGTTCAGAAAAAAATTATTTCCGCCAAATTATTTTTAGCAGCAATCCTGGTCCCTTAAGTCAAGTAGAATGTGTTTATTATATGGAGCATTATTACTGCTTAATTAGGTTATAGCTATACTTGCGCTCGATCACGTCACTGAAGTAATCTTTTCGAGCCTTCCGCTATAACTCAACTTCCTGTGGACTTAACGCGATAGCATTTTATCAAACGTGATGATAAGTTATAGACTCTTCATATAATCGGGCACACTTCAGAAATGACCTATCGAAAATAACGCAAAAAAAATATTTTAGTTTAATTTTTGATAATGATACATATAGATAACGATATAGTTAGTAGTGTTACTAGATTACCGACCTAGATTTGTCCCGTTCGAAAAAGGTTTCATAGATGCATTTTTTAAACTCATAATTTTTTTACACAATAATTATTTAAGCTTACGTTATCAACGGTGCTCTCAACGTTTTATCTACTTTAGGTGAGTAAAAAAAGTATAGTGTATAGCGTAAAAGTAGTATATAGCGTAAAAGTAGTATAATGCTTCCGACAAAAATTTGTAATAATTAGCTATATACTGTTTAATTCTTAGATAATTCAATTTGCAGTAGATATAAAGGTTTATTTTGTTCAAGTCAAAAATACTTTTTAAATTAATTTTGCGACAGAAAAGGGGCTACAAGAGGCGACTCGCAGTAAGTATGTGGTAATATATAGACATCGCATTTCTTTATAGATATCAACGGTTTAAATGCTTAATTCAAAAGTGCACTCGGATCTTTTCGACCCTTTATTAAATACTTACTTTCCATTATCTACACGTTCTAAAAATATATATCCCATACCTATCTTAAGAGTATAAGTAGTGGCGTAGCTAGTATGGGTGACACACAGTGCGGATATCGATGGTGTGACTCCTAAAATGAAAACTGTTAAAATAAAAAAAAAACAATTGGCAAACGTCAAGTAAGATTTTATTTAAATAATACAAATAGAGGGTCATTTGGAATATAATATATTGGAACATTATAATATAATAAAATTATTATATATGTATATATATATATATATATTTTTTTTTTTTTTTTTTTTTCATTCATATGATGTACGGAAGGGAAAGCTTGAAAGTCTGAACTGCTCAGGATCTCTAAGCCGTATTATATCGATATCGTTGAATTTAAGCGGTAATTATATTTTATAGAATTTTTGTAAATTTTTCTTTTATTTTCACTGTCGGGTGCCACCCGTTTGAGGGTGACATCAATGCGAGCCACCCCCGTCGACCTACCCCCCCCCCCCTCAGCTGTGCCGCTGAGTATTACCCATATGATAGTAAAAAAATTATATCGATCGTATTTAATCGTTTTGACGTCGCTGTCAACTCTTAAAACACACAAACAAGCAAAACATCTCTTTTTAAAATACTGAGTGTCATTTCAACACTTTCAATATCATTACAACACTACTTTAATACGATTAAGAAGACGTAGAATAATGTTATTTTAATACAAACCAACATAGAACGATGTTATTTTAATATAAAAGACATACAATTGCTGCTATGGGATCGATACACTAAAGAACTTTACTAGCGATTCATATTCGAATGGTCTTTATCAGGTATGAAGCTAAGGTTTCGGAGAATTCGTGGTTATTTATAGTTTCGTGCCGAAAGGCCGAGAGTTGAATTAGAGCAAATCGTAGAGGAAAGTAGAGAATGATTTAATACGATACCGAAAGATGCAATACAATAAAGTATTTTCACAAAAAAATGTCAAAAATGTGCGCCTGCGAACGTTCCTGGCAATAAAGACGGAAACGCATTTTTGTAATATTTACTATAGATACGAGTGAATGAGATTCAGTTTTTGAGAAACTTAAACATTTAATTTTGTTTATTAATTACAAATAATAAAATGCTTTTATACTGCTTTTATTTCTGTAGTTCGTCGATTATACAATAAACATCGAATAAAATAAATATTTTCGAATAAAATCTGTCAAAATTACTTAATTGTGATGCAAACAGTTTATTTATTTTCTGGGAATATCAATACCAGAAATAAATACATTCGGTTGATGATAAAAAACCGAGAATTGATATATAATTACTTCTGCAAAGAGAAATTCTACGTCATAATTATGTTTATTTTCATAGATTTTCTTCTACTGTTTATTTCTCGTATTTTTAAAACAAACGGGCCCAATTTTTTTATCTTTACCAGTTATAATTACACAGATACAAACGAAATGTGTACCATCGTTTGTATGTATGTATCTTTCAGCGAACTTTTTAAACAGAAATGTGTTTTATGCAATTAATTACATACTTTATTTTCCTGTAATGCCACAATTTCTACATGTGAAATGTAGATTTAAAATTATTAATAAAATTTAATTTTTTTCGTAGATGAAGAGAATTATCGAAAAATAATAACAATTTATGTGTTGATAAGTATGTACGTATACACACACACACACACACACACACACATATATATATATATATATATATATATATATACACATACCGTGGTGTGTTAGATTGATCACATGATAGATAGCCTATGATGGCGCGGCGCACTGTCCGAGTTCGATTCCTGACCGCTCATTAAGTCTCTGGTCTATAGCATTTTAGCTCATTGCTAAAATGCTATAGACCAGAGACGGCGGCAATGACACTGATGCGAGAAGTCACGCATTGCGATCGCCAACCTGTCTGCCCTGCGTGGCGATTACGGGCATTACCTCCAATGATACACGCATCGGAGAAACTTACACCCAGCAGTGGACTGAGACAGGCTGTTAATAGTGTATCCGATAATCTAACGCAGAAACTAGTGAATCGATCCGAGTGAAACTTGGTATTTTGTAGATTGTTTTCAATTTTTCCAATACTTTTATTTTTTTTTCTAACCTCAAAGTTTAGAGTATACAGAACAAAGAATTTAAGACCTTGATTTTCCAAAAACGTTTAAATGATTTTCTTCTATTTTTTACGTTAATAATTCTTTATAACTCTAACTTAATTCTAAATTTCATGCTATGTTTAATGTATAATAGTATATTCTGAACATACAACCGCATAATTACTTTTAGAATGATATATGGCACATAAAACTTCTTCCTAAAAGAAAAATAAAAAATAACTTTGAATTATAGCGCAAACATAAATTGTGGAAGTTTCAACTTGGAGCAATTATTTTTGATCAAAGATTATTTTTCAAATGATTTTAATTCGCTACGTAATACATAATTTATTGCATTTTATGCAGAATATACTAAGCTAACTAAGCATTACATTTACCATATTTGTCCATTACTGTAATTCCACAAAAAAATATTGTGGAATTACCAGCGTCTATGTTTTTTAGCTTTTTGTTGTTTTAATTATTGACGATCAAAGAGAATAAAATTCACGATAAGACAACTAAAGATGTCTGCAGGTTGACGGGTTGACACGACCAGGTTTGATTAACAAATCATAATCATCATCATCATCATCATATATATTAATACGCTAAGGTTAAGATGTTACTCTCCCTTTTTAGAAAAAACCTCACAACTAATCCACATAAATTATATGTCATTTTATAGATAATTGCTTGCTCTACCGGCATCAACAACTAAATAATTTATTATTGCTATTGTTTTTGCAAATTAATTAATTATTAAAATTATATACACAAAACAGCAATGCTGCCATCTAACGGCTCAACGTCAATATGATTGACGGTCGGTAAAATTTTTGTTTAATTTCAAATCCACTCTCGTATAAATAAAGTGGCGCTTTAGCTTTATGCTAATGCGAAGACTTCGCACGGGTCACGCTCGTTGTTAATATAGCCCTAACGTTCTGTATTTGAAACTGAAAAAAATTTAAACACACAAATACTACAGTCGACACTACCCGCCAGTAATACAGTCCTATTTGGACATTACTTGATAATCGGTTTTTACAGAATAATTCAAGAAGCACATATATAATAGAAATATTCAAAACCGCTGTTATCTGCATCACAGCTTCTTATTTTATGTTTTACATTTCCAACATGCAGTACGGTAAAGGTATATGGAATTCCCTGCATGAGACACTAACGAATAATTATAAGCCCAAATTAAAGCGCTCAATACAAACATAAATTAAATCATCGATCACTATAGCGCGATGAGGATGGTAGAACAATAACCATTCTACTTCGAACGGCAAAATCTCGGTCTAAGACTGAAAACTGAGAAGACGATTTACCACTACTATCTCCGCAGAGCAGTGGTAAACGACACTCAAAATATCGTCCAACTTAGTGGTACGTCCCCCACTTGGGACTGTATCGCTGTATCATTATCAACGCATGCATTAAACATTACTTAATGATTTAATTTCCATTGGAATGTTAGACCTATGGCGCTGATAGTTATTAAACTCTTAAATTCACTGGAGACATACCGATTACATGCCTCCAATAACTCCCCGACAAATGAGAGAAAACTATTTATAATTCCGTTAATTTATTCAAAACGAAAATTTAGGTTCACTCGATTCGTATTAATTAGAATAAAATTTTATTTATTTGGATAATAGTCTAAATATTATCTTAAAATACGTCTGTTTTGGAGTTTGCATGTTTCTTGATACATAAAGTTTATAAAATATTATCGGACGAGGTTTTACTAGCTTACATATTATATATCTCTGAAAAAACAAGTAAATAACGTGAAGGGTAATATCCGACATGTTGGAAATCAATTAAAAATCAAACCAATAGATATCAGGTGACAACACACGCACACAGACACATGTGGCACGTCCCACATCCGGATGTGTAAGAGGATCCCGTGGGGAAGCATCCCTTCTCTTCCTTATATTTCCCTCCATTGCTTACGTGTCGCACGATGTAAGCTTCGAGTGTTTTGTACGAGCTTTTAAGCTCCTGTATGTAATCTGGGCAATAGATACAAGTTTTTCTTTATACCTCTTTTACTTGCTACACTTGTTGCAGAGGATATCGTAGGTCCTAAGAGGGAATTTTAAAATTCTTTCTCTCCGTGTACCATAATTTCCCAGCGTCCAAACTGTTTATAACAATTTAAGTCAAATTTGTTTTAGTGCACCAATCGCAGAATAAAAGTTAGTACGGATGTAAAAAGTATATCTCCTCGTTTGCTCCGTATCTAAACCGTATTTCTGTACCTCTTCTGTATACGTATTCGCATAGATCTACACGATTCGTAGTCAGGGTACCTGAAATAATTCATCATTATCTGAATACAGACGCCCGTTAAGTTAATTTGGTTAGTAATACTAATATTACATAAGATGAGACCTTTGTATTTTAATATTGACACGGTTTACAAAATTTAAATATGAGAATCATAAAAATCAATTGATATTGTTTTAAAAGTTACTGTTTTTTTTATTAGGAAAAGTTATTTAAGGGGTAATACCACTATCGAAGTTTCGCAAAAACTAATTTCAGATTTTGATGGAATATGATACTTTAGAATCCCAAAAATAAAGTACCATAAAAAAATTCTTAAACAGAAACCTTGCTGTATTATAGAGCTAGTGTAGTCTTGCACCAATAATAATCTGCCACTTCAAAATCGTTTTCCCCAAAAAGATTTCTTTGAATTGGCTTGCAGTATAATTGATTTTTTTCCGCTTCATTTAATATTTTGAGTAAACTTTAAAAAAATTAATTTCGCAGAAATTTCACAGAAATATGGGGTTTTTGGATATATAAATAAGTATTTTGTTGAAAAAAAATTTTCACAAATATTTTTGGGCCAAAAAGTAAATTTTTTCTTCATGATATCTGCTTTTTTTTTATAAATATCAATGTTTTTAAAATTGCCTACGTATTTATATAGCTACTAATATGCTGATAATAAAAAATTGGTATTTTATTCTGGGCAAAAATGTATGGGACTAATGCTGCAAAACCTTGATCAACCCCCGACAGACACCCTTCTGTATAACACTTTATCGTTGATATTTTATTTTACATCAACATAAAAACGATTCCAAGTGCACTTCACGACATGTAAAATAAAGTTTTGTCTTTTGATAATTAAATAGTGTCTTTGTTTATTAGAAAAAAAAAACCATAAAGAGCCTTTATTTTCAGCCGCTGAAGTAACGTTATCCCTTAAGTTCACGTGTTACTTCTAATTTTAAACATATTATCATCTGAAATTAATAAACCAGTACCCACAATAACTTTGATTTCTCATTCATAGTGACTGAGCTCATCACCATATAGATTTAGGCTGGATCTCAAGCCGTATGCTTTTACACAATCTTTCAATCTTTCAACAATTGTCCATTACAGAGCTAGTTTCAGCTAGTTTAGTTCTGTGAGTTTCTGTGAATTTACCCTGGATCATTAGTTACTTTCAATGCTTAGCTTAAGTATATTCTATTTCCTGTTTTTAGGTTACCGAGTTGGAAAAAACTATGGGCAAACAGATAACTTTTACATTGTCTAGAGCAATAAAAATGTTTTTTGTACTTAGTAAAATCCCTGTTCAGTTCACAGCTTCTTGCTGATGCAATGATCAAATTAAAGAAAAATAAAAAAAAACATATTTACGTGTGCAAAAAAAAACAATATTAATATGCAAAGAATATAACCATAAATTAAACATAATGAAAAGAATGAACCGGTCGGGAAGCACCCAAATGGATTATTTAGATGCTTCACGATCTTAACTCGAAGTTTCAAATCGAACAGGAGAACAGGTCTGGATGGGTCAATGTCTCCAATACCTACTGCGTTAAGTAAATTAAGCGCGCAGGCAATCGGGAATCGCAAACGGACGTTGGTACGTGCATACGGAATATGAATATTGGGCGTTTTCGCAGTCGCTCATAACAGTCCGGCACAAAAAATTATGCTAATCCTGACACTGATTGGTTGTTAATATAACCTATGAACATTTTGCATAAACGCAGGGCTAGATGCAACCATATTTCTCACTTGCGGAGAGTTATATTCAATTTTGTCCAAAATGAAAAACCGAGAGGTACCAGAGCCATAATTTTTTAAACAGAAAAATTCAGTAAATCTTTTCTGTATTTTTTATAACATAAGATACCAAATGGAGACCAAATGAATGAGTTAATTTTCAGTTTACTATGAACGAAAATAATATACAAAGCCTCAATACGGTGGGTTTCATGGAATTTCTTGGAGAGCCGTGTGACAAATCTAGGTATGTTAAATGCAGTCTCAGAAGTTTTAATAATGTAATTGTGAAATGAGTGGCTGTCCATAACCTAGGTCTCGAATATTTGAAGTAGGTATGATCGGAGTTCGCGAATGAGAATTGATCATTATTACGCACTTACTTACATTAAAATAAAGTTTATTTTACAGACTCACTTGGTAAATTGACGTCGCTCTGAAGCGTTTCACAAACGCAACAATTCCAGAAATAACTTCAAGTTATCGGCAAAAATAGGAATTTTGCAGTTTCTTGTGAATTCTAAGGATAGGTTTACTAATAACCTGGAGCACACCAAAGATAATAATGTAGTACTTTAACCTAAAACCCTCATACTGGACAAGATCGAAAAAATTGGCTAAAAATGAAGTAAATTGAAGAAGAACAGAAAAGTTTTGTTTAAATCAAAATAGGCCAAATCTACTTTGCGCCCGTGGTCTATCTAAAAATTGGTACACGTAGTCAATAAATCATCAAAGATTAACAATACGTACGCCTGTATAAAAATAATTAAAATACATTATTTTGTAATTAACGACGTTAGTTCTTTTAAAACTGTAATATGTGGGGTAAATTTCATAACAATTTATTTATTTTTCTCAATGCTATAGTAATTCAAGTAGATATAGATTCACTTGAAATTTACAGTATAATTATAAATATTGTCAAGTGTTTTTTAACTTTCGTCGGTCAACCTTAGTCAAGACATTTTGTCAAATTTGATTGGTTTAAAAAGTAATACTTTGATAAAAAGATGAGAAGTTTTAATCGGATCTGGATCAGAAAAACCTTTATTGCACTAAATAATAACTTACTAATATTTAATACTTAAATCATAAATCCACTCAAAGCTCTACGAATGTATCTCTATCAAAATTCAGAGGTCTGTCACAAAATGTTGAGATCCTCTGGAGAATGGTAGATACCTTCTAGACTGCCTTACATATTAATATCATCGACTGTTATATGTCGTATATGCCGTATCGTAGATGCAAATAGTACACTCATTTTAATTTACACATTATTAGTCGATGAAGTTGGGTCTTCAGGATTTGCGAATCATGGTTTATTGCTTTTATCAAGTACCTACATTGAATTAGATTGGTAGCGGTGTTAGCTCATGTAGTCTTCAAACATAAAGCATGAAATTGTTTTTCTATTACGGTACGAGATCATGAAAGTAGTTACTACCAAATAAGGCGAAATTAAGCTGGGATTTGTTTCAGTAAGGCTTTTTAATTTTTATAAATTTATTGTAGGGGAATCCCGCTATGAGTATTATAAAAGAGATGGAAATATCTTTTTTAAATTTTTTGGAATCAATACTTGGCTGTATCATTCACCCATCGTTGGGCATATATTACATATGGCTTAGCTCACTTTTTCCTTTAGCGTAATTCATTAAGCAAATACACTGTTGAAGAACACAGAACAAGTTCTCTGAGTGAAATTTCTATATTTTGTTTGTTCTTTACTGAACAAAAAAAGTTTCTATGGAATTCCAGAAGCTACTGGGCAAAAGTGGCGAATTTATCAGTAGCAAACCTAATATAAAAATTGATATTTTGAATTTTATTAAGTTCAACTCTAGACATGGGGAATTTACCCTTAGTAATAAAGATATCAGTTTAATATAAAACCTTTTAACACTAGCTTTTTATTAAATTAGAGGCACAAATCGTCTCTACAAATGTACGATTTTAACCTTAGAGCGAGACTTAAAATGGTGCAATTGAGTTCAGTGAATGGCCGTAAGTGGGTTGTTTCAGTTATCCATCATAAAAACTAATGTAGATTGCTAGACAGCAATCTACATTACTTTTTATTATCGATAACTGAAACAACAGACAAGCACGCAATACAATCGTGATAGAAAGGAAATGCAGTATTGGCTATAAGGCTCTGTAATCGTTGCCTTTCCCGACTAAGCGCGATGCTATAGATAAAACATACTCTCTATACGTCTATAAATACTTAGTTATAGTTTCCACAAGAGTAAGACGACAAAGATCGTGATATTACATACACGAAGTAACACAAACACTTACTCCAACGAAACACCATTTATAACCGATCGAGTTACTTAATCAACCGTTAATTCCCAGTTTTTATGCTCGCTGGGCCAGCGCCGGCATGAATGGACGGCGCCGGCTGTGAATGAGCTGCTCGGATGCGCCGCGCCAGCTTCCGCCACTCGCCGCTGGCAACCAATAACCGGTTATTGCCGTTTCGGTACTCGTCGCGGTGGTTACCGGACTGCGTCTAGTTGGAGTTTTATGAATCGATGTAATCTATCGAATTATCTCGGCGCTGTTTCGTGTGCGCGTGGACCGAGAGCGGAAGGCTTGCTGCCTCTGAGCCGCGGTTAGTTTAGACTCGGCAATAGGTTTGTGGGTTCGGATGTGGTTTAATTGACAAGTCTTTAAAATACCTCCAGCTGTCATTGGGGATAACCTTGCGATCGTTTGGCTTTTTTAATATTATTTATTTATTAGCCTTCAACAAAACATTTGTACCTAAGGCAGATTTATTACTACAATAGGAATCTCCTACAGTCCAACTTAACAAAGCAATGCAATTAGACTAGTTCACGCATTAGAATTAGACTAGTACTAGTTCAGAGGTGGATTGCAATACAATGAATTATTATAATCTTGATACAAAATTTAAAAAAACGATTACTGTTAAGTTTTACATGTCATCAGGAAAAAAGAAAAGAATGAGGCGTGAAGGTAAACAGGATGTGACAGGAAAGAAAATGATACCGGTTACGTTAAGACAGATTTAATTTTTTCAGACAACTTAATAGTAATAATAGTAATCTCAAAAATAAGGATTTGTTCTAGTGACAATGCTGTAAGTGCGTAGAAAATGTAATTATCATAAACATTTTAAGCGAAAAACAATTATAATACGAGAAAAGGAATGCATAGAAATCCGATAAACATTTAGGAAACGTTTTTTAACTTTTGTTTATAAAATTAATGCTTTGTGTTAGACCTAAGGACAGACATTTATCGGAGATGAAATAAACTATTATTTCCTAATCACAGCTTCAATCGATTCAAATATAGAGCAACGAGGTGCCCGGTCCTGCACAACGAATCATTTCACTTCGCTACCATCGGTGAGTATCACTTGCAGCTATTGTCCATGAAAAAAGTTTATTTGATGTTAATTTAAGGTATATTTAAAAAGCTTCAACATTAGCAACTATTTCAACGTATATTAAGATGAAGATAATAAGAATGAATACCCTGGAGTTCCTTTAGGAAGGAAGGGTTAGTTCATCGAGATGTCCATAAAATCCTAAACGTGTACCATAAAGTTTCAATAACCTGTATACCCTGGCCCTCTGAGACTTCTAACTTCCAGGATTCCGCAACGTATATTAGAAAGATAATAACAATAGCACTTAATATACTCTAGCCTTTATGTTAATGTCTTTGTCTATTTAAATTTCACTGAATTAGTATATATATTCAAGTTTAATATCTAATAAGCATACACGTCCTACTGGTCGAATAAAGAAAACCCTTTTCTCACGCTACCTATTCTACCTGCTATCAGCACAGGAAAATTTCTATTCTATTTCTATCTTTACACCTTTTTCCTCTGGGGTGTAGTCAGGTGGGTACCCTATGGTTAACTAGATTTTGATGATACTGCGATTATTAATATGTAAATATAAATGCATTGTCTGTAAATGACATTTATTAAAAATCAAATAAATACCGCCATCTGACGGAGAATTGTAAAACTATGATTATGGAGGTTACTTTTAAAATAACAGATGTCGCTGTTAAATAATTAATTAGTAATCTATTATTTAACTACCCTACCACCCAAGGAGAATAGTCTGATGATTTATTGTAGAAGTGATCAAAACTCTAAGGACAAAACTACAAAGGTTCATTAAAATCCGTTGAATGGTTTTTTGCGAGACGCGCACAAACGTGGTTTCGTAGTCATTTTATTAAGTGTATAGATACATACACTATTACATACAACAGAATTAGAACAATTCATCGAAAGTAGAAAAGTATGCATAGTTTCCAAACATACCCTTATAAACCAAATTACATACAACTAAGTGGTACAATGCCTCATTACAGATCATTTTGCTATGGAGGTGTGCGGCAAAATGTATGACAACTGATCTTAAACATTCCACAGTTTTAGCGTCAACGTCGTGTAGGAATCGATCGAAAAAATCTTGTGACTAAACTGACAACAGGAACTGGATTTGCAATGGTAACAGTTACGAAAAATGTTTTTTACGCAAGTTTTTAAGTTTAAAGGATGTGAAGTCGTCGATGCTCGATAACGAACGCACTTGAACTGACTCTTATAAATTTTTTTTTATTATTAATTGCATCCGCAATGACGCTGATATCTTTAAGTTGGTCGTATTTGGCGATCTTAAGATTTAAACAAAAACATAATATTCGTTAATGATTTGGGTTAGACTGTTCACCTTTCCTATATGTAAACATATATAAACATATATCTTATTGGATATTGATTTTTTCTTAATAAAACGGCTTTCGTGAAACAAAAATTAATCCACTTGAGTATATTTAGCTAATAAGGAATATGGAAATTACATAAAATTGTATCTACTTTTAAAACTTATAAGCGACTTTCACCTCTGACCTGTTTTAAAACCGATTTCTCTATTGTCAAATTAATGACTACATTTGGAAATAAAATTGCACACAGCGCAATTGTGATTAATTACAAACATTAAAAGCAAACATTTCGTTGGCTGCCAATTACGTTCGATAATAAAACTGCACATATTTGCTGATTAATTATAAGCGGTAAAGGCAAAGTATGTGGTGGCCATGAAAAAAAATTAGTTTTGTCCAAAATATATAATTATTTGTCTTTGGTTATTTTATTAGGAATTCAGTTCTTACTTTTTTCACATCTCTAGTAATTTATCCGCAGTACTGATTACACACATCGAAACATTCCTCCGTAACGTTTTGGTCTAATGTAAAAGTTTAGTTTGTGCTTCCAAGTTTACATAAATTTTTAAAAAACCCCACATGTCATCTTCTTCCATCATAAATTGTATATAAATTTCACATTACCTTAACACGATGAGATACGAAATCTCACAACAAAAAGATTTTATTATGAAAGTGTTAGCCACTAACCTACGCAAATATAAAATGATAGGGGTAGGTAAGCATCGCCGCAGTTAAATCGTTTTAATATTAAAAGGTCAAAAGTACGTTTTTAGACATTTCTCTAAAATGTTATTAAATCCTTTTTGCACCTCCAAAAATATCACCATTTCTTATCTCGCTCAAAAAAAATCAATATAAGTAACATATAGTCACAAACACATAGTCAGGCAAGATCCGACATACATGCGCACGAGCATTTTTACTATGTGTATATATATATATATATATACACACACACACACACACATATATATATATATATATATATATATATACACACGCATAGATGAAACTGTATCACACTTTACGGAGATGAATTTATCTTAAATCGGCAAAAAAATCTCAGTAGCACAATACTTCTGTTTCCTTACGAACGTAGAAGGAAAAAATATGTGAATATAAATAAATGAAAACATAAAAGTCAATGGTCGCTTATAAGGATAATACTAACATACGATACTGACACTAAATTAATTTTCGAATCAGATCTTTTATAGACATAATTTATAGGCTACTTTAGTGCTATTAAATTAAATTTTCGTTCAAATATACAAACTGCAGAAAAAAAACACCAATGAAGTGTTTGTTTCGTGTTAAAAAGCTTAAAGCGACGATAAGATCGGCGATCTTAATTTTTATGAATAATTTTCTTACTATCGTCGACTTTAATCTTACAAAAAGAGTAATGGAAAATTATTCATAAACATTAAAGTAGATCATATCAATAGGATCAACGTTATTGCTTATGAAACAATTGATCTTAAAGTAGAAGTAATTCAAAATTATTCATAAACAATACAGTAGATCATATCAATAGGATCAACGTTATTGCTTATGAAACAATTGATCTTAAAGTAGGAGTAATGGAAAATTATTCATAAACAATAAAGTAGATCATATCAATAGGATCAACGTTATTGCTTATGAAACAATTGATCTTAAAGTAGGAGTAATGGAAAATTATTCATAAACATTAAAGTAGATCACATCAATAGAATCGACGTTATTGCTTATGAAACAATTGATCTTAAAGTAGGAGTAATGGAAATTTATTCATAAACATTGATGTCGATTGTGTCAATAGGATCAACATTATCATTTACGAAACAATTTTCGACGATCGACACCCTTAATTTTGAGAGTAATAGTAACGGAAAATTATTCATAAAAATTAACGTCGACTTTATTCTTTAAGAGTAATTTTCAATTGCTCCCATTTTAAAACCATTTTGCACATCATTTTTTAGACCCATTATTCTAGGAAAAAATGTAAAAGTATACTAACTTTTTCAAACTACCGTTATATTATCATACAACCAAGATATTTTTTTTATTTTAAGAAAAAATAAAGAATTATATATCACTTAATAAAAATTTTGACCCTTTAGCAATTGTAGTAATTTAATAGCAACAGAACTAAATAAAAACAGCACTACCAAAAAGGTTGATTAGGCCTATTTTGATCTAGTTACTATTATTAGATGAATTTTAAATGCTGGTAGATATTTGGTCGTTGCAGTCAAGTCCCAAATATTTAATATATATTGAAGTTTGGCTTAAGCTACATAATGAATAACATTTGTGTTAAGCTTAACATTAAATACAATACATCTGTCATACTGCAAGTGGACGCAGAATAACGTGATCACTATCATCTAATCATCATTGGTATTATGTAATATATTCGTATATATAATTTCAGCAGAGAGCAAATACCACCAACGAGTGCCACCGCTGCTAGTACCCGCCGCAGCGGTCGCCTAGCGGTGTTTAAATGTAAATTCGGCACCGACATTATTACAACAAATTCCGAATCAAAATATCGCCCGCGACAACTAGGAAAACAAATAAAGCAAATAAATAAACATAATCTATAACACTGAGCGCTCTCATTAATACGGCCTGCGTTCGGACGGAGACGCAGAAACACGTTTTTAATGACGCGAAAGTCACAAAAAAAAAACGCGCGCCACTCCGTCGTCTATTCCCACGAGAGTCGGTCCATATTTTACGGCCGGCGGGCGCTCGACAAAAAACACATTAACGCAATCGTTAAATAAAAAAAAATTGCGAAATAAAAACAAATTATTATGCATGTGGACGCGATTTATATTGTCGAAAGGTATTTTTATGAATTTGTTCGGTTCCTAGAACGTGGATCGACGCAGGCCAGAGTTCGGAAGGCTGACCGTGTGAATCGAGATCGATTTGCCGAACGCCGTTAATTGAGATCGATCGGGATGTCGGTGTTGAGATAACGAAATAGTGTTTGGCGGCCAATTTTAAAACGTGTTTCAGACGTTTATGTTAAGTAGCTAGCGAAATAGGTTACCCGTTCACATCGTTACAGACGTAGCGTGGGATGAAAAGAAAATGTATTAAAATACTTGTTGAAAATTGTAAACATTTTTCTCATTTGTCCAGCTAATACATCGAAACATTCCTCTGTAACGTTTCGTTTAATGTAAAAATGTATTCTGGACTTGTGGTTCTCTAAATATGTTAAAATTACCACACGTCATCTTCTATCATAAATTGTATGTAAATTCCACATTACCTTAACGCGATGAGATGCGAAATCCCACAACAAAAAGATTTTATTATAAAACTGATGGCCACTAACCTAAACAAATATAAAATAATAGGGGTAGATAAGCAACGCCACGCTTAAATCGTTAATATTAAAAGGTCAAAAGTATGTTTAAGGACATCTCTCTAAAATTGCGCCCGGTTAGAGATAAATTAATAAATTCTTTTTACACCTTCAAAAATATCACCTTTCCTTATCTCATTAAAAAAAATGCGATACAAGTAAAAAAATATAGTCACGCAAAATCCTAAAAAATAAGCTATAGTATCGCTTAATAAATTAAAAATTGTCTTGACAATAACAAAATGTTGTACGGTTCAACATCCGCTATAAAATGCGCGAAACGCATCGAACGGAAACAAGACGTTAGATGACATTAAGACAATGTTATCCGCTTCCGCGCTGTTCAGCATCCGCGCGTAGATCTCGCACAGCGGCCAACTTTTTATCTCGGATACTTTTACTGTACCCTACTCGTCCGAATAATAAAATTACACAAAGACACGAAGATTTACAAAGAAATGCTAACTCGTTTTCTTTTCTTACGTATTTTCCAGTGAATAATGCTGAAATTGAAAGTGTGTATTAGAAGTCATACTTTGGAAAAGAGACGTAAAAGGTGTTACAACTATGAACGATGTTAATGTTAATGAATAGTTTTTTTCTAAGATCCCCATTTAATATTCTAAAAGTCAGTTTGTCGGTTTAATTTGTCTTGTTTTTAGATTTCAACTACTCTATGACATGAGCTAAATGTATGCAAAATTTCACGGAGATTGCTCCGTCAAATTTTCCATACAAGTAGCCTATGTCATGGAGTAGTTGAAACCTGACAAGACAAATTAAATCGACAAACTGACTTTTATAATATTAAATGAGGATCTTAGAAAAAAACTATTCATAAACATTAATGAATTATATTTTTTTCGTAATTAAAATCAACATCTCTTTAAGTGTAAAAGCGTTGACAGAAGTATGTAATAACATGACATAGGTTTCTTTTTTCAGGCCTTTTGTTCCATTTTGCTCAGCTATAATTACCAATAATTTTCCATACAAATATTCAAAACCTTCACAACAATATTATTTTTTTTTCCCTTTAACTCGCGAGTCAAAACTAGTTAGATATATAAAATATCAACAGTTCTTTTGCGTTATTCCGCAAAGGTATCAATTAAGTTCTGAATTAGAACTTCTTTTATAACATATAGGGACTTCCACATCATCTCCTGGATGGATAAGGTGCGCAGCGGGATCTTTCAGGTCGTGACCCACTGAAATAAAAACCATTTAATTTCAACACAAAATCGTGAGTGTAGTAACCGAAATCCATAATTTATATTGAAGATGCCCTATGTCCCATGATGGTGGTATGTGTAGTCTGGTGGTTGGTAGATAACGTAAATATTACAGTATTACTTCTAAACATCTTGATTAGGAGCAAACGTATGCTCACTTAATTACGTGCGTACTCCGTACGCAAAGTTACAGCAACATTCAGATATTTCTGAAAATATCCCATATCTCAAATTACTCGATATTTAGTACTTTATCATAGGCCCAACAATAACATAAAAAAACACAATGTTTCTTGAGTCAAGGAATTACTGCGGAGCGTCATGTGGACTTTTATTTGTATTTCGACCAAGCCCATAAATAGAAAAAAAACTTGAATTATACGCTAAATTGCGCTAGCCCCCTCGTAGTGAACAGACTTGAAGTAGATTTTAATGACGGTAGGTTAGAAGAGACCAAAAAAGTCACGCGGTCAAAACGACGCGACACGCTGCTGATAGTACTGTGAACGGGGAAGCTCACGCAACATCGAGTCGCTGCCTAATCGCTAGAAGCTGACCGAAATAGCCCTTTTCGTTTGCGACCGAAACCGGATTATCATTTTCGACCACTTCGGTTGAACGCGCTACCGAAACTTATTAAAGCTTTAATGAGGTACTCCGAGGTGGACCATGCGAAAATATATGAACATTGAACGATTTCATTGGTTATAACAATAAAATATTACTGTTTGTAAACAAGTTGTTTAAAATGTATACTATCTCGTACGATAATAAGATTATAATGTTACCAGATAATATAAATGTTAAATAACGTTTTATTATCCTCATATCGAAACAGCGTTTGTAACCACCTGTTGTTTCCGATAAAGAGGTCGCGAATAGATTATAACTGATTATAATCGCCTTTATTATAGGGCCCGAACGACATAAATGAAATATTATGATGGTTATATAATATTATGATATTAATAAAATTTGGATTTGTGTAAACTGCCCCTGCTGGCTTGTCAATTTTATTTGGCAAATAATAAAATATATATACATACATATATATATATATATATACATACACACACATATACATAAAATACAAAGCCTATGTGTTTTCTTTCTGTCTGTTCACTTATAATTTAAGTTCTACTGGATATATTATCATATGAATTCACCATTGTGTAGTATGTTTATCCCGAAAGGTTTTCAGTGTATGGAAAATGATTATATAGGCACAGGTTATGGAGCAACTTTAATATTTATAATCTGAGCAAGCACGAAGCACCACAGATTGAGCGACGATGGTGACGATGCTGGAAGAGGAAGTTTTATATTGTTCAACCGCCGATCGTGGGAGTTGTGAGTAGCAAAACTTTCGCGCGAGCCAGGCTGCGGACAAAAGTTATATGGGTTATAAACATTTATAAAACGGAAATACATAAGACATGATACTCTGTCTTGACAGAGTACGAAAGCTTCTTCGCCATCGTTACGGGACCTCCTTTTGAAGGAAATCACCCATTTTTGTTCTCTATTTAAATTTCACATACCCAACTTTATAAGCAAATTTACATATTTAAATATGGATTAATATATTCAATATTTCAATAATAAATTAAATATAGAAGAAAGAAATGAATGTTTAAATTTATGTGGAATTTCTGTATATTCTTACCCTACTTGCTTCGTTTGGAAGATGGGAATGTTTAAATTTATAGTTCAAAACCTAATTATGTACATTCCGCATTATTGATTTATTACATGGGAGATTACGTCGTTAAAAATTCTACGATATTTACGTAAAGAGAAAAGTCCTTTTTCTGTACAAATTTATAGAAAAAAACCTACCCCACGAACGTAGCACCTTTCAGCGGCTTGGTCAAAAAGACTAACAACCATCTTTCCTCTCAGTGTACGCCCTTCAGTAAATGGTTTCCAATGGATACCTCAATAATTTACAAAGTTTAATATCTCCACTGGGGCATAAAAAAAGACATTCGGATGCCGTGAATTATACGACATTTTGGGCGCAGCGTGGCGCCGGCCAGAGACGCTACGCGCGAAACCGGCCTAGCGGCGGCCTAAAAGTCGCCGTACTCTGCGACCGATGCTAATTGGACGTTTTTGAGCCAATAATTAGTATAATTTATGTGATAACGAGCAACGAATAACTACCGGATAATCGGAACTGTCATAATAATAAAGCTTTATTCGATTTAATATCTAATTCACGCTAATTTGATGATTTGTAAACACACGCGTTGTGCGGATCGATATCGGCAGCCGTTTGACAAAAAATATTTCTAAAATGCCGCTGTACGAGCTGTGGAACAAAGTAGCTCAAACGTTATTCGGCTTTAGGCGCCAGCTCATTGTGATTTCACGTTATCATTAGCAAACTCAGTAAAAACAATACATATTACAAATAAACTGTTAATAATCCTCAAATTCTGCCGTATCTCCGATCGAAATTTCAAAGTCACTCATAACATAGTTTTGCAAAAACGAAAATTTGTGTAAAAAAAATTAGTTTAATTTGTAGCCGAAAATTAAACAAATTTTTTTTATTTCATAAATCACCATTTCAAACTGACGATCAGTGAAACATTTTTAACAAATCTTAAACATTGACTAAGTTATAAAGATTTAAACATCTTAATGTTTAGATAAAGACGGCAATACAGAATTGTGAAGTCATTTTTAGTAATACTCACAATGAGCATATGAGAGTGAATGAGATAAGGAGATATCCCCCTTTATCCTCACTATTAATTTTTTAAGCTTATAACCCGCTTATTTTTTAATAAATGTTTATAATTTTCTTTACTACGGATTTTTAATTAACCTATATTTTTATAGAATTAGACTGTCTCAGCACTTAGACTAATCTTGATTAAAATACAGGTCGTAGGTCCGTGAATAGCCTATCGTCTCAATCTCTATCGTTTCCCTCTGTGCCCCTATTTTCATTTTGATCTCTTTACTTTTGTGAGTTAATATGGCTTCGATTGTAATCAATTGACATTTATATCTTTATAACTTAATATAACAAGATTTTTCTTAAAACTTGTATTTAGATCTAAGAAATTGTTTCGTAGCAACGATTCAGTCATCTTTGTACTTAACTTTATAAGTATCTGTAATTTTTTATGCACATATAATTAAAACTAATTTAATAATTCTTAAATTAGTTAGTGCAATTGAAACTTGTGGAAATTAACTAATTCTTAAACTGGCATAGTTGCTGTATTCATAGCTGTATTAAAAAGCAGACAGTTGAAAACTATTTTATTACAGCATAATGGATTGGACTAAGTACACAATATATTTAATGGCGTACTTTTATTGCTCTACATTTATTAGTTTCGGAGACATGTGCGCTCATGGTGAGATACGTTTTCATTGCATCGTTCTCTGGAAGTGACTGTTTGGCCTCCATATAATAACAAAAAGCATGAGAAATGAAAGCAATAGATCCAAATATACGTACATGGTATTCGATCAATAATGTTATTTTAGGAAAATCGTCCATGTATCTACGGTTAACTTATTTATTTAAACTTTATATTAGCTTCGGAAACACCCGTTCTAATAAACCGTATACCGAATGAATATCCTTCTTGCCAAAAGAATAATTACCACCGAGATATATATGCATGTACTACGCTACCGAAAAGTAATAAAACGTTAGTTACCGACGAACAGTTTCCACATAAGCGAATACATACAAAATACATAAAGCGCGACAAACATAAAAGCGGCGATCAATAAAAGTGACGACTCAATTCGGCCGCCGTAAAGCGAACGAAGCGCATCATAAATGCAAATCTGGCTCGCCGAACGCAATCTGGAGACGGCCTTCGGAGCCCGAGAGCGACGGCGGCACGGCAGCCGGCACGCACACGAGCGCGACGGTAGGCGTGTGGGTAGAGGCGCGGTGCGACATGGACGTTGCGAATAAGATTATGTAATAATTACCGGGGACAAGCAAATGTGAATGGTCCGGCCGCGATGTTCCCAGGCTGCCGAACGCGGAGGCCGAACGGGTTTCGGCCGTTCGGCGGGACGGGGGCGGTGCCTCGGTGGCCGGCCCGCGAGTGATTCACTGGATCGCTCCGTTCATTCATGAGTCGGTAACTGATACGGTATAATTGTACCGACGCATCTCGCCGAGTCGCCCTCGGATGAACCGTCTGTTACTTCTCTCGGTTTCGAGTGCTCGTCTCGTCTGTCGTAGTAGAGTTATACTGGTAAATTATGGTGGCATAACATATAATTTTGCTTTTACACTAATCATATTTGCAACATGAATTATAAGTTAGCGAAATAGAGTTTTTATTTCTGTAAAAAATAAAATCACTAACTTAATATACTTTCCAGTATGGTATTTATGTATCTGAATCATCACGCCATCTCTACAGGCGCACGGTTGAAAGCTATGTAAAACTCTGTATCACTTTAACCTGACGAACTCCACTCACTCCTTCCCACTCTAACTCATTACAAACAAAAACATATGTACATATGTTCGAATATTATTAAGGGTTTTAATATTTACGTTTTTAAAATTTTTTAAAATTTGACCTACATTTCACAAGGTTTCCAACGAGCAATGAAGTGCACTCTTTACATACATCGTATAACTTTATTTTCACTAACACGCAGACGTGTATAGCTCCACCCAACGTGCTTGACAATTGTAATCTTATTAAGCCACATCCTTTTGTATATGATATAATGATTAGAAGGAGGTGATGGTATGTACTCGTACGTAAATCAACAGACGCAATACTAATCACTTTACAAAGAAATTACAGTCCAAACAATTAAGGCGATTAAAGAAAAAAAATCAAAATCAATCGATATAAATAACGAAATATACTCTAATAATGTAATTTTGTTTTTTTTTTAATATAAGAACAATATCAAAACCGTCACAAAAAAATAACTCGTTCCTAGAACCGTAATAAATCGTAATTTTTAAAATAGCATAAAAAACTTTATACCAATCGGTAAAACGTTTTTGACGTGAATACGTCTTTAAATGTAAATTACTCGAGCAATCCAAAAAACCTACTGGTAACAAAATCAGGGTATTAAGTTTTGCGTTGCAGTTTCGAATGTATTATCTACATCAAAAATTAAATTATACCACTGGACAGCTAAAGGATCAAAGGATTCATTACGATAAGCGAGAATAGTGACGCATCGCGCGCGGTGGAGGGGGAAGCGCCGCCATTTTGATTTTTTTTTTGGTTGTTTTGCTGCGTATTGAGATTTGCAATTAGTATAACTTTTGATTCGGAAAAGCTACGATGTTCGTTTAAGTTTTAATCGTCAGCTGTTGTCAAAACCTATCGATTGTATATAAAACATTAGTTTAAAGTAGTGATAGTGAATATAATAAGGTGTTAGAATAAAAAAATATTATCAAAAATATATAATGTCGGCCTATACGCTATTGTAACACAATAATTATTTGTTTCCTTGCTTTTATCCTAAATAAGTAAATAAAAATATTTTATTTAAAAAATATAACTCGTTACATAGACGTATTCACGTACAACACACGGCCGTGTCCATGACACAGCCATACCCATTTTTTTTTGCCGAAAATGTCGAAGTTTCATTTGGTAAAATACTTAATTGACAAAATGATGAAACTTTATTTTCCTCAAAGTAACCAGTAATGAAATTAAATAATTATGACCCACTACCGTGTTTTCCGTAATAATTCAATAAGTCTATAAGAACTGAATTTTTGAAAAGTTTAACTAAAAAAATCAACAAAAGACTGATGGTTTCCCAACAAAGAACACCAGCGAAAATGGGCATGGTCTTACAAAACTATTTAAAAAAGTTAGTATTTTTGAAAATTATATTTTCAAAATCAAATAATTCATGATTCACCATCAGAAGAACGCAAAGAATAAAATAAAATCTGTGACTATAGAAAGAAGCAAAAAAGTTATCTTCATAAAATTTTTGACATATCAATAATTGTTAATGAGAAATAAAAACAATAATGAAAATGTAAGGGAGGATATAACAACTTTTCAAACGGGATTACATAAATAATCAATGTCATTTGATTTTTTAACGTGTGGCAGTTGCCTAAACTAATTTAGACATATAATAAAATTGCAATATAATAACATTGCAATATTAAAATAAAGGAACCCAGAAAAACTTTTTAAGAATTTTTGTCTGTCTGTTTGTTAAATTGAGCGAGTTTCGGGCAAAATTTACCGGACGGATTTTGATGAAATTTGGTATGGTACCCTGAAGCGATATATAAGAAAATAAAAAATTGTTTTTCTAACTACACGTTAGCGAAGTCGTAGCCACATCTAGTTAAAAATAAACTGTTAACTGACGTTGATATTCGTTCTGTACTGTCAAAATGAATGTGTTTTTCGTTCTTTTTGTGTTTTACATGGTTTTTTTAAGGACCCTGTCGGGCCTATTAGTTTCATGGATAATTGTATTACATCTATAAGTAGATGACACAATAAGACACAAACTGTACTTTGTTTCGTTGATTTAAAAAGTTCCGTAGAAAGTACATTTACAAAATATCATGGAAAATAACACTGACAACATGACTTTTATGAAAAAAGCTGTCAAGCACACAACCTAAATATATTGCAACGTATCATATACTATAACTTTCATAGGGGTAAAAATATAGTGTATATTTCAAAAATCTGACTGAAAAAACCTCCAGTCAGACTTTACCAACTCTGATTCTTTCATAATTTCTGGCTCAGTAGTTTTGGAAATAAGGGGGCAGAATATTATATTTTTTGCATATTTTTAGAATGTATTTTTAAATAGGCAATTTAAAATTGTGAAAAATATAATTTTCCAACCCTTATAACAAACCTTTTCAAACGATGCACCAAAGGATACATAAAATGAGGAAATAAATTAAGACCTTTATTTACATCCTTTTTAGCTGTGATACGAATGTTTAAAAAATAGTAGTGTAAAATATATATAAAATGTATTACTATGACTACTATCAAGTTTTTACGTCGGACGGTTTCTGAGACAATCGACTCTGAAAACAGAAAAATGTAATCGTATTGCCTACTATATCTTTCGTAAGTGTAAAAACATGGGGAATATTTTCATAACTTCAGGTTGACTAATTTCGAAAATAAGGGAGTGGAAACATATTTTTTTCGCATATTTTTCAATATATCTCTGAAGATATACTGAATACACCTAAAATTATGAAAAATAATATTTTTTACACCTTTATAACTAGCCCTTTAAAATGACACCCGCACTATTACATAATTTGCTCTCTCTAAAATTTCCAAATGAATATTTTTGAGTTTTAGCTGTTGCGATATGTACGAGTTATTATGTTTTATTACTGTTCAAGTGGTTTCTAAGAAAAACGACTGTGAAGTGAGTGTCTTATGAGGGTTTCGTTTTTATTTTTAAGACACGAAACCCTAAAAATAAAAGATTTCTTATTTATCTACTTGGCAAATTCACCAATTACATAAGTGAGAAATTAAATAAGCCTTTCAAAAGTTTCATTTAATTAAATAAAACTTTTAAAGGGCTTATTTTTTAATTTCCTCTGTATGAGTGTGTTATTTTAATTGTTTTAACACCTGAACTTAACACTTTATATGATTTGGCCAGTCTCATTTCTACGCGTAAAATGAACGACGAATGCACCCATTTATCGCCGAAAAAATTTAAATATGTTTGATCTAGCCATTCTCTTACTAATTTCCTTTTGTTTATAGTTATATCACTATAATGCGAATCCATACTGTTGTTACGCAATTATTAGTAAAATCTAATTATCCTCAGAATGAAACAGTTAATACTGTTGCGAAAGTGGATACATACGAGTAAGACACTATTTACAATTATTAGCACAAGGCCAGTATTATTCATAGACCATATAAGTATTTTTGCAGTTTGGCAATTTCGAAAGAACAGAGAGCGTTTCAAAAACGATTCAGCAGTGTATCTGTTAATTTAATTTCTCGTAAGCGTCATAAACGAATGTTGCGATTTTGACCGCCCGGATATCGTTGCATAAAACACAACTCCATTACTTACATCCGATAACCTTAACTCGGACTGAGTCATACCGAAAAACTGAATCAATCTTACTGTAGTGACAGTTCCCGCGCTCACAACATATGTCGCAAGCAATGATTTTGCAGTGTGAACATATGTATGCGATACCGCTCTGTGAGTGATTCGAGTATATTTTTTTATTCTTTGCTAGGTCATTCAGTTTAATGCGTTTCGAAATCGCCAGATTTGACGAAAGAGAACTTAAATAATCATTCATATAATACTATTAAAAAGGCAAAGGAAACAACATGTAATAATGATGTCGAGTGTACCTATACTATTGTAAATTGTTATAAAAATTATTTTCAAGTCAGTCTCTCACTGCTAAGGATCGTTTCTACCTTTTGATAACAGCTTCTCCTTAATAATATTTCGCCATAGGTTCCTATTCTCGCCGCTGTGTAGAGCATCACGTCAGGGGTATCGAACGTTCTCGAATTTGGTCCATCCCGCGTCTAGGGCAGTGTCCCCGCGGTGTCCGTCCTTCAATCGTGACGGTAACAATGAACTTCTCAATACTGTCGGTAATTTTCCGCGCAAAGTGTTCTAAATATTCGAGAACTCTCCAGAGACATATGGCGGGCAACCTTATTTTGATGCCAAGCTCGTTCAGAAGCAAGACGTCGGTTCTGTTTTCAATACATGGAATATTGAATATCTTCCTGTCCCCGTACACTTTATCTAAGCTAGTCATTAAGCTTCTCACCATGCCTGTTCGATTATGCACTTCATCTTCGCTTTAACCTTTGTTGGAGATATAGGAACCCAGGTGGATAAAGTTTAGTAAAATCCGTGAGCGCAAGGTTCGCAAATCAGTTCACTATAGAAATCGGAAATAATTTGTAAAATTAAATATGTATATAAATCATTTAAATAATCACAAATATAATCATTCTTCATCAGATGGTGGTGAGTTTCTAAGAATTGCTGGCAGCTAAGTAAAGTGCAAAGAATGTACGTGATCCTTTAAAATAAATAATAAGTGGATAGCAGTGAAAGTTCTTAAATTTGTAATAATAGTAATAAAATAATATTAATAAGGAACATCCAAATTTCCAAATTTGGTAATAATACGCTAAGGTACTTTGCTTCAACTTGCCACCTTTTCGTATAAAATTTGAAATTTATGTATATCACGTCAATATTGGTCCGATGATTTTTTATGACTTTCGTTTTGTTCTCAATCAACAACAAAGTTACGATCGACTTCGATTGATTTTATAATGAAGCGCCATCCCGAGCTACTGTTTACGACTGGTTTAATGAGCTGAAGTGTGGTCGTACCGATCTCAGTGACGATCTGCGTGAGGGACATTCTTTAACGCCAACTACAGGAGATATCATCAATTCTGCGTGGCTCATGATAAGGACTGGCAAGAGAGTAATCTGTCAATTGACACCGGCAAATTACGCATCGGTATGAGACTAGCGCATGGACTTATAGGCATAAGGCATTTTTATTTCACCGACAACCCCATGATTTCACCGAAATCAAAAACAACGTCGCATTGATTGGAGTCGCAAAATGGTAGAAAATTTCAGTGGAGATTACTCAAATGCTGTATTCGAAATCATGCTGGGTGATGAAAGCTGGGTATTAGAGCCGAAATTTAGAGGCATTCCTTCCGAAAAGTTGCCTACAAAGCTGAATCAAAGACGAAATGCTGGAAAAAAGATGTTCGCTCTGTTCTGCGGACGGAGTGATGACACATCACTTCTGTTGCTTTATTGCAGAGTGTTATGGAAAATATATTCAACAATATTTTCCACAGACTGGTATATTAGTAACAGCTTGTCTGTTGTTTGGGAAAAATTTGAAAAACAACGCCTTCCTTCCTTAAAATTGAAAAAAGAATTCTCTCTTTATTAAAGCAACGTGTACCCATAATTAGCCAGATGAAAGACCAAATATTCGACTGCGACTAGTGTAAAAATCATGGGTCATACGCCTTAGGGCTCCGACCTCGCACAGGTATTACCGTATTTGTTGTTGTTTATATTACGTGTTTACAAAATGCATAAAGGTACAACAGCACAGAATAATGATCAGGAAGATCGACGCTCAGCCATTTCAAGAAGCACTATAAACCTTACGCTACCCGCGTAAAGTCGGTAAGTTCGGATACCTATCAATCATGACTCAAAAGCCTGACAGACCACCCGGCAGCACCTACCTAGTTAGCAGCCCATCGCACTGGCGAGTCGCTATAAAAATGGTCAATAAGCCGCGTGGTCCGCGGCTGTGGGAGACATGAAAAGGCCGCCACCGCCGGCTTCAAAGCGCACCGCGGCTTTGTCGCGAGGGGACAGACGCGCGAATGTTGCGCGTGGAGTGAAGCAAAGGTGTGAGTACGTGCGCGGCAAAGAAAATGTTGTGGATACACTTTTTGCAAATATTTTGCGTTCACGAAATATAACTGCTGTATCTCAAGCTCTGACTTACCGCAGGTTTCTAACGACAACAAAATATGTTTGATGCCTTTTTTTCTTCTTCATGGCTAAATCGAACGAAATTTTTATTTTTGAAATATGATTATTTTTCATGAGCAGATTCGCATGCGTGAATTTCCAATTAGTTGGATTCACATGCATGTTTCTGACTTGCGTGATTTGTGATGCGTGATTTGAAATACATGCATAGCGCCTTCTATTGATGTATTTTAGTACTTTTGTATTAATTAATAAAAAACAAGAGTTTCAACCTGCAAGAATTATGCTATTTCTCCCCTCATACAAAGTTTCATGAAAATCTGTGCAGCCCCTTAGGAGTAACGAATGTTTTAACACAGTGTTGTTTATAATAGTACGCGAGCGAAAGTAACACTCATGGAGTAAAAAAACGAGTGTGCTTTAGACCACACGACTGAAATAAAACTTCAAATTCACAAAATATGAACTTTTAAAGGAATTTACAATTTTATTCACTTTAAACGTAGAATATTTAATGTATTGGACAAAATAATAATTTATAAGATTGTTCAAGAACGAAATGAAATTAACGCGTAACGCTAGCAAACTCGCATATATATATATATATATATATATATATATATATATATATATATATATATATATATATATATATTATGCACTGACTATGAGAGGAAGAGAGAATGAAAATGTGCGCGCGCACTGCTCTCTCTTGCTCCTACAGTAATATACGAAACGTAACTCTCTCTCTTTCCGTCTTCACTAACTTATATCTCCCTCTCAACTTCCGTTCGCCTCGCCCGATCATACTTTTCGTAACGCTCTCGTCACGCATTCACCAGGTTACTCCCCAAGTCAAGCGTGCGTAAAGAAGTTTTACTTCAAAAACTCCTGGCTATATGTTCTTCCGTTACATGCCAAATTTGTAAGTAATTCGTTGCATGGTTGTAGAGTTATTAGCTAGTAAATAATTTGAAAAACAAATTAACTTTTGAGTTTATAATATTAAGTCGTTTTTTTATTGTTAATATTACGAAACTGCATTTATAGTTTCCTTTACGTATCTGTGGGTTATCGAAGTGGCGACATTCGACGTTTTACTGTCCATGTTCACAGAGACTAGCGTTTAATTAAAATTATTTTAGTTTCTAAATCAAATTACATTTTAATTTTCATTTATTTGATTGTAATGAAACAAAGTGCAGATTATTTGTTCAAAACCCTATATTATGGATAACTTTATTTCCTTGAGAAATTACTATCCATTTTAACGCCAAGTTTTCTCACACCTTAACGCAGATGGACAGACAAAAATTCTAAAAATTGTAAATTTTACCGTAAGGTCGTATAACTCATTAAGCCCCCTAAATAAATCCATCTAAGAAAAATGCGATCCTATAGACAGATATTACAATTTAATTATGATATTTAGTAAAGACAGTAAAAATAAAAAAGGTACAATAAAGTTATTTTCAAAAACAGAAAATCCTAACTTTAATTTAAAATCTTGAAATTAAATCGTATTGATTTTTAAATAAATATAACCACGTTCTGAATATATTTATAGTGTCAACATATACATGTAGCAAAATGGAAATATCAGATTCAATCAACCGTCCCCACGCCACGTCATGCGATGCGCACGCGCAGCCCACGAGCATTGAATAGGTAGTAAACAGTGACTGGGATCACAAAACGACCGCGGTACGTCCACTTTTATTGACAAGAGAACGAGCGTTCGCGAGTTACGCACGAACATTACGCGATGCGCCTACCGCCCATTCAAACACAACGCTTTGACTATAAAAACGAAAGTTCTTTGTTTTGCACGTATTATGCGAGTTTTACTGATATTGTACAATACTGACAAACGCTTACTATTAAACTACGGTATTCGCAAACGCTTGTAGAAAGAGATAGGAAAAAGCTGATAATAATAAAGTTTTGCAAGATATTTTAAAGATTTATCTATTTTTGTTTTTTACCAGGGCATTTTATTATTCACCTAGGTCAGGTTTTACATATGCGTAGGCTCTCCGCTATTTCAGGAACTCCTATGAACTTATTATATTAAAAGACCTAATATTCACTATGACTGATGTAGAAACTATGGGTCATATGCCTCGTGGCTCCGAACTCGCATCATGCGATTTCTATTCATTCCATGAAACGATAAATTGCGAGGAATTCATATGAAAAGATAAATTGCGAGGAATACTTTTCCCAGATGTCGAAAAAGGGATGACTGCCTTCGAAAAAGTCGTAAAAAAGATTTCCAAGAAAGAGTGGATCGACTTTCTGTCTGCAGCTCCATCGAATGGAATGATGAGTAGAGTGCCACGGGAACTTTTTGTAAAACGATAAATAAATTACAAACAAAGGTCGCGATTTTTTTTCTCTGCGCACATAGTGTGAGAAAGAAAATATTGCTATTGCAAAGATTTTTGCAAGTTTCAAACCTTTAGAATAAACTATTCATAAAATGAGGAAAACGTAATTAAAATTTATTTACTATTTTCTGGGACCTATCGTAGGTAAACACCTATAATTTTAGGATTTCTTTACCTCTTCACATATACTCCCAAGTTTTCTTCTTCGCGCACATAGTGTAGGAAAGAATATATTGCTATTGCAAAGATTCTTGTAAAACTTTGAAACTTTTAGAACATACTATTCATAAAATGAGAAATCTTCATTAATATAGATTCACTAATTTTTAGACCTATTGTAGGTAAAAAATATATAATTTTAGGATTTCATTACCTTCTCACAGAAACTCCCAATTTTCTTCTACGCGCACATAGTGTGGGAAAGATACTATTGTGATTGAAATGATTCTTGCAAAACTTTCAAACCTTTAGAACATACTATCCAAAAAATGAGAAAAACTTCATTAAAATTTATTCACTAGTTTCTGAGATCTATCGTAGGTAAATCCATATTATTTTAGGAGTCCATCACATCCTCACGTAAACTCGGGATTCTCTTCTTCGCGTACGTCCCCGTTTTAATAAAAAGCTTATGATCGCGATTTCTCTCGTATATATCAATCTCGCTACGTAATGAAAATTAGTGAATTCACGCAACTACGCATAATTAGATAAAACGTGATTTTGATCACTTATTCGGTCATTTGAAATCAGCCGGCTTGATTTCGGTCATTGCTTTTAGGATGGGTGATTGCTTCGTCCTTTTATCATTTAATATAATGTTACTATGTCATCTGCCTGTTCCACAATCAAAAAATGAAAATTAATTTGGTAGTTTTAGGTATACTTTAGTTTTAAAATTCAAAACTCTCTTTAGTGTCAGCTCCTCTGTCAAATTTCATATTTTCAAATTTCCGTTGCGAGGCGGCTTAGATGGCGTGAATTTCAGTATTTACACATACATTGAAATAAATTGTGGCACATTGAAATAAAATTTTAAAATTATCGACTGAAATAGGATTGAACTTACTGAAAATTACGAAAAAGTTTGCTTATAAATCACGTTGGCAGTTTTGTTTTCTCTTCAGTTGAATATATTGCTGTTTGAGCTTACTTACTTTCTCAAGTTTACGTTTGCACTAGTTAAAGTTTGGCCTTATTTATTTTAAAACGTAGACTAACTGGCTGGTCAAAGATTTTGGATAAAAACAACGATGAGATAAGTGGATTAAAAGAATTGCCAATGATAATAAAAGTGTTTACTAATAAAGAAACCTTCAAGATGTAGATGAAATGAAAAAAAAACAGTTATCTGGCGACGACATATTTTTCCCAGATTTAGTAAATACAAAATTAAAAATATCAAGAAAATCCAATAAATCAACAACAAATATGAAATAGAAGAATCTACAATGAAATAGATAATCTTATGAAATAATCTTATAGAACAATCAACAATGAATAGGTGATCTTATGAAATAATCTTATAGAACAATCAACAATGAATAGGTGATCTTATGAAATAAATAAAATTAATTCATCAAAAATAGACCAACAATAAACACGAACACGCACATTACACCCCGAAGACTGCTGAGCGCTGTGAGGTAAGTAAAAAGCGCTGGAGTCGTTATGTCTGTGCGAATGATCGAAATGGCGACCATGGATGCTAGGCGGTCTGTGTTCTGTGTCTGTGATAGCGTTTCATTTAAACTATTTCAATTTCTAAACTAAACTGTATTTTAGCTTAGATTTATTTTATTTTGTATGAAACAGGGTGCAGGTTATTTCTTAAAAAGTGTATTTTATATAAAACTATATTCCTTTGAGTTTTAACGCCAAATATTCTCAGACGGACATATAAAAATTATAAAGATTGTAGATTTCTCCTTAGAACCGTTTAAGTCATCAATCCTCTACATTTCAAGGCAAAAAAATATTAGACAGACAGACGCTAAAATTTGATTATATTAGTTAGTGAAAGCAGTAAAGATAAAAAAGTTGCATTAAATTTATTTTCAAAAAAAAGTTCGACATATTATTAATAAGGTAAGAAAAAAAAATAGAGCGTTTTTGCAATTTTATCCGTTTGCGCATACTCGCATGGTTTAAAAACAACTGGGCAGATTTAGATAAAATTTTTATGTTGTTATTTAGAGTTCATAAAAAATTGGGGTTTATCTCATTTCGATATAAAAAACTGGTATGTGCTTACGACCACACAACAGAAGTGAATTTTTTCTAATTTCAAAATATATTTATATAATAAAAGGTAAATCTTGAAACAGTGCACTCCGTGTTAGACAGTGAACTCGCTTGGTTGAAGTCGAAGAGAGCCGAGTTTCCCGATTCAACATCACGGCTCACTTTAGTTCACTGTTCAGAAAGAGGGCGCATTGTAAGCCTAAAGAATTTTTCACTTCAAAACATTAAGAAAAAAGATAAAATAAGGCGTATAAACTACAGGCGACTGCCTATTATTAACCATAGATTATATTTGCCATTGTTATTTGCAACTGTATACCTAGTAATTAATGCGAATAAAAATTTAGTTAAATGTTTATCACGTCACGTCACATAATTTTTTATTTACATATAGTAATATCAAAATGATATACTTTCATTTATTCCAGATTCCAGCTCGAGTCCGGAGCAGCGCACCGGCCGTTTCCAGTTGATTCGACAATGTCGAAACTAGGAGTAAGTTTAGTTTAATTTTCTCAATAATTAAAGTCTTCTCCTTTTTCTAAGTTGTTTTCTACCCGTTGCACATGAGCCTATGTACAGTTTTCCAGGTATTTTTAATTACTGAAACTTGATTCCAATTTAATCAAGCTGTTTATTTCATATTATCACCCATCCTAGTTGCTGTCTACTGATGCTTCTTCTGTTTCATACACGATCTCCATCTTGTCGCTTTCTTCCTCCAATTATCAGTGTTTTTGACAAGGTGTCCAGCCTAACTCCATTTTAAAGTGCATATTTGTCTTGCTATATTTTCAACATTATTTTTGCATCTTATTCACTCATCACTTTTCTTACTTTTAAGTGCTACTTCTATAATTTTTTATTTTATTAATCTTGATGTACATGTTATTTTATTAATCTTGATGTAAAATTCATTGAGTAAATTTTCATGCAAATATCCGATTTCGTTGTCATTAGCCATCACACACATTCTACGTAAACTTCGGTTTTTAGTTTTAGAGAAAGATTGAGATTAAACATTTGTCACATTTTACCTTAGACCCCAAAATTTCAAGCCTGACCCTGACATTATAACTATATCGAAATACGTCTGTGGAATCTTTAAATTTATCCTTTATCCTTATTTATTCTTGAAAAAAGACAGATACTTTCCAAAATTATCACTCTGACAAAAACGCAATTCCAAGTAATAATATTACTATTTTTCTACATCTGCTGCTAATTTATCAAAAGTGATCACCGAATATACTGATTTAATTTTAAGTGGTATTAGTTCATAAAAAGTAGTACAACAGAGATTTTGTCGACGCAAAGAAATAGAAGTACAAAAAAGGTAGGTTTTACATACTAAGTACAAACTTGAAGGAAAATTTCCAATTCAACATATTCAAATTATAAATTGAAGTGAAAATTTTGTAAATACGAAATGACAAAGTGAAATATTGAGGCTAATATTCGATCCGTTACGAAATAAAAGTAACGAATTGTACAGCAAGAAGCAAAAACGTGAAGCAAAATTTCGTACAAAAAAGGTAGGTTTTACACACTAAGTACGGAAATCGTATAAAAATCGTAGTATTTGAAGTAAAATTTCCAATTCAAATTATAAATTGAAGTGAAAATTTTATAAATACAAAATGGCAAAGTGAAATATTGAGGCTAATATTGAATCTGTTACGAAATAAAAGTAACGAATTGTACAGCAAGAAGCAAAAATGTGAAGCAGAATTTCGAGCTGGTGGTGAAGACGATAAAAATTAAAAACAAATACAGAAATTTCGAATAGCGCATAACAAACGGCGATACACAGAACCGTAACGAGCGAAACTCAATTATGATTTTGCGAGTGGGTTTTTTGTACTGCTACAAAAAACCGACTCCACGCTACCGGACCGGCCGATTGGACCCCGCCTTCACGTGCCGCGTAATTGGTCTACGGTTAGTTAGGATGTCGTGACTGGAGATCGGGCGCTCTTTGGAGATCCCATTCTATAGTTACTATTATGCGTGTTTAGGTACTCGATATGCTGTCTTAATCATAGATAAATTTTAATCAAGAGTATTTTGAAGTTGTTCGATTAAAATGCTTGTTTGATTAAATTTTTTTAATCTTCACTTAAAATATATATTTAGATAGATATGCAACACAAAGGTGATTTTAAATATCAATACTAACTAGCAAAATAATAAATGTGAAAGTGAGGCTAGTTTGTTTATTTGATCGACTCGCTTTTAAGTCTCATCTACTCAACCAATCTTTATTTCCATAACTATAGTCATGGGAATGAACATAGGATATTTTAACATAGAATAGAAATTCCTTTGTTTTTATTCTATTATATATATATATATATATATATATATATATATATATATATATATATATATAATATCATATATTTACATTTAATATAGTAGGTGGATAAAATATATTAATCTTACAAATATTCGCATCGATTTCGAAATTTTTTTAAGTGAAAACTTTTTCAGGCGAACCTGCGCACTTTTCCTGAGCAGTGAACGAAATTGAGCCGTCACGCTTGGATCGGTGACGAAGAATCGGTTAAATCTGGCTTACTTCGGCAGCGGTCTAGTGAACTACTTTATAGGGGTACCATACACACTTTTTTAGATATTTAATTAAATTTGAATCTAAAGTATTTATAAAATATTTCAATTTCCATTAACCTATTGTTTTATTCTTACGGATAAACTCGGCTGCTTTCGGCGTCGGTCAAGCGAGTTCACTGTCTAACACGTAGTGCATTCTTTCAAGAATTACATACGTTTTATTTTAAAATTGTTACCGATTGGCCGAACTAATATTGACCATATAACATCAATGTAATTATTTATATATATATATATATATATATATATATATATATATATATATATATATATATTAAAATTAGTCATAAGCGTACACCAGTAATTCTTTTTTTTGAAGTTACGGTGGTGTATTCTTCCCTTTTCCGTGCGAGCGAACCCGCGTGTCAAGGCTAGTATACAGTGTGTTGGCCCAATAGTTTTATCTATCGGATGAAATATATGCGTATACTTAGTAATTTTATAAAGAGGAGGGTTTTATTTGTTTGGTTTCTAGGGTTTGAAACAAAAACGGCTTATCCTATTGATTCGAAACTTTTACTGTCGTACAGCTTATAGTATTCAGATGAATGTAGGGTATATAACAGCTCTTTAAAACTTGTGGGTAATGTGAAAAAACAATTTAAGACAAGCGAGTCGAAGTATGTAGAATGCATTTTTGATTGAAAATTTTAAACTCATCGTATATTTTAAAATAATTATGAAAATATTTTAAGGTTTACAAAAACGTTGAACAGTTTACATTGCTAATTATTATAGATTGATTCGTTTTCATTTTCCAAATTGAAGCATAGAAGTATTTTTGAATTAAAATTTTAAAATCATCGTTGCTATTTTAAAATAATTATGAAACTATTTTAAAGTTTACAAAAAGTTCAACGGTTTATATAGCTAATAATTATAGATTGACAGTTGTGATTCGTTTTTATTTTCTAAATTGAAACGTAGAGATATTTTTGAATTAAACATACAAATTCGTTATAGCCGCATCAAAATTGTTTTTTAAGGATGCAATTATACATAGTATAATAAAATTTACAAAAAAATGTATGGTTAGTAATAATAGATTGTTCTAAACGTTTTTATGTTACTAGATTAGTTCGTACAGTTCTGTACTCGAGCGAAGCACGAAATGAACGACGAAAGCGTTGGTAGATTGTTAATAAATTGGCTGTAAATAATTATTACATAAAAAAGCGATAAAACAAGATGTATTCACAGTCTTTTTTGCCGTAGCAAAATCGGGGCGTGCAGCTAGTTTTAAGTTACGATCAGTTGTTGTGTTTGAGATCTTAAGATACATATACATATACTGAGTGTTGTCATATTGGTAGCAAAATGTTCTGAGTACAACATAAGACAATTACCTCACTGCGTTTTCGAGATACACTATTTCAACGTTAACGAGAGGGTTAAGCGTCTTGCAGTGTTAGCACACCAAAAATTATACTATGCCGAAAAGAAATTTATTATTCGGATAATTCACTTTTAATCTTAAGGTTTTTTTCATGGTGGTTCTGTTTATGATAATGAAACATTTAAATGCAATTGTGATTCAGAAAATATTGAAAACAAAAAATGTTTTGTCATATAAAAATTATTTCTCAGTAATAAAGACCCAAATCAAAAGATACGATACATTATTTTCATCTTATATTTTCGAGAGGTATCTGAAATTCTCGCTAGCATCTATTCCAAAGCAATCTCGAAATAAACAAACCCATTACAACCGAAGACTGTATTTTCACAAGTCTACTCTCATTCAATTCAACTTCTCAAACTATCGGCCGACGTAAAACGCTTCAGCCGATATCTTTAAAAAATAACGACTAACGAATAATAATTAAAACGAAATAAAATCTAAATCGAAATTACCGATGGGCCGTTCACACCGGCGTCAACTCGTATAGAAAAGCGGTGACTATAACACCGAGGCTGGACCTTATCATTCAAAATAATTTACGACTCCGCTCAAAGTAAAAGTATCAAAAAATTAACATACTCAATAAATACGTTCGGTTAGCGGCGGTGCGCCGGTAGAGATGGGCATAGCCAAACGTCGGGTTTTCGAATTAATTACGTACTATCGATAAATAGCAATTTGATTGGAATTTTCAATTTATATTGGTGAGAGAATATTTTGAAAAGAGTTGAGAATTAAAAAGTATAAGCTTTTATTTTAGGCGACGTATGTTTCCGTAAAAAATAATGTCTATTTAAGTTAAAATTGACAAATAAACAAATATTTATAAAAATACTAAAATGTATTCTACGTTTTATAAAGTGAATCAAGATTAACCCGATATATTAATATTTTTAAAGAACTCAAATTTAATCTTCGAATACTCGCATCGACTACATGTAAATATCGTTCATTATGGTACGCCATCCCTAAAGCTTGCGAGCCGGCGCTTTACCGATATCGGGGCTGAGATCCCCGGCGCCGCGTTTCCGCTGGCGCCGCAGGATGCTGTAACGGTGCTTCCACCAACGTCGCGGATTCGCATCTGAATCGCGACAAGACAGACACCTAATTTATAGCTGGAACGACTTTTTCCAAATATTTATTCCTTTTAAACGAAAAGTGAATTATTTATTAATCGATACCTTTTGCACTTTAATCGTTTACTAGTAGACCCTAGATGACTGCTTAAGTTGCATTGAAATACTTGTACCTTAAGTGAAGCTAAAATTTGAACCATTACAAAATACCAAAAAATATAATTTTTTAGAAAAAAACTCTTGGTCCTACATGGGAACTTCCAATCTCAGTACAACTGGGATAAAAAACCAGCAGTGAGAAGAACTTAGAAAAAGACTTTCAAAAAGAAAATGATTTCTCAACATACTTGTTCTGTACAGCTACTAAATAGCCTTTTCATATATTTTCCGGATACATTTCGTAGAATCTACGGCAAAATAAAATATCGATACCAAATTTCAAGTCGTTTTGATATAAATCGTAATGGTTATTTAAGTTTAAATTTTTCAATAGCTTTTCAAATGGTTTCCCACTTACCATTATAATTGCGACTATAAAATGCCTGGTCGAGAAAATAAGGTTACAGAAAGACCAATATTCACGTCATAAAAAAACAAACTTCAAGTCGAAATTGTGACAATTTTGGCCGATTTCTTTCTACAATTCTTAATATATCTTAAGTGGAAAAAATATCATATTGCACATTATGTATGATCCGTTACAGTTCAACGAATGCAAGGTTATTTGTATCCTTACAATGTTGTTTTTTTAATTGCCAAATTTGATACAGCCATTTCCGGAAGAGGGAACTTCCCCCAGATCCCGATATGTTTCCCTACATCGGACGTTCTCTCCCGGCGCACTTGCACAATATCGGCCGTACGCGGCGAGCAGAGGCGCTTATTAAATCGGCTAGCGGCTCGTAGCGACGCTTCCGCCGGCGACCGGCCGGGCCGGTCGGGCCGGATGCTAGCCGCTCCATTCACGCGCCGCTACTACGAGCCTTTTTATGGCGGAAGGCGCTCGCGGGCCGCGAGATCGCTAAGGCTGCGGGTACGTGCGGGATGCTGCGCGCTGACCGTCTGTCGCAGAGATGCCGGTCGTGATGCTATATTTAGAAACGTGCCTATATTTTATGTACAGCATATGACTTGCGTAAGCTTACGTGTAATCCTTAGCTGATTCCTTTTTGTATTGTACAAATAGTTATAAATGTGATATTATCGATTTTGATGAAATACGTTAATAATATTTATTAGAAGCCACATAGCGAATACGGAAATTATGATAGAGTTTTTGAAACTTATTTTTTGAGTAAAAAGTAATGAATAATGTTTTCTGTGACAGAAAGGACGTTACCTGCAATTATCGTACAATTAAATAAAATTGAAGTGTGTCTGTGATTTTCGAATTATCAGCTTTAAATACTTTCCCGTTTGCATATTCTATTACTAAAACTAGTCTAACGTTGAAATCATTTTGATATGAAACATGTAATGGCGTGTGTTAGGATGGAAGTTAAAATGTTCTGATGGCCAAACGCGCCTTGCCATTCGGCCAGCTTCGCGTCTTTTTTTGGTTATTTTCGACTTAATTCGGTAGGCTCGTTTATATCGGCGTATTACATTGAACTGCCTTAAAACGTTAAAAGCATTACATAAACATAGTTGGATTCATCCAGGATTTGAACCCGGGACCTCTCGCACCCTAAACGAAAATCATACTCCTAGACCAATGAGCCGTTGTTGCGGTTGTTGAAATTTTGAGATATTCAACAACCACTAAGCTTACTCTTATAAAGAAAATTATTTTTACTTATGAAATATTTTTGGCAATATTTTTATTTAAAATTTTATGAATTTATTAAATAATTGACTGACCAAATATTTCGATAGATGGCGCTATAATGATTGCATGGTTGAAACTTATGTTTATATATTTATTCTGTGTGTCCGGGTCTGGTGAATATTTATAAAATTTAGATGTTTCACATCTGCCAGATGTCCCATGACGGCTCTATTTTTTGTTTGTTTATCTCTCTCTAAATACGATTGAATTTAACTCAAAAATTACTAAAGCTATTGATCCTGGGAGCGATGTATTTTTGTGTTTCATCGTGCTATCCCAAGTTATAATTATGAAACCGTTATGTATACAATTAAAAAAAAAAACTCCCTTTCACGAATGGTGGGTTGTCTGTAGGAACACGTGGGGATGGAGACGGAGTGGGTGCAAATCGATCCGCGTAGGATTTAAACTAAACTAATTATTCTTGTATAAAATAACAGTTTAAAATAAACGCATTATAACACTACACTTGCAGTTCGGAATTCCATGCCGACCAAATTACTTGTATATCGCTATTTTATAATAAAGAACTGGTGATAAACCTGTACTACATATTAGTCTGTAATATGCGCTATTCGAATGCAAAATTTGATAAACATCAGTTTGTTAATTAAACAGATATTAAGTAAAAAACAAAAAGAAACAAAAGCACTTCCACGTTTAAAATATTACTATGGATTAAATATTACTATGGATAAACGTTTACCAAAATTTAGTATCTAAAAGTACATTTAATTAATCATTTCCAATTATTTAATTAGCGTATTCAAATAAAGTTATTAAATCAAGATTTACAAAATATATTCATATATTAGCTATGATATTCATACATTAGATGATAATATTTTGCAAGAAATAATTTTAGAGAAAAACATACTAATTGTCGTACTTTCTATCAAAATTAATGTAGTAGCAGGTTCCAATCCTATCATAGTCACAATTATTTACTTTTTGATTCTAATTTACTTTTTGTTCAGTTTAATTACTGACTTAGTGATTAACAGTAAATATATTTATCGCTAATGTGTGATCGCAATCAAAGTTCCTCCAAAGCTATGTAAATAATTCTAAAACAGAAACGCTTATTAATTATCTAAAAATATGACGTAAAAATTTTAAATGTTTTTTTTTCGTAGAGCAAATATATAAAAATACATAAAGTATTATTATTTTTATGAAATCAGCACCAAACACAAAAATTAATTAGCGTCCTTTATACTTTGTATCTCTAGAAAAAAAAACAGCTCATTTTTTTTAATTCAAGTTAATAGTGATACCGGTTGCTTTTAGTTATTCGTCTGTATGTCAATAAAATAAGATGTATTGTATGGAATCAGGACTAAACTATACTATTAATTTCAATATTTACAATTTTATTATACGCCAGAAACTTGTTTTTTTTTAAAATTAATATAAATAAAAGTAAAGATTAAAAGAAATAAATGAAAACAAATTTCATATAATTTCACCAAAAACAACAGAAAATACAGACGATAAAATAGCTCATAAACGTGAAAATAATTCATAAACGAATTAAAAAAGAATTTTTTTTAAATGAAAGAAGTGAAAATAAAATTTTATACAAAAGAAACTTTCAAAATTGTTTTCATACTTACACAACCTCCATATTCTAAGTATCTGATATACGGTGACATGATAGCAGGTACTAAACCTGCTATAAGGAAAATTGAAAACGAAACTTCTATAACGGACTTTTTGAGCGGAAGCAGAATACGATTTTTCCTATTAACCTAACGATATCCGCCTGGAAGAACATCGTAATTCGCTTTTTGTAATTTTATATGAGAGCGCGACAAAACAAACACAAACGTCACACAAGATTATTGAATTTTTTTCAATTCATTTTTTTCAATTTCATTTCAAACCTCACACAAAACGATTGAATTTTTACGTTCCTTTTTTGACATTATTAAAAAGCACTTAGAGATGAAACGAGAAAGAAACATTTTAAAAGAAATAGACAAATTTTAAAAACAGAATGTGTAAGAATTATACTTGTAAACAAAGTAATAAAGATTATTTAAAAAATAGCATTAGACTTAAGGTGTACATTGATTAAGCGTTTAATCTACACTTTTTCTAAAGCTATGAATTTATTTCGTTGTTTCATATATTCATATGTCGTATACTATGAATTCATGTGCATCCATTCATATGCTATATACTATGAATTCATGTGCATCCATTCATATGCTATATACTATGAATTCATGTGCATCCATTAATACTGCGGAAGGTACGCTAGATGTGCAAGGGCCCTTAGTTCAAAATAACATTTGTTACCTAGATTTTCTTGTTACTTTATTATTTAATTCTGATTTAGGATACATCGATATAACGATAAATCCACAGGGGATAGTCCGTTTTATTTCAAATGCTACATCATGAATTTAGTTCATTATTTCATATAAACCGATGCACATGAATTCATAGTATTCGGAAACAGAGAGAACCGTCCGCTGCGGATAGCCCGCTAGATGTGCACGGGCCCTTAGATCAAAATAACATTTGTAAGCCAGGCCCTTTTATTGTCTATTAGAACTATTAAATTTTGATTTAGGATACATCGAACTAACGGTCGAACTGCAATGGAGAGTCATTGTGTTTCAAATGCTATGAATTTAGTCTGTTATTCATGTGAACCGATACATATGAATTCATAGTAATTGGAAACAAATAGAAACACCTGCTACGAATAATGTGCTACATGTGCGTAGACCTTTTGTTCAAAATAACCTTTGTCACGTTGTTATCTACCATGTTATTATCTATTACAACAATTAAATACTTGTATTTTAATATATTTTAAACTAAATGAGATCTACGTAAATTACTATACTACGACATCAGACAATCACGTAATAATTATATTTAGATCGTAATAAATAAAACGAGAAGAATAAAATGAGAAGGAGCTTATGTGTATACTGCAGATTCATTATACGTTATTAACGTTGTAATTTATATTTATAACAATAATTATATTTATAATTTACCTAGATGCTCGAATCTAGCTTAAGCTTCATTAATGTTCCTTCAACTAGAATAACAGCTACCCAGCGCAGTCTTTCGCATTTCTGCGCATGCGCAATTTTCAGCACAACTCCCATTGTTCCAGGTTAGCATTCGTAATTAGAGGAAAGCATGATCGAGCATCATACTTAATAATAATCCAGCACGGCGTCGGCGAGTGAATAGCGAATGACGTGATGCGTGAGCCAGAGTTGATGGCGTGACGTTCGACGAATACAGTGACGCATGCACACTTCGCATGCAGTAAACCTGATCTAGCCAATTGCAACTTTAAAACTGCGATGAATTCAGTTGTTTCACTTAGACAATTTTGATTATTAAAGTCATAGATTAGTATTCTACAACGACTTTTGATAAGGACTATTAGTTGTTTAGATATTTATTTATAGTCTTACAGAGCAAAATAGCAATATTAAATGGCACATTAGAGAGATGCATATTTAGCAGCAGAAATGTTATCTATAGTAATATCCCGATAGGAGACTGGAAAGAAATGGCCACAGACCTTACAGAGACAAAATATAATTTTTAAAAAACTTGGTATCTTCTAGAATATAAAAAATTGACAATCAGTAATTGACAATCAGGAAAGAGCAAAAAATAGAATTACAATTTGTAACCATAATGCGAAACAAAAAAAAGGTGACTTCATATTATATTTTTAAAATATAAAGAAGTGTTAACTGGAAATAAAAAAACAAAAAAATGAACAGAATATATAATAACATTTTAGAAACGATTACAGAACATAATTAATGCCTCTTGCTTTCTTTAACGTGAAGCCAGTGGCAAAATTAATTAAAAATAAATTGTTAACAAACATTGACAATGTTTCTATTGTTGTCAAAATGAATGGCTTTTTCCCTCTTGTCTAGGTTCACGTAACTTTTTTCAACCATCCTGTCTAGCCTGTGAGCATCATGGTTTGATATCGTACATCTGTGGATGGAGGATATAACGAGACACAATCTGCACTTTATTTTATCTCGCTAGTTCAAAGAATTCCGTTGAAATTACATTTACAATCTATTATGAAAAATAACCTAACTTTTCATTGTCAATACAAGATGCTTTTTTTATCTGATTGAAAATTTAGATAAAACTATTCAGGAGCTTATTTTTTAAATTTTTTCTATATAATAGTGTCAGTTTTATTCTTGTAACACCTGGGCCCAACACTATATGGACTTTTGCCGCTCTCCTTTGGGAAAAGTAGAAAACTAAAAGATTGCGTGGCTGTCATCCCACTGGCATATGAAAAATCTTTTCTGTATATTTTTAATCGAAACGAGAAAAGGAAAAGAAAGATACACGTGTAATAAAAACAAAAATTCTTGACAGAAAATATATACTATTCCACATCAGACTGACACTAATGGAAAGTTTCACGCTGGTCGTGTAAGAATTATTATTAATACATAAAAATGAATATAAACTTTATTACGACTGAAAGCCTGACAAAAACTGTAACAATCTTTACCACTTTAATAGCGATCGGCTATTCACTGATGCGCTGAATAAGTGGCAGCGAAGATAGAAACTATATCTATTTTTCGTTCTCCTCACTACCGATGTGTTTCCTTTTTCGTTACTCATTTTTCCACGTTTAAACTTGCACTCTCAAAAGAAGTTTTATTTAAAAAAACAGTTGAAACACGATGCAAGGAATAGATATTTTTCATTTCGATATAGAAGCCGAATCAAAACAATTGTAATAAATTTAGAAATATTTAAAAGGACTCTCAGCATGTCTTCGAAGTCCTCCAACACATACTCGATTAGTTTTTTTATGTATAATATCGACAACAACGTGACACCTAACAAACGTGCGTGACATATGTCGTATATATGTCGTGACATTCAAGAACCGCTCATTGTCTTTGTTGTTAGGCCACTATCGTGATGTGTAAAGTGTAAGTCACCTGACACTAGGAACCGCAGTTTTATGGTTAATAAATTTAAATACAATATTGGAAATTAAAAATTCCGTATGTAAATTGGAAAATATCTTCCTATCACGGCCAGGATATGGACGTGCGTTAGCGATCAAAAGCTCGCGGTGCGCTAGGAGAGGAAATGGAGCAGTATATCCTTGCCGGGCGACCGAGCGGATGGGACGCTTACGGCAACTTGTCGAGGAATAGAAGGAAGACGCGCCGACAATGTGTCTAATAGGAAATTGTTCTAGCCTGCTTTTTCTCGAAGAAGCAATACCGAAGAAATACCAAGCGTGGGACAGTTATTTTCTTTGTGAATACGATGAGTGATGAAAAAAGTTTAGGTAGTGATGCGAGAAACTACTGTCAGATTTATATTATCAAAAGTTTAGAAAATATAAGATTGTAACTAAATAGTACTATTTAGTTTCATCTAAAATTCCAAATTTACTGACTTAAATTTCATAAAATTTATAAAGGCTACAATATTACATCATCAACTATCTCAAAATTTTCCCTGTATTCCAATATCTACCAGCAATAGAATAACTGCTAATATGGAGTTATTTAATATTAAAGTTTGTATCATATTCTAACCATTTTTGTATATAACAAACCATTGATAAAACACCACGCAAATGGTAAAAAATTGAGTCATTTACTTTCATAATGTTAAACCGAAATTTTATCTTCTTACTCGCTGCTTCATTAACTATGTCGCCGTACTGGAATTGCTGCTCATATTAAAATATTTCAATAGCAAACAATAAACCAGTTAATATATGTGTATTTTCCACTCAGTTCAAGGATTCCCTCGATATATGCGCAGGAGAGCGAAGTAAAAGAAAGACTAACTTGAGCTTTATTTGGGATAATTTAAGAATAAATTTTCTATCAAGCTTCGTAAATAACCTTTTGTATGTTCTAAATATTTCATTGCAAATCATAACAACATTTTAGAAGGTTACCGGGTAAGAATATTTGTGTAAAACCTTCACATATTTAGAAAATTCTGAAAGCCGTTTCGATTAAATTATTTTTCTTGAAGGTAATTTATTATTCAGTTATTAGTTTATAAAATCTTATTGTTTGTTTATGGCTTCGTACCTCAACAGAAAAAAGGAACCGTTATAGGGTCACTTGGTTTTCCGTCTGTCGGTCTGTCAAGAACGCGTGGAGACACTAATTTTAATTTATGTTAAATACGTAGTTCGGTCCCTTGAAGCTTTAAAAAAATGGAGATTCTAAGTCAACGGAATCAATAAGAACCCTAAAAATGTATGCCGCATATTTTGACACTCGCAAATGAATAAAAAATTATAGGGTACTGCCCGTTAACCTATAATCATGAAATTTGACGAGAAACAAACACAAATAAAGATAAAAATCCGAAAATCGTTAATTTGTAATTATATAACATAATTTTTATTTAAGATTTTTTTAAATTATGCTATTGTGAAAGATGTAGTAGGAAATTCGTTCTAAAAAATAAAAATTTTGTTAATAGTTTAATATGAATATCATGTACCATTAAATTTTTTCAAATGCCTAAATGTATAAGGAACTCCCGCAGTGCGAGTTTCACCAGTGTTTGGCAGTTTTTTTCTTATATCCTACTATTTGTCATTGGTAATTATCATACCATAATATTTTCTAAATGGTTATTTAATAGAAATGAATATACAATCACACATGAGATTTATTTTAACATTGATGAATGCATCTTCTGTATTTTTATTGCGAATATTTCCAACCAATACAGTAGTAGAATAGATGCAATTTTGAGAATCTTCTGACAATACACTTTTATCAGGTACATTCATTTAAAAGAAATCTATGAAAGATAATTATTTTAAATGAAAGAAAAATTTAAATAATTCTTTTAATATTTAAACATGAAAACTCTTCAGGACTTTCCAACATTTATTATGAAATGTTCCTTAATCTCTGTAAAACTTGTCGTAAGGTAGCCGGTTTGGAGTTCGTATAACGTAAGTCTAGCCATGCAACCTCACCACAATATCGTAGAGTCCCAAAGTAGCAACGATAAACGTCACTTCGGCAGCCATCCACTATAGCAGCATGCTATTTCTCTCTATTCATAATATATATCTAGGCGCACATCCGGTGGTGGCGCGTTACGCAAGCGGCCGTACGTAACCACCGGGCCGCCGCGTCCCGTTACGCGCCGTCCGCGCCACGTATCTCTTCTACTGTGAGCGAGGCCTGTTTTACTGTACAATATTGGACAAAAATTTTAACCACAATTGTTTTCTTGTACTTTATACGTAAATTGTTTCACGCAGAATATTTCATGGATGTCAAATGACAATCACAGACTTTTTTCTTTTCATTCAGTCAACTTCAATGTTATGAGGCATTACTGTTGTTCTTGTCTAACAGATAAAGAGACGCTGCATTTTCCACATGTTGTTTTCCAGTTAACTACATTCCATAAATAAATATCGAAAACAAATAACTCGATGTAACTCATAGGTATTGCATTTTGCATATTGCATTTTGTGTTATCGAAAAGATAAAGATTTAAAAGTTATTTCATTTAACGTATTTTTTATTTATAGCTCTTAGTAAAAACAAATGTTTAGTTATTTATCACAATGTTCATTATAGAGAGCTAAATTATGTCGAATTAAGATTAGTGACAATAAATTTCGCTTAAGAAAGCATTTTTTTAATCGATCAGAGAACGGTTCTTTTGGGTTTCTTTATTAAAAAAGTAACGTTTTTCAGCAATTATGAGTTAAACTAACTTATATAAGCGGTCAGATTTTTATTTAGTATCATATTTGTTTTTTATAAGTACTTGACTAAACTTACTATTAGTTAATAATTTTCAGTAATTCATTTATTAGTTATCGCGTCAAACAGGAAAACTCCTCGCTTTAAACAGACCACGTTAGTACCACTGTTACAAGTTGATATACCTACCAAGAGATACACAAAATGTAAGGTTTTTTGTATTACGCATATGATATATCCGAATACCAAAGCTATATATAAAGTAACAATAATTGGTCAATTATGCCAATGACCAGATCATTAAATAGTATATAATCAAGTAAAAGAGGTAATTGGATTTTTCATTAAATACGTTTTAGAATCAATTCTACCTCTATGCCACAACTCCACTTTACGCCACAAGTCGAAGTTGCCCAATCAGATTTAAATTAAACAACATCATAAAGAATAAAAATAACGGACGCGAGGCAACACCGTCCGCGCTTACGTAACGGCACGCGGAAAGGGAGGCGACGATGGTGCGCGAGAGAGAAGCCCGCACGGAGTACGGTACAGTAGTAGCCGGAAACTGGACTGCGACACTTCACTTCCTGTCGTCGCAGCACACACGCACGCATACATGAAATAAGCTCAAACAACACACACACGCACGTCAATACGTGATTTGTTTATAGATTATTGTCGAAATTGTCGTCGATTTAATTAGTTATGACAGAAATAGCTATCGAATTTCACGGCATTTCAAGTTAATTATACCACCGACATCATCACGTCTATCGGAAGAAAAATAAACAGCTATTACCTTTTCTCGAAAAAATTACTTCTTTCTAAACCTAATGGCTAGGTTTAGAATATTATCAGAATTAAAGCCTCACGAATAAACTTCTAGACTCTGTAAGAAAGTGTCTATATCATTACGTTAATGAAAATTTATAAATCGATTTTTGTATCTAAAATGACTTGTGAACCTTCATTATTATGAACGCATTTTAAAATATTATATATGCCAAAAGAACAATGTTTCTTTAAAATCTTATGGATGATATAGACATAATATTAGAAGCACTAATAACAAATTGTCCGGGGAAAGAAAATCAGAACATTTTGTATGCAAAAGTACTGTATTTTTAATAAACTGCTTGCAACTTTTAAAGTTTATGAAGAAGGCTTTAATTTCCAGTGAAGAACACGCCTATAGAAAAAGTTTATCATACAGTGACCGAAGCCTTAGTTGATAAATAAATATTTTACAATTATAATTATTATTGTTAATATCACTATTATTATCGGCACTGCTACTATGATATTTTATCTTATTATTATTATTATATGGTCTGTCCTGACTAGCAAAATAGTTTACATTTAACAAAAGTTTTGTGGGTACCCCAAATCTGTACGATACTGGTATTTACGCTATATGTTTTGTGTATTGATGCTTATATAATTTAGTTCATAATATAAATAGGACTATAGAATTATGTTCATATAACTTATACAACACAAAAGAAAGTTAAAGGCAACTAAAAGAAAGGTGCATTGGACCTTACATTTAAATAAAAACTTTATTCGACACGTTAAGTACGCATATGCTATATGTCTATTGGTATATTTGTTTCAAATTTATAGCTCACAGATTTTCTTTGCCTGTTTTATTTGGTTTCGTCCATTTTTAGTTTCTATTTACATCTTTTTAGTGTTAAATTGTTGTCACTGTTCTGTTTGGAGACGTCTTTATTAACCTGCTTAACACGCTGGCACCGAATCTACTACCATAAAATATATTCTACTACCATAAAATCTTTGAAAACCATTGCAAGATCAATTTGGCTCAACGTGTTGTGTCTTTTTATTTTCTCGCCTTGGTTTCATCGATAAGAATCGATAAATGGAGAACATAAATCTTGCGCAGACCCACAGTGACGTAAGCATTTTGCAAAAAGCAAACAGGAGCTACAAAATACATTGAACACAGACGAACGTCTCAATTTGACTCGTACTCCGAGACTGTATTTCAGATACACCGCTACCGTAGAATAATGTTCATTGCGTCTTTTAAAAGATGTTATCGGCACTTCTATAAAGATTAACTCGTACGATCCAGAAAGTTACATATCACAGTGTATTGTTGAATATCTCACGTATCATGCAACTCATGCTTGAAATATTGTTGTGTAAAAAGCAGCCTCCCGATCTCGCAGCCGTATTTTTTACATGGCCGCTTCGATTATTATCGTTTAACATAACGTACATAACACGTTCGTCAAAGCTTTTTGTGAATAGAGCCATAGCCACATCGCGCTACGGTCTCGAAGCGCACACCGCCGCAACCGCCGAGTGGGGCGGCATAATAAAACAATTACGGAGTCATGTTTTATCTCGTGATCGGGGAGCGTCCCTAGCCGCTGCGGCCATTAAACGCTCGATCAAATCATTACTAAAACAAGTCAATGAAACATACTTTAACAGCCTCCCTATCGCGGCCGAGATCCGTCCCCGCCTCGGCGCTATCTCGCACGATGGTACTGCTGATCGATCTAGCGCTACCGACCATCGATCTGACGCGGGATAATTTGGATGGAGTACAGTCGCCGATGGAATAATGAACGCAATAAACTTCCCGCATATGCTCGTATTGAACAGTTGATTTGGTTTCAAAGTTAAACTTACAAGACATTACGGAATAATTTATCAAGAAACATACGGAATATTATTGAAAAATATGTGGAATCATATCGAAAAACATACGGAATATTATTGAGAAATATGCGGAATTTTATCGAGAAATATACGGGATATTCATGAGAAACATATGGAAAAGTGTCATGAATTAAAAGCACGATTTAACATACAGAATATTATTGAGAAATATGCGGAATTTTATCGAAAAATATCCAGAATATTACTGAGGAACATATGGAAAAGTGTCATGAATTAAAAGTATGATTTGACATACGGAATATTATTGAGAATTATGCGGAATTTTATCGAGAAATATACAGGATATTAATGAGAAACATATGGAAAAGTGTCATGAATTAAAAGTACGATTTGACATACGCAATATTATTGAGAAATATACAGAAGAGTGTGATGAAATGGAAGTAGCATTGGTTTCTATTATCGGTAGCATTGACGAAGTGCCGGTATTAAGAAAATTTCAGAAAGTAAGAAAAACTATTATAGATATTTCATAGAAAGTGTGAAATTTAAAAATTATGTATAATTTTATATATAGATACTCCTTTCTTCTCAGTGGATTTCTTAAGATACGCGAGTAAAATACTTAGTAGCATAGTAGGTTTATTATTTATAATACTTTATATTTTGAAAGACAAATCCTTTTTTTTTTATAAAAAAAATCTGTTTCGCAAATCTTAATATAACCTATTCAGATCCTTTTCTCTAGCTTTTCACAAAAAGGAAAACATTAAAATAGAAGACGTTGAGAAAGAAGATAAAAAGCTGCACGTTCCAATTTTCATTTGGAAATGAGCGAAATTGTTTTTAATAAATTTTTAATTCAGTTATTTGAAAAAATATAGATGAAACTTTAAAGAATGAGGGTGACTTAAAAACTTTTTATTTAACCTATGTACAATGTAATTTTGGGTGATTTCCGTATTGCTCATCATATAAAAATTAGCTAACATTTATATCCAAATACACTATACAAAATATGCAAATTACAAAACTTAGGTGTCTAGCCAAGCTTCAGCCAAGATTCAGCCAGACAGTTTCCTGTGCGGATGGTGCTATAATAATTACGATGGTACACGTACACACGTGAAAGAGGTTTTATCGAGTCATTCATAAATCATCAATGGAAATAAATTACTGAACAAAACCGGTTCTCACGCTACCGGTCAGAGTCTAACACAGATGACGAATTAACTTTGAAGATATTAAACTAATCAATAAATATTAAGAGTTCAGTAAAAATCATTATAACAAATTCAATGTGAGTGGGAGCAAAAGAAAAATGAAAAACATAGAAATGCATCAAATAAGAACACGTATGAAATCGAGGTAATATTACATAAGATACGTCTATTTCCAGCCCAACGTTTTATTATTGAATAAAACTGGTTTATTTTTGGGCCGCACAATTTTTCGGGTGGACATCAAACAAATACGGAAAATTGATTTATATTTAAAAATATAACAAAACTAGATCGATACTACTATATAAGAAATCATGAATATAATATACATTCTAAGCCCTGTTTTTATAAAAAAATAAAACAGTATTTTCAAGAAACATTAACATAAATCACAAAGATACCGTAATTAGCGTCACATGATTTTAATAAGTCACGAATAAACAATATAAATTCTCACAGTCGAAACTATGCTATAAACGTATCAAAGCGAAATAAAAATGCTAAGAATGATTTAAAATACATAAAATAGTAATGCCATTAATATATGTAAATTAATATAATAAATAATGTCACAAAACATAAACACGTAAAATTATTTCGACATAACATCTTGGCGAAAAACGTGAGAATATGGGCTCCTGGCGCAGATTATTAATGGTTTCACATAAGACACGTACACACTAACCGGTTTGTCTAGTGTTCGTTTTTGTTAACTCTATCGCCGTATCATTGGTCGAATATGGGCATATGTATAAGACACTTCGACTAGACGAAACGCGATGTAAAGAAAAAAAGACATCGAAAGCTTCGCGGTTGCTACTGTTCAATTCACAGGCGACGCAAAAAAGCGCTACGCTCTTAATGGCGCCCACAGGAAGTCGAACGAATAGCTCGTCCACGTCTGTAGCTCGGATCTTATCCTAGATCTGCAGGAGATTGACACAGCACCGTTTGCAGCAGAGAGGGAGCGTTGTTGAAGAATCATAGACAGGCACCCCCCTATTCATACATAGGCATTTGTTAATACTACAAATATAATTTTACCAGTTGAGATTCAACTTAACACTTTTTTAGCTGTTTCCTGCTTCTATTATTATGAACATAAAAAATATTTAGATTATGTGTAAGCAATAAAAATTCCAACAGTCACATCGTACTAACAGTTCAAAGGGGAATATATAGTGCGCTTGTATTTTCGGTTTTGCACAAATACGTCTTATTTGATTGACTTGAAATTTTAACCTCAGAATAGTTATAGTGTCCAGATGGACTTCAGAGTATATACAATATATCTATAGAATGTACGGGTAATGATAGGGGGCTAAATGTGTCAGTTGCACTTTCGAGTTAAAAGAAATTAAATTGTTAAAAGAAATTAAACTATAACAAAATAACATTTGAAAGAAGCGAACAAGATAATGAGTACTATAAACAATTTAGAAGTATTTTTATGTTACAAGATTGCACCACATAAAAATAATCTAACCATTAAGAATAACCTAAACAAATTAACCGTAAATATGTATTATATATATATGTATATATATATACATATATATATATATATATATATATATATATATATATATATATATGTATATATATATATATATATATATATATATATGTGTATATATATATATATATATATATATATATATATATATATAAACGATTAAAACAAAACATATTTACACACATGATTCCTATATTGCTCAACCAAACCTGGGACAGACGGCTAGTGAAAACAAACTTTTAATTAGATGCTTTCATATCATCATGTCGTATAAATAAAATTCGTTTCACTTGAGTGGAAAAAAAACTAAATAACCCTTATCTTGTAGACTGTTAATACTACCTGTGTTTTTTTATTAATTTTATCGGTGAAATGAATAAAAGTAGTTTTCTATTTTACCACGTTTTTATTAGCTCGTTTTCATGTCTGTTTGTTTGTCTGGTAAAAATTTTGCAACCGGTTTTAAACTAAGTTCCCGTTGAGCTAGAGACTTGAAATTTCAAACATAGCTAAGAACTGGATGACAACATATTAAAACTTCTGTAATTGTTGTTTGTCTGTTCGTGGGGTGTAATAGATAACAGTAAGGAGTATAAAGAGTAGCTGTCGTTGAGAAAACTCCCACAACAGGTCATATCATTTGTGGTGTAATAAAATTGCTAGTGACTTAGGTGATATTTTCTCGTTTCAGATATTGCAAGCAATTTCATTGCTATTAAAAATTATATATGTGGTTATAAATCTTATCGAATATATATATATATATATATATATATATACATATATATATATATATATATATATATATATGTTTATATATATATATATACATACATATATATATATATATATATATATATATATATATATATATATAGTGGTTATAAATCTGTATCCGGTTATAAATCTTCATGGGGCAAGGAGAAATTATTTAAAAAATTTTAATCCGATTTAAAAACTTGGTAAATTAAATTTTTTTTGGAAACCATTACTTAGAATATTTTTCTAACACACTAGCAAAACAATATTTACAAGTTATACATAAAAATATTGCAGCTCAAAGAAAAACTGTATAAGCCTAAGTTATACAAGGTTAATTGTATTGCAAGCAGTGGCTACGTGTCATACGTGGGATAAGCGAACATCTATTTAACAGTATTAATACATTCTGTAGTAGCTAAATTAATTTAGGAAAGAAAAATTAAATTTTAATGCCAATCTTGCGTATTCTAGCTGTCCGTTGCTATTACTAGACATTAAACTACCAAAAGAAAAAAATAGATGATAAAACAATATAGACATAAATTTCGAAGACAACTTACCCTAAACAGGAGTAAATTGTCCCAAAAAGTAAGCAGTAATATTAAAAATAAATTTTAACAATTTAATTAATTATTAGATTTTAACTGCCGTTTCGTGAGTGTGGATGATGCTTGCTGGTTTCCTTTCAGCCTCTTCGCCTTCATCCGACATATTTGTTATGTTTATCCACAAAATAAATTGTATTTTTTGTACTAGTACTTTTAATGTATAATTGGATTGATCGATTATTATTATCGATGTATCGACTTTTTCTCCAGCAGCCTTGCAAATGTGCAGTCTTATTAATGTGAATAAATCCCATTTATTTAATCCGTTCCGTAAACTATAATTTTTCTTTCAACTGTTTATATCGGTGTTAGGTATAATTGTTTTAAAATAAAATCTAAAATTCACTTTACGAAATTATATTACGTATTTATTTATTTGAAATAATTTTTAATATCTTTACTAATATTATTAATGTGAAAATGTACGCTTGTTAGTTTGTTACCTAATATCTCTGCAGCCAAATAAAGAATCGATATAAAAATTTGACATTCCTATATTTTATTCCTCATTTAATTCCTATATTTTATTCCTCATTTAATTCCTATATTTTATGGGTGGAGTACTACATGAAAGTATTAACTCGCTATTTCATATGCGTGGAATATTAATATCGCAATAAGTGTCACTTAACTACTTTTTAACCCATTTTTAACAAGAGAATGAATTATTTTTTATCCAGTAACTCGGTGTTTGTAGTTAACAGTAAAAATTTAGTTAAAGTGTCAAAAGGCAAAGCTATTGACACATTGTACTAAATTTTGATTGTTAACTACAACTAACGCATTTATAAAAAAAATTACATTATTTATGGAGACATATTTAAACAGTCTTATTGAAATACGGCCAAAATCCGCCGCCTTAATTCAAAATCCACGCGGGCGAAGCAGAGGGAAAAAGGATTATTATTAGATCAATCCAATACACTTTTGCTAGTATATTATAGGTTTTGTAAGTACAAATTCGTCTCCTTGGATTCGATATTTAACTTCTCTTTTTTTTCTTTTAGTATAAAAAAAAAACAAAAAAAATTCATTCCCAAAATCGAACCCAGCACTTCATAGTTCAGACTCCAATGTTTTAGCGCTGCATCGATGCCTCCTCAGGGAAATAATGAAACAAAGATATATGTACATACAACGTACTTCTGTACTTGTTTAAATTTTTTGCAGTAATTAGGTAAAAAAAACTGGTAACGTCTACACAAATGCCAAGTATCAAGTGCTTAATTGAACAGTAACGCTTAACTAACCTGATTAGATATCGCACAAATGTCTGCATGCAAGTTTCCATCGTTAAAAGGTAGTTCACATTTTTTACTACCAGAATAGAGTATGTAACACAATGTCGCAATTACGTATGTGGCAGTGCCATGTGGTATCCGACATCGAAATTAAATTAAGGAATACCGAAACTCTGTGTTTAGTAAATAACATTTAAGGTCTTTACCCTTTGGTTTAAGAAAAACTGACGTGTTCATCGAAGTTACTACCACGAACTATTTTAATTAGAAAATTCATTATAAGAACCTTGGAAAATATAACATAAATACCCTATTTAATGTCGTGTACGACAGTACCGCGACCTTCGATCCAAAATGTAGATATTACATCGCTTAATGAGTAACAATAGAGATCGCCGCCGATGCTGGAGATAAGCTCGCGGGCAGTCCATACCGTCTTCGCTTCACGTGCTGCGGGGGCTCAGGAAATTAAGGTAGAATGTTAGCTATTTTAATAAGTGCTCTCCGGGGATACACGTTACCGTTTAGGTGTGAAGTTTATTTTATCGGGGCGCATCATCTCCATTGACGCGGTGTGGAACATGGATATAACAAGGTGAAAAATGGTGATAGCAGCGTAAGGATGGAATCTAACAGCAATTAAGAAAGGTCTTAGTTTCCTGTTCTAATATGAGGCTTCTGCAAGGGAAACCAGGTAGTAAAATAAATTAAATGTCTTATATTTATACGTTAATTGTCTGCTTCATGACAAACTTGTTACTTTATGACAATTGTAACTACAATTTTTAATTTTTTTTTTAATCAATTCCTACTATCACGAAAACTTATTGGTGGGGCACGTGGCTTTGTGTATCGAATATTTACGGAAAATTTTATATAACGGGCAAATCCAAAAGATCTTTTTAGAATTTATTGTCTGCAGTTTTCTTTCGTCACCAGTTCATCTTTCGCCGCTATCGAACAATTCTTTTACCACTTGTTCAGTCTATCTGTTTTTCTGTTCATTTGAACATTAGACAGACACTTCTTGGCCAATTTGCATGAGTCTTCCACTGAGGTTATGCTTAAGATTTAGATTCAAAACCAGGTGTTTTATTTTGTTTTCATTCGAAAGGAATATTTGAAGGAAAACTAAACTAATATTATAAGAAAACGATCCAATCCAATTATTAAGGAAATTATAGTGTTCAGGCAGTAAGAAATTAGAGAATTGATGAATAGAAATGGTCAAGACTGCCACATGTTAAAGTTCGTGAGAGAATATTAGTTACTGTATCCCGTTGAAAGGTACTTTTAAGACGTAAATAACTTATGGCCCACAGTAAGACGGGAAAACAGCAGGTATACAAGGAAAAACTTTAAAACATTATCATTCATATTTATATTTATATCATCATTTAACTAAGCCGTGGGTGATAGCACGAAGGTAACATGAATGAAAAAGTCGGTAATGGGATGCAAAGGGAAGGAGCCCTTTGAGAGATTTTTTCGCTTCTTTGATTCTCATATATGCTTTTATACGGTTTCCTACATCAACAATTTCTAGACACTTCTGAGCTTCCAACAGGGTTTTTCTTTTTCTTTCTCGGTTATTATAGTACGGTAACCGAATGACAAAAAGGGAATACTTATAATTTCACATCCGTCTGTCCGTCTGTATGCCAGCATCGTAGGTTTTTTAGATTAAAGCTGACTATGACGAAATTTTACAGGAGATATAGTTTAATAGTAGTGAATACTCAGAAATAAAGAAAAGAATCCGTTTAGTATATTTTGCGTGATACCCGCTCAAATTAACAGACGAAAATTCTAAAAAAAATGTCTTGCTTCTATTATCATTTTATACGATAAATCAAACACTTTTTTAAAAATATTTTAAATGTGCAGAATCCACTTTATTACAATTTTATTACATATATGTATAGATATTTACACAGTGAGAAGTAACATTTAAAGGTATGTATATTTTTAAGGAAACGTTATCAACCCTTGAATTTTAAAAATATTTTTTTGTTACGTGCTAAATTTTAGAGAAACTATTTAGTGCTAGTTCCATGCATTTAACAGGTTTATTTTCCTGCCAACTTCTTTACTCTGCATCTTTTTGTTAGTTTCCCTACCTTCTATTGAATATATTTGGCGTTAATTTTGTAGAAATTCATTATTCACAATGAAATGAAACTACGTGACGTAGTATTATTTCTATTTTCTTTAAGTTCTTTACCACGACCTAGATTTCGTTGTATTACAACATCTTCAGGTGGGCTATTAGCAAAGATTATAGCTATTAAGCCCACCTGAAGATGTTGTAATACAACGAAACCTAGGTCGTGTTAAAGAACTTAAAGAAAGTAGAAATAATACTACATCACGTAGTTTCATTTCATTGTAAATTACCTACATTTAATATGACCAAACCATTTCAACATTATTTACTTTATATTTACAATCTCGTCTCCTTCGCCATCACATTCCCGTGACAGAGGATGTAAATTATTTAATATATAAGATAGTACAATTTTTACGGCATATATACCGCAATGATCTTATTTCAATCCAATTCCATTATGTTTCATTCTTTTTATTATTACCCAAAAACACTTACGCCATTACATATAACTACCCTTGCTTTATTCTTTATTGCTTTCATAAGAGCGTAATCATTCTTTCAGCCACAAGTAGCAGAATACTTTAATTTAATATAATTATTATATTTTACATTAAATAATGACTTAAATTAAAGATAGATAAAGATTTATTATGTTGTCGATATATATATATATATATATATATATATATATATATATATACATATGTCTACAGTACATTCGAACCGACACATCTAACGTGCAGTGAACATTCAATACAGTTAAAGACTAAACAGATCGAAAAGATTACTCGCAATTTGCATATGTCATTCAAGTCTACCGATTTTAATATTTAATTAGATTAGAAGTGGATTTAACGCACTTAGATTGTATTTTTAATTTTCTACATAAGTAGTTACGTTTTTTCTACATTTTGTCGCGTATAACTTGGACGGATGTAGCGTTTTGAATGCAACGTTTTGCATTTTGTAGACGAAGTTTCCGTTATAATATCGGCAAGATTAAAAAGATACATTCTACTTTTATGGCCAAATGTTATTCTCATACCAATTTACCGGCAATAACAATAAATAGGAAAATATGCAAGTCCTGAAAGGAGATGACATTTTTCTGTTTTTCTAGTCATTATAAATTGTAATTGGTTTTGGCATTTGATGGTGGGGCTTTATTCGTTTGACTTCGTCTTTTTTTAGCTATATCTTCAAAGACATGAGTTATTTACTCGTTTTTAAATTGCATTTCGCATGTTATTATTTCGTCCAGATTTATATAATTCACTTCGATTTCGCAGCGAACATACGAGTACGTATACAAGCAAGACGGTTTATGTATGTTCGCAGTAAGACGCGAGGTTAGTTTGGGAAAAATTCAGCAAATAATACATTTTTGCATAACTTCAAAAGTATACCGAATAAACTAAAAAAAAATAAGACTTAACACTGATATTACAATATTACATAGACACACATTATCCTGGCCAAACCAACTGGCTCAAGAGGAAGAGGAAGACCCAGATTAAGATGGGCGGACTGCCTACAGATAACAAATTGGAAAACCGTGGCGCCCAGATTGAGGGCTTGTAACAGTCTTCTTGAGAAGGCCAGGGTCCACCGAGGACTGTCAAGCTGCTGATGATGATGACATAGCAATAAATTGACACTATTTTTAAATCGGAGTAAAGATTTAAATCGTATTTAATGTCTAATTTCAATTTACTCACTGTTAGATCACAGTTATGATCAAAGTATAATAATGCGATCCCCTCAAAGTCTAAAATGTATATAAAAAAATATTAGCATTAGGGGTACTAACCCGGAGTGGTTAATATTAGCCTTAATTCATTAGAATCATCTTGTCAACGTGTATAGTTGCTGCTGATTAAATTATCGTAATTTTTTTTAAGCCTATAGCCAATATAAAGGTAGACAAGAGCCTTACGTGAAACGGGTACACGAAAAAAGACGTCATCACCGACTGCCTAAAACGAGCATCGCATGGACACGACCGGAGCCACGACAGTGGCGTCTCGGCTAGGCGGCGACGGGACGGCGGCGGCCACTTACAAGACGTTACAACAAATCAATCTACGATTCAAATCTCAGTTCAATAACCGGTAGCCGGACGACCGGTGCGTGCACAGCGTGTCCGAGCGGAGGCCCTTATGCAGGCGCCGAGTCTCCATGGCCGTCACCGTTCAGTTTATGAGCAGGCAGCAGTTGTAGTTATACCAGCACGGATCTCATTGCATCAGAATCAGGCATTTTCACAATGTTAGATCATCAGTGTCGGTTTACTAACGTCAATTGCTCCCAGATGATTATTAAATATTTTCCGGTTTATAGAATGCAAGTGTAAATCGGCATTCTACCGACCAGCCTCATAAGCACTCTTACGGATATAAATATTTCCTTAAACTTAATTGATAGCTTCAAGTATAGACTTATAGAATATTAGTATTAACGATCAGTTGTTTAGATATATCTAACTTGTCCAAAATGTCTGTAGACTCACAAAATATTGAAAAATATAAGTATAAATAATACTAGTGCTCGCCCTTTGTGTGTGTTAAATTCGAGCGTACCTACTCACGTTGTTGAAAACACTAATAGGCGCCTGCCTATTAGTGTTATCACCTGAGAGCAAGTCGATTCAGATTGCTGCTACAACATTTTCCTCTTGCAACAGGTGTATATTAAGCAAGCTGACAGATTTTTCCTTTTGCAACAGTGTATATTAAGCAAACTGTATTTCACTAATATATAAAACACAGATACATATTACACAAAATACAAAATGCACGCTTTATTGCCTTGACGTACACTCCATAGACTATTAAAAAAAGAACATTTAAATTCACACTCATTCAGTCAATCTGATATTTTAATATTCTTTGATGACAATCTCTATTCTGTGCGACTGTTTGACCCCAGACTATTATGTGTTTGACACTGATAGTATGAAAGTAAGCAATTTTAATTTTAATGTATTTGTAATATATTATTTAATGTGTTACAAACACATATTATACATAAATTTTTCTGCACTCTTCCATATAAACTTTAAATATGTCAAATCTCACAGTCCCTCGTGCACGCAATATACTTAAAAAGGGATGCAAAGTTTTCTCTTCATTTCTCTTCTTTCTTTTTATAGATATATTAGCTACATCGAGCTAGGACTAGTAATCCAAAAAATATGGGATTTGTGCCATACTCCTTGTATGCGCCCTTATCCTACTTGTGGGTGATGAATTATTATATCTCATTTATTTTCACCACTCTTCCAGCGACGAGGCTATAAGGGATAGTATACAATTACATGGACAGAAATATTACCCGGCTGATATGATCATAAATGTTTCAAAGAGTTAATTAGTAATTGACGAAAAATCGGTTCAGGAACAAGCTAATAAATAAAATTTGTGCAACTTTCAGGTGACTTTTCATGAGCTATTGTGCTCTGATTATCAGTGAAAAAAGTAAACAAATTCAAGAAAAATTTAGTAACATTATGATTATCTAAAACATAGTCAAACTATATGGAAGTATTCAATATGATAATAATTAAAACAGTAGTTTCTTACTGAGGAGTGAAACATATATACAAGATATGAATTAGGCCCTGATGGTATCATTGTATCTACTTGCAAAGATTTTGTGAGTGAAGTTTCAATGATAAGATTAAATTTTTGTCCACCACCAAAAAATCGAAAAAGCTGTGGTTAACTCAAAACAAAAATCAGTTCAACCAAAACAATACCCATTTTCATTCCAAATCATCTCGAGATTTTACCTCGTAGTTTTAATTGCATGAGCACCTTGTATAGAAAAACATTTTTCTTCATTCTAACTCGGTTGAAACTATGAGAGTATACAGATCTGGATCATGAGGCAAATGGTACCGCATTTTTTTGGAATAAGATGATGTTTTAGATGGAAGCATTTGGGTAATGTAAGATAATTAAATAATTGTACGGATGATATACGAATGTAAACTATTTTATGGTATAACAGTATAATTCAGAAATGAATATACCTGAAAATGCATCACTATGTCCTCAAACCGAAGCGACTAGTATGGGGCAACGATGGAGTTTCGAAAAATACAAATATTATGGAGAATAAAAAAAAACTTCATAACTGGGTAGTTGAAATAAAGGTCACTCGCTTGTTCGCTCTGCCATTCAAAGATTCCCATAAGAACAAAAGTTACACAAACGCGCTGCCATACCGGCCATACTCTACTATACGAATACTGGTATGAGAAAAGCAAAAAGATTATATGACGAAGGTAATGATGATGCTCTGATCCGGTTCTCTCATAACACTAGATGAAATAAAAGATGATTACATTAGCGAGGTATATTTAAAATTGCACACATATGGGATAAAAAAAAACCGTCCTCGCTTGTTTGGACACGTTATTCGCCTTGATAAAGATTATATGAAGAGAGTAGAGTTAGCCGTAATAGAGCACAGGAATAACCGAAAACGCCTTCCTTACTTCCAATCAGCATCATTAGAAAATGAGGAAAGCGTGTTAGGAAAGCTAACTTCAAATAACAGGGAGAGGTTATGGTGAAAAATATTGTATTATGACAGGAAATTATATAAATTTAAAAGTAGATTTAAAATCTTCTACAAAAATTTTTAAAATATGAGTTGGGTATGCTAATTTTCTTTAATTTATCATGATATACACTAGCTTTTGCCCACAGCTCCGCCCAAATTAATTTTGGAATGCTGCAATGAAATATTGAACAGAAGAATAATATTAGAAAAAAAATGTAAAGACGATTTTTTAAGCTAGGCTTCAATTAATAACTTCAGTCGTCGTGGCGTATTTTGATAATTAATATAAAAATAAAGAAATAAACAAAAATTTATATTTATAATCTTAGTTGATGGGAAAAAATTGTAATAGCAAACGTAAGTAACGTTTTTATCATTTTGTAAATAAATCGTTTACATTTTTAATAAAATTTATTACGCTGCGAGTAAAAAACGATTAGTACTAAACTATTTCTTTGATCCCATCGAAATCCACAAAGCAACTATGTTAACAAGTGTATTATACAAAATGTATTATATACGGGCGATTATATTTGACTTACATCCGATTCGATATTGCGTAGAGAGCTCAGCACTATATACGTAAACTCGGTAATGGAATTGATAACAGTCTAGGACATATCAATTCTACGACATGGAAACCAAGTAGTTATCGTCTCTAGAAATAGCAGGGGCACATGTACGTTGTCAGATCACTTCCAACTATACCTACTCACCGTCAGACATTGTCACGCGAGACATTAAAAATCACCCCATATAAACATCCAACCTCGGAACTTTTTGTAACCATCAAATCATTAATGAAACGCCACTCGAGGCGCGGTGAGACGGCAACACGCGCCGCTGTCGCCGTCTCGCTCTCACCATCTCGCGAGATTCATTCATGAATCGGCCCGGCCCGTCCGGTCGGCCGTGCCGCGTGTTTGAGCTTGCTAAATATAAATAGGACGGAGCCGGGTATCCGGTCGCCGTGCAGGGGTACCAACTTTGGCCGCGATCAGGAGCGGGCTAAAAATTGGAAAAATGATGGTGGCGAAACCAGCTTGAAGAAATTTGGAAATGAGGTTTCGTGAAAAAAATCATGAATGTGAATTTTTCGTGAAAAAGTAATATAGCAAAGATAACTGAAAATATCTTAAGCACGCTTAGGTTCGCCTGAGCTTTAATACCAAGCGATCGAAGAGGGAATCAAAACTCTTATAAAAATTCCACCGAAATGTACAAATTATGAAGCATAATTTCTACATAGTATTTACTTACACAGAAACTATGGATTACAATTTGTTACAAACATAAACCAAACGATAATCGCACTTGATTTATGTAATTAAATTTATCAACAGACATAATTTACTGTAACAGTAAATTTTACATATCAACGAAACTTATAAAAATTGCGAAGTATATATAAATGCAAGTCGCCAGTAAGACGTACCAAAGACTATTAAAGTAATATAAGATATCTTTACTTAATTAAACTGGAAGTTACAGAAAAAAATCACAAATTGAGCAATTTTCATACAAGATAATATAACATTGTATCAGCTGCATAAAACAAACAACTCCAATTGTTAGGAGCGAAAGTAACTCGAGGATTGTTTAATAAACAGTTTAAATTTTAATCAAGTAATCGCAACTTACTACATAGTCAATAGCAAGTTAAGTAACAGTAGCAGTTAATACAGTAACCAACAATTAGCAGTAAAACAAAGACATTAACATATTTATAATAATAAATAATGATGAATAATAAAAAGAATCCGGAATTACTCGAATTTTTTAAACTTGTCAGTTGAACCAAATGAGAGTCTGACTAGGGTTCCGTACTTGTTTGAAGTGAATTTACTTTTTTTATCATAAGTCCCCCCTCTACCCCTCATATTTCAAATCTCCATATGTGCGGGTTAATCTGCTTTAATACTATGCTAAGTTTGAAGTTTCTACGACATACAAAAAAACAACCACGGTAGACGGACAGACGGACACATCTTATAAGGGTTTTGTTTTACCTTTTGAGGTGCAGAACCCAGGAAAAAATGTCCTGAATTTCTGTGTGCTTTGAATTCGAAGATACACATTTTTATTCAATATTATTGGGTCCTTTGCTATCAACGTCTAAATAGTTGAATTTCTAATTTTTTTTATATGTCAGTTAAAATACTTTGCGTGTCGTGCGCGTTTAAGCCGAGCCTAAATTGATTCACAAGTGCATCACAAAAATTATGCGGTGGAACACGGATCAGTTGACATCCCTGGACCAGTGAAACGCTCTTTACGTCGGTGTGGGTGAAGCGGGGAAAGAGGAGGGGTTAAGTTGAGTAGGCGAAGTGTGATACTGGGAAAGCGATAGTGCGGTCGAGAGGAAATGGAAATGGACTAAGTTTTTGTCTAATGATATGTAAACACATGTTACCATTTTTCTTAGTTTATGCATATAAATTTCCACATCTCGGAAAATGTTTTACATGTGAAAATTATTTTCGAACAAGATTATAAATGAACTATTTACTTAAAAATGTTGCAAACGTTTATTTAATTGAATTTATTGTTTCAGCAATATTATCCAGTCCATTGCAAACAATTGAGTGAGAAAGATTGGTGGACAACAAACGTAACAAAATGACGTAATAAAAACAAACTAAATTAAAAATATCTGATAAAAAAGAAATACATAAAATTTAACTAAAATTATTTCAGGTACGTGCCATTTTATCAAATACTTTTTATGGGTTTCTTAAGAGGCGTAAATTAAAATATATTTATTTTAAAGTCAAATGTAATATGTAGCAGGATGAGGAAATTAAACAAAAACTAAAGTTGAATGAAACAACTGGTTTGAAAAAGAATTCAAAATCTGAAAGAATGAACGAAAAAAACAAAAAAAGTGAGACTTTATCGAATAAGATTATCATTGAAGGATATAATTATCTGCAGTCCTAGAAATTTAAAAAGGCTCAGTTTCATATTTTATGAATATGTGTACACAAAATTGATTAGAATACACAGTAAAATTTTTTTTATAGTTTTTCGAAGTACTGAAACGTTTTCCTTATTAAACTCAATTTCGTCAGTTCCTTCAAACTATTCTCTGGCTCTGGTTTCTTAATTTTTTTTATAATAACTTATTTTATACAATTAAATGAAACTACGTGATGTAGTATTATTTCTACTTTATTTAAGTTCTTTACCACGACCTAGGTTTCGTTGTATTACAACATCTTCAGGTGGGTTATTAGCAAAGATCACGTAGTTTCATTTTATTGTGAATAATAAATTTCTACAAAATTAACGCCAAATATATTCAACAAACGTTATTTTAATAAAATATATTCAATTTTTTTCCTATAAATTGGCTATTGTTTCATGGCAATAAAGCAGTAATCGTCCTTAAAAGCAACCAGATGGACAAACAGCCAATTCATTTGTGTTTGCTACATTCTGAACGATAAACGAATCACATACACGTGCAACCTTCAAACACTTGCCACAGACTCATATGTGCAATTTGAGATGAAGATATTCATATTCTCACATGTAAAATCAATGTAATACCTAACTTTAAAACTACTAAATGGATTATTAGAAAATATACGTCAATAACATAATCAGAGAAGCAATATCTGCATAGAAATTGCATCGAAATCCGATTAGCGATTCTTCGATATACGGACAGATAGATTAGAATGACATAGAGATGTAACTTTAATAACGTTACTACTTTTCTCGTTCGTTTTGTTGGAAATGGAATAAAGTGAACATCGTTATTTATGGTGCATGATGAATAGACGAGTTGTAAAGAAGATGGCAAAAGAGCAAACATCATAAAACCGGCCAATCGCGTGTCGGAGCATGCACGAAGTAGGGGTTCGTAGTTTTCCATATCACTTGGAATACTTCAGATGAATTTCTTCAAATGTTTAATTCATGGTTACAAAATTGGTGGTGGAGACAAATTGCACATCACAATACATGAACGTTGTTTAAAAAAAAAGTACACAAAACCTAAACTTAACATAAAAGGACTGTCTAATGACGCACCACTCAATGGGGTGCATGCATGGTTACCATACGTGCAGATTTGTCGTATTTTTGTATTCCTTCCAGATTTTATCATAATTTTTTTTATTTGTCCGGATTTTTCAGTCCCAGAAAGAATTAGAAACATATAACATGAAAGTGTTTATTTTTGAAAGGCTAAGTTACAACCAAGTGATAACTAAATCAAAATACCAACTTTGGTATTGAACAAAACAAAAAATCACGGATTCGCTCCAGTACATTATGATAATTCAAGGAATCGAATCTAATTCTTTTTATTAAACAACAAATTAAATTGCATAATGTTACACAATACGGTAGTTGACTCATTCTAAATTTTGATATTTTTCATACAATATTGTGGAATATAAGTTAATTAAAAACCAGTCTTGAAAAAAATCCAAAAATTAATTGAAAAATAAGCCAGTTATTGGCTTCTAAATTTGACGATACGGATAGAGTTGGGTATATCCCTGCCGCTTTTCCTCTTGTAGAATATAATGTGCAATATTAAAAATGACCTCACAATACAGTATAGCCGTCCTTATCTAAAGGTTAAATTTAAACTTTTATAACTCGATCAATTTTTAAGATTATAAAAAAAAATTTTCACTCTTCATCAGCTTGTAACTTGAAATTATGATTAATGAAATAAAAAAAATTAGTCAAATATCCAATTCTTATCTAAGTACGGGAACGTCGCGATAATCTTATTTTTACGATCTTATTCGATGAAAGAACTTTTCGTCTGGTCAGGTGTTTTGTCAGGACTTTTGAAATTTGGTTATGGTAACCCGCTTGAAAAAATACATGTGCAATATTCAGACAAATTTATCTCAAAAGTATAGAAATCATGTCCATAATCAATAGAAGGAGGGATATGGCGACATTATAAGGAAGCTTTGTTCCATTACAGAATCCTAAAACCAAAAAAAAATTACTGAACGCAGTGTCAAACATATGCACAAAAATTTAAAAAAATAAACACTAAAAAATACCTACTACAATTAAAACTGCCAGATTCGAGTATATTACCTCAGTACCTGTCCGGTCTACGGACAAACATATTCACTTGCACCGTTTAAGAATAAACATTTTTTTAGACTCGAAATCTTTTGAATATGAAATGGATATCGATGAATGGGAAACTTTGATAAACAGGCGGCAACAAAGCCGCGCGTCACAAAGACATTCTGGTCAATGAATTCGGCGCGGGGCGGTCAATAGCGCTCGACCGTGCGCGGGCAAACAATGAATGACCACTCGAAGAAAACGTCCACGGGGCGCCTTACTACGACCTTTATATGGGACGTTCCTAACGTGGAGATCAAGGATGGGATCAAGGAACGATAAGATCAAGGAACAGAACAAGGAGTAACGTAACATAAGCGCTAATGGAAAAAGCATAACTTTATCTCCATTAACGTAATACAGCACAAATTTTGGTTTGCTTGTTGCCTAATAATAACTCTGTAACCTAGCAACGAATCGCAATCATGTTCGGTATGTGTATATTTCACATGACACAGTTACGTTTTGCACACGTAGTTAGGTATACTAAGGACGCAAAAAGTATGTTTGATTGTTTGTTATTCAATCACGTTTACTTTTAAGATAGTTGATTGTGGAATCAGTTCATGATTCGATTTAGTATAATAGCTACTTTTCAACTCAAGAAATAACATAGTTCATATAGAATGAAAATAGATGTATTCATTCAGTAATAAAAATTTAATATAAATAGCACAAAGTGTATTTTAAATGTATTGATCAAGTATCTCCCGTGAAATCTTAACGAGAACCCAAAATTTGCATGCTTCTCCTGAATGTACAACATTTTAAGATTATTAGAGAAAAGTTTTTTTCATCGCCTTAAAGGAAAATCGACGTAAGCGAAACCGCGGGAAAAGCTATATATGACATATTTATAATATTTTGCTACGTCTGTGTAAATTAGCTAATGTCGAGGAATGTTTATATACATAAAAACATTTACAGCATGTCGTGGAAATTCGAAGAAAAATTTTCCTGCGTTATATAAAAAAATTTGCTGCAATGCCAAAACTATAAAAAACACATATAACGTTATACGCGGTGTTTAGTGTCGGACAAAGAAAGACGTTATTCCTTGACTGAAAAATAGATGATTATCGTTAAAATAAAATTTAAAACATGACTATTGAAAATAATATTCATAATTATTTGTCATCTTTTACGTACATACTATACTTGCGTACTTTGTTCACCGCCGCTCGGGAGAATAACCCGCAAACAGCTGCAAAGACATCGCAACTGCGAATAAACACCGCACTCCGGGCAAATATTGGGTGTGTTAAAAAGAGTTATGTGTAATATTTTTTTGCATTCAATTAGAATAAGGGCGTGTTTATGTTTCAATTCAACGACAATTTATTTCTTTATAGCCAACGAATAGCGTCTTTCTTTGTCCGACACTTATTCCCGGACACCGTGTACATGCATGAAGTTTTCCTCGCAATACTTTCGTACCTACCGTCTGCCATTATCTCGCGTTTTTATTGTATGCCGCCTTAACATACCTTTGCTTTAAACATAACTTTTCTGTGTTTGCTCTTAAACTACAAAAATACTCGTAAATTACATCAGAGAGCAGCCCTTTAGTAGGTCTTTATGCTCGCATATTTATAGGTAAAATTCGATTTTGTCGATCGTCGCTGATCGTATTACGATCACGACCTTTCATCACACATTTATCCTTTTAGATGCCATGTACAAGAAGGGAAGTCGCAATTTTTGAGTATACATCAAATTTCCTTACGAGTGTCAATTATTAAAGAAACAAAAATAAATGTGTCTGTTTGAATTTTTTTTTTCATAAATTAAAAAGTATTCCATAGATTGAAATGAAACTTTGAATGATCTGACATTATACTGCGTTATCGAAGATGATGAAGAAAAAAAATTAGTGCGAAGGTACTGATAACAGTTGGTACAAATAATACTTAATTAAATTCTATTCAACAAAAATGGCAGTTGGCTAATGTTTGATATATCAAGGTGTTAATATTGTAAGTCCCTTTCATTTGTACGTCATCTGTTTTAAATCATGCTTACGAAAATATCTAACGATCATTAACGGTCATTAGCTTTTGAAACGATTAGTACGTTTCTTTACTTACGAGGTCGTATAAAGTATAATTTAGAGAGCTCATATACGTTGCAGTGCATTTAATGCACTTAATATTCCTCATACTCATCTAATATGAAACCCATATTACATCGATGTTCAACACAAGCGCGGTCGTAAAAATAATACCTTTATTACACTAATGAAGAACACACCATCACGTTTTCCGTAAAATGTTTGAAATACCCTTATCTCTTTATATAAAACGAAACGTCTGTTTGTCTATCGGGTTTTGGTATGGATTTCACTGTCATAAAAATATTTATCTAGAAATTTTCTGTGTTATTAAAGATTAATGTAGATGTTCAAGTAATAAATTTATGTTAATCTTTGAGAGTTGTCTAGTTGAATACGAATAGACACGAAGCGCTGTGGTGTGCGCGATGATGGCACCGATAGCAGGAAATGGGAGAATTTTGACCGAGAGATATTCAAATGCAATCGTCAGTCGAAGTTGTGAACATCACAAACTCTTCGCTAGAGAACCGCGCGAAATAATTAGTATCCGACGAGAGATGTTCAATTGCAATCGTCAATCGTGGAAGTTGTGAACATCACAAATTCTTCGCTAGCGGAACCGCGCGAAATAATTAGTATCCGACGAGAGATGTTCAAATGTAATCGTCAATCGTGGAAGTTGTGAACATCACAAATTCTACGCTAGCGGAACCGCGTAAAATAATTAATATCCAACGAGAGGTCTTCAACTGCAATCGTCAATCGTGGAAGTTGTGAACATCACAAATTCTACGCTAGCGGAACCGCGTGAAATAATTAGGATCCGACGAGAGATGTTCAAATGCTATCGTCAATCGTGGAAGTTGTGAACATCACAAATTCTACGCTAGCGGAACCGCGCGAAATAATTAGTATCCGACGAGAGATGTTCAAATGCAATCGTCAATCATGGAAGTTGTGAACATCACAAATTCTTCGCTAGCGGAAACACGCGAAATAATTAGTATCCGACGAGAGATGTTCAAATACAATCGTCAATCGTGGAAGTTGTGAACATCACAAATTCTTCGCTAGCGAAACCGCGTGAAATAATTAGTATCCGACGAGAGATGTTCAAATGCAATTGTCAATCGTGGAATTTGTGAACATCACAAATTCTTCGCTAACGGAACCGCAAGACATAATTAGTATCCGACGAGAGATGTTCAAATGCAATCGTCAATCGTGGAAGGTGTGAACATCACAAATTCTTCGCTAGTGGAACCGCGTGAAATAATTAGTATCCAAGTAAATCTGCCAGGTTAAAGTTTACGTAAACTCAAGTGTTAAAATAAATAACTATAAGCATATAATAAATATAAGTTAATTGCGTAATGAACTTCAATAAAATAATAATAAAGATACTGAGAAACATAAAGGTCGCTGAAAACGTTCACAACGCCATAACTAATGGAAATAACTAAACGTTCACAACGCCATAACTAATGGAAATAACTAAACGTTCATAACGCCATAACTTATATGAATAACTAAACGTTCACAACGCCATAACTAATAGAAATAACTAATAGAAAGAACTATTAGTTACATGTTTGTCAACACTTGCTTGCAGCAGTTGCTTCGTTTTTAAGTCATGGATAAAATATAGTTTATACCCATTTATATCGATCGATATTTTAATCACTATAATTAATACCCCGGTTGTAATTTAGATTGATATAATTAAATTTTTTCACGAAAACTGTCACAGGTAACGTGATGATAATAATGAATACCAATATTTTCAATTTTTTCAGATACACTTATAGTTTTCAAGATCATGCGGTGGGGATGAAGGATTTGTAGTATTATTATGTAGTATTATTTCTACTTTCTTTAAGTTCTTTACCACGTTGCTTACGTTTGAAAAGCAATTAAAATTAATTTCATACAGCACCCCTAACGCCTAATTTATTAGGTAGCGGTATTCGTGTACTGCCAGCGCGACCCAACATTCTACAACGTTCTCCAGCCGTCCTCACGCTCGACTCTGCAAACTATTAACAATTTTTATATTTATTTTACCATAATACTATTTTATACTTATATGTTATTGTAACAATATACATATATGTTATTCAAGGTATTTAGTTAGTGTTTAAATTTGCTAAAGGTATTTAAAAAAACACCCTCTAATATAGATGAACACGTCGCATTGTTTGTGGGTGTTTCCCGCACAATACTTACCGGCTATACCGTCTCACATGCCCACTACGTCGTGTTCCTTTCTCGCACGTACCTCCGCTGTCCTTTAGACAAAAACTCCACTTCCTTCCACTGGCGTAGGCGGGGCGACGGGCCGTCTGCCCTACCTCGCGACAGCATTCAATGGCGAATTTCACGGTTTCGAGGAATGCGGGAATGAAAGGGAGATGCGAAGTGCACAATGGTGTCGGGTGTCCGGGTTTGCGTCCCGGAAATGCCTTTTTTTGGCTTCACTCGCTCGATCTTGATCGATACTTTTTTGTGCGAATTCGCAAGAGATAGCATCGAGCCATTGTGCTATTTTCGGGCAATTGATTTTACGTCGATGATGATACGTGATACGAAAGTAGAGCGCAGGTACGCGTTTGTGACTTTTCCGACGCTGTGTTCCGACTATTTGGTTATTGGATTAGGTGATTGAGTCGGCTGAGATTTAGGCCACTTTGGCATTAACGCAATGTTTCAATATATTTGATGTTATTGAATGTAATATACTCTCTGCAATAACATATACTTTAAAAGCGTTCTTTATAGAATAACACTAAATTTATAGATCTTGATTAGATATTATGATAATTTATATTTACACTTTGTGTAATATTGTAACTTCCGTAGTTCTTTGTAGAAATTAATTTCGTGTTAACACTATATATATATATATATATATATACTACTATATATATATGTATATATATACTATATATATATATATATATATATATATATATATATATATATATATATTATTCTAGTATATGTCGATTTACTACTTTATAATTTTCTTTATAATTCCTATTAATTAGACCACACTAAAAGTAAAAATAAAAATAGTGATTTATATAAATGACGATAATAATTTGAGACAAATATAGGTTAACTACTACAGAAATAACTTTGGCTCAATTTATATTTCAACTTTTCAAATAAAAGTGTATAGTTTTTAATTAAAAACAAAATTTTCACATACAACAAACATCATTCGTGATTTTGTATTCCCAAATAAATCCTTACGGTTTTTGTTGAAAAATATATACATTTTTGAAATATATATATCGAGTTTTCTTTCCTATGTATACTGATAAAATTAACGACTAAATCATTAATACAACCCTATTGCTCAAAGCGCAAAAGAAAAAAGTATTTTTAAAAATAACTTTCCGTCTAACTTAAGAAATTTGGAAAAAAGTTTAAATTTTGAGTATCTAAGTACACATTCAGAGCAGGCGATTACAAAAACCCTACATACTATTTTGGTTTCCAAATTTCTTGCGTGCTGATGATTTGATTACTAACAGAAAAAGTAGATACCCCACAACATCATTAAAAAATTCGCACAAAACAAGTCAAACAATTAAGTAGTTGGACAGTATAAAGATTTAATGCCTCACTTAATTCAACTCCATCAATATTAATAAGCACTACTTTATATGGTTGAATATTTATCACATTACCAAGTAAAATACAACAGTCTAGAACAAGACACTGTGGCCAGCAAAACAGAGAACTGGTTACAAACTCGATCGTAATAACCAAAACGAGTTGATTGCTCACGACTTGAATAATCCCTAAAAAGTTCTACCTAATTAACTGGCCCCGAACAAATACAAAAATACCCCAACGCAATCAAACTAGAAACATAAAATTACGTCTTAGAACCTCCACTTAACTCGAATCTTAATAACACTGTTATTTTCACGTACAGCACGCTGCTTATTGTAAATAGTGATAGGATACATTAATCAATCACGCTAATTCCAGTTATTTATGCGTTATTTACTCGGGTACCGGATACGATAACAGTTTCAACTAGACCATCATTACTGGGATCGACTTCTTTACCGTTTAATAACTTAAACATTGCGAGGTTGACTCGCCGAAAGATCGATTGATCATTACGTTAACCGATCGGATAATAATTTACATACGATGCGGAGTAAACATATGCCACTAATTGTCCTTGTAGCCGTATGGAGACGGCGATACTCAGCATAGGACCGCTGGGCTTCGCTCACATAATATTATGTAGAGAAGTTTCATTTACTGCTCTTATTTTCTGGGGGTGGACACTCAATACGCTCTTCATTCTTTACATTACGAGCATAAAGAAAAACATGCCTTAATTCTTTATATTTCAATGCTATTTCCCTCTGTCTCTCACGTACTTAGTAAAAACAAGGATTGAATCGGATTTACCAACTATCAGCTGGTATCGGATTACCATAACCACATTTGGAAAGTCCTAACAAAAAGCCTGATATTAGATCACCAAATAAAACTGAATTTATGTTGCCATACTTAAATGAATTTTTCGTAATATTTTGCAATTTCTTGTTTAATATCAAAGTAGAAATTTCGATTAAAATATAACTTTTAAAAAAATGATTAAAATAAACTATTAAACTTTTTGTTGATTATCTAAATCATCACTATGTTAAACAAGTATTTATGTAAATTTTTGTTGTTTTTAATAACAAAGTTGGTATTTTGATTTAGTTATGTGGCTGCTAAAACATGATTATATTTAGGATTTTAAAATTGAATATTATGATGGTTTTTTACTTTTTTATTTCTGTTTTTCACTAAAATAAAAAAAAATCCGGTGAAATGAAAGATCCTAAGAAAGTGCAGATGGAAGGCCAAAAAGGCTGACTTGTCCAGATAAATTAGAACGTATGGTTACCCTGCGTGGACCTCTTTTATATGGAACACTTTCGAGTAAATTTATATTAAATGTCCACACCGTCTGTAAATGTAATCTATTCATAGATAGTTTTAAAACTTCTTTGTGTAATTATATTAATGTTATGCTACAAATCTGAATTAATTTTTTAAACTATTTGAACGTCCATATTTATCTTTTATACATATAACTTAGAAACTATCCTAACATAAATCGTCTTACAAAGTACTTTCATCTAAAGTTTAACAACAAGGTTTAACAAATATTCACAGGTCCTTTGCCCCGATTCTCCTTCACGTCTTCATTCTCATCTAAAACTCCAAATGAAACACGCCATTTGCATCTCCAACAAGCGCAAAACGACTCAGAAGCCGGCCAGAGACAGGTGAGTCGAGGTGGAACAAGCTGTCAGACGCGAGCGCCATATTTCATCGCGCCCCACCTGAAGCGAGCCGAGCTGAAATAGTTTTAGAAGCGCTCCGCTCGCTGAAACAGTTTTAGAAACGCTTCGGAGAAAATAACGAGTCATGGAAAAATAAGGAGCGCGTGTAACGTGTTACGGTTTGCGCGTATCACAACGAGTGGTGAAAAAAGAATTTATATTTTCGTAGAAGTACTTAAATGATATTTTGCGAGAATGTCATTTGCCTGAGTAGTTTACATTCCGCGGTTAAAGAGGACAGATGTATGCAAAAATGACTGTTATTTACTTTTAGATTTTAATTTTGACTTTGAACTACTATGATGGTTAGTATAGAGCATAGTATAAAGAAGTATTTGTATACGTATCAGAGAAAGGGAAATAGTATATACTAATGCACGCATTATCATTTAAGGGTATACAGTATAGCTATTAAACCATTTACTAGTGTATGTTTCCCAGGCGTAATAATAAGGTGAATAGCTTGAAAATTCTAACATTTACATTAATCGCCCCAGTTTTCCGGTAAACTTCTAATAAAACTGTTTTTTGCTTTAGCAGTTTAGGAAATAGTGGATATTTTCAACAATATTTCTCGAAACTTTTATATACAATTCTGTATAATTTGTTTTTTTAATTTATATACCACATTTTTTCAAACTCTTTCCATGAATCCCATACAATGAACAAAATGGAAAACTATTTGTCGAGTATATTGTTTGGCCCCTCAAATATTTCCATTTAAATATTTGTGAGTTTTAAATATTAAAATATATACGGTTTAATATTCTTTATTATTACGCCAAATTTAAAATTGCTACGTTAAACGGTTTCGAAGAAAAAAAATAATGGAAATTTTCAGCAAGATCCTTATAGAATGCTCTATGAATTGATATCTCTTACGATACAAAAAAAACGATTACTTTATTTGTCTCCTATAAAAATTCCATAGAAATATTTTTAAGTATTAACTTTTGAGACATGTGGATTAGTATGCTATATTACTAAGTCAAATTTCAAGTTTCCACGTCAACCCGTTTTTGAAAAACACGGATCTTATATACGGACACGGACGTAATTTATAAGCGTTCCGTTTTTTTTCTTTTTGAGGTACGGAGTCTTAAAAAAATATTAAGATATTTTAATATTAACAGAGACTCAATTTGCTTTATAAATAACTCAGACTATAAGTGCAAGTTATAGTCGAAGTTATTCCCCATTTCGATTTTTCGTTATTTCTATAGTTATTCGATTAAGTTCAGATTTGTGTTTTGTTTGTTAACGAACATTCAGAAATAACATAGGACTAATAGAACATTACACGATATAATTACAAAAACTTAATACACAAAACCCTACTCAGGTAATATATAGTAGCTAGATATTGTTTTAGTATATTTAAACAATTTCACAAATCTGGCTCTTGTACCGAGTTACTCGTGGAAAGTAAGAATTGACTAAATTAATTATTTCTAAGAATATGCAGGTCATAATTGTTCACTCACTAGGTACTCATAATATGTGTACGTGGAGTCTAATATTAGATCACATACAAAAATGCCACAGAATTTTACTACCGAAATTGAACTTAGAATAATGAAAATACGTATTCTACTGTTAGTAAACGAAAATATTTTTCACATGTTAGATATTCATTGGATACCCAATTTCATAAACACCCAATCACATTTAATCATAGAATACTTCTTATAAAAACGATCGCATGTAATTACATCGATGTACAGCACCATTGTATCACAAAAACACATGAACTACTAAACGGCAAAATGATAATTAACTGACGCAATTATAAACTAATATTAGTTTAATTACCAAGAATATTAAATTGCTTTTGAAATTATAGCGTAATGGTGAATGAAAAAATGATAGAATTTTAGAGGTGGTATTAAAAAAATCAGAAAATCCCACTAAGACAATTTGTACTTGACATCTTTTTTTGTACATTCCTCACACTCAAGAATATCGACAGATTTCCGTTATTAGCAGTAACTGTATAAAAAGGTAGCATCAAATTGTCACTGTTACTCTTTTGCAAGTTTGTCTCTATATTAACCGGATGAAACTTTAATCAAAATCTCTAGAATAGCTGTAATTTATTAATAACTGTATAAAAAGGTAGCATCAAATTGTCACTGTTACCTTCCCTCGTTTGCAAGTTTGTCTCTATATTAACCGGATGAAACTTTAATCAAATTCTCTAGAATAGCTGTAATTTGTTAATAACCGTATAAAAAGATAGCATCAAATTGTCACTGTTACCTTTCCTCTTTTGCGAGTTTGTCTCTATATTAACGGAAAAGATAGTTAATAATAAATTCAATGTATTTATTACTTGTTTTAAACCAAACATTGGCCTTATTATTGAAAAAAAATAAGGCCAATGTTTGGTTCTCACCTCGATCCCGCATTTCTCTTCTAGGATATACTTAAAAAGCTTTTACTTTTTTTTAAATCATCATAAAAATGTATCATATTGTAAGGAAGCTAACTGTATAGAAATAACTAGTTGAAGTGATAGGAACAAACGTGGAATTTAATTCAATAAGACAACAGTGAAGTTATATTTCAATCCAATATTATTTTTAATAATACACTATTTAAAAGACAACTTTTTACGTCCCTCGACTATTTTATAATTATTGATCAAAATATTTTAAAAAATACGCAAATAATTTTGAGTATCCATCCGAAGATGACATCACTTGATTAGGATGACTTTAAAGTTACGGCTAAGATTGGCTTTAAATGATCCAGGATTATAATCACAAGTATAGGCAGGAAAACAGAATTATTAAATTGAAGACATGTGTTTTGCAAACGAAAATGCAAAATTAGAATAGTTAATCGATTGGAATCACATTTTCCATTTTCTCCAAACTCGTATTTAAAAACTCTACTCTCCGATTACCGCCATTACGAAGTATTGGAAAATGCACAAACGAAATGAAATTCAAATGTGGAATTCTACGAAGTGGCACGTGGCGGGAGAATTTAATTGTGTTGCCAGTTACATAAATAGTTAGGGCCGTATTCCAGTAATCGATTAGCGCACATTGTACGGCGAAACAGTGAATTTTGTAATCGAATACGAAACACGATTGTTATTTCTGTAATTAGCTTTCGAAAACTGCTTTACAATGTAACAAAGAATTATTTTTCAATGCGTATTTAAATTTATGTATTCGGTTGCAGATATAGGAACTTTCCGTACGACGCTATGCCGGAAATATATGTCTGTATTTTTGTAGATTCCATGAAACTTGTTAAAATATTTATTTTTAAATTCCGTTTAATCTCACCTTTCACTTTCCAATTATGGTTCTTGCTTGTGAACGATTATTTTTATCACAGTATGTTTTATGTATATATTTATTGATGATTATTGTATTTTTAATTACACAAAATATAAAAATACGTATTTATTTAAGATTATTTTTATTGGTAATATGTCCACTTCGTACATTTGGAAAAGTGACTTTTATCCCATTAAGAATCTAAGCGAAAAAATGGGGCAACATTACTATCAAGTAGTTCCTCTAAGTGGAATTAGAATATAATTGAAGTGTAAAACGTACGGATAAATATTTTCAAATACCTAAAAAAATTTCATATTTCAATTCGCCAAGCTATTATAATTATGTAAAACAAAGTACTGGAACAAAAACTTGCCAAATTCAAATATAAAAGTTATATTACGTGCCTAAAAATTATAATTATCAGGTAGGTATCCGTATCTTCTAAATTTCAACTTTATTCTAATTCCGCACGAAGAAACCATTCGGATCTTGACGATTATTTTGATTTCAAATTCTTTTCAAGTAACATTCATTCTCTAAAGAGAATTATTTGGAGGGAAATAGGGCAATAATTTTTCATATTTATATTTGTGGTGGGAATTCACAATTTTTTTATCACAATCGATAAATCAAAGAATTTAACATCAAACCGTATTAAGATCTAAAATAAGGAAACGTCTTCTAAAATCCGAAACGATAAGCAAAATCAATAATCATTGTAATAAAATGAGTCAAAGTTATGAAAGTTGTTTATTGTTTACTAAATATCAAAATATGGTCAACCCACAAAACAGCGCGCGCATAAATTTTTCTGTCATTGTCTATGTCTGAGCAGGGTAGGTAAGAATGGGCCTAATTAAGCTTTTTTAAATGAGAATCCTTGTTTTTCTATTGGTGAAGCTAGACTTCAAGTACTTTTTAAGATCGAAAAAACATCGGTTAGCTGCTGTAACCCTACTACGGATTGAGTTATTACCTGTTTCAAGGTTAAAAATCGTTCACTTGTACTATATCAATAAATTTCTTATTTATAAAGTAGTATATATTAAAATTATTTATTTTCCAAAATAATTGTAACAAAAATCAAAGTATTTATATAAACTAAACTGGCGAAATAAGATACTAGAAATAAAATGATAAAAATTAGAAATCCGTTCGTTAATCAACAAACATGCATAGACATCGTGCTCTCTATGTGTGTTGGTGCACCCCAGTCAAATCCCTCTGTCCTTACTCTATGGTGTGGATTTCCGAGCGCGTTCTAATTTCAATACCGGTGCGAGAAGTCGAAGAGTTTCGTATTGTATGTAGACAAAGAATTTGTTTATGAAAACTATTATTGAAAGACATTACAATAAAACATATAAATTAAATATGGGTGAAAATTTATTTTTTTTATTTTGTTTAACATATTATCATTATCGATACTACGAGTATTGTCATTATCAATATTAATTTATTTTCTGTCTACATCCTTGTTGCACCAAAGATTTTGGGTGAACTAAAATAGTTCACTTGCACTTGACCTCGCAAACGTCAGATTTAAAAACCGAAATATCATTTACAGAAGAAAAATTTTCCTTAAATGTACGTTCGATTAAAATTGTTTTGCTTATTTTTTTAACAATTCACTTATTCGATAGCGGCTTTAATTCAATCTCGTTTTCTCCGTTTTTGCTGTAAGTCAATAATTATTTTCAAAGCCATTTGCAATTACTTTTTATGAATTTAAAAAAAATATTTTTTACGAAACATAAGCGAACTGGCGACACCGCCATAATCCGACCAGCCTATGCAGTCTCGGCGCGGGGCTGTAATAAATAATTCGTCGGTCGCGTACGCTCGCGCATCACGCCAGCGCGGACTACATAATCCGGAGCCGTCACAGCCGCCCCGACAGCGCGCGCTGACGGAGAGATTTACGCGCCATTATTCGCGACACCCGCCCGTCTCCCCTTTCAAAATCTAAATTATTTTTCTAATTTACGCCGCGCTTCGCCTGCCCGTATTTATATCCTGTCAAATTAATAGAGCTCCGAGATAGTTTTTCAAATTTACGGCGGCCATAGGAGAGCGTTAATCATTGCGTAAATCTTCGTACGTGTCCGTTATTAATATTATATTACCGACGGCTGGCGCCCGGCACGGCCCGGACGCAAGAGTCGCTTCAGCCGTTTCAGTACCTACTCTGGTAGATCCAGATCGGAAAACTATTGCCAGTATTACTCAGATTTTTAAGAACTACAATAATTAATGCTTTTGAGATTAATTATAAAAATAAATTAATATCGTATTTGCCATTTTGTTCTTAAATGGATAAAAAAGTTATTAAAATGTAAACGCATTGCGCTTTACGTTTTCCCTTATCATTAAAATTTTATTTACTTATGATACTTTATTGTAGATATGCTTATAAAACTAAGTATACGGTTATATTTAAAAAAAACTAAGTATGTAGATATATTTAAAATACTACGTATATGGATATATTTAAACACTAAGTATGCGGATATATTTAAAAAACTAAGTATGCGGATATATTTAAAAAGCTAAGTATATGGATCTATTTAAAAAAAAACTAAGTATGCGGATATATTTAAAAAACTACGTATATGGATACATTTAAAAAAAAACTAAATATATGGATATATTTAAACACTAAGTATGCGGATATATTTAAAAAAGTAAGTATGCGGATATATTTGAAAAGCTAAGTATATGGATCTATTTAAAAAAACTAAGTATGCGGATATATTTAAAAAACTAAGCATGCGGATATATTTCTACAAGAGAAATCTCTTACATCTAACTGAGATTAACTGAAAGAAACAAGATCTGGTAGAATGTAAATGATACGTCACCGCTAATTAATGACACTAACAAAAGAAAGTACATAACAATTTATTTACATAAGTATAAATGTGAAAAATACAGAATTTTTATACACTTTAAAACGAAAATTTAGTTACATTTTTATTTTTAAACAGATAAATGTATATGCAAACGGAATTATTTTAATATTACGCTATATACCGGTAAAAGTACGAAAAACAAACAAACTTAATACAATTGATATACATATTATATATAAATATATATAATTGCTCTAGTGTTACGAAAAGAGGCGCCTGTGCTATTGTAACTGTCAATACCACGGCTTTACCCGGACGAAAATAACCATTTTTTATTTTAATCGCTTTTTTATATTATAATTAATTCATGGTTAATTTATTACTGGTGTTCTTAGCAGGTTATATATATATATATATATATATATATATATATATATATATATATATATATATATATATTTATATATATATTTATTTATATATATATATATATATATGTATATGTATATATATATATATATATATATATAATATCGTACCGATGATCGACCGGCGTTGCTCAGTTTATTTTGAGTTTCCCATAGGAACGTGAAATTGCTTGTTTCATGGTGTTAGATTTAGTATTAGATTTTCTTCCCCTTCCTCTTCCCCGTCCCTTTCCTTTTCCCTTTGCCTTTGCCTTCACCTTCACCTTCGGCTTTGTCTTCGCCATCGTATTCGGCTTCGCGTTCGCGTTTGCCTTCCTCTTCCCCTTTCCCGTTCCCTTCACCTCCCCTCCCCTTCAGTCCCTCCTGTCCCTCCCCTCCCTCTTCCACTTCCCCTGCCTTTTCTCTTCACCTTCCCGATCCCCTTCCCATTCGCCTTACAATTCCCTCCCCTTTCTCTTTCTCCTCCCGATTCTCCTTCCCCTTCCCCTTACCTCTCACACCGCCTCTCATCTCTTATATTTACGACAACTATATGCGCGGATTCATTGCGGATTTATAAATAAATTAAGTACGTATATTGTTAGTTTTGTAATGTATAAAGTACACGCAAAATTAGTAATAAACCTATCATAAATAGATAAATATATCGACAACATTTCGACAGTTTACTTTAACATACAAAACGTACAAAACAGTAGTAGTGAGCACCATTTTTGTATGTTTTCGCGCATGCGTACACTTCTTGCCTTATTCTATCGTGTTCATCTCTCTCGGTCGGTAGCTAAATACCAATTTTCCATCCTTCTTACGATAGATTCGTTACATTCCGACGTTACAACTAAACGTTGCATGAAAAACTTTGCACGAATTCGACCTTGATATTTTACTCTCATCGCGCCCACAGAAATTTCACTTCAAAAAATAAAAAAAAAATTCACGTTTCTAAATTTATTTGATTACTTAACTGCTTAAAAGCAGTTCCATAGTACTGTGTGGTAATAAAGTAGTCTCGACAACGGTACGTGTATAAGTATGATGGTCAGTGCTGTCTTACCATCTAATGAACCACGGATCACCAATATTTCCAAAAGAAAGAGGATAAAAAAATGCGAAACTAACAGACAAACATACCTGTATAAAATGAATGCGTTTGCCAGAGGTGCGGTTGTTAAACGAATGGGTAAATGTGACGGGCGATAGGTAGCGCACGGATGGACCGCCGAGAGATCGGCCAGGAATCTCTCGCAATGTTACTCCGAAATAAACTCGTCGTTTTCGTTAAATAAAATGGTCATTATTTTTATTTATCTGAAACGCGCGGAACGGTGAAAGATATCTCAAATGGTTTTAATTCGAAGCTGACAATTGGAGTCGGTGTTACACGACATTTTTTGAATTAATATTTTTCAGTCGACTAAGATTATCGCGATATTTTTACGCTGTGTAGATATTTATGATAAATGTGTGTATAACGTTCGGTAATTTGTTGCATGTGTACTGTTACTTGTAGACATTTTATACAGTATAGCAACTATTTTTCGCCACGGTCTGTTTGTTCCAAATTCAAACGATTGGGCTCTATGGTTAGCTAGAATGTAAACGCTATCTATGGTCTATGGAAAAATTATTACGAAATGTGATTTTCACTTATAAAATTGTTTTCAAGTTTTATCGTACATAACATACAAATAAAATAAAATGGAATAATACGATTGTTGTTGAATATAACGTTATACACAGTGTTCGGGATAAGTGTCGGACAAAGAAAGATGTTATTCGTTGGCTGAAAAATAGTTGATTGCCATTAAAATAAAATTTAAAGGATGCTTTTTTCAGAAAATTGAAAAAAATATTATTTGATATCTTTTCCATACATTAGATACTTGTGCGACAGTATTCGGCGCCGCTCAGGGGAATACGCAGCAAAAAACGACGAAGACATCTAACTGACCGGGTAAAGACCGCGCTCCAAACAAGTATTGGGTGTGTTAAAAAGAGTTGTGTGAAGTTTGTTTTTCACTCAATTAGAAAAAGGGCGTATTTTTCGTTTTATTTCAACGATAATTTATTCCTTTATAGCCAACGAATAGCATCTTTCTTTGTCCAACACTTATTCTCGGACTGATTTCTAAATGAGTAATTGTTTTCTCGACGCACAGACGGATTTCTAAACAAGTCATTATTTTCTCGACGCACTGAAAATACAAACTGGTTCAAAATGGTTCTTTGGTGAAGACCTTTCAATACTTACTCCATTGAATCAGCGTGACATCCATTGATACTTGCAGCATTACATGCATATTTGTATAAAACTTACCTTGACAAGTTAGTCCAAGTAGTGTTCTTCAACTTCTTCTGAAGCTTTCTGTTCTTCCATAGTAGAAAACGTGCGGACAACAACACTGTCCACACCAACTAACGACGTGTCAACACTTACCTGCAAATAAAATAAAGAAATTATTTATGAAAATTAGGAGTTTAATTATAACTCTGTGATTGCAAGTACCTAAATACGAGTCAGTGATTCAAAGCAGGTGTGATTTTTAATAGGCGGAAAGCTTATGGGACTATTGACTAGTACAATGTTGCAGATACTATTTTTCATAGGCCGAATCACAAACAGTACATTACCAGAGGCCGATCCTATTTACCACTATTGACCGAATCACAAACAGTCTATTACCAGAGGCCGATATTATTTAACTCTATTGACCGAATCACAAACAGTATATTACCAGAGGCAGATACTATTTACCACTATTGACCGAATCGCAAAGTCTTTAAATCTTGTTGTACAGATTCACGTCTCAATATCTTTTCAGGTTTGGTTTTATATTTAAAACGCCTATGTGTTATTATTTAATCAACAAAATATTTTCGCTATGGTTTTTGTACATTTTTGTCAAATAAACAGTTAATTAATTTTTGTTTACTTGCGACTTAATAAAACAAATAATAATGGATGTTATATAATATTATAAATATAGCATCTTTAACACTAATAGAAATATTTAAATTTGAGAAGGAAGTAGAGTTTATCCATAGAAGTTAATAAATGTCTCTTTGTCAAATAAACAGTTAATTAATTTTTGTTTACTTGCGACTTAATAAAACAAATAATAATGGATATTTTCTTTTTGCATTAGAACTGAATGTAATTTAATATTATAAATATAGCATCTTTAACACTAATTGAAATATTTGAACTTGAGAAAGAAGTTTGTCCACCGAAGTTAATAAGTCTCTTTCCTGCAAATACGTCATATTAAAAATGTCAAGATGGTATGAAACTTGGCTTAACTATAGATATTTTGTATTAAGACCCATAAACGTGAAGTTAACAATGGCAAAGAATGAATAGCATACTTACAAAGTGGCTTTCTTATAAATTGATTCTTTCAAAATATCTTTTCAAAAATAACAGACCATTTGCTATTCCAATTTAATAATCAAAAAGGTTCACGGTTGAAATAACTGGCAATAAACTGAGTTTTCAGTATTTGGATAGCACAACACGTTTGTTATTCATTGTTTAAACAATTCGATTACTTACATTCAACAATTCTAGAATTGTTTATGTCCTAAGTGAAATCGGTCCATAAACAAACTGCGTGCTGGTCGAAATTGCACGGCAGAGTTTTCGTATCTAACTTGCGCATATATTATAAACGTACAGCGTCATCTATTGGTAATAACTTTGATCAAAGTATTATTTATTAAAGGAGAATTACTTACAATTTACAATTATGAATTCTTTAGAACAAAAAACAAAAATCAATTTAGATGAATTTCAATCAAAACATCCTAACTATTAAAGAAAGCTTGGACAAAATATTTGACTGACTAAACTAATATTCAAGTCTCTCAATAGCGAAAACATGTCGTAAATTTAATCTTATGAGTGGCGCGCTAAAATAAAATAAAAGACCTTCTATTTATCTGGATCTGAATTTACCCAATTTATTAAATACTAGCCGTCGGTCCCAGTAGAAAAGACTATGACCGAACTTCCCTCACTTCATTTATTTATTTGTTCGTATTCCGAACAAATTTTCTACACAAATAGTATAACAAACAGTATATTGTAATTAGCCATACAAATACCGAAAACTTTTTTGTACATTCCGTTGTTATGTACAATTCTTTCAAACAATACTCTGATGTATCTACAACAGTTTAGTTCCACATCAATCGGACAAGCCGTTTTTATACTAAACACTGAAGATAAAAAAAAACTTCCCTCCATATGATATTTAGTACGATTAAAGTTTATTTGTAAATTTTGGAGTGACAGATAGGGTTGGAGCCCTTCGAGTAAGAAAGCACATAAAGGAAATAGGGTGGATGCGACACGGCAGTCGCACGATACGGCCGATAATCGACGCGTGCATCGGCGGACCACACACGGCGCATAGATCACGATGCACCGCGATGCACCGCGAGTTCATAACTCGCGCCCGCTCGTTAAACATGAAACGACGTCGCCACCGGAAGTAGGAAGCGTGGGAGATCGGGATAGGTGGGTCAAACGAGTGAATTATTGGATGATCGCCGGCAGACATCGAGTGGTAATGGGCGGTAATTACGCTCTAGTTCTGTAAGCTTTGAGTCTTGTGGCGATTTCTCGTTGCTATGCATCACGAGCTGTAAAAGTTTAACAAGCATAAGGATTGCTTACATGAACGCAAGTATATGGGTTAAAAAAATACACTGAAAAAGGTTCGTAACATTAAGGAAATTAAAGCAGAAAACCAGTAACTTTCATTTTAAAAGTATATGTTTAAATGAGAATTTATGCTAGTCGTTAAACTAATTTTTAGATTGCCTGAAATTAGACTTAGGTACTGTGCTTTAAGCGGTATACACGTAACAACGTATTTCTATTCTTTCAGATACTGTTTTTTGTTTAAGCGAGTATGTTCTGTTATGCCCTAAGCTCAAAAGCATATGCTAGAAATATAGACCGAAATGTTGCGATTGATCTTCTTTTACCATACATAGGTATCTAACTATGACAAACTCTCGAGCTGTGGTTGAACAGTACGTGTAGCTATGACGTCATCTTTTATAATTTAAGTTTTTATTATAATATAAATATATATATATATATATATATATATATATATATATATATATATATATATATATATAAGAAAATGTGTAATTTAAAAAAATCGAAATATTCGATTAATATTAAGGTTTGATTATATTCAATTTCTGAATTAAGGTTTGAGAATAAATAAAAACATTTATGTGGGCCCCTAATAGAGAAAATCACTCAATTTTAAATCTATTTACAATTGTTTTTTAACGTTTGCGGATTATGGCTTCAGAATTAAAACTATTTAGATAAACTGTATTTGATTGTCCGAAATATCATAATTATGAGTATATTCATGGCCACGGTCTTGCGTGTATATCATAATTAGAACCGAGGTTTCTGTCCTACACTCACGATTTAAATAAAGAATTTGCTCCTTTACGCTATATTGCGGTAAAATTATTAACGGAACAAGTAAACGTGTCATCTACACACAGCTTAATCTTTGGTGTTCTATATATCATTAAATACACAGAATATGTTAGATCTGAAAATATGCATTTTTGTCGGTAATCTCTAAATTGGTGCTCAAAAGACAATAGCGCTTAGCTTTCATTTAACATGACTTTGCAGCTAACAGTGCGTAGTTGTCTGTTTTCAATGCCGTATTTTATACAATATATAACAAAATGAATTCTTGCATTTTAATTATACGGCTAACACCATAAAAAGAACTCTGGGATGAAGCGAAAACGTTCTCTGCTCTAACTGTTGCTCTCCACTGTGGCGGAAAATAGTAATTCAATTTTCGTAATGAAAACTCTATTTCCGTCGAGTGATTAATTATAAATTTTTTTATCTATTATATTACACTCAATAACAGTTAAACAATTATGCATTTCAGAAATATTAAATAAACTAATTGCATAACAGTTGTTTCAACAAAATATTTGGTATCTTATGTGCATAGCGGTCAAGTCAAAATTACTTTGAGACATATTACTGTTATCCAGTGATACTGAGCGTTGTACAGTATTTTCAGAGGTATGAAAAATACCGAGAATCGCTTCAAGAAAAGGACAGTATGATAAGGATGTTTTTGGCTCCATTTTTATGTGCTGTATATAAAATGGCCTGTATCGTGTAGTTAGCGATGCTGGTATTGTAAGGAATTCATAGTATACTCAGGAATATATCATATCTGTCTATACTATGGTAAAGTCTTATAATGAAATAATAACCGTAATATCATAGTGATCCATCTTTTGTGAGACACGGAAAGGAGAATGTAATTTATGTTAAATGTAAATTAATATTAAATATTTCGTTACTTTAGATGTCTATGGGACACGTCTAATGTAACGATAGAAAATAAAATTCTGACCAGAATTATATTTTCGACATTACTATACTCCACATAAATTAAAACTTACGTAACAAATCTGAAATACTGACAGACTTGTAAAATGACTCTCGCCCTCATATACATATAACAACATGCATATATACCCAATCATACTTTATTGAAGTTGTCCTGAATTAAATACTTCAAAAGATACATAATAATTTCAGTATATAATTTTATTCAGTATATATTTTTTACTCCCATGTATATAACGTGCTTTCACATTGTTACAACTGACCCACTATTTCCGACATTTTTACAAAGGTAAACTGATCCTCTATTCGTTATGTTAAATGCAATAACCCGTTTTAACCTAATAAAAATCGCGATGAATTTAAATCATTCCCGTCGCAAACAAATTTAAATAATAAAAACCTGCTCACTACCCTCGTTTAATATTCACCAACACGACAGTAGGATCGTACGAGGGGCGTGGCGAGGAAGGGGTTAACAACAAGGGATGGGTGCCTGTCTACATACGTTGTCTGTGTTATACGATTCTATTGTAAGATGCATTTAGAGGCACCCTTATTGGTTAAGTGAATTTATGATTTAACAGGCATAGAGCACCGTATGTGAATTGCATGGATTATATATTTATTTACTAAGTTGAATTGTCGAGAGTGTATACTTTCATAATAATGGCGATTTAATTTACTATAAGTATTTACATAAAAATAAGTACCTATCTTCTTTATTTCTTTCTTCTTTATTGCTTCCCTCAAAGATAGTAAGAGCATATATTTTCACATATTCTAATTATGCTTAACTGGAAGGTAGGGTACGGTTCTTTTTCTCGGTTAATTTCAAATAAAGGAATGTTAAATTAAATTCAATTACCTACATTAGACCTTAACGAGATAGATCTAATGCTTTGGATACATGTTCACAAGATCTATCACGTTAAAGTCTAACATGCAGACGTTTACAAATATACGCAAATTCACTTCCGTCAAAACGACTTTTTCTATGTAAAAAGTTTGTAAAACATTAAAGCTCCTCGAAAACCCAAAGTGTAATTTATGTTTGAGTTCAGTATTCTCTGCACACTTAGTCTAATAATACGGGAGTTCTTGAGGCATAAATATATGGCGAGTCAACTCAACCTGGATTCAAATTCCATACATGTAAAAAATATTTTCGTGTGATGATTTGTAATTATTGTAAACATACTTAAAATTCTATTCTACGGAATATTTTTTAACGTCAAGAATCATCATGCGTGGCAGCAGAATAAACAGAAGAGTAAACTCCAATTTTCGTAAGTCTATACATTTCGTATCTAGTAAAAAATGGAATAAAACGACATTAATTATTTTTTATTAAACGTATAATTTTACCAAAAACAAATAGAAATGTTTAAGTATATATCAGAAAAAAAAATAAAATTTCTGAACTTTTGGACCTCTCTATTTTCCGTATTTTTTGTGTCAATAAACCCATTATTTTAACAAAATTGCTACTTTTAAGACGGAAAAAATATCTAAAACGCTGGGTAGAAACTATATATTTTAAATTAGTACCAGAGTGAAGTAAATTACCTTTATATTTATTCTCAATATTAAAACGGTACACCATTAATAAGTTATGTGGTATATGTGGTATTACTCAGTCATTCAGGCATTTTGTACTGATTTTTACTTTCGCATGTCATGCATTTTTTTTTATGTACATTATACATTGGGTTGTGGTACATTGGTTACCATGATTCCCAATGACATCTGAGCCTACTGTCATAATTTTATCCAATTATTCTAAAATGGACACGTTTCATTTACTCTATCATACACTCCACCTGATGGAATTGATCTAGACCATAGCTTCTGAAGCCACTAGGTGCTTACCATTCTTAGGATGTAAGATGGCCAACTTTTCCGCTTAGTGTAACATTCCAATCCAGTTACAGCGTGCATGTTGACATTAGTTTTAATGTCACTTTTATGTTGCGAGATTCGAATCCGCGTTTAAATAATTATACTGTCACGAGTGTTGCGGTATAGTTGCTAAGTTTTTTCACGTACATATATCTGCTGTACAGGTTAATATCTTTTTTAAGCCTTTCGGCACCAAAATTCATTATTTATAAAATCAGATTTATGTTTTCAGAAAAGAATTTAAATCAAATGTCGCTGCAACAACTGCATAATAACAAAATGAATATACGCCCAAATGTGACGACGACACGCTTTTACAACGGGTGTTATGACTTGGGAGCGAGTGACAGATACAGATCTGGTTCCTAAATATAATAAACCGTAATAAATTAGGCGACAACGAAAGTGTCAAAACAATGGCACAAACGAGGAGTTGATGCGCTTTTAGCCGCGGCCGGAAGTGAGCGTCGCGCCTTCCTGTCGTGCAGCTCGTCGTCGCACTCGCGCGCCGCCACCAGTTGAGTTGACGTTGCGCTAGTGGCAGTTGAGTGGTGAAGTATTTGCATGACTCTGTTTGTGCGAGCGTTGATTTCGTTCTTATTATAGTGGGAATATCTAAAATAGTTTGAATGCTGCTCAATTTGTGTTATTGTTTATATTAAGTAATATTGATTTATTATATCTATGGAGACAACAAAGAGCTATTGATACAATAGTGTCAGAACTATTGAATCCTCATTCTCCACCTTCTTTTAGATCCCATAACAAATATAAAAGGTGATATTAGTATTCACATTGGAGTCACTTAAGTCAAAAACGTGTCCCTGAGGAGTATACAGGACAAAATGTATATTAAAAGTATACAGAACCAGGCACTACGAGGGTCCCATTTAGGCGCTTATAAACATTAAATGTTTATACACACATACATAATATTTCTATTAAACTAGTACATAATATTTCTATTAAACTATAAACAAATATTAATTTTCCACAACATAAATATATTGCTTAGTGTTCGTCTACAGGTATAAAATTATTGTATATATTTAAACAAAAACCTGTCAAGGACGAGTGCAACTCACACCAATAGAGTTTTTACATACACATTTAGGCATTTATAAACATTTAATGGTACGTAATACCCTTATTAAACTATTTACAAAATTTTAATTTTTGGAACGAAAATATATTGCCTAAAAATATTTTTTATGTGATGTAATATAAATTAACGATTTTCGGATTTTTTCCTTTCTTTGTATTGTGAGACCTTGCTTTTTGCCAAATTTCATGATTCTAAGTCGACGGGATCAACGGGATCATTTCATGATTCTAAGACCCTATAAGTTTGATTTATCCGCATTTAAATAGTTATTCTGTCACGAGCGTTGCTGTATCGTTGCTGTGTTTTTTCACGTACATATATCTGCTGCTATATGTACAATATCTTTTTTAGGCCTTTCTACGCCAAAATGAATTATTTATAAAATCAGATTTATGTTTTCAGAAAAGATTTACGGAAAATAATCAAACGTCGCTGCAACAACTGCATAGTAACAAAATCCGACATAAATGGCCGTATTTGTAGTGTTCTTCTTGATCACGTTGACTTAGAAGCTTTCTTACAGCTCTAAGGGACCGTAGACCATAGTAAGTATTTGATATTAATTTCAACTTAATTCCTCCACGTGTTCCTAAGAAAAAGAGTGTTAACAGACCCACAGACGGACAACGAAGTTATCCTATAAGAGTTACTTTTTTCCTTTTGAGGTACAGAACCCTAACAATTATGGTATCTAGAATTATCACGATGGTTTTTCTACAGCCTATGCGTAGGTTTCTAAAAACCGTATTTTTTCATAATTTTAGTTTGAATAGTTTCAAAATAAAGAGGAATTTGGTATATTTTAGTATATCTCTGAACATATATATATACATACTATTTAAAATTATTAAAAATATATATATATATTTTGTGACCCTTATAACTAGTCCTTTCAAACGATAGTCCACGATATATGCGAAGTGAAAAAAAATTTCGAATAATTATATTTGCGAAGTCTACACCCCACCCCACCCCCTAAAATTTCCATACAAATATTTTGAAGTATTACTCATTGAGATATGTGTGGGTTAATAAGTTTTATTAGCAAGCCAAATGTAAAGTTTCTACGTCCAGTGATTTGTGATAAATGCCCGTAAAAACAGACAGACACGAGAAGGTATACTAAAACCTATGTATTTTATTAATGACAAACAGACTAGTTTGACATTTATAAAAAGAGACAACATATTTTAATAAGTTTCACAGCGCCAAAATCAGTTTTTAAATATTAAGAAGAAATTGGGAACTTCTATAATGACTACGTTATAGATGATAAAATTCCAAAAAACAGGACTACGTGAATTTTTCTGTCATCGGTTTTCAATAAGAGATTATATGAAAGTTGTTCCTTTAAAATTTGTAAAGTGACAGGAGAAGTCTGCAGAGATTTGTGAAGAAACTTAGGAATAAGTTCTAATATTTCCATATTTCTACATCTTCTGTTATTTGATTAAGTACAATTAACTGGTGATATTTAGTAATGAAAAAACGTATTAAAATGATTAATTTTACATCTTTTTATTTCTTTATCTTTATTTTAATAGCTTATTTAATCACTTGTAAACTATCAAAGCGTTCAAATATGAAACAAATATCACAAAAACCTAAAAATAAAGAAGAAATAAGATAAAAAAAAAAAGTAAAAACCGGTTAAGAGCTAGTAGGTAAATGTAGAGTAAGATACATTTTTAAAATCATAAATATATTACATCCATTTAAACACGATTAAGTGTTTTTTATCTAATATAAACTTCATTATCCATGCCCTAAATTTTTTTCAAGTTTTTCTTATTGTTATTTTATGAAACACAAGAGTGCGAAGACGATTTGATTTTTTAGCAAAGTTGTTTGGACAACCACGAAAATACCATCAATTACTTGTTTGACTCCGACTGCCTGTCTCTGGCCCCTTTCCCCTCACCCCAATTAAAGTGACGTAAAACTAACAAACGTCAGCCTCTTTTCAAAATATTTCCAAAAAAGACTTAGGCAGAGAGAACTATTGTATAATTCTGTTTTTCAAATTTGGTATAAAATACTAAAATTAACAAAAATCAACATCGTACACTTGCGATGACCCAAATACACTATAATTATATTTCTGCAAACATAATTCGAAAAAAAAACATCAAGATTTCGAACTGTATAAGGACAGTTATAGTTCAGCAAAAAAAATCATATGCTAGCGTGTTCAAATTTCATTTGAAATAGAAAAAGCTTATCGTCACCGCTAGCATGATAGACATCTTCAAAAATTACTCTGTTCCGGTTAGTAACATAGCAACTATTTACGATAGATAACTGTTACAGTCAATCTCATCCAGCTGTTGTCAGTTAGTTATTAGTTATTATGTCTAATTGGCCCATAACCTTTAACCAACGAATATATTATAGTAATTGTTCCTCGCGTGATATTGGTACGCAAATAAAATAGAAGACTTTGCACGGACGTGATTTACCAATGCAACATATTATGTTTTCTCACCCCAACATTGATCGAAAGCAAAACTAATTCTCATAAGTGGTTGTTATCTAAATTCCTTACCGCAAATTTAAACCCAATCGGCCAATGAAGTCACAGTATAGATCATACCATACAGCCCTATAAATACGACCATGTATTAAACAGCCGAGCTGGTGATCCATCACGGCGCAACATCCTAAATGCCCTGGCGGGGACCGGCACCGGGAAAGGGTTCATCAGTCACCGGCGTGGTAATGAATCACAGCCTCTTAAACGGTTTAGCACTTAACCGCTTAACCGCGACATTTATACGGGGACTTTAACCGTTCATAGATATTTACGTTGGGTTAAAACGATATACCAAATAGCCAGTTCAATATGTGAGGGTTTAAATTGTTATTATAAGAAAATGGATAATCGAACGTAGGAAAAATTGTGTCACTTGTGAATCATAATCGCGATGATATACTACCTACAATAACAGGTAAAAATATTCAAGATTTTTTAAATTTCAAGAATATTGCAATATTTACAAAATACTCAGTAATTATGTTCATGTTTGTAATGAATTTTATTATTTGGATTTTATACAGTTCTGTTACTATCCTATTTCGTGTCTAATTAAATTTTTATAAGAAAATGGATAATCGAACGTAGGAAAAATGGTGTCCCTTGTGAATCATAATCGCGATAATATAATACTACGTACAATAACAGGTAAAAATATTCAAGATTTTTTAAATTTCAAGAATATTGCAATATTTACAAAATACTCAGTAATTATGTTCATGTTTGTAATGAATTTTATTATTTGGATTTTATACAGTTCTGTTACTATCCTATTTCGTATCTAATTAAATTTTTATAAGAAAATGGATAATCGAACGTAGGAAAAATGGTGTCCCTTGTGAATCATAATCGCGATAATATAATACTACGTACAATAACAGGTAAAAATATTCAAGATTTTTTAAATTTCAAGAATATTGCAATATTTACAAAATACTCAGTAATTATGTTCATGTCTGTAATGAATTTTATTATTTGGATTTTATACAGTTCTGTTACTATCCTATTTCGTATCTAATTAAATTTTTATAAGAAAATGGATAATCGAACGTAGGAAAAATGGTGTCCCTTGTGAATCATAATCGCGATAATATAATACTACGTACAATAACAGGTAAAAATATTCAAGATTTTTTAAATTTCAAGAATATTGCAATATTTACAAAATACTCAGTAATTATGTTCATGTTTGTAATGAATTTTATTATTTGGATTTTATACAGTTCTGTTACTATCCTATTTCGTGTCTAATTAAATTTTTATAAGAAAATGGATAATCGAACGTAGGAAAAATGGTGTCCCTTGTGAATCATAATCGCGATAATATAATACTACGTACAATAACAGGTAAAAATATTCAAGATTTTTTAAATTTCAAGAATATTGCAATATTTACAAAATACTCAGTAATTATGTTCATGTTTGTAATGAATTTTATTATTTGGATTTTATACAGTTCTGTTACTATCCTATTTCGTATCTAATTAAATTTTTATAAGAAAATGGATAATCGAACGTAGGAAAAATGGTGTCCCTTGTGAATCATAATCGCGATAATATAATACTACGTACAATAACAGGTAAAAATATTCAAGATTTTTTAAATTTCAAGAATATTGCAATATTTACAAAATACTCAGTAATTATGTTCATGTTTGTAATGAATTTTATTATTTGGATTTTATACAGTTCTGTTACTATCCTATTTCGTATCTAATTAAATTTTTATAAGAAAATGGATAATCGAACGTAGGAAAAATGGTGTCCCTTGTGAATCATAATCGCGATAATATAATACTACGTACAATAACAGGTAAAAATATTCAAGATTTTTTAAATTTCAAGAATATTGCAATATTTACAAAATACTCAGTAATTATGTTCATGTTTGTAATGAATTTTATTATTTGGATTTTATACAGTTCTGTTACTATCCTATTTCGTATCTAATTAAATTTTTATAAGAAAATGGATAATCGAACGTAGGAAAAATGGTGTCCCTTGTGAATCATAATCGCGATAATATAATACTACGTACAATAACAGGTAAAAATATTCAAGATTTTTTAAATTTCAAGAATATTGCAATATTTACAAAATACTCAGTAATTATGTTCATGTTTGTAATGAATTTTATTATTTGGATTTTATACAGTTCTGTTACTATCCTATTTCGTGTCTAATTAAATTTTTATAAGAAAATGGATAATCGAACGTAGGAAAAATGGTGTCCCTTGTGAATCATAATCGCGATAATATAATACTACGTACAATAACAGGTAAAAATATTCAAGATTTTTTAAATTTCAAGAATATTGCAATATTTACAAAATACCTAATTAATTAATTATGTTCATGCTTGTAATGAATTTTATTATTAAGATTTTATACAGTTCTGTTACTATCCTACTTCGTGCCCGATTTACATCTTTAAAGAACGTATTTGTGGGGTTAAATCGCTCTAATTATAACGTGTAATTAAAAAAATCACCGTATTATTTTATATCCTACAATTCTTTAAGCGATATAGTTAAAAGCCTCATTCATTGCTCAGCACGCAGCCCGCGAAGCAGATAGCAGACCAGCTCACGCACGATCCTGCAAAGCATCTTTCATCATTGTAATCGTATTTCGCGACATTTTTAAATTATTGCGGTTTTGTATCAAACACAATAATCATATTTTTTTAGGATGTCACGAAAGTTACCAAACATCATACTACTGATAACTCTGTGCGGTAGACTACAATCGATGACCGAAACCGATGATCGAAGACCGAGTCGGACTCGGGCAGGATGGAGGAATCATCCAACGCCCCCGTGCCTGACTCTGTGCAGGCAGTCCCCATATTCACAGTCATGCATGGGATTTAGCAGCCGGCATAATGAACTGCGTGCAGGACAGTATATGGGACACCTTAAATCAAATTAGGCGTCTGCATTTACATCGATATATCGATGTAGACGCAAATATATAGAAACAATGGCAAATGTCGATACCAACTTTAGATTTTTTCCTTATAATCAATATTAGTTACTATATACTAATTGCTCATTCCGGCTAAAACCGGGTAAAAACAGACCACGAATGCATTTTGTTTCATACGCTTTTTATTTAATAATTAATTGGGATTAATTTATTAGTCTCCAGTAATTAGCCACATACATCATGTAACTTTTGCAGAATTCACTAACGTGTACCAATTTTATCAATTTTTATATAGAACTATAAATATATATATATATATATATATATATATATATATATATATATATATATATATATATATATACTTAACAGTTTTGGATATTCAACTCAGCAATACTTTTGTGGTCTGATTCTGTAACAGGAAACGTGTGATAGCAGACAATTTACAATGGTAATATTTAAATACACCGTTTAAAAGATTTTTATGTTGTCTGCCATATATTAATATATCACTTTAAAGTAATTATAATGACTGAACTCAAGAATACGCCCAGCACACTTGACTTCAATCATTATTATTTATTGTCCATATGTTCTAAAAACAAGTTAGATAGACTATGTTCATTTGGATACTATAAGCTATATGATGGTGAAAGTTTGACGTTAACCAAGTAAGCCATTTTCGTGCCAATTCCTTAAAAGATAACCAACGATATTTTTTTCTTTCTAGATTAGTACGATAAGCAGAAATGAAGACATGCCAGACAGACAGACCTTCTGAGTATTATTCTGGATAATAAAAAAAGAAAAAATTAAATATTTAGAAAAAAAAATAATTTTTAAAAGTTCATATTTTTATTTTTCCTATTCCAATAACCTGAATAATCATGCATATGAAGACAATTATGGAAAACACGTCATCAGTTTGTGCATCGCCAGCTGATTCTATAAGAGAGAGTTACTTTTGAAAAAGTTTTTAAGTCTTATTTTTGTAAAAGTAGTAGGATTTGATATAATTCTTGTGCTGAAAAGATTTTATGATAAAAAATTTGAATTTTTATTCAAATTTCCTAATTTGAAAGCAGTTATCTCGGAAATGGTTATATTTTTTTTTATATTAGACTTATAAGTGCATCGTATCAATTTAAGATAAATAGTCTGATTTTGTTGAACGATATATCAATCCATTCGTCAAGCATTGCGTGTCGCGTGAAGCTTTTTTTAACTTCTAAGATAAAACAAGGAGATACAATAAATTATAAATAGCGAATATCGCTTTTATTGAAGTTTTTTTGACATACATTTATATTCTGTTTTTAAAATACATGGAAACCATTTCCCACTTAAACAAAAACAAAATGACTTGTATTTGTTTGTTTTGCTGTAATAAGCATATCGCATTTGTTAATTTCGTGCAAATTTCGTGAATATTAAAGATTATGAAAATAAATATTAATGCATCATTTGGAAAATATTGCTATAATTATATTGTTTGGATGGACCGTTCGACATTTGGTTTTTTGTATGGAAGGTAAGTATTGGAGTATATAACAGTTTGCGTGGTTTTGATTGTAATCTGTTTCCAATAAATTTATTACGGCATATTTTCATGTTTATGAAGATTAAACAATAATTTTTTTTATCGAGACATGTTTATAAATTACGAGTTTATAAATATTCTAACGGCTTTTGCATGCTATACGCGTACATCAGTATGTTGCTAATTAGCTTAAAATGCTTTAACTATCAAAACAAATACCTACACGCTACGTTTTGTTTTTATGGATGGACTAGACAAAATTCGAACCAGTTTTAGGAACACAAGTATTTCTAACCAGAACGCCAACGCCCAACGATTCTTCCCAATCCAAGTAGACCATTCTCCAGATCGATATCCAGCGACAGCGGAGCCGCTCGCAACGCGGGCGCGGATTGGAAAGGCGAGATGTGCCGAGATGGGACATGACGGGAGATGGGAGGGCGATAAGCGCGGTATTGAAATGAGATCGAGGTACAGGCGAGCGGGTAACAAGTTGCGGACAGATGCATTACAAGATACTACCGACTCCATCGGGATTGTGGAAGTGGCGGCGCGCCAGTGATGTGAAGAAGATGGCGAATTTGAATTAGATGATGTTCGTTAATGACTGAAATGTTTATTTAGACTGGAGTAGAATTAAAAGGAATAAGACAAAAATAAGCCCCACGTAAAAAGTATATTTCTAATAATAAGACGAGACAATCCACCAATCATTTTCTTCGGAATTTTGCACCGTCTCTTTTAATCTCTTCATTCTGCACATTCTTTGAAACATATACTATGTGGATTTGACTGTTCGACATTAAATGAATCTTCATATACAAGGTGGTGTTTCTCAACCGTACACCAAAAATCAATTAACAAAATTCAGTAGATTAGTCACAGGAATAGTTTTAAGTGGTTTGTAATTTCAAACACGACGCCTCATCGACACCTTCGCATAAAGTTATTTCATTTCTTAATTAAAAGCAAATAGTAAAAAAATTCTTATATCTGTGTCATGAGAGTCATAGTATGCTTCACTAGCTTGGATTAACATATCCTAAATACATGATGATTTACGTTTAGGAATATATAATTAAGATATAAGTAAAATTAAAGCTGATAACAATATCTTACTTTTTAACTGCAAGCTAACCTTGCTTGCTAAGAGTTTCATATTTTTGTTCACAATTATAAAATATTTTTGGTTCATAAAACAAAACTGACTTAATAACATTTTACGATATAAGATTGTAAATTAAAAATAGTGAACAGATTATTAAATTCCCAGAATTAACCGAATGATTTTGAAACTAAAATGTAGCCATATTTATGTTTATGGCAAAAATATTTTTTTCGTAAAGTAACATTCGCTAAGAACAAACAATTTTGTATACTGAGATTTAGCAAAATTCTCAGTGCACAATTTTAAAGTTAGCGGCCAACAGATAATGTTATAATCCAGTCATAAACAGATAAATACATAGAAAAATTGGCAAAAAAACGCAGATAGACAAACTAGTACTGACTGGGTTTTCATTTAATGTCGTATCTTACAAGATTTTATTTCTTCATTTTTGAGGTACAAAACCGTAGATATGATTGGTAGCGCGTACAATAACTTCTATTTTTAAAGTTAACTTCAAGTTTCAAAATTTTATAAAATGTTTTTTCAAGTAAAAAACCTTTTCAATCTTTCAATTATTAAAATTTTTTCACTTCTCTAGAGTCAATCAGCGTTGTCTTTTAATTTAAGTTTACGTGCAGATATTTTTACATAATTTCAAAACAGATGGTAATGTTTTATACGGCCAACGAGACGAACTTTTCGCACGTACTTTTCACTTCACTGACATACTTTGAATGCAGCACTAAAAACGTGCGGTAAATAAGATTATTTGCTGAAAGATGACCAAAACCGAAACAAGAAAAAGAAAGTATTTTAAAGCGTCTGCGCTAAAGTACGTACGGAGAAGCCATCCAACATCGCACACCGAATGCAATAACAAACAGTGCGGTTAAAAATAAATCCATATTAATTCGGATCGGCAGCCGAGGTTGATATAAATAAAAATAAACATAATCTATATCGAAAAGCAAACAGCGCTATTAGCAGATTACATAAGGCACCGCGTCGCATGTGACGCATTATTGCATATATTTCGCGAGCGAGTGTAATCGGCCGCAGCCTCCAAACCAGTTCATTTCGGGCGCGCGTGGGAATCGCGGCCGGGCTCCGCGAGATATTCGCCACCGCGCGACACATGCTAGGGATGCACCTCCCCGTCGATATTTTCATTACGGCTTGGGTTACACATTAAAGTTACTCGTCGATTTTTTAATCGTAACATACGTGAAAAGTGCGCCAACAAAATGACGAATATGATGTGAAACTTCTTTATTTAAATCTATTTATGTCAAAATCACCTCGATCGTGTATTAATTGTTAAGCGCTGTTAGCAACGCCACTTGAATAATAGCGTAGCGCTTTATCCCCACTATCGTGGCATTATTTACGTCACGCATTTTTGTGATGATCTTTAAAAAACACATAACAAAAATCAGTTTGTAACTACTTTGGCTTCAAATTGTTGTACATAATGTTATTCCATCAGTATAATGACGATACATGTCAAAAATTAACTTTAAGTCATTTCTTAGAGTTCCTTATTTCTCACATATTTTGACCGAATATCAATTCATCGATTTTTTTCTTCTTTCCAATCTTCTTTACAATGTTACTTCCTTTATATTTATGCGCTGATCGCAAAATCGCCAATTGCTCTACACATTCGCCAAATGCTCTACACCAAAATAAGTTTAATAATTCTAAATACGTATGCATAAGTACAAATACATGTAAATATTTTGGATGAGACTTAGATAAATGGAACAAATTCGAATGTACGTTCTTTCGAATTATGCCAAAATTGAAAATGGTATGCCACTTCAAAATTTCTACTTTTTTCCAATATAGTCAAAAAGAAAAATTGTATGCATTACTTTATTAAAAATATGCTAGTTCTTCGTTGGCCCAATAATTTTTTACTTACTGGTAAATCTAGCCTTTTCGAAATAACACCGTCTAAAATCAAATTATACGGATTTTTTTTCAATTTCCTTCAGTATCTAAGTGCATAAACATATAATGGGAAATACAGTAAAGTAACTCGTTTATGATGAATAAAAATATATTGACTGAAATACACTGGAATCTTCCAGCATAATGAGGAATTACAAAAGCATTCATCATCCCGCTGTAGTACCGAACTATGGTTTAATATAAGACAGTTAAAAAAAATTATAATATTTTTTAGGCAAAAATAATATTAAATTTAATTACCATGCTAACTAATTTCATCGAAATTTCCAACTGTCCCCGAGCAAAAAATTATTAATCCGATTTTAAAGTTTCGATTATCGATTACCTGCATATACATCCCTACAACATCAGTCTGTTTTTGCTCTAATTCAATCGATAGCCATACAAATCAATATAGATATTCATAAAAACAACGCGCGATTTGCATTTATTTCACATAGCCGTAAACTGTCGCTCGAGCGCGCTCTCAACAACGTGTCGCCAGGCGAGATATCGCTTGGGGACACAAACGTACAAGGAGTGCTGACGAGTGAACACTCGTACATAACAAGAGACAAGTCAATTAATACAGCACAACTCGATAAATTATTACAACTAAGAATTGCCAATCGGTTTTTGCATAAGTTCTACTTTACATAACTTTACGAATAAATGTTCAAGGTCTCGTACAAATATTTCAATTGTAAACAGTATTTCTGGACTTCGAGGAAATTGCGTTATGTGTTGCAAGTATTTACTGTTAACAAACGGTATTGTTGCTATCTTGGCATATAAATCAAATCCGTTATCAAAATTGTTCATTTACATTTACTTGAAGACTTCGCTTCTTTTTAGGGTGTCATAGCTCAAAATGGAACAGAGGGAACCCTTATAAGGTCATATTCGTTTTTCTCAGAAACCGTTTGACATAGAAAGTTAAAATTGGCAAAGAAAGCATATTAGGCTGGCTATACCTTAATATATCGATGGAGAGAAAAATAAAGTACCCTAATTCTTTTCTTTTAAATTTTATGTACCATAAAGGGCAAGAAAGATCGACTTTTGAAGATTCCAAAAATATTTATTTTAGATTCTTATGTAAGATATTGTCGGAAATAAAACAAAAAATTTTCTCAGAAAGCGTTTGACGTAGAAAATTGACATAGAAACTGGATCAAGTGTAAAGTATGCAACCTTCATAAATCTTAATAATTTATATTCAAATGAATACCTTTGGGAATTTGTGTGTACCTTTGGGAATTAGTGGTGACAGACAAAATACTACAATTTTTTTTCATTTCATTTATGGTTTGGAAAAGTTGACACTTGAAAAAGTAGTTATAAGGATTCCGAAACTATCGATCTTTATGTAAAATAGCTTTAGGAATTCTGCTAAAAATGTTCAAAAACTACCTTTCCCCCTCCCTTTTCTGTTCTGTTATACATTGTAGATAATAGTTTAGAGTTCCAAAAGGAATATTCTGCAGTTCTAGTAAATAATGGTTGTAAGAAAAATTGTTTAATCAGTCAAAATTTATCGGTGTTTCTAAGGCTGGAAGTGTTTAAGAGTTTTCACGCTTTTTTTAACAAAATCTAAAGCTGATAATAGTGTATGATGACATACACATATGATGATATACAACGGGTTATCATCACCGACTTTATCGAGTTCATACCAAAAGACTTCTAGACCAAGATTATTTTTAAATCATTAATAAGATGTAATATAGACATAATAAATTATGACATGTTAGATTTCATGTCATTTAGCCAGCGTACAATTTGTAGGATCGCCTTTCTGTTTTTTTTGTAGTTTTCGTAATAAAGACATGCGAATTTAGAAGTTGTAGAAAATGTTATTGTCTTTATATTTTATTACTATAATATGAAAGTGTACATGCCTATGTAAAATACAGAATCACTTAAAAGTTAAGTATTGTACATTAAATATTAAACATTAAGGCCGTTTAACTTATTCAGTAACATTCTTCTCTCCATAACATACGTGTCACTAATTGCTGTCTCCAACAAAGATAACTGGACATATTGGTATTATAGAATTATTGAAATGAGGATGTGTGTGGGTTAAAGTGGGAAAGTAATGGGGGTTAAGATGGAAAGGGTCATGAATATTAAAGTGGGAAAAAGGGTTAAGATGGAAAGGTTCATGAATATTAAAGTGGGAAAAAGGGTTAAGATGGAAAGGGTCATGAATATTAAAGTGGGAAAAAGGGTTAAGATGGAAAGGGTCATGAATATTAAAGTGGGAAAAAGGGTTAAGATGGAAAGGGTCATGAATATTAAAGTGGGAAAAAGGGTTAAGATGGAAAGGGTCATGAATATTAAGTGGGAAAAAGGGTTAAGATGGAAAGGGTTATGAATATTAAAGTGGGTAAAAGGGTTAAGATGCAAAGGGTCATGAATATTAAAGTGAGAAAAAAGGTTAAGATGGAAAGGGTCATGAATATTAAGTGGGAAAAAGGGTTAAGATGGAAAGGGTCATGAATATTAAAGTGGGAAAAAGGGTTAAGATGGAAAGGGTCATGAATATTAAAGTGGGAAAAAGGGTTAAGATGGAAAGGGTCATGAATATTAAGTGGGAAAAAGGGTTAAGATGGAAAGGGTTATGAATATTAAAGTGGGTAAAAGGGTTAAGATGGAAAGGGTCATGAATATTAAAGTGGGAAAAAGGGTTAAGATGGAAAGGTTCATGAATATTAAAGTGGGAAAGTAATGGGGGTTAAGATGGAAAGGGTCATGAATATTAAAGTGGGAAAAAGGGTTAAGATGGAAAGGTTCATGAATATTAAAGTGGGAAAAAGGGTTAAGATGGAAAGGGTCATGAATATTAAAGTGGGAAAAAGGGTTAAGATGGAAAGGGTCATGAATATTAAAGTGGGAAAAAGGGTTAAGATGGAAAGGGTCATGAATATTAAAGTGGGAAAAAGGGTTAAGATGGAAAGGGTCATGAATATTAAGTGGGAAAAAGGGTTAAGATGGAAAGGGTTATGAATATTAAAGTGGGTAAAAGGGTTAAGATGGAAAGGGTCATGAATATTAAAGTGAGAAAAAAGGTTAAGATGGAAAGGGTCATGAATATTAAGTGGGAAAAAGGGTTAAGATGGAAAGGGTCATGAATATTAAAGTGGGGAAAAGGGTTAAGATGGAAAGGGTCATGAATATTAAAGTGGGAAAAAGGGTTAAGATGGAAAGGGTCATGAATATTAAGTGGGAAAAAGGGTTAAGATGGAAAGGGTTATGAATATTAAAGTGGGTAAAAGGGTTAAGATGGAAAGGGTCATGAATATTAAAGTGGGAAAAAGGGTTAAGATGGAAAGGTTCATGAATATTAAAGTGGGAAAAAGGGTTAAGATGGAAAGGGTCATGAATATTAAAGTGGGAAAAAGGGTTAAGATGGAAAGGGTCATGAATATTAAAGTGGGAAAAAGGGTTAAGATGGAAAGGGTCATGAATATTAAGTGGGAAAAAGGGTTAAGATGGAAAGGGTTATGAATATTAAAGTGGGTAAAAGGGTTAAGATGGAAAGGGTCATGAATATTAAAGTGAGAAAAAAGGTTAAGATGGAAAGGGTCGTGAATATTAAAGTGGGAAAAAGGGTTATGATGGAAAGGGTCATGAATATTAAAGTGGGAAAAAGGGTTAAGATGGAAAGGTTCATGAAGCTAAACAATAAATATCCGTGCTTATGCAAATGCCGAGCTGTCATAATGAGGAATTTCTTAATTCGACAAAGTTGTAAGATAAAGTACATATTAAATGGACGTTAAAGGATGCAAAGTGCACAGTTTCACATTTCATAAATAAGTGCCATATTGGTTACAAGTTTTAATTTATATTTTGTTCACTAGAGATTGCTGCAAGAATTTCAAATTGTTATCAGTTCAAATTATAGTACTTTTACTCATAAGCACATGCTTGTGAAACTTTTGGTAAATAATTTTTGTTATAAAATTAATGAGTTCATTTATTCGAACAGCCAAGTCGTCAGAAACAATACTCATAATTGCTCATAACTGAAAATTTGGTTCATCGCTCATGTACTTTTTGGTAACTGCTAAAAACAAACAATGCAATTTGGCTTTACATTTACTAATAATTATATACATTTACTTTGGGATTTAAGTAGAAATATACGGGAGTTATTTTTTAGTGTTTTTAAAATTGATTCACTAAATACTTCATTGGCCGTAGCCATCAAAACCGATTACCATCAGAGCAATATCGGATGGCGTCTCTGATTTATTCGTAAAGTGAGTATTGAAAACAAATTTAGACAGTTTGACTACTTTCATTGGGGAATGAAAAATTCATAAAAAATATTCTGCATAATAAACATAATGTGTTCAATATTCAGAAACTATAGAAAAAATATAACTTTAGTAGCAAATAAATTTGACTGTTTTCTAATTTGCTCCATGAGATGGCAGATTTTATGTGATTGGAAACGCTAAAGCAAAACAGTTTTAGAAAGATGGTCGGAACAACTAAACCTTACTTTGCCGAAATCACGTATTACTTAACTAAAAGCGGTGGAGACAGTTTGTCTGCTTGCTAAAGAAAGTGGTGATCGTAATAAAGAATTAATGAGGGAGAGAGAGAGAGAGAGAGAGAGAGAGAGAAACTTGCCGGTTGTTAAATAATAACAATTAATTATTATTGACTGATCCTGTGTTTATCCTTATAAACATTTATCTTGCGCGTATACAAAATATTGTTATTTTACCTTATGTGAGGCAGACAGTTATGATAATGCATAATTAATTGTTTTTCTGTCTAATGTATATACATATATGTCACGTAAAATTATGTCTCTTGTGTGTTTGAATAGGGAAGCATGTCGTAGCAGACAGAAAGCTGATTGAAGTTTGTATTTATTTTGTATTTTAAAATGCAAAATATATATTGAAAAATGGAAGTGTGCACATGTCTCATTCTCTTTTTGGTGGATCTTGTATGGAGCAGAAGCATCATCTTAAACCTTTAGCTGAAGATCTAATTTAGCCTTTAATGCAGTCGATTATATCTCTTTTTTTTAATATTTCTCGTACATTTTTTATAATTCTATTCCTTTTATATTAATAAAACAATATGAGACATATTAAACAAATCTGTACATATAACAAAACTACGAACATTACGTGTCTGTGAATTGAAATTATTTGAGAGAATGAAGGATAAGTGATAGAATGTATTAAGATAATTGATGGAATTTTATCTGTTTATGTGTCTGTTAGAGAATGTATCGTGTCAAAAAAACTGACCTAATTCAAATGGAGGTCATAGAAAAACATAAAAATCAACTTGAAGCGACATTTATTTCAACTCAATAAGAAGATATGCTATATAAAACTACTCAACGCGTAGTAATTACACAAATATATAGTGTCCTTTTGTTCATCAATAGAGGGCGCTACGTGTATTTTAAAGCGCGCAAAGAAGTTTTCCACCCGGACATTAATTGACAAAATGGACGTAGCCAAAGGTGAAAGTATACTTATAAAAATGAAAAACTTATAAACGCATCGGTACTTTTTAAGCGGTACGCGTACGAAATTGCAAACACAGCTAGTAAACAATAAAAATAATGAAGTAAACTGCTTAACAAATTTATTAAATCAAAATCAGGGTTGTCGAATATTAGAATCCTATTACACCTTGTATTAGGGAGAAATCTGGAATAGACTATATAAAATATATCTACATGCCATCAAAAGGGCACTTCTAATGAAGAGATCTATTTGTTATCTTAAAAACAAAATTCAACATTATTAAGAATATACTAGATTTTGTAACAGTGCACCTGTAATTGATATCATATAACAATTTACTTTTTGTTCTGCGATTGAAGCCAACTTTATTGGGTTCTAATTATCAGTTGGAGATAATCAAAGTCGCATATTCACTGAGAGATTCAGATGTTGTGATTGTCGCTTACGACAAACATGCCGGTGATGAAATCTTCATTTCAACTCTAAACATTTATTTAGCTGGACATGACAAAACAGTCATATCTCATTACCTTACTCTCTGTCCCGACAAACCATTTTCTAACGTTGTCGCGCCATACAAGATCAAACGCAACAACGCACGATCTATCCGGAGGGGCTAGGCGAGTATGTAAAATTATTCACGATCCAATCTCCGTTGATCATTAGATCGATAGATCTACGTGCAGCGGGCTGTGCATGCGCACGCATAGATCATTGGATGTTGAGGGGGGACGCAGGCGGGGGAGGGGAGGCGACTCGGCGCAAAACACCTGCCGCATTGGTACTTGGGACCACTATGGCGATGTACCAACTTTGAATAGTCGTATTCACCGTTCGTGTCCATGCTCTTAGAGTGCTTATAGAGGCGGCGAATAAGGTATGAATTTGTTTGTAAATAGCTATTTTGTGGCGTTCGGTTGGACTTAGCTGAGAACGCGTATAAATCTTTTGTCTATATGTAAAGATCTGAACTTTGTGTACGTAGATGGGAATATCATTCGCTTGTAGTTTGTAACTTTATTGAACGATGTAAAGAACATTTTAATCCGTGTGATAAGTGAACTGGCTGGAGAAAAAAATCTGCTGGAGAAATTCGGCCTCATCTAGTGATTTCACGATGTTATTATTTCCCAGAAAATTATAATAAATTATTATCACATTGGATTCTACGCAGGCGACCGCTACTTGTGTAATTTTGCAATATATTATAAAAATCTGGCTGAAGAAGAATTTTTGTCTTCTGAATACGATTTAATAATGTTATTATTTCCAGAAAACTTTAATAAAATATAATAATTGAATTCTCTAAAGAGTGGACGTTAATGGATACAAAAGTACATTTTTTTTGTAACAAATCTCATATTTACGTATTTTTTATTATCATAACAATTTTAAAAACTACAAAAACTGAAAACAAAATTTATCATATATATATATATATATATATATATATATATATATACTAGCGTGACCCGTGCGAAGTCTTCGCATTATTTATTCTATTTTAATAAAATTGACATATAGAGGCCCAAGTATCAAAAGCATTGAGCTAAAGCGCCACTTTATTTATGACGTGAGTGGATTTGAAATTAAACAAAAATTTTACCGACCGTCAATCATATTGACGTTGAGCCGTTAGATGGCAGCATTACTGTTTTGTGTATATAATTTTAATAATTAATTAATTTGCAAAAACGATAGCAATAATACATTTTTTAGTTGTGGATGCCGGTAGAGCAAGCAATTATCTATAAAATGATATATAATTTATGTGGATTAGTTGTGAGGTTTTTTCTAAAAAGGGAGTGTAACATCTTAACCTTAGCGTATTAATATATATGATGATGATGATGATGATGATAACAATTGCTATTTCCTGAACTTTATTTCTTCCTTCTGTTTCTTCATCCATTCAATACTAAGTATCTATATCCTGTTCAAAAAGAGGAAATTGCCGTTAATTAACGAGTACATTCGCTTGTCAGATTTCTGCGTCTTCGGAGTCACATTCATAAATAACCTTATGGTTACTGAAAGGTAAGAGGTACAGCGTACTCACTGCTATAAAAAGAATCTGTCTTTTTCTAAAATTAATGAATAGAATACATAATTTGAAACAGTCAAAGTAAGTATTCAAATTTTTGTCATTATGTTATCTAATTTTCTATATATTATCTTCATCCTGTTCATTAATTTAATAGGTAAATTAATGAACTGGATAATAATTGAACAAGTAGGGTAGTAAAATTAAAAGGAAGGTTAGAAGTATTATAAAATAAGATTATGAAAATATTCTGATACTTGACAATATGAGGCGGGTCAAAAAGATCGCGAAATAGAGGGGATGGCGAGGGGTGCGAGTTGCTTACTCATATAGTCGCTAAGGAGAAATTCATTATAAGTATATATACAAAGTTCAGCTTAATTGTGTCATTAACCTCTCAGCTATCAACTTGTCTCGGCTTCAGCATATGAAAAACATCCCTTAGATTGTCTTTAAATTTTTTTATAACTATCGCTTATCAATTTCTTCGCTATTTCTCCTGAAATTTTGACATCAAGAGCTTTCTTTGGAATACGACATTCCTATTATCACTGTTTGGTCACATAATTAAAGTTACATAATTAGAGTGAAATTATGAACAAATATAATTTTATAGAATTGTGCCAAATGGCGAGCCACATAAAATTCCATTCGATAGTATTTTTTGAGTTTTTAACATCCACAAACATGGACGGACATGGCGCTATTTCGATTTGATTTTTCATATTTATTGATAAAACCATCAACACGATGTCGCATATCTTAAAGTCCTTTTGTCGATTTGCGTAAATAATAACTCATAAACATCAGAAAATGAGTCTAAAGTCAAACACATACGTGTTTAAAGTACAGTTGAATAAAACGTTCTGACAACTGTGAACATTAAGCTTACTAATTTGGCGAACAGAATCATTAAGCATAAAGACAAACAATCCACCCCAAAGTGGTAAATTCTCACCACCACACCCTCCAAACAACTATTAATTTCCCCAACACTATGTGATTGATGCTTATAATCTATACTCTATGCGGCTCACGAAGGTAATGGTCAAATGACGTTCGGAACCCAAATTGATTTCGACCATCAGATCTGACGAGCAGAGATAGGTGGTGGCGATAGGCGCGACCTAATGAGACTGTAGATGGTCCAAGATAACGGGTAGTCACCGCTAGGGTTGCCAAACGTCCTCATTTCCAGAGAACCCTTCAAATCGCGAAGAGAGAAGGAACGCAGAAGGGAATGCTCACATCACTATGGAATATAGTATTGCATCAAACGTAATTATATTTTCTTAATTTTTTTTCAATGTGCATTCAGTCAATATATTGTAGTAATAAAAAAACGTAGTGGGGATAACTGAATATTGCCTATTTAAGTTGAGGAATGTCATTAATGACTGAACACTATTTTTTTCATTACTGTTTCACATATTATAGTCTAATATGTAGAATCTCTAAATTATGAGACCCACTAACCTTACTGATTAACAACTGTAAGTTTTTAAAATATCGAAGAAGTTATGGGATTCTCGTCCATTTATTCAATTCAGTATAAGTCGTTGTTAAGGTTGTTGTAAAATGTCTGAGGAATATTGATATCAAAATTAAAACAAATACATTCAATATGTACTATAAACGAATTGTATTTATACGTTAAATAAATAATACTCAAAGACAATAAAAATACATATATGTGTATCTACACTATCCCCAAGAATGCTCCAAGAATGTTTTTGGAGGTTTGTTTCTGATTATATTCTTGATTGTATCTGATCTTTAGACTATACTGTTAAATACGTGATATCCGGTACCTACAATAAAGATTACACTTTAATAATGATATTAATGGAAATAAATTAAACCACAATATAATTATAAAAGACAATATTCATAACGCGAACTATCAAGAAATGTAATCTCCGCATATATGAAAACGTGACTATAGCCATTATGTGCCGCGTGATTTTTTTTATTCATCTGGTAACTTATTTTCTGTTATTAAATCCGCCCATGGAGTTTAATCTACATAATATGGATTAAGTCATAATAAATAAAAAGGTAGAAGTCGGCACAATTTAAAAATAACCCTCATCACTGATGAGTATTCCCCTTTCGGGTCGGTACTACGAAAGTTTAGTTAAACAAGTATTAATTGTAAATATAGCTTAGATTATATCTGAGTTCATACCAAATAGTAACTAGATATAAACAATTCCAGGACCCCTATAGATGTACTTCGATTTCGAATAATGGCAAAGAATAAAACCCAGTAATATATCCAAATGAATTTTTATACATTCTTTTCGTTACAAATTAGTTTTTATTATGAAAAACTCTGCAATGTGCGCCGCATTCAAATTGAATAAATATATCTACATTATTTCTCCATCCTATTTTTCATTAGAAATGAACTTGCTGAATTATTTTTACCATCTGAAATATTTTCAGATTCACGCTAATTTAATTTTTTTAAATTGTTTAGGAAATTAAATTTCTTTTTTTCCTTGTTCGGTCATCACGGTTATGATTATGGATCTAAGCAATAACAGAGAAAATATGGTCATACAGGTAGGTGTACGGTAGAAGTAAACGTATAAATTGAGACATTATTTAACAAGCCGTAAACATTTCAATTTATGTCCCAAATCTCCAACTAAATGACGTGGTCACCCCACCACGGCCGTTCGTTCTTAGCACCAGCCAGTACCGCGATCGCCGCTACGCCTCGAGTTAATGAGTGTCCATACGTTTTGTTTTCATTTTTAATCAGCTGAATCGGAAAGCGTACGTTTCGACAAGTGTTTATCTGTATTCCACTATCTAATGTCGTTCGTTTTGTATTCGATGGACGCGGTGGCAATGACGTAGGTGTTAAAATGATGGTGGCGATCTGTGGAAGCTAATTAGATGGCCTCTCTGAATTAAATAGCGCTGTTTGTATTTTGTTAAGTGGTCAGTGTCATCAAGTTGCAAGTTCTGTTAATAATTTAGTTACTAGGGCATTTCTTAATAATTTTATAAAATTGTGCAAATAGTAGAAAAATTGATCGTTTTTTTGCGTAGCGAAATAAATATTTCAAATTTCTTACAGTTCATGTGAAATAGATGTAAATTTTCATAACAAGTTTGAAATGATTGAATTTATTTGGCGTTAATTTTGTAGAATTTTATTATTCACAATTAAATGAAACTACGTGATGTAGTATTATTTTTACTTTCTTTAAGTTCTTTACCACGACCTAGGTTATTAGCAAAGATCTTTCAAATCAATCTTTGCGAATAGCCCACCTGAAGATGTTGTACCCTAAATAAACCTGTTGTAAACCTAGGTCGTGGAAAAGAACTTAAATAAAGTAGAAATAATACTATATCACGTAGTTTCATTTAATTGTGAAGTTTGAAATGACTTTGAATTTGGACAAGGTTAAATTATCATTTATGTCGCATTCCAGAAATGATAAATATTAGTTAAATGTTGAATTACAGAAGGGATAAAACAATATAAATGTTAAATATGACTTATAAAATCAGAATACCAAAAGATTGCGTTATCAATAGTGCTATTATTAAATTGTAATTAAATTGGATATTCCAATTTCTTGAACAGTAAATCGTGTACTTTATTAACTTCCCTTTCACTATAAAAAACTACCTGTCCTTTATTATTTTGAAAGAGCTAAATCAAAAAAATTAAAGAGATTTGGTAGTTTAGGAGGCATTTTGCGTTTTGGAGCAGAACTTACCCCAAGTTCTGTCCACCATTCAGATATCCAATACTTCTTTTAGTGAACTTTGTCTCCGCTTTCATATTAATATTTTTGAGGAATATAATTTATAATACTAATAATAACTGAGGAACTTTAGAACTTCGTCGACATTATATAATCTGCCCTTCATGAAATAATATCTTTAATGAAGTTTCTTGTCTAATATAAGCAGACAGTTTATTTTTATCGAGATTCATAAGTTCTGGTGCATTGAATATTCACAGAGAAGGTCATATCTACATTTTATTTTACGCAGGGCAAATTATATAGATATTTCCATATTTATAAATAAAATGTATATATTTTGTTTATAAATTTGGAAATATCTTATAATTTGTTGCAAATCTTCATTAATGAATATGATATGTTAAAGAATTTTAATTCCCTATTGACCAGTTTAAGAATATATTAAATATATATTATTCACTAGTTAATATATTAGTCACTAGTTAATATACGATAACGATCGTATTACATTTAAATATCAACGTACTCAGTATAGAATAATATGCAGCCGGGGCAATTGCACGAAGTTTAAAATTGCGTTTAATGGGTAAATTCACACAACATATACCAATGGTTAAATTTAACAAAATTGGGTACAAATGTATTATGTATGAAAAATTGAAAAGAAATGACATAATCCATACACTTTCTATGAAATGATACATTCTATTCTTCATTAATCAAAATTCAACAAAAAGATTTAAAAGTATATATCGAATATACATACATTCTCCTAAATATGTTAGTTTAAAGTGGCAAATAATAGTGTTAGTTTAAAGTTATAAATAAAGAACACAATTATAAGAGTAATATCAGTTATAAATGAATAACACAACTATTATAAGTATAATATAAAACTACAATTATGAATTTACTACTCGACTTTTCAAACAAAGAAATTGTTCATAAACAATAATCGCCTAATAACGATATAACGTTAAATGGGGTAGCGTAAAGCGGCGTACTAATATACACTTAGATTTGAAGTACTCGTTACTTTTCTAAGTGTAAAATAAAAAAAACACAATTACAAGAGTAATACCAGTTATAAATGAATAACACAACTATTATAAGTATAATATAAAACTACAATTTTGAACTTACTATTCGACTTTTCAAACAAAGAAATTGTTCATAAACAATAATCGCCTAATAACGATATAACGTTAAATGGGGTAGCGTAAAGCGGCGTACTAATATACACTTAGATTTGAAGTACTCGTTACTTTTCTAAGTGTAAAATAAAAAAAACACAATTACAAGAGTAATACCAGTTATAAATGAATAACACAACTATTATAAGTATAATATAAAACTACAATTTTGAACTTACTATTCGACTTTTCAAACAAAGAAATTGTTCATAAGCAATAATCGCCTACTAACGAATAATTTTAAATGGGGTAGCGTAAAGCGGCGTACTAATATACCCTTAGATTTGAAGTACTCGTTACTTTTCTATGTGTAACAGCATCCTTTGACCAAGCGGTACATTGAAAGCTCTGGATACATTAGCAGCTACCACATACTTTGCGCCCATCAACCTTTATTTGACTTTATAAATACTTTTCAATTGTTTTTGGTACTTCTTCTATCCTTTATTTTTTCTTCGTTTTGAAGGATATGATATGTATGATTAGGGTGAACGTCCGTAAATCGACAGCATTTCCATAGCACATTGCTCGCAAATATCGTATTATTTTCTTATTTCGATAAAGACATAGTTAACATCTGCCTTTGTTTGCAGGTATAGAGCAACAATGGAGCAAACAACTGGAGCGCGCATTCTATTCATCAAATTAATGATTTCCGATTTCCACAACATTTGCGACCTTTTAACAGCGCTTCTTCTCCGGTGGCTCCATCTTAGCAAATGAGTGTGAAGTGGGAAAGAAACCAGGCAGGTTTGTTATTTCTCTGGACGCAACAAGTGGGCTCCTGAAGCACGACTTCCCGTGTTGCGGCGGCGGCCTGTCGATTGGCTAGGATGTAATTAGTCTTGTTGTCAGTCCGTTTGTTTATTGACTCGGTCGCCGCGGCCTCGCTGCCGCTCGACCACCGACCGGCCGCGGGAGCCGTTGCGTGCGCTACGTCGATTGCTGGTAGATCGAAAACGTCGGAAGTCTAACTCGATGCTTAATTTGTTATTTATGGTGTTTTTTCATTAACTATAATCTCGTGAAATTTACAACTTTAGAAACGACTAGTTATGATGGAGCGCCGTATCGTTATTGTTAGGTTGGGCCACGCGGCGAGCACGTACCTGCGTTCAAAGCTCAAAATATATTCGCAAATGAATGACGTAGAGCAGGTCTTATATCTATAGCGCTAATGGCTTTTATTACAGCCTGAAAGTTTTAAGCGAATAAACAATTTTTGTAATGTTTTTTATTCCAAGTTTTTCACAAAACAGCAAGTAGGTATGTTAGGGCAACAAAAGAACAGTTTCCCCCAGGCAAAGTATATACACTATATATTTAATAAAATTCATAACAACATATTGTAGATCACAAACGAGGAAACTCATTAAGAACCATAAACTAAGCGCTATACAGCATCAGCGCATGCTATGACTCTGGAAATCCCATTAGCATGCAATAACCAATATTTATTAGAGTATAAATATCAGAATAACTTTGTATTTTAGCATCTATCTCATTATTACGCTGGTAACTCTTTGTTTAAATTAGTACCAGTACATATATCCTGATGTATAAATAACAGACTCACTTTGTATTGTAGCATGTATACCATTGTTACGCTGGTAACTCTTTGTTTAAATTAGTACCAGTACATATATCCTGATGTATAAATAACAGACTCACTTTGTATTGTAGCATGTATACCATTGTTACGCTGGCAACTCTTTGTTTAAATTAGTGCGAGTACATATATCCTGATGTATAAATAACATGCTCACTTTGTATTGTAGCATGTATACCATTGTTACGCTGGTAACTCTTTGTTTAAATTAGTGCGAGTACATATATCCTGATGTATAAATATCAGACTTACTTTGTATTGTAGCATGTATCCTATTGTTACGCTGGTAACTCTTTGTTTAAATTAGTGCCAGTACATATATCCTGATGTATAAATATCAGACTCACTTGTATTGTAGCATCTATCTCATTATTACGCTGGTAACTCTTTTTTTTAAATTTGTGCCAATATATATATATATATATATATATATATATATATATATATATATATATATATACTCATGTTTAAATTCGTATCAGTACATATATCCTAATGTATAAATAACACTCACTTTGTATTGTAGCACCTATCCTATTGTTACGCTTGTAACTTTTTGTTTATTCGTACCAATATATATATATATATCCTGATGTATAAATAACAGACTCACTTTGTACTGTAGCATCTATCCTATTGTTACGCTGGTACCTCTTTGTTTTAATTAGTACCAGTACATATATCCTGATGTATAAATATCAGACCAACTTTGTATTGTAGCATCTATCCCATTGTTACACTGTTAACTCTTTGTTTAAATTAGTATCAGTACATATATCCTGATGTGTATAAATAACAGACCCCCTTTGTATTGTAGCATCTATCCTATTGTTACACTGGTAACTCTTTGTTTAAATTCGTATCAGTGTATATATATCCTGATGTATAAATATCAGACTCACTTTGTATTGTAGCATCTATCCCATTGTTACGCTGGTAACTCTTCGTTTAAATTAATACCAGTACATATATCCTGATGTATAAATATCAGACTCACTTTGTATTGTAGCATCTATCCCATTGTTACGCTGGTAACTCTTTGTTTAAATTAGTACCAGTACATATATCCTGAAACGTTGATCACCTTATTAATTTACTCTCAAATGATAACTGTTCACGACTGTCCACGAAGAAAATTGTAAATTCACTAAAAACTTACATCCAAATATATCCAGTATCCTTCCAGAATGTATTGAAAGTTGTAGCACGCTCTCGTAGAAAGTTGTAAAAATCGAGTCATAACGTTCATTTTTGGCGGTGGTATATACCTTACCAAAGATGCATAAAATCTCTACAAGTCTTTATTATCATTTGCTGAAATCTTAAGAGACAAACCATCCTTCATATACTTTCCTACATATACTGTTTTTCGGAACCGAATCATCCAGATCAGTGGTTTCGCGCAGCATCTCTAAAAGGAGCAACCTGTCTCCCGAGCTTCTATTAATATCCGGCGGATGCGAGCGGCGCAGGTGAGCCGTGCAAAGCAGGGCGAGATGCGAGATGAATTGAGATGCACGCAAATCTCCGGCCCGAGGACGGGGGAAAATAAGTTGTATTCGGGTGCTATTGATTTATGTATTAGGGTTGCTTTTTAAGGGTTCATAAACATCTTTAACTATCATTTTGCAATATTTAAAACTTTTTCAATTAGATAATTTTTACACAACATTCCACATATTATTTTACCTATTGAAGCAATTCCTCCTAAACGAATAAACCATTTCTAAAAACTTATTCAAAATATGTTAAAGCACAGTTTTTACAGCAGGAATTACATCAATTTATTTGTTAATTCGCCACATATTAATTGACATTTCCAGCAGAAGTATCTACTTACACAATTCATGGAGATAAGTCGAAAACGGCACGAAGCTATGATAAAAGGAAACTGCAAAAAAAACAAAATAATGTTCTAATATTCTTTAAATTAATTTCTCGTGCTCATAAGTCATTATAGTAATATTTAGGATTAAATTTAATTCCCTCTGAAGAAGGTGTTTTTAAATAATACATTTCACATGTACATAATTTAAATGTAAACCTATGTCAACATTTCGGAAGAGTGGAAATATTTAACCTACAAACATTTAAGCACCAACAATTGGGCACATTTTGTTCTTATGAGGTCCAAATAGTAAATCAAATCATAGAGGTCCAAATAGTAAATCAAATCATAGAGTAATCAAATCATAGAATAATCAAATCATAGAGGTCCAAATAGTAAATCAAATCATAGAGTTATCAAATCATAGAGGTCCAAATAGTAAATCAAATCATAGAGTTATCAAATCATAGAGTAATCAAATCATAGAGTAATCAAATCATAGAGGTCCAAATAGTAAATCAAATCATAGAGTTATCAAATCATAGAGGTCCAAATAGTAAATCAAATCATAGAGTAACCATACTGCAAGCCGATATAGAGAAAGACTAGTGAATCTCTTGAAAACATTAACGTTCCTATTGGCATAATAAACAAAAGTTTGCGGTAGAAAAAATTATACTTTAATATACTTTAATAATATTAATAAAAATTATAATTTATTGGTTATAATTCAACCAATGTTTACCGTAAGCGTCGATGAAGATTTTTATGACAACATATTAGTAAAACAAATAGTGAAAGAACATTTTGAAATACAATAATATATATGTAAATGGGTTAAACAACTGTAGAAAAATTATCCAAATGGATAAAGAATTTACCATAATAAACTCTTGTGGCATTCTGATAGGTGGCACCAAATCCACAATCTTGACGAGATTTTACAGCTAAATATGGAGTAAACTATTGATTTTACGGCAAAAATGGTAATAGCCTTTTCTGTTGAGCATTAAATCTTGTACAATAGCTAATTCTAAATGGGTTATAGTGCGATAAAGTTTGAGAAAATTAGACATACGATCAGAAGTTCATGGAATTATATTTTAACACGCCATAAGATGCAAACGGTAGTTCGAATTAAAATAGGTTTGGAAGGAGAATTGTAGAAAATTTAATACTCTACAAAAAAGGTTCTAATTGTTACCGTCGTAGCAACAACCATTTACGAGATATTTAACTGTAAGTTTCTTCAAATATAGTGGAGGTAGCATTCGTAGAACTCGGCGAATTGCTCAGAACCTCACCTTTAATGATGCCAAAAAAATTGTTAACCTGACCATGCATTAGGAATCTTTTTTTTGGATACTAGATTATATTTTGCGTAAGAAAGACAATGGAAGGTCGATATCAATATATTCCATTGTTTTCAATTATGTAACAAATTTCAATAATTTTTTATTCATACATTATAAATTTTACGTTCTTTTTTAAGAAATCCTCTTTAAGATTAAACTTTGGTATTTAACAGTTTTGCATTAAACTTAGTACTTAAATTATACTAAGACCAGTTAATAAATTTACACGGCCTGGTAACACTGATGCAGTTGTACGTACGTGACCTCCTACTTCGCACTTTAGTTGCAAATTAAATCCGTAGCATAATAAAGGAAGCGTGCAATTATCCAGTTTTAACGCTGAGTCAGCCTGATCGAACGGCGAGCCTCCGACGTCTGCGAGTGAAAGGAGCGGGGATATTGTGATAATGGTTATATTTAACAACTTACGTAACTATGGGCTGGTTGCGTAATAAATTAAGCCGCTAGCTATGGCGGTATTTGAAATTTGCCATTACGGTTTCCTTATTGCATTCCCGAAATAAATAGTCACTTTCGTTTCCGTCTCTGTCCTTTCATCTCTCATGGCATGGATTTCATTTCTTTTTCTCTTCCGATAGTGAAAAATTGTTTGATTTATATTTAATCACGATACGTTGTTCGCTATACCGTTTGTAAAAAATATTAGCAAACCAACAAGCTGAAAAATTGTAAAAAGGACGATATACAATATCATTAAGACCGATACATTTTCATTAATTTGTATAAATTCAAGTTAGCTTTCATTAAATCCATTTTCATCTCTTATCATTAATGAATTGTAATTATTTTTTAATAAGATGATCTAAGACGAAATTTTCTATATAATTCAAATAAAGAGTCCCAAATGATGTAATTTTCGCAATCTTCAAAATTTTAAGTTGGAAAAAATTTATTCAATCAATGAATAAAATTGAAATAATTACACGTTGTTGAATTAATAGTTAATTTGAATTAATAGTTTACTTCATTAAATAATTACTTTAACCAACCCGAAGGAAACGGAAAAAGGAAGAGGAAATAAGGAAGGAAGATTTTTATTAATATATTTTATACCTACAACCAGCACATCCATTCGTCCATATTTTCAATAACGTACTACCGATTTTGGGTAGGCAACGATAAAATAGTGCACATTACGTACCGATACATCATTTTACTATGAAAAGTATTTTTCTCCACTGACGCAGAAACTTTTGATTTCGACATTAATTTTTTTCAGCGCGCACTGAAAAGTTATCGTGCAAACATTTTAAATTACAAATTACTGCCAATAACGTCATAAGATTCTATCGATTTGTGGCTATCATAAAATTAATGCAAACAAGTTCTACCTTAGAAAATCGTGATTAGAATCTGTTTAATGTAAGAGCGTTACGTTTACTATTCGTGTTGTAACGTATTATTTAGCAAATCAACCAAATATTGCAGCATAGTAGAATTATAAAATAAGTTAGATTATAATAACTGTAATAAAATAACTTTATGACAAGTAGGAAAACATTCTTCCGTCTTGGACTGAAAATCTCAACCACAGTATTATAATACGAGCGAGTGCTTTCTGGAAATAAAGTTGCTTATTGGCAACAACTTTCACTGTAAGTTACAATTCAAACATATTCAAATATTTATATGGATTATAAGTACAGACAAATTAATTTTAACGATTATATTACTTTTATATATCGTATGATATAACGACTAGTCGTAACTTAATTTTCAGCCGTTATCATCAGCTGGAAATTAAGTTACGATTAGCCGTTCAGGAGTAATTCAGCATTAGGAGATATAGAAAAAAATAATAATAAGAAAATTTAATTCTAACAGAAAGTTAAATCAACGTGCAGTTATTGTAATTCGTTGTACACGAGTCAAATTTATTTCCTAATAAGGACTTTTCAGTGAATTTATTCTTGTTTAAGTTTCTCCTATAAAAAAGAAATCGAATCTGAACCGCGCGTGCGAGCCAATGGGCGACCGTCTAGTGTGAACGGTGGATTATCAAATTAATTTCATTCATTCATTGGTTATTTTGGTGCGCGCGAATGGCGCGCTCGCTGACCGGATGTGAGGCAACGGGCGCGCTCCGGTCGCCATGGCAACTGCGCCGGAAGCAGCGAGAGAGTAATGAGTGCTCATTAACGGACGGAGCGGGCAGTGCGCTCTCGTAGCCAGAGCGCTCTGGCTCGGCGACGTAGGTGTAACTGTGGATGCGTAAATACATGGCCATTATATGAATATATTTGTTTGTCAATAGAAAAACGTGACGGGTAGTTTTATTTATGCGCTGCGAATAATGCGGTTCATCAACTACATTGATCAGTATAAATGTACGAAAAGAAAGAAAAATGAAATAAAACGTTCTAATCTGCAGACTGGAATTAATTAAATGATTCGGTGAAATGCAAGACCACAAATGTAATCGAGATTTCATTAAAATTTCAGTGGAAATTATATGGACCTAGCTTTTTACGCGGTTTCGCTCGCGTGATTATAGTTAAAAAAATATACATATATTAAAACATGCAGCGCCAAATTTAAATACTAAGTCTTTATTTTCGTCACTATACACAAGTCAATTAAAATAAAAATATTACCTTTAAAATTATGCATTAAAGAGAGTGAATTTTTTGCCTCTTTATCTTGCGTATGTAGCTTTTTAAAAAATCACGTCGATTCGTTACTCTATTATGACGTTGCTTCGTAATTCCGTTTGTATATTATTTTTCCGAAAAACATCAAATTTTCTAGGATAAAAAGTACTTTATATCATTGCTCGACCCGCCGACAATCTCTGTCCAACAAATCACACCGATCCGTTGCTCCGTTGCGACGTGAAGCAAGGATAAACAAACACATTATAGGTACTTATTAGATAGGATTGCGAACGACGAATTTAATTAGGTTACTTCGTAAAAAATTAAGTAAATTTTTGTTTTCTCCTATTTATTTGGGGTTAGCGTGGTATAAGAAATGGGGGTTGACCAATGAAAAAACTAAAGCTCTAAAATGAAATTGATGCTATAATATTTGCGTTATGATAAAAAGAAGAACGTTTATTCTTCATTAATAAGAAAACATTACAAATTAGATAAACGAATAGAGACTACTATTAAGTACAAAGTCCTTGACCTTTTAGGATAAGAAAATATGATGCAGTAAAATGAGTGAAATATTTAATTAAATGAGGTAAATATTGACAAAACAACAATTCTAGCCATTTTAAACAATGAAATATTACAATTTTAAAAAAATGTTCGTTTGTTGAATAACTAAAAAAAAAGGTAAAATAAGACGTTTTAAAGACATTAATTCCTTAATATTTTTGAAATTTGTGTAAGACGTGTAGCAGAAAAATTAGTTTAAACAAACATTGTTATGATTTGAATCCATTATGATCGAGGATAATATATTCGATCATGTTTATAAGGAAAAGTCCTATTTTATTTCAGACAGACAGACTAAATACTACATGAAAGAAAAAGTAAGAAATCCTAACATAACTTCAATATAATCAATACATATCTTATTGCATATACAATAGGTTTTGTACAATATTTTTTTTAGTTTTTGTATTCGATGTATTTAAACTATATAAGATGGACGCGGCAATTATTTTATTAAACAATCGTATACTGAACAACTGCATCATACCGAGCGTCGATGACTTCTAGTGAACGACGTCACACGTTGACGTCATCTCTAAAAACAAATACAGGATTCAAGCAGATGGATTTTACGCAGTTTCTACGTACAATTCTGTTTATGTGGTTCATTCATATTAATTCATATATCCTACTTTCCCATTGGTCATCAACAAATAAATATATATTTCTCTACTATCAATGCATCATTTGTTTATTTTTTTTACCATATTATGCATATTTCAGTACATAAACTTTCCTTAGATTTCCCATATGGATCTCGACAGTGATGAAGTCAAATGATTATCTTTTAAAGTTATCACACTCAGTGTGCTTACTCACCAAACTGAATAAACTTCAAAGCGAAGATCCTTTTTAAAAAAATTAGCGTCCTTCTTTTGCTACCTAAGAACTGTCATAACAAATTATCGTATGTATGATTATTACACTGTCAACATGTTATTTCTGCTATATAAAAATAAGATTAAAATTTGCTGTTTATTGGTTCATAAGTGTCTAAGGACAAAAAGTCAGTAGCTATAGAAGCAATTGCGGTCTAGTTTCTACAAGTAAAGTTTAAAATTATTGTAACCAAGTTACAGCAGTATCACTTGAAAGGCATTGATATTTAATGTAGCACGATTTTTTACGGTATTCTTGTTACTATTCGACGTTCCAATATAATAACCAATTAGTAAGTAGATATCCAAAATCCCATTACCTTATATAGCCTAATAATTTTACTTTGTATCAATTATACAATTACTCTACCCCTAGTGTTTCGCGTCTCTTATTTGCTTTGTTCTTATTTACATTCGTTATTATTGTTACGTTTTGTTTATTACTGTGCTTTGATCTTATTAATATTTGTTCTTACTTTGTTTATTACGATAAGTGATAATTGGCGAAATCTTTATGGGAAATGATCCAATAGTTATAAAAATGGTTTTAGATTTTATCCATCGCATGGTTTCAATTATTTGCATTGAGATATAATTTGGAAGATATACTCTTATTTTATTCGTTGCGCGCTTATTTTCAGCTCCCTGCGAAGTGTTATAATATTTAAACTCATGTCCCTGATGAAGATGTAGCATAAAATATTCTTTGCTGCGATATCGATGTGAGATATTTTATAGAAAATAACTAGTAACAAGTAGATGTAACAAGTAGATGTACTAAATGTAGCTGGGTTGCGTAATTTGCTATATATATGCAAACACGATTTGCATAGCTAATTATAAACGTAAATTTTTCATTTCAGAAATTAAAAACATCTGTGTAATTGGGAATGCGAAATAATTAATAATGACATTATTACATAGAATTATTACAACAAATATTTTTTAATAATAATTTAATTAATAAGTTTTTATAAACGTGTACTTTATGTTTTCAAGTGTGTCAACATGAATGTCCACACATAGCACTTTACATAGCCTTTACTTTTTTTTGTAACTAGTGTTAAAAGATTTTGTGAGTCATTAATTAATTTTAATTTAATAGTATCTAAAGAAAAGAAAAGTATACCACTTTTCTGTTAATTTTCTTTGGCAAACAAAAAATTTACTTGCATTTAATACCATGAATCGAAAACGAATTTTTCTGTCTATTTGGACGATTTGGACAATATGGGCGATATTATATCAAATACGATTCCCGCATTATATATTTTATAGAAAAGTCATATTTCAAGTTTTTTTTTATTCCCTACCTACGTATCTGAAAACTAGAGAATGTGAATATATTATACATCAATAAATATCCTTCCTAATTATAACCAGTCTATAAAAATTCCATCTACCACTAGACAACAGCGGCTTGCTCAAAATAATTTTACTCGAATAAACGAGTGGCAAAAATATCATTGCTTTTACTCAAAACACGAGCAAAAAATGACATCAAAGTCGAACATTGCACTTCAGCGAGGGGCCAAACCGAACGCGCCGTCACAATATTAATATTCGGCGCGTAGTCACCGTGATGAAGAGTTTCCGGTGTGTGAACGAGACACTGCTCTACGAAAGCATACGCTTATCTCGCTCGGCGTCACGCGCGAGTGAGATGCTGCTCTACCGCTGTATATTTATCTCACTCGCATCATGTGTGCGAGTGCAGTAGACATAGTCGGGATAATGCGCGTATCTCTTTCACACGCAACTTGTCGCAGACATAAATACAATGAGTTGTTATATTTATATGGACAAGTTTATATTAAATTAATTGAAATATCCTTTTAAGTACTAACATATGAAAATGACGTGGTTGTAAAAATCTTGATTAATTATTTAGTTGACAATCATGTGTTTTATTAATGTATGGGAGAAATATAAGTAATTTTCATATTGCCACATCCGAGCGCGTTTAATAAGTCGCCAGCGTAAATAGGTCAAACGGCTATTTCTACATTGACAGAGTCGACCGGAAATACGGCGTGGCCATTGTGTCACGTGGGAGACGGATCGTGGTGATCGTCGTTCGAGCTTTTAATCGTTACTTGAAAACTTTAAGCGAAAGCTCTTCTGACTCATTCACTATGACGTCAAGAGGCACTTCCTCTGGCGCCTTACTATTCACATCAGGTGCGTTTGGTGCGTGTTTATGCGCATTATGACGCAGTCTGTAATCTAAATGAAGGGCGGTATAAACCTATAGACTATACAACAAAATCATGAAGCTGTTGTAATAACATGTTTATATACCACTAAAGTGAACATTGGGTCGTACTCAGAATTCATCAGAACACCAGTGACATAAAGTAAGTTTTAAAGATCCTCTGGAAAAAAATATCTTTCTATATGAAAATCAAATACAATTTCCAGGTGACGGATGAAAATGGACAGGATAAATATTATGTTAATATTTAGGAAGAAACTTTAAAGTACATTTTAAATAGGATTGCTGTCAAAGACTTTTCTTTATATATTTTAAGACCTGTAACTCCCCCATATACAGTACTAGTGTATCTATACTAGCTTTGCCAGCATTTGTCACGAAAACGTCCCGACTAGCAATATTTTCTCCGATTAATTTGATTACATTTCAAAAATATATTTTGTATAATTTTACTACATATTATATAATATATGGCAATCTGGAAAATATATACTATCGATTATATTATATATATAGCTTTATGACAATCGGTTTAATAGTTTTTACGTATCCTAAAAAACAAATAAAATTTTCATCTAGTGTGACATAAAAGTTTTTGATAGTAAATAAAAGTAGAAATAGAATTTTGATAACGTTAGGTGCAATGTTTGACGTACGGAGAAGAAGAACGGAGGATGTAGGGGAAATAAGCACCATTAGTGCGGGAATATCACAAGGGCATCATGTCTTAGTAGACTACTACATTTTGTTAATTATAATAAAGCGCTATGTTTATAAACAAAAATACATATAAAAAAACTTTAATTAAATAGTTCAATTACGACCGTACGAATTCGGCACAGTTTTATATGTAAATGCAGTCTCATATACTGCGTAATTTGGATCAGTATTTTAAGAGAAATTAAAAAGTTACCGAACGCATTTTGATGACCTTAGGGTCCGACGTATTTGCGAACGACGAGGGGAAACTGGCACACCTACCTGATGCGGGGTATTAAAATGCATCATGTCATGATACATTATTACATTTTTGTTGAAGTATAATAAAGCGCATGACTACGGTTACAAAAGAAAAAAATACTTATCAAATAAGCTCAGTCAAATAATTTAATTGCACGAAGTAGGGGCGAATTGCTAGTTTAGTATATTTTTGCTCAGGTTTTAATTTAATTTGTTTGTTTATTTATACCATATTTGATAAATATGAAATGCTTTACATTTAAAACATAAGAAATATTTCTGTAGTTATTATTGACAACATAAAAAAATAAACACAAATAACTATGATATAATGGTAAAACATTGGCTCAAAAGAAGGTGTAATTTTTTTTCCTCCTTTGTTAAGAATATAATTTTTTTGCAATTTGCAATAAATATAATTTTTTTGCATATTGCAATTTGTATAATTTACATAAAATTAATTAATTCAGCCTATATTATTGAATGTCTATATTTTCAAATTTGTCGTAGGGTTAATCGTATTACAATCGATTATTTATTAAGATGAATAATGTACAATTATAAGAAAACATTTTGAATTTTAAGCGTTAATACTACTAACCATAGTATTAAGTGATAGGTAAATTATGAATATATCTATCTATGGATAATGCTAAATATATGCTTAACAAACAATAGAGAAATACTCGATCGTCAAATTTAACATCAATAATAATCTGATGTTAGTTTTCTACCGACAGTATATACTATTGAGCAGATACAATTTTAAGAAATGGCAACGACAGACTGTACTATTAATTAAATGCATCCTTTTTACGTTACATGCAACATTTTTTTTGGTTTCCCACCGCGAATGACTCTCGTAATAATTTAGAACTGTACCACTTGAAACATCGACATCACTAAAACCATTTTGTTATTATCCTGGGAAACAATTAAAAATCACACAAAAAACTTAATTAAATGGCCGTCGCAGCAGGGCGGACCATGCGAAGTTAAATAAACACATCCCCTCTTTCAAAACAACCCTTCCCGCAGTAAAATAAAAAACATGACACAACAACTAAATTAAATGCTGCATAAACAAGACCATGAAATCGCACCACCAGTGTGGTACTAAAATAACTGATAATACATTTAATGTAAAAGTTTTTTCGGTGGACACGCAAACAGATATGTAACTTTTTACCCGATAGCTTGAAGAGTGGTAACTGTTCTTGGATTTAACATGATTTATATATTGTAAATCAGATTTATTATAAGTAAGATTTATATACATTGGTATCATAAATCAAAAGACAAAAAAACGGCTGTAATAGATGGACAGGTAGCCGCCTGAATAAACCTATAATGTAATATTTCTTTTTTTTTTCTTTTGATGTACGCGACCCTAAAATACAATAAGTAATATTAAATTAGGCACTTTTGAATTCTGATACATTCCAGACAGTATGAATATATATAGAATTATTTAGTACACATTGTGGACTATATCATAGTGCAGTTACTCTTGAAAATTTGGATTAAATGCTATCTATTTTCAAATCTATTTTTTTAACCATATTTTGGTAATAACATAATATATAATAGGGTTAAAGTTTTCAGTGTCTTAGTCTAGCTGAACACGCCAATAAACCCTTGCGGGTTTATTGGCGTGTTCTAACTGCTTAGCTCAGCTTTAAAGAAATAACATGTTCAACATGTATACCATTTAATTCTAAAAATGTATTGCTCTGTAATCAGTTATTTTAAATTATACTGGAAATCAATTATTTCAATTACTCACAATTTTTCGGTAAATGTATTTTGATATTCACCACAAAAAGTTATTAGAAAGAAATAATTTTATAAGTTATGCTGAAACCAAATTAAAAATTACAACATTTAGACTATGTAACCTTTCGACACCAGCTGTGCCAAACACGATAGCAAAATAATGGTCGCCAACGCATGTAAACGACTGTAAGTGCCCTCATGCCCGCCACCGCGGGGGAGGCACCTGCGACGAGCATGGGAGGGCAGCCCTAGCCGGTTCCCACCCTCCACCCTCATGGGAGAGCCGTTGAGTGGGGTAATTGCCGCATTGTCCACCGGCGCTTATCTTGCTCGTTTGTCTTCTAACCGTGACTTTAAACGCTTGATTACAAATTGACAGTGCGGCCTTAATGGTGGCACCGTGGGGTGGGGTTTTATGAAATTTGAATTATTTTGTGGGACTTATAAAGAGTTGTCATATATAGTCACAAATATAGGTAATAATATATAGTTTTTTTTATTACCAATAGATAAATATCGACTTAGATCATGGTAGAGACGATGTATTATTAGTTGTTTACGGTTTCAAAATCAACTGATTATTGTGTTCCTAATATTTCGACTAAATTTTCATTTAATCTGGCGAGATTTACAGGCTGGCTTTGGCTTCTTTAGACACGCTAAAATAAATTTACTATATACGTTGTTGTATTTTTTTTAGTATTGAGTAAATACCATGTTTAATTTTACAGGAATTATGCTATTTCTCAAATTTGAAAGTAATTTGTATGTTAATTCGCTTCGCGAATAATGTATATACTAAGTTATATGAAAATTTACCCATCTCTTTAGGCATAATTAAGTTGCAAATTTTCAAAGACGTTTTTTGTGTTATCAAGTATTCTAGGCGAGCAAAGTTAAGCCTATGTGTTATTTATAGAGTTATGAGATAAAAAAAGCAAACTGATGAATCAACTTTTTGACTTATAATATTAGAAGGAATAAAGGTGCCCCCAAACAAAAAATGCGTGAGCAGACAAAGAGCTCCACAATTATGCGGAAATAAAGAGCATATGAAGAGCATTGTGTAAGTGTTCCTAAGAAATTTTGCTAAGCCTCATCTGGTTACAGCCGAAGAAACTAATTTTACTTCGATGCTGAGTGAAATACGCCGAAAGATATAAAGATGCGATCAAATCAAAGGCCAAAGCGTTCATAAATTCCAATCGATTTATCAAAGTTATGATCGTCGAATAAATTTCTTCTTTGAGCCTGTGAGTGTACGATATATCCCAGCGGTTTTTATAGGCGTTGCAGGTAATGTAAAATCAATTTTGAAATATTCTTTTGGAATATTTTGGATATCGTTTATAAAACTCGGAAACTAATACAAATAACAGAACACTCGTTACAAAATAGGCATATCTCTTGATATACAAAGCACAGTTATTTGCGGTGCACTTTACTGAATAGACGAATATGTGCAAGTACTTGTTATTGAATTGTTTTTTAATCACATGTTTTCCACAAAAAATACATCAAAATACATGTTTTCCATAAAAATTATCGCCAAACTTTTATCAATATTACTTTAGTCACATACACTTTTGATTCAGAACTGTGTTAAATACTTGGAATCTGAAATTAATTGTCAAAATAAAATATTGTCAGAAAGTAAAAACATAATTTTTGTTGCTAATGGAGCTTTCTAGGAAAACAAAATTCCTGTTATACAAAGCCTTCATTAAATCAGTGTTGATCTATGACTTTGAAACATGGACATTGACAAAATCAGATGAGGCCCATTTGGGTGTTTTTGACCGAAAAGTTTTAAGATCAATTCTCAGGGGCATAAAGGAAAATGATGTTTGAAGAAGGAGATATAACTCAGAAATACATAAATTTTACAAAGATAGCGCTCTTGGTATATTTTCGCATACGCATAGAGGAACCCTATTGCGTTCGACGGTATTCAATTGGATAAAAATAAGTACATTTTAAAAGTAGGAACAGATAACGTCAAAAATAATATCTGACTAAAGACATATCATTTGTAAAGGAAACGAATTTCTTTGTTCAAGTTGCACTAAATAAAGTGTTGCTAAGTAGAATGAGCTCTAAAGTATAAATACGAGAGAAGACATAACAATAAATTAATTTAGGAACATTTTTTTCACCGCGTAGTCGATATATAATTTTGTTATTCTGACATTTCACACCACCTTAATGGAAAACAAATGATGTTCCACGCAGTTTATTCTTCTTCGCCCGTCTCCGAGGCGATTTGTGGCGATGAGTTGGAAATAATGCCGTGTTATTATTGACGTTAACGTTGACATTTCACACGCTACCCCCAAAGAATTGGTATCGTGTTGTTTTGTTATTCGAAACGTTGCACCATATTATTCCAAAATGGTGAGAATAATACACATATATAAGTATGACTAATGTTTGCTGTATAATTCTGCTATACAAGATTTCGGTTTGTTTTCGTACATCTTCTTTTTCTAGCGACTCATATTTAGTTACGTAACGGTTATGGTGAAAAATTTTCAAAACTAAGATTCCTGAATATGTAATAAAATAATAAAGAAGGTTACAAATCTTAAAAAAAGGGTTAGTCATATGAGGTAGTTTTAAATTTTTGAACGTTTTATTATATCTAATTTTGTCTACTTTTAATAGCCATAATGGAAATATTTGTAGGGTTTTTTTGGGTAGTATTTTAAAAGTAATTGTTTTTTATTCAAGAATATCTACAAAAGCTCAATCTCAAAAACAATGTTTGCGAATAGCATTCTTATATTACCAACTCAAGTCTGAATTTCAAATAGTCCGAAGTGTTATTCGCCTTTCCTTGCTGTACAATAAATACTGAAACGGGTCATCAAAACAAGCTCCAGTAAGAATAGATCAAAAACTGGCTGAAAAATTAATAAGTGAACGTGTCGACAGACTATTTATTAAACAATATCTTATACGCATTAAAATCAATAGCGAACCCGTTGACCTTATAATTCTTGGGGTTGTAAAAGTAAAGGAACGAACGACCGTAATTGTTTTAACATAAAAATGTATATTGGTAATGATAGATATACTGGCGTCATTTTAATTGTCTTCGGCATAAAAAAAAGAAAACAAAAAGGTGCCAGAGGTACTTGGTAAACTTGAGATGTTGACCTCTTCAAATATTGACTCCTTAATATCGGCTCAGAGTAAATTTAATAAATGATCATTTACTTTGTTAATTTGTATCATCAATTTCATGCTTATTTAAGCACAAAGAAAGTACAAAGTCTTGTGTGGCAGTGTCTGCAAAAGATATAAAATTCTAGAGTTCGTTATTAAGCATTCAAAATACTTTACCAATAATGACAGTGTGAAGATGTTAATTAAGATTGCATTTTAAATGAGCCTTTAATGTGATACAGAAAAAAAACAAAAAATGTTTTGTCTCAAATTGTATGGTTGACTGATATCTTCATAGATTTGTCACTAATTTAATTTTTGAAGTGGCCGGTTGCCATTCTTCGTTTATAAGGCAAGAGTGGAATTTGGTTATAGGGTATTTCCGAGAGATGACTGTAAGGAAGCGACAGCTAATTAATAATTTTTCCTTGTCGCACTTTAAAATTGGCAATTTATTTTAAGACTGGACATTTCGCTTAAGGACTAAATTTGCACCAGATGTGCATACTATGCCTCGCGATAAGAAAGAAAAAGTATTTTCCAACGTTATTTTTTAAAGCTATGCGAAAATATTGAAACCAATTTTCATAAATATATGATTGTTTTCAAATTGTTAACAGAGTTTTGAGGCTATTTTGTGAAATGTATGATTCCATTAATCAAACCTGAAAATTTTCTACAATTAATTTTTTTTTGCAATTACTGAATATTGTAGTGTCTCCCAGACAGTCGATATAGATGACCAAAAGAAGAAAAAGTACGAAAAAAACAGGTTTATGTGTCGCCATTTATCAAATACCACCTCTCGTTTTTTTAATATTTTAATTTCCATTTTTTAATTAAATATTGGTTTTGTTGCTGATTTTCAAAGATTAGTAAATAAAGATCACGTGTATTAATATTCAATTATTATAAATATTTCAAAATAAGAGGTTTCAATTGAAACCTCTTAATAAGAAACCTCTTAAATAAGACAAGAAAAATACGGCCATCTCTATGACCTGGCCATCTATCCCATACATCTATGGCTATCTTCTCCCCATAGATTGGGAGAGACGATCAATCAAATGTTTTTTTTACTTTGTTTTATTAGAAATGTATGTTTTATAGCTTTTCAAAGATTCATAAATCATAATCACTTTAATATTTATATCACTTTAATATTGAAACGAAGTTTCAATTGTCACAGTCAATTTAAATGAGATAAGGAAAAAGTAAGGTCGCTCACTGAATTACCCGAAATAATTTTCCAATACATATATCAAAAATATGGCTAGGATAAGTTACATTTTAGATCCCTGGATCTTATATTTGGATTAAGAAGTATTTATCTCTTTACATCCTTCCAACCACGATTCCCCTCAAACTGCCTTGAAGTATTTCGGTGCCAGAATGATGTCCCGAAAATTACATTCCGTGCAAGCAGTGCACGATACATTGCAATATCTTAATTGAATAGTTGTCATATTTATTTTCAGCCAGACTCCTTTCTAATATAGTTCTATATTTCCGATTTGTAATGGACATATGTAAGATTTTGGCTGAAAGTTATTTTGAATAATTGAATAATTATATGAACACGTAACGTAAACATGCAATTGAGAACTCACTACAAAGTGTACGTAATCTCCAATAAATGCATAACAATTAACATCGCACCAAAAATGATACAGCTGGTGCCGAGTTATTGACAAAATGTTTAATAAAGGCACGATAACCGTACAACAGAAACGAAAATGAGATTTTAATGTAGATTGAGGGAGATAGGAAAAATTAAGAAAGATATTTTGAAATCTTGTGGTCGCATGGAGTTAATAAGAAGATTCTGAGAGTAAATAAGTATTTCCCATAACTAACCAATACTGCTAACCATAAGATAGATATTTCTATCAGACTAATATTATAAATGCGAAAATTTGTGTGTTCGTTTGTTATCTAATAACTCACTATTTGGCCGAACATTACCGTGTTTTGCACACGTGAATATTTACAAAATATATTACGAACTAACATTATCCCGAAATAAATTTCTTAAGGAATAACTAAAGATATATTTTTCGCTCAATAGATGGCATTGCTATGCGTCTAAATATTTAATTATTGTAACGATGGTCTTTTTCTTCTCAACTCAGTTGTGAATTCAGTTTGTGTTCAATTTCCAAAAGTTGTCTAACTTTCTCACAGTCAATGGTGTATTTCGTGACAAAATTTTTGTAGGTACGGAATTTCGAAATTATAATTTTGATTGTCAAAATTATATATATATATTCAGACATAAATAATGTTTTGATCGTTACAATTATACATTGACATAAACATTTTTTTTTAAATTTTTTTCTTCTTCAAGAAGTAAAACCAAATGAATCAAAATAAAATAAATATTTTGCTTACAACGAGTGAAACCGCAGATACAAGCTGGCATTGCCTGAATTACAATAATCATTTTTTTTTTATTTTTACGTCTTTACAACACAGAGGACATAAAATATTATTTTTATGCACAGTGGTCTTGTTCGTACTTAGAAAAATCTTCTAGACGAATTATATCTAAATTATAATAAGCCTGAAAAACCCGAGAGTTAGAATTCAAATTCAATTCTTTAGTTAAAGTAATATCAGGACTTAAGGGACATTTAAACTGAAAGAAGACAAAAATAAATTTATTCAACCTTTTCCGGCGACAGATCGGGATAAATGTCAGTATTTTAAAACCGCATTTGCTTTTCAAATTCCATAAGCTATCAAAACAACGAGTGTCCCAAACGCGGAGTTTTAACCGTTACGGCGATGGTCGCGGGGTCCTAACTGGCGTATCGCGTGCCGCCGTGGGTGGGGGACCACGAGGGGGCGTGGGAACCGCGACGCAGGTGCGCGCCTCGGACACTTGTTGCACGGGAGGATCTAGGTGATGGATAATATTGTTTAACTGGGAATATTTCGAGTGTTTATGGGGACGGCATGCTTGAGTGTAACGGTTTTTAAGCTATTTTGGGGGAACTAAAATCATTCAATTTATTAAGCGAGCTACCTTCACTCTGTTTCGTTTAATGTTAGGTGATATTGAGTTAACAATACTTTGTTTCATCGGACGGTAACATAATGTGTAGCATACTATTTAAATATTCATTTTCAACATTGAGACATTTTACATCTCATTATAAATAAACGTATATGAAATTTTACAATTTTACAGTTCTCGGATCAATTATTACAAAGAAATTCAAATATTAATTAGGTCCCGATGTAAACTGCAAAACTTATAGTTACCATACAAAACATGATGAAATTCTTAAGTAAATATATAAATATAATCTATGCACACACACACACACGCATGCACGCACAATATATACAAGCCAGATATCGCTGACTGACTTACCAAGAAATTTCCGTATCTATATAGTTCTTTAGTTAATAATTTCTAGATCTCACGTAAGGGTTCTTTTTCGAACTTTAACCCCTAAAGGTATGAAAAGAGCAGTGAAAGATTGTACGGGAATTTCGAAGTACGTGAAAATGAATGAGGCTTGTATTTTCCTTTTCGCCCGGGCCCGGGCAAAGCGGTAACAAATATTTACAAGAAATGAACAAAATTTTACGAGTTTAGTGGAAAAAGCAAAATGAGAATTGGTTATGGTTCCAGGAACCAATTGAGGCACAATAACTCCAGTGAATTTAGGAGAAATATCATTTCTACAGACAACTTTTGAAAGCGCGTATTTCTGCTATATCAGAAATACATAGTCCATTCATCATCTAATTAATTCTATAAAGCGCCACCGTAAAGAAAGAAGCAATATTCGCAAAGATATAAACGATATTTATGATTCAGTCGTTTGTGTCTTAAAGTCTAGAAGGTTAGAAGAAAATATGGCTGCAATAAAAATTCGATGAGACCGAACCGAGCCAATCAAACACGCGTTAGGTCAAAAGGAAAATGAAAACTAAATACCACATTTTTACGTTCACGCTTACCTTTTATTGTTTATGCCAGTATTTCCAATACCACAAAATTATGATTACCGGAGGAAAACGGAAATGGAGTATTACTCTTCCGCTGGTATTACTAAATATTCTTAAGTTCAATGCTCATAATGACGTATTGGTATGTTTTAAGGTTGTGTAACTCAAAACGAAAAATGGAACGTTTAAAAGACAAAAAAATGTGTGGTATCAATTAAAAACCTGCCAAGCACGATTAGAATTCGCGCTACGAGGTTTCTGTGCACATTTAGGCACTTATGTTTTATGACATATAAAATTATTAAAAAAATATTTTCGAGATCTTTATACAATATTTCAAAGGATAACCCACACATGGAATTAAAAAAAATCGAGTATTTATTTGCTGGTAAAAAAAATCAAATTCTCAAACGAATATTTTTGTATTTTAGTTATCGAGATACATGTAGGTTAATATGTTTTATTACCATACCAAACTTCATGTTTCTACGTCAAAACTTACACACAAATATATAAGTTAAACGGCTGTGACAGTCTATCGAAACATTTTAAGTTTCTACGTCAACCGGTTTCTGACAAAAACAGTTGTGACAGATAGACGGATAGACACGTCCTTTTTTCTTTTTAAGGTATGAAACCCTAAGTAGTAGTCATAATGATTATCAAACTGTGTTCTTCTTGAGAATTTTATATACGATATTTCTAGAGATATTGCCATAAAAAGATTTCCCTCAAAACTGCTAAAGTTAACAATTATCAAAAAAGACAAAATTATTAGAAGTTAACTTAAAGTGTTCCGGAAAATTGTAGCGATGATTACAGATCTCACAATATTCGCGAAACTTTGTTCTTTCAAATGTTTAAGCTTTTATATGTGCCTGTACATATGTATACGGGCCCACGTAGCGCGAGTTCTGCTCGTATTTGACATGTTTTTATTACAGCCTACATTCCACACAAACAAATTAGTTAAAACTTTACCCCTTTTATTCCGTACTTTCTTCTGCTACTCTACGTATCAACGTTCCCCCATTTTCATGACACATTCATGTATATCAAATATCCAACTTACCATAAAAACCATGTAGGTAATATTTTCTATAGACTTTTTTCATTGATACGTCTCTTAACACATACCTCCCACATTAATTGTAATTTCATCGTTCACTCTTAATACACTTTCATCCTCCATATGTATAACAAAAACCATTCACAACACCTTCTTATAACGGCGTCAATAAAAACATTCATTAAGTTAATAAACCAATTACTACTTTCTTAGCACAAAACCTTGGGTAGAGTCTCGTGCAACGAGCACTAGAGTAAACAATAACAAATAATTACACGGATGAAGTGTTAAAATTACCACGGTTGCGTCCGCGCGAGCAACTACTCGCATGTAAAGTCAGTCTATCAATTATTCGTACAAAAACAACTCGCTCGTTGGGCAATAGATGTAAAACAATTGTTAGTTGGCACAATGTGATTCTCAACCTTGAAAGGGGTGCAGTCTGTTTTAGGCTACGTTGTATTATGTAAAATTTAAAATTGAATATTTGACCTTTGAAGCTGGCCTTGACCTCGATAAGTAGTATGGTAATCGCGTTGTAAGAGATCAAATGAAAAAGTGTGATAATGTTTGGATTACAGTTCTAAAATTAAATTTAATTTTAATTATTAAGAAAAAATGTTTCTGGAATTTATGTCGTCTGCTATTTGATTTTCGACCTATATATCCTAACTAATATTATTAATCCAAAAATTCTATTTGTTTGTCCTTCTTTTACGTCGCAACGTAGCAATCGATCGATATGATTTCTGATCGAATATATTTGGTGGGTCGCGAAATGAATTATTCCGGGAAATCTCATTCCTTCGGGAAAATTCTTCTTTGAAATTGAAAAAGTACACAAACGGAATAATGAAGCAACGCCGCAACGGAGTAACGGATCTACATAATTTTTTGAAACGCCACCCACATAAGCAATATAAATGTGCATGAGAATAATTTCTTTTAATCCCTAATTTGTATTTTAAAGTAAAAACCATAAATACTTAAACGGCACTGCATGTTTTCATTTCTCCCTATAAGTTTGTAACTGTAATCACGCGAGTTTAAAACAATTTGGCGTGCTTAAACAACAAGGGAGAAGTGAAAACTTTGGCGACCCTTATAACCGTAGTTTGTATGTTGGAAATTTTCAATACGAAAATTAAAGTTATTATATTTATAGTATTATTTTAAATCATGCTCAAATAAAATATTATTCAAAAATAGAACGTAATTCTTGGAAGGATGCACACCGTGTTAGACAGTGAACTCGCTCGGCCGATGCCGAAGGGAGCCGAATTTACCCGATCAATGCACTGCACATTCAATAAATCACATTTAATTATTTTTGAATTTGGAACTCGCTTGGCCAGTACCGAAGGGAGCCGAGTTTACCCGATTCGGCGTCACCGACCCGAACCTGATGGTTCAGTTTCGTTCACTGCCCAGGAAAAGTAGGCAGGTGTCCTAAAGAAGGTTTCACTTTAAAAAGTTTTAATAGCAAATATATTATGACCATGTGTCATAAATTATCGAATGCCATAACAATGTTAATCATGTTAATCAAAATGCTGCTGCTCAGTTGAGGTGAATAAGAATCTCTTAAAACAAAGTTATAATATAATTGAAAAATGGCATAAAGAAGAATGTGATAGAATATCACATTCTTCTTTAAGCTGTCCCTGCAAGTGAAAAGTTTTTCTATTATAATCATCTCTAGAAAAAAACCTACAGGATACCGTGCCTAGGTACCTAGACATCCATATAGGAAGCGGAAGTTAAGAAGAGTCGCTATATTTTAATCTAGATGACTTATGGGGAGTCGATGAAGTCTAGAAGATACGAGTAATTCTTTGTGAGGAAGTAAGAAATCTCCCAATCAGACTTAAGGCATCTTCATCTATATTCAACAGCGTTAAGCATACGCTGTTTGTTGGCTTCTCAATGACAAAGTGATGCATTTATCATCGCGCACATTATAAACTTAATAGTCTATTAATTATATATGATGATATATACATACATGGTTATATATATATATATATATGGTTATACATGCATACATATACATATATATATATATATATATATATATATATATATATATGTATATATATATATATATATATACATATATATATACATATTATCGTGAATATCTAAAAACTATAACATCTAGAAACATAGTTATAGCTGTCCTGTAACCTTTGCGTAGGCTTCTAAAAATCCGTTTTTTCATAATTTTAGGGTCAGCAATTTTTGAAATAAGGTGGTGGAGTGGTGGCTCTTTCAAAAGTAATAGGAAAATTTAAAAAAAATTGTGTACTTAATTTGAACTTCAAACTTCAATATAAATCTTTTTTTGTATATGTGCTTTACAATTATGCTTCAAGTTTCTACGTCACCCGGCTTCTGAGAAAAACAGCAGCGAGGTTCACCCTAAGCGAATTATACCATTTGCAATTTGAGTAAAGAAGCAGTAGCATTACGTAAGAAAAAAACAGACAAACATTTTTGCATTTATCATATTAATTAAGTTTTGTATGTTATATACATAAACGTTTACAAGTATAAAAGCATCGAAAATGTTATTATTTTGGATAATTTAAATATTATAATGTCAAGCCTCGATTCCATTCGTCACTAGCAAAAATTAATTCGCTCCTCAATTTGATTAATTAGAGCTGCAAATGAGACCTTCGAAACCGGCATAACTTTCCAGTTGTTCCCCTAACAGTAACCGGTGACGACACTTACAAAGAAACAAAACAATCCACGAGACAGCGGGCCGGCAGTGGCCCGCGCAATCGCGACAGGAAACGCGCTGCCGCCATTAGGAGCGACAATCGGGACGCGTCTAATCGTGAAAAGTCGCCGTCGATTAGTGACGAAAATCGGAACAAATCGTGAATGGCGCGGCCGGACGGCGGACCGCATCCGCGCTTTGTCCGCCCCCGCAATCGTCAATGGGCAACTGTAGCTCCGGTGAAATTGTGCCCCGCAAACAAGCATCTACTGTTTTGTTTTATTTATAGACCCGCAGTTTGTTACAGGACTTAGACACCGTTTTGCGTCGCGGAACTGTCTATTCCGCTATTTGTTTTATTTACATTCGTTTTCTTTTGTGTTTTATAATAAAGAATAGAACCAGACACGCCTTCGACCTCGACTAAAAACAAAGCTCATTTGAATAAACGAATAATTTTCATAAAAAAACATTAGAATCGAATTCCGTTGCTGTACATGATCAAAGTAGCTGTCGAATTTTTCAATTAGGTTTATTCTCATTTTTTTAAGTTTTATTGTTTTAGGAAGTAAACAATCTCAAAGAATTGACATTTTGTACGTCTGTCGGTCGATCATCGAGTCATCATTTCTGAATATTTAACTTTATACTTATAATATTTGGCACAGGGCCATCGTTTATTAACTTTTAGGCAGTTTATGAAATGAAAAAAATACAGGACTGTATTTGCCGCTTCAAAAGTTTTCAACATTAGGGGAGAAAAATACAATGACAAAATCGTTCTAATATTATAAATGCGAAAGTGTGTGTGTTTGTCCTTTTTTTACATCATAACGGAGATATGGATCGACGTGATTTTTATAAAGAGATAGTTGGCTGGCCGAGAAATGATATAGGCTACTTTTTATCCCGGAAAATCTCATTCCTCGGGAAAATTTTTGATGTGGAACATATAATGGCGCGTTTGGATGGGAGTTTAAACATTCTGATGGCACGTCGCGACGGCTCTTTCCGACTTATTTCGGCCAGCTTCGCGTCTTGGCGGCTAACAGTCATATAAAATTAAAAATATATTTTCAATAGATTGTTAAGAAAACTTCAGTGAAAAATCATTTCATAAAAAAAGTAATACAATTAAATAAATATTTTATTATTAATAAATATCTGAATATTACTTTTTTCGTTTTCAATTCGTCAAAATAAAAATATTTCAATATGAAAACATAAAAAAATTTAAATGTTTCATATCTGCCAGACGTTCCATGACAGCTCACGACTTTTTATTTAAAACGGAAAACAGATCGAAGGGGTTATATATAAAGTAGCAACAGAATCACTCTCTAATTGGAGGAAAATATTCTTGTGATCATTTTCATTTGTACTGTAAAATAAGGAAAACAAAAACTTAGTAGATCATTTTCCTTAAGAATTCTAGACGGCGTTTCATGTTTTAATTTGTCGTTGTAAGTTCGTAACTTGTTCCAGTTTGTAAAATAAAAATGTCACTTAAACCTTTCCTACTTTTACGTAATATTTAAATTTATTTGAAACACAGCAGAACACTCACGTCGACGAAGAGTGATAAGAAACAAGTTTGGTATAAGTAACTCCAGGTCTAACAAACATTTGTATCTGAAGTTTATTATAAATACACACACAGTTGAACGGTTTCGACATATTCAAATGAGGACATTTCGCGCGACGGCAACAGGGCACGGGCGTGCGCGTCGTGCTCGCGCGCATTGTGCACGCGCGGCCGAGCGCGGTTCCTGTCCGCGCGCGGGTCCTTTGTCTGCGGCGCGGTGTGACGCGCGCCGCAGCCCGGGAGGGGAACGAGGAACCCTTAATCTATGATCTTACCTCGTAAAAAATATAAATACCTCGCCAAACATGCACCAAAGAACCGTTTTATGATCGTGGTTAGTCGCGGCGAGAGCCTGACTGCACGCTAAAATTAATTTATTTCTTTATTAGCGTGCCAATCACGGAAATATAGATATGTAAGCACTATCCATCAACAAATTGCAATGTAGTCTACTTGAGGACAGATAGATAATCGAGCTGTTGAGTAACGTTTAACATAGCTTCAGGACTAATATTTGTAAGTTGTGTTGGCTGTGTGACGCTGAAAATGACCATGTAACGCGGACGAATTTCAATAAGAGTATTATTAATATAATAGAAAGTAGATTACTCCGCATCCATATTATTTCCCGCAGTATAAACGACACAGTCGTATAATTCTAAGATAGTAACCACAATCCAAATCGATTAGAAATTCAAAAAGAAAACTAATAGTAGTTATTTACTCAATTTAAGGATCTCTTTTAAGAAATATTAGAACCCATTAAATTTCTCCTTTTATGAGGGAATCCCCTTTAAGATGCAATATATAATCCTTAATAGTCCAATATAACCGCATCTTGAATGACCGATATTTTAGAAAAAGCTGAAGGAAGTAAGGTTTATTCACTAGATTATCCATGTCGCAAAAAATGGAAAAATCTATGGTTAAAATTGAAAGGTAGGGTAAACTATCAACCACCCGTTTCAGATGAAGGTAGTTGTAGTAATGAAGCCATATGAATGCCGTCAAAGTCGTCTATAGTTAATGTTTTAATCCTAATTAAATAATTAAACGTATCTTGTTGTACTGTGGAGTATGGATTAAATCTTACTACTTAGATTTTAGTTAATCTCACTATAACCGTCTTTAAGTAAACATTTAATTTGGAGAAGACTAATCATAACTCCAAAATTATTTAACTAACAGTTGTAACATTATTTTGTAGAGTTAATTTCTCTCGACATAACAAAAAGTTAAATTTATCTGTCCATCCATATTTTCACGTCATCTCTCTTATTAAGAATATGGTAAGCAGTAATTATCATAACATAACCCTCTTTTCTAATGTCCCTCTTTCACAGGACTAATTCTAAAAAGCGCTTTATCTTTCAGATGTTCCACAATCTGATCCACGTTCTCTTTCCATCCGTCCAACTTCCATCTAAAAATTCCCTATCCATGCGTTAATAATAATCAAAAAATTCCAACATTTCTTTTTTTAGCTTGACAACGAAACTTTCTTAGGTATCTCATTCTAATCAGACATCTGCATTTTCAAATCTATCACATCTATACAATTAATTGTCAAATTAGCCGTGCATGGCTCTGTTTGCTTATTCACTCGCCACACGAGTCGGTGGAAATTCGTATATTTTTTCCATATTTATCCATATGAACCGTATTCACCTGTGACCCGATCAGCGGCAAAATACTTTAGATGCCGGTCGTAAAATAAAATTGATAATTATTGACTATTATCTAGAAATATAGTATAATGTATGGTAAGTATATTAAAAAAAATGAAGGAAAATATGAAAGGAGATATTAAGAAAAATGATTAAATTTTAAATGAATTAAATAAAGAAAAATCTCAAAAGAAACAGTATAAGAATTGAATCCAAGTGAAAGAGAATGTTTGAGAACATCCATAATAATGATTTAATTGAAAGAGACATACAAATATAAAGTCTCGTTTGCGTATTTCAACTTCGCATATATATGTAAATAAGAGCAAATTACAAGCAAACAGCTCAGTGAACTGAATAATTTATATGAGGAATACAATAAAAAAGAACTATTTCAGTGCAAACAATGCCATACCTATCATCAATTAAATGTTTGCTATAGTCCAAAAGTACAAGCCACCGTGTAAACGCATAATTAGTGAAGGTTTCGAATACATGCTTAATTCGAATCATTCCCAATATCATACATAGTGTATAAAATATATATTTATATAGTGTAGGTAATGAGTGACAACCATTTAAATAAACGAATTCGAAATATAACAGATATCACTTTGAGTTAAACTTTTAAACTATGTAGCTATATATTTGTATGTTATTTTAAGTTAGCTCTAATATATTTTAAGTTAGTTAATTCGAATTATTCCCAATATCATACATAGTGTATAAAATATATTTTTATAAAGGGTAGGTAATGAGTGACAACCGTTTAAGTGAACGGATTCAAAATATATCAGCTATCACTTTGAGTTAAAGTTTAAACTATGTAGCCATATGTTTGTCCGTTATTTTAAGTTAGCTATAATATATTTTAAGTTAGTTAATTCGAATCATTCTCAATATCATATGTAGTGTCTAAAAGATATTTTTATAAAGTGTGAGTGACAACCATATAAGTGAACAAACTCGAAATATAACAGATATCACTTTGAGTTAAAGTTTTAAACTATGTAGCCATATGTTTGTACCTTATTTTAAGTTAGCTATAATATATTTTAAGTTAGTTAATTCGAATCATTCCCAATAGCATACATAGTGTATAAAAGATATTTTTATAAAGTGTAGGTAAACAATGACAACCATTTAAGCGAATGAATTCGAAATATAACAGATATCACTTTGAGTTAAACTTTTAAACTATGCAGCCATACGTTTACATGTTATTTTAAGTTAGCTATAATATATTTTAAGTTATTTAAATCAAAACATTCCCAATATCATACATAGTGCATAAAATATACTTTTATAAAGTGTAGATAATGAGTGACAACCATTTAAATGAACGAATTCGAAATATAACAGATATCACTTTGAATTCAACTTTTAAACTATGTAGCCCATATGTTTGTACGTTATTTTAAGTTAGCTAAATTATATTTTAAGTTAGTTAATTCGAATTATTCCGAATATAATACATAGTGTATAAAAGATATTTTTATACGGTGTAAGGTAATGAGTGACAACCATTTAAGTGAATGAATTCGAAATATAACAGATATCACTTTGAGTTAAACTTTTAAACTATGTAGCCATATGTTTGTAAGTTATTTTAAATTAGCTATAATATATTTTAAGTTATTTAATTCAAATCATTCCTAATATCATACATAGTGTATAAAACATATTTTTATAAAGTGCAGGTAATGAGTGACAACCATTTAAGTGAACGGATTCGAAATATACCATAGATATCACTTTGAGTTAAACTTTTAAACTATGTAGCCATATGTTAGTACATTATTTTAAGTTAGCTATATTTTCTTACGATAATGTATATATATATATATATATATATATATATATATATATATATATATATATATCTGTTGTTAATATTAAAGATTGTTATATTTTATTCTCAGTTGCAAAATCGAACCACAGAAGTATGTGTGAGTGAAGCAAACTATACCGTTGTATATACATAAAAATAATATTTAAAAGAATTGTATTTAATAATGGAATCTAAAACAAAGTTCCATTATGTATATACAAGATTGGGCGGTAATCTTATATTGAACTGAAACACAAAATAAATAACTAAACGTTAATAACACAGTAAAAAATAACCGTAAATAAGTAATTATCACGTACAATAAGCGATTAAAACATAATAAAGTGATGGCCCGTTTTTGTCCGGGTAAAACCGGGAGGGGCAGCCAGTAAAAAATCTGTTTTTTGTATCTGGTGTTAAATAATTATTTACAATATTGAAATCAGAAATCGAACCCACTCACTTATAAGATTGATAAATTTAAGCCACCTATTATAAAAGTCAGAAATTTATTCCACCTACTATAACATTCAGAAATTTAACGCACCTTCAAAAGATTCAGAAATTTAATCTACTTTCTATAAGATTCAGAAATTTAACCCAATTTCTATAAGATTCAGAAATTTAACCCACCTTCTATAAGATTCAAAAATTTAACCCAGTTTCTATAAGATTTAGAAATTTAACCCACCTTCTATAAGATTTAGAAATTTAAACCAACTTTTATAAGATTCAGAAATTTAAGCCACCTTCTATAAAATCCAAAAATTTAGACCCTCTAATATATTCGGACACGACACGAAACAGTAGGTACCTGAAAATTTGTCGTTAGTACCGTACCACAAGTGAAAATTACCGCGGGAAAATATTTTGTTTTCATTAATAAATATTCTGTAGATATTCTATAAATGATATACAATATTCTGAATTTTAGTAGCAGACAAAATGTTAAACTGGTAAATAGTTATTTTTGCTAAATTTTGTCTATATTATGTTGATATTTTGCACATTATCCGTGGCATAATTTCATTTTAACTACTTATGTAGAGTCATAACTTTTTAGAAAATTTCAAATTCTTATATAACCGTAGCCAAGTAAGACATGCAAAACCACTCATTCCATCATCCGCCGAACAGTAATTAAACAAATAATAAAACGAACATCCCCGCATTAGGAATAATTAAAAGCGACCCTCTCGCAGTTATCGCTCGAGGGTAAATGCGGCCACCCCGCCTGCCTCATGACGTTCTTTGACGTTATTTACCGATTTACCCTCCTCTAGGCTCAATACGCCCCCTCCTCATAGCAAGGACTCTTTGTGGTGGATGATTTGGTTAATTTTAAATTCACAATATGCTAGTAACTTATGGACTTGTTTTGATTTAATTATTAAAATTATACAACTAAATTCGTTTTGGCATCAACGAAAGCAGGTAACGGAAAATAATTTTTTGACATTTACTGAGGCATTGTTTAATTCGTTTATAAAATAAGTCCATGAAGTAGGATTCATTTTGATTTCTTAACTTTATTAATGCATATGATGTTGCATAGCAGAACTCGTCCGGTCAGAATTTTTCAGCGTTCATTAATTACTGAGTTGGAAAAAATGTCCATCACTTATTCACCAAAATATTGTTACCATTTCAGTCGGTTAGTGAAATGCTGGCACTGCTAACCATAACCTACAGCAAGGAGGTTAAGTATAAATACATCTGTCTGTGATGAAGTCGAGAAAAATTCCGAAATAAATCTTTAAACTTTAAAAACATGGATTTCCAGTCACAATACTGTGGCTGTAACATAGTGTGTATACAATTTGCAGCATTGGCCGTGAAACTATCAGCTTGTTTATCAAAGTGGTAGATTTTTGGAAATAAGATCATAAAATGATGGTCGTAAATTATTGACGATTAGAAGGTTATAACCCTTTAAATCTGTATACATGTAATATTTAAAAACAATATCGCGCACTATAGATAATAAATCCATCATATTTTGACTTCTGTCAACTAAAGACCGGCGCTACATGTAGATGATATGTAAATCTCATAAACTTTCCAAGCCATAAATAGAACTAACAACATTATGATAAGCAATGCTATGCATTATAAGGGATAACGCCCTAAAAAGGGGGTATATAAAATTTAAATTCCGTTAAGTTCAGCAATGTGAAAGGTCGGCCGCGCTACGGATAGTGTCGTAATGCCGGCGTCAGGTGTCGACGGCGGCGGCGCCCCTTCCGCCCGCGCCGTGGGAACCGCCCGCCGTCCGCGAGGGCAACAGGTGCCGGCAATGTGACTGTCTAGCTCGAGTTCCGGTAGAGAATGTTGCTGAACCGAGCTTTTGGCAGATCAAGGTGATAAATCGATGCATTAAACTAAACAGGATCTCGCATTGAGCGGACGCCCCAAAAAGGAGCTTTTTATTTTGCAAGTTTTCAAGACACGACAAAAAACTCTAACAAATAATTATTATCAGAAATTTATTTCTGTCTAACTTATATTAATTTATCAGCTAATCAAGTTTTAGGTGTCTCTTTATAAGAAAACTTGATTAATAAGCTTTTTCGAAAACTTTTTTTTGTAAATGCTAGTATTTGATATTTTATTCAAAAAAGGCAGTTGAATAATATGCTTAATATTTTAAATAATCTCAATCTATGATTACATATTAACTCCAAACATAGATAGGGTGTAAAAATCGATGGCAAAACGTCATACGAGGTTCCTCTTCTTCCATCTTACTCCTCTTCGTATGTATGCTTGATTCACGTATTTTTTTAATAATTTAGCTATTTATAATACATTTCTTTATATCTGTATGCTTGCAGACCATTTTTTTTCTATTTTTCACTTCTTCCACATAACCTTCATTGAGTTACTTTATTTTTCCAGCATTTGATATGGCTAACACATTCAAACACTTTTTTATGGCTTTAAACCCCAAGACGAAAAAATGGGAACTATATAAAATGACTCACATGTTCATCCATCTCTCTGTCACAGCCGTTTTTGTCAGAACCCGTTTGGTGTAGATTGTCATATTAATAAAGAATATTATCCCACATTTATCTTAAGAGTTAACAATCAATAGTCGATAGCACAAATATTCTTCTTCGAGTGTTAAACAGTTACGGTGTGGATATCTACTACTGTATACAAAGCACGTAACCCTCCTATCTAAAAACCCCCAAAATTTTAAAGTCAAAATTATGAAAAAACAAAATAATTACCCAAAGTTTTCCAGAAAACTATAGGGATGATTCCAAATCTCATAATTGTAAAGAAATTCACGATAGTATTATCCATGTGAAAGACGTACTAAGCAATATATATTTACTAAGCAAGTATTAAGCAATTTACAGTTGGAAAATAATATTAGCAATTGTAAATAATTTAGTAGAAACACTATATACCCCAAAATGTTTATGTATGTACTAAACCTCGCAGTGCGAGTTCTTGCCTTGCTTAATAAGTTCTATCACATTCAAAAATAAACTTAAATGGATTAACCCGAAAGCGACATAATGAAAAACTCTTACTAAGATATTACGAACGGAACGTTTTTCATACTTTAAGCTTATAAGCAAAGCTACCAACTACTAGGACTTCCATATCTGTTGTTTTTGAGGAATTTTACTAAACACTATTTCGGTTCATCAGTTCGTCTATTAAAATACTGAAAAAAATATTATAAAGTTCTTGAAAAATACACATGTTTGCATCGTTTACATCAACGTTGTACAACTGAAATGTCATCTTATTATTACAATAAAGCAAATGTAATAACACCATTCAAAAATTAATTAAAACTGATTTTTAGGAATAAGTTTTCACTTTCCATCTTTTTCTTCGTGCGTGCTATTCATTACTGAAAGTCGTATTCATCTTGAAAGATCTTCGTGAAGTGGTAAGTGTTTCTACGCGAATCTGGCTTCACCATATATCATGGAGAAAGAGTAACATGGAGATTAATAAACTGAGAATTTCTAGACAGATTGTTGAACGCTTTCTATACCTTTCTTATTTTATTTGGAATTACTTTTAAATGAAGTAATAAATGCTCACAGTACCCTTCGCTTAATACAATAAAGTTAAAAGCATAACTAAATGTTCATATATGAATATATATTACAATACAATAAAAGATTTTTGAGAAAAATGTAAATAGTTCTAGACAATTTTTGGTACGTTTTCGTGGGTCGCATAAATTATGTATTACATAAATTAAGTATTTATGTATTGCGTAAACAATCAGAAATATTTAAATTTGTATCTAATTAGTATTCTTTATCATATACAATTACCGTGTCCATGTAGAATTATTATCATATGTCAAATTTTTCGTAGCAATTAATATAAATACTAAGTTTAGAAACGAGCAAATCTTTTTAAGATCTTAATGAAGTGTTTTGTGCTCACAACCATTTTACAAGTACTTATTGCGGTCAAAGAAAACGAATCCAATTTAAGTTTAAAAATGTTTTAAATATTAACAAGCGACATGCCAAAAAATTCAATATGAAACAAATTATGTTTACAGTACTGAAAGAAAATATATGCATACTGAAATTATTTTCATTCTTAAAGTAACTAAACGAGTCGATCTGTTTGCCGTCTGTCCTACAAGCTCTAATCAATTTTTTAATCGTAAAATCGTTCTTTAAATACCATATCAACAACGTAATTCATCATAATTTCATCCCCGCCTATCTTCCACTCGGCATTCCCATTACGACGACATCGATAACCTCCAAACGGCAAAAGCTCAAAGCTCATCCGAAAGCTCGGCAAATCGCCCGCGGCCGAGCGCGAGGCAGGATCAAGGAGCAAAGGACCGGCGCTGAGACTAATTAGTAGGGTGTCGCGGGTGGGCCGGCGGCGGCCGGTGCGCACCGCTGCTCTGCACGCGATTAGGGCTAATTAAATGGCGAGATGTCTTGTCAATTGTTGCCGCCCTACTGGTTTAGATTTGGGGATGGGCGGGTTCCCTGTAAATGTACAGTTAAACTGTTCAGGATTAGTAGGTGGAAAACCTTACAATAAAGTAGTTGTGTGCGATGTAATTGCGGCGTACACTAAAGCGTATTATTTAGAAACACTCAAACAAATTTTCGAAGTGAAAAGTTCTTTAGGCGCACCGCGCGCCCTTTTTCTGAGTAGTGAACGAATTGAGCTGTCACGGTCAACTCGACTCCCTTCGGTATCAACAAAGCGAGCGCACTGTCTAACAAGGAGTGCATCGTTTCAAGAATTACGTTTAATTTTTATTAATATTTTATTTGAGTATAATTTAATATAATATGCGTATGATACTGTAAATCGACGTCGCCGTGGTGTGTTGGGTCGATCACAAGGCATACGGCCTATGACGATGCGGCGCACCACGGAGACCCGGGTTCGATTCCCGGCCGTTCCTCGAGCGGGGTTGGACGGGTGTTATGGTTGGCTATAAGAGATTGCTCTCATAGCAAGAAGTCCTCCATATGTATCAATTAGATATATTAAAGTAGATAAATAAAAAAATAAATAATCAGTCCAATATTTGAAGTGTATACAGTTAGTGTTTAATATTTTATTTGAGAGTAGTTTAATATAATACACGTATGTTATTGTATATTTATTTTAGTTTTCACTACTATCGTGTGGACATAAACACAGGCCAGTGTTTATTAGCCTAATTGATAATCTAACACACGTGAACATGTTAGGATGTGGGTGTTATTTAGTACCACAGAATATCTACATATGACTGTTCTATAAAAATGTATTCAATTAATCTCGTGTTGTAAGGGAATAAATAGAGTAAAAAACCTGTCAAGTACGAGTGGACTTCACAATACAAAAGTTCTGAAAAATTATTGCAAAAATGTCGTTTAATAAGATGTATTAATATGTTTATTTTAAGTTTTTATGCCGCATTGTTGCTGAGAAAATTGGCTGTGACAAACGGACTGAGAGCCAGACACATGAGTGATCTCATAAAGTTTCCGTTTCTCAGTTTGAGGTACGGAATTTTTATAATATTAAGACAAATACAAACGCAATCACCTTTAACTCTTGTAAATCACAAAATGTTTAAGAATTCCTCCATCCTCAAATTTGCAAATTTTTAGAGCATTTTTTACTAGTATTATAAGCTTATTTAGTATAAAAATAAGGTTCGCTTCACAACACAAAACTGATTACCACAAAGTCACTGCACTGCAAACGAAAATGCCATGGTTCCATATTATTTCCGTTTCCCAAAAAAGTACGTCCACCGTTTACTTGGAAAATTCAAAAACAACAGGTCATGTTACCAACACCTGGCCGGTATTTTTAACCGACTCTACAGTTATAATGTGCACAAAAACGGATACATTCTAACTGACGTTAATTGCACGATATACTTTAAATAACGCTATAATTACTGTCTCCTGTTTCTCAACAACCGACAATTTTATCCTCATACATCTATACATATAGCAGAATTGTATCGAGTCTGCCTGTGCATATATGTCGCAAAAATCGCTCTTTGGATTTTAATGAAACTGTAGTTTTATACCTTAGAGGCTTGATCAACATCTGCAACACAAACCATGACAGTATTCCGCAAAGGGGTTGAGTAGAACAAATAACAACTCACTGATATAAATGTATTAACGTCTCTCAAACTTTTGTATATGTTAAAATGAGAACGTTTTTGAAATATCAATATTAAAGTTAACAAAAATTATTTCACATACGTAAACTAAATCTCTTGCAGTATTCTATTTCAATTAACATTTTAACAAGACATTGATAAATATTGATAATTGAAATGAAAAATACGCGAGCCTGAAAATGGATAATGCGCCGCATTAGACGCCGAGGCTAGCAGTTGCACCGTTGTACGCATGTCGCATTTAATGTTGTGCTTACAGTCAAATATTGCATCGTTGAGTGATAAGACTTTATGCTTTAGATAAACAGAAGGTCGAAATCTAATAGGCTTAATACTTAAAACCCTCGGCCCTATCCCTAATGTATATCTTATTGGTATTCGTTATGGAGAGATTTTTGAAACCGATGCCAGGCGATGCGCCTCTCCTCTCTCAAGTACATACACACCGACATACGTGCAGATGAGGATTTCAATTTATTTAGCGCCGACTTCAAAAATTCTTAACAATAGCATTTTAGAAAATTGATTTATGTTTAGAAACGATATTGTACTGAAAAAATTGCAACTGAATACTGGTATTTTCATTATTTCATATTCTTCAGTACGCTTCTTTTTCGGCAGTTATTTGAAGTTGGTTCGATTTTTTTGTAAAATCGTTCCATTTTTCCATTTTTAACGCTTATAATATCCTATGTTACTAAGAATGTCACGAACTTACGATGAATTCAATAAAAATTAAATCTCATTTATCGAAATAGGGACGTTTGCAGCATTTAAAGAACTTGAATATAATTATAGAAAACTACATACATATATGGAGGGAACACACACATATACGTACATGGCTTCACCGTAGGCTGCTTGAAACCTTTATATACTTTTAAATGCTATATATCCACCAATTAATGTTCTAGTTGATATGCATCTTTGTATATATTTATTTACCTACCTATCTACGTACTAATGATTAGTCTATTCGTACATATGCATTTACCTACCAACTCACACCTTAGTTGCTTTGTGCCTTTGTATGTACCAGTATATTATTTTACAAAAAAAATTAAATAAATGACTTTGTTTCATTTCTCAACACAAGAGAATCGACTCAATACTAGACGAGTTTATACTCACCTACCTACCAACTCACGCCTTAATTGCTTTATGCCTTTGTATGTACCCGCATATTATTTTACAAAAAATATTAAATAAGTAACTTTGTTACATTTTTCAACACAAGAGAATCGACTCCATACTAGACGAGTTTATTCCTCATCAGTGCAAAGTTCCTGTCTCTAAATCCCGGTTCCATCATTGTACCCTAATTGTACTAAAGGGCAGATTTATTTATAATTTAGAAAAATCATCAACGTACTTGACCCACTAACACATTCTACTCTTCGCTAGAGATTATTCACTAGATTTTATTAGATTCACTCTACATTCGTTTTATAATATTACATTATACCTTACTTATATAATACTAGCCTAAATTATAGGGATCAAAATAAATATTCTTTCAACTATAAGTATAGTTGAAAGAATATTGCTAATTTAAAAGTAGCATATCTTCAAGTCTCACGCTTGAAGTCGTGATGCTGCAAGTATTTACCCTATTAATTTCTTGTTACAGCAAAACAAGTTAAACGAGTCCAAAATTGATGAGTTTACTTTTCATTCCTGAAGAGTTCTCGTTATGCCATCCGGCTCCATAATCGCACCCTGATTTTACTAAAAAGCTAATTTATGTCGGCCTTAGTCGCATCTTATTATATAAACATTAAATCTCGATCAACGAAACTCGATCACGGCGTCTGTGCTGTTAAATGTCAAATAATTCTATAATATATCATGTCAGTTTCTAACCTTTTGAATACAAAAGAATCAACCAATATGTTTCAACGTACGTCATCACAATCGATTACGGTATTTGTGTTGTTCAATATTGAAGAATCTATTAGCACCAACTTCTGAGAAGACTCTGTGGCAGCACGAATCTGCAATACGCCATTCTGACTCCGCTATTTACTCTGCTTTAATAAAAAAGAATTAATAAAAAAGACACTAAGAAAGTAATGTGTAAATATCTGTTTATGTCTATTTACCTTTGTGACTCTTAAGATCAAATATCTTAGGCTATCTTTAGCACAAACTGGCAGCACGAATCGTAGCAGTACGAATCTGCAATAGGGCATCCTGACCCCGCTATTTACTCTGCTATAATAGAAAAGCAACAAGCAAGTAACGGTGTTAATATCTCTTTACCTCTGCCTATAGGCACAAACATACATATGCTCTTGAAGTTTCTCTCGCGCATAATAGTCGATTGATATACAGGATCGCCTTCTCTTTAGACTTCTGTTGTTATCCACTAATAAAGTGACTATCTCTGCAAGTGGACTGTTGTAAGTACACTTGTATAGCTTCAGGAGCTGGCGCGCATTTCGCAGGTGTTGGTGATCGTTTCCGCCGATGCCGCTTCCTCTCATTATCGCGTTCGCATTCCGCGCTTGCGGGCGATCACTGCTGGCGCACTGACCGTCTGGCGGAAGCCTTGCAGGGCAATGTACAAAGCTCCAGGAGTAAGGTTGACGGAAGTTCGTAACATGTACATGTGATTAATGAGGTGAAAAAGTAGGTTTAAATCTTTGATTCCCTCCAAACTTTAGTTCGACTTCCGCTGTCATTTGCTTCAACAAATTTTAAGGAGAAACTTAATACAATACCTAATTCCAAAAATTATAAATAGGTCTTTCCTATAGGCTTGTAGGCTATGTTTACTTAAAGTTTTTGGTCCTGCATTTTTCATAAAGATACCTTGGGAATCAAAAATGCTTTTTTTTAACTTTTTTCTTGGTGCTTTATATTCATCTTGATGAGATACAATTACTGGTATTTTGGTTTCATGACAATAAGTTGGATTTTAAATTTTAGATGAGTTTAAGATAAAAAACTCACGAATGTTACTGGCTTCATTATGAATTTTAAGGACTTATTATTTTAAATTAAAAAACACTATTGATCTCCGATCCAAAGTAAGACAATACACTTTGGATCGGAGCACTTAAATGTCACAAATTATTGTGATATTAATGAATTTAGCGTGACTGTCATTTTTGTTTTCTTGTTATAAGCCAAAATAAAACACCTTCTTATCGTATTTAATTTTGACTTTTCCTAAAAATTATACGGAAAGAGCTAAGAGGTATAGGGAAAATAGAAAAAAGATCCTGAGACAGATCAAGGATAGAAAGGAAATGGTAAAGGTACAAAAACTTATGTTTTAGTAAATTTTCACACTTTTTTCTGCTTAGAAATTTAAACAGAAAAAAATGAGAGAAACGGAGCTAGCTGAACATGAAAAATGAAAAGATTCTAGAGTTACCTTCGCCTCGTATCGGTCACTGATTCGACTCCTAAGGGTTCGAATAAAAATTACTCAAAAAAACTGTATATTTTAAATTTAGCCAAATGTCTTCTCTGAGCAGAAACCGACTTATATTTTCCTTTAAAACGATTAAATATAATAAGTCGGTTTCTACTTTGATATAATCAGTAACGTTTGCAACTCGTAACCATAAACTACGTTTTAAAACATATTTAATGTTCATATTTCAAAACACATCGTTTCTTTGTCCAAAAAGTAATTTGCTCTTACTATTGAAGCTACAAAAAATGGATAAATTAGTAGAAGTCGTAAAATCAAAAACTCACCCTCAATTAATGCTTTCAAAATAGACTAATTAGGTCTTTTGTCACAAAATAATGTTTTTAAATTTGTAAGAGCATAATGAGCTACGAATGCTTTGACAGTTTGTACATCATAATTCGGTTGGGTAATTCGATAATATTGAATTTTCATAAGCAAAAATAGATCAGTACAGACTGTCACACAAAAAGAATTGTTAATCTGGGATGTACTGCAGTTGGATACTAAGTACTCTAGTGTTCGATAATTATTTACTTTTCTTACCTTGTTTTACTTAATTTCTTGTCTTTATACTTTATACTAGCAACCGACAACTTTCAATGTTTAGAAGTGTTAACATTTTAAGAGAGTTTTACAATTCGTTCCCTAATCTATAGAATTATATAATCTAATATATTTACGATATTATTACATTTTATATTTTTAAATCATCTAAGAGTATTCTTAATTCCACCCTTTCCGTCACCCTTTTATAATAATAATTTGAGTTATTAAAAAAAAATTCAAGTACACTCTATGAAACCAGAAAACTTCGTTAATAGAGCTTTGTTCTTTTAAAACCTTTAAAATTAATATATGTATATATGTGTATATATATATATATATATATATATATATATATATATATATTTATCACTCGTCACATTTTAAAACAAAAAGAAATATCTTATATTTCACTAAATATAGTTTCGCGATAGCCATTTCTCTTTCTTTTGTTGCCATACAGCCTTGCAGTAGCTCTTATGCTCATCATATAAATTCGTATATAACTAATATCTATATCGAATTTATTTAGCCGTTTTGATTATATCCAACCTAATGATATAAATGAGAAAGTTTACATGAATACGAAATTTGTTGTACAACTACACTATAGGCTGGATTAACAGACTACTTGTTCTCTAAAGTAGTTCCTGAGGTATGGCATCTAAGTTTCCATTTAGGTTTATCGGTTTTCACCTAATAACGTAGTTATTGTCTGTAAGGAAAATTCTGTAAGTTTGATATTAGCATGTACTCACTCAAAACGTGTATGGCGATTCTCAAAGCGTGGTTCTCGTGAAATAAAATACAAAATTGTCTTCCTTTTATGACTTGATTACAATGTTACTACTGAACGCGAATGAATTTTGGAAAAAAATAGGACATAAATAAATTATAGTCCGGATTAAAATATAAGTTACAGCATTGTAGTCTACGAACGAAATCGGAAAGAAAATCCAGTATGGCAATAAATCACCAATCAAAAAGAAATCACCATAGAGGCACATGAATCTACTTGTACATCGAAACATACTTTTTAGTTTCAATACCATCGGAAAATAAAATGTTCGATAGAGCCAAGCTAGATTCTTTCAACCAAAAGTCCAGTAACCACTCGCTTTACATTTACCTGTCTTATCTTCTCTCCTCGATTTCTTCGCGCCGACAGCCCGACAGTACCACAACCCACACGCCTATATATTACCGAGCACAGGCTTAGATATACGTAATATATGTGAGTGAGGAAGAGAGGGGAGTGGGGCGCGGAGGCGCGGACCGGCCGCTGTGCACCTGCCGCCGTGGTTCCCACGGGTGCGGGCCGAGGGACGTACAGATATCGATGAAAACGAACAGTCCCATGTCGATAGAGAAGGTGAGTAGAGAAAAGAGAGAAAAAGTAAATAATAGAAACCAATAATTAGCTTAGACCTCTCCATCTCAATTATTACTATATTGAGTTTCAGATCGAATGAAATCGCTTCAATTGATTAGACACGTGTAACATTTTCTTATCGTTCCATGTATTTCACTTCAAAAATCGGTATATTAGTTCCATTGTAAGAATTATACAAATATTTTTTTCGAATTCCTCTCGAAAGTATAAGACCAAAAGAATTTATATTTTTTGATTGTTTTCCATTACTGAGGAAAATTGAATTATTTACCAATATTTTTTTTTTAAATTTTCATCATTTTCTCAATCGCGAATATATTTATACATATTATTATCTTAAACAGAACCACCAGAAAAAAACTAAAAAAAACACTGAATTATCGTTACAACTGTTATTTTTCCCATTAAATAAAACCCTATGATGAGTTCAGCCCTTCGAGCCATGTCGTATCGCGTTGACGTGCCGTGTGGTAATCTGGCGAATACATGAGATTTCTATGATTACGTTTTCCTTTTCAGTCCCGCTATATTTCCGTTCTTTGTGACGCTTTTACAATACTTACCATAATTGTTATGATTGTTACAGTGTATAGAAGAGCTGTGTTCATAGTGTATAGAATATTAATTATTAGTAACACGGTAAGTAAAAATAAATAATTCAAAGTAATTTCGTGCAATGTGCGTCTTAGAATATGTTGTTAAGTGATATTTCATATTTGAATATAGTTGAAATTATCTATTTTTATACACGTACATTCATTTCAATGAAATAACTTTAAAAAATTAAGTACATAAATAGCGAGATTTCAGCAGGAAACAATTTTCTTAAAGTCAACCTCATCGCAATCAGTGAATAAAAGTACATATTCTGGGTGTAAACTCAGTTAAAGATTCACTCTAGAATTAATTCCGTTTTAATGTTTTCCAAGATCTATTTTGTCGATAATATAACTAAAAAAAAATTCCCAATCGCAAATATGCCAATTTCTTATCTTTGAACCAAGATATTATGAAACTTTATTTTATAAAGAAGACGCGGTTTATGCTTATATTCCATATAAGCAGAAACCGTGTCTTACCTTAAATATTCTTTAAATAAATGTAAACTTCTATATTCTTATAAAGTAAGAGACAAATTATACAGTATTCTTTCACAACTTCCTTTTAAAATAATTTTTGCCGTCGGTTCCAACTGTCAAAATTGACCCTTATTAGTACTTGAGAAATAAGGATCAATTTCGACAGTTACAAAATATTATATAGTGTATTTGAGAAATAAGGATCAATTTCGACAGTTACAAAATATTACATAGTGCATTTGAGAAATAAGGATCAATTTTGACAATTACAAAATATTATATAGTGTATTTGAGAAATAAGGATCAATTTCGACAATTACAAAATATTATATAGTGTGTTTGAGAAATAAGGATCAATTTCGACAGTTACAAAATATTACATAGTGCATTTGAGAAATAAGGATCAATTTCGACAATTACAAAATATTATATAGTGTATTTGAGAAATAAGGGTCAATTTCGACAGTTACAAAATATTACATAGTGCATTTGAGAAATAAGGATCGATTTCGACAATTACAAAATATTATATAGTGTATTTGAGAAATAAGGATCAATTTCGACAGTTACAAAATATTACATAGTACATTTGAGAAATAAGGATCAATTTTGACAATTACAAAACATTATATAGTGTATTTGAGAAATAAGGATCGGTTTCGACAGTTACGAAATATTATATAGTGTATTTGAGAAATAAGGATCGATTTCGACAGTTACAAAATATTACTTAGCAGTGCTTTGCAGCCATGCACTATTCCAAAATGCTAATTACCTACATTATTTTAATAATTATTATGTTTGCTTACTATTTCGAAACAGATTCATGTAATCGCACAATGTACGCAACATTAATTGGTAAATCGACGGTGCAACTAAGTTACTATCGACTACCAACATTAAAATCCGTTTCAATATCGGTATTATCTTAATTACCGAGCACTTCCCAGCAAGGCGTGTTGCCGCGGGCGCACGCACACGAGCGCGCGTCGGCGCCACCATCGACCGCGTGCATCGCGCTCCTACATCGCCCGTATCTGGAGCTGATCTGCGCTGGACTCTACCACTGTACATCTTAATGTCTGCCAGCGATGGCAATGACTGCCTTCTGATTTCTTTCTACTAGAATATTTATATCTGGAGGTCTTTAAGTTGAGGCTGAACGTGAATATCATTAATGAAAAGAGGAACCACGGAAAGACTTACGCAGATTTAAAGAACCTAATACTTTTACTAGATTCTAGGTCGTTAGGCTTTAGAGTGCTTGACGTCGAATCGATTATATATAGAACAAACGTACTGATTTAACAGTGTCAGCCACTTGGTGGTATACACAGACCGACACTTTGAATTAGTTATTTACACATCATATATATTCAAAAATATACAATCAAATATAGAAGGTTTATGTTAGAATAAATATGAAAATGATTACACTAAGATATTGCTTCTGATTGTGAGCCAAGTAAAATACTAGGACAGCATTTCTAATATTGTAATCAATCAAGCAGAATCTATTTGAGGTCTAACTAATATTATAAATGCGAAAGTGCGTTTGTTTGTCCTTCTTTCACGTCGCAATGGAGTAACGGTTCAACGTGATTTTTTGCACCCAAGATAGTCTGGATCAGGAAATGATATATGTTACTTTTTATCCTAGGAAATCCCTTTCCTTTAGGAAAACTTATTTTAAACTAAAACAGAACACTAATGGAAAAACGAAGCAAGTCGCAAAGGGACAACCGCTCGGACCGATGTTTTTTTTGAAACGCTACATACGTAATATAAGATAGCGACACAATCACTTATTGTAATCCCTAATTTATAGGGAGATATCTTTATTTTCATTACCATTTGCATTATAAAGTCATGAAAATACTTAGTATTTAATTTCCCTCAATCATTCTAGATAGCGTTGTACGTTTTAATTTCTCTCTAAAAGTTTATAAGTATAATCATACAAACGGAACAAGCGCAAACGGGTAAAAGCTAGTCAAATATAAAATCAGGGAAACTGGGAAAAACGAAAAGCATTGGGGCATAGAATCTAAAATTGTACATTGGTTTCTTGTCCAAAGGAATCGTCTGATAAAAATATTCTCATATTTATTAATAAAGTACATTACGTTCATTACAGTTATGTTACGACCAAAGTTTATTTGTGATTTTGTATCAAATATATAATAAAAAGAAATTATTTAGCATACTACAATTATACAAATATTATTTAAAACGTCACCAAACCTCTCTCATTTTTCTCTTAATAGGGAGTTTCATCTTGCTTAGATACAGCAGCTACTACCAGATAATTATAAGTGTTGACATTATTTTGAAATGTTGCTGCAGCAATTTATAACAGCAACATAACCGCATGTGCGGTTTTGTTATTCGAAGTAATTTTAAGAAACATAATCCCCGCGAATAGTGAGAAATTGCTGTAGCAACATGATGATATTAAGTCATCACTTATAATTATCTTGTAGTAGCTGCGGTATCTAAGCAAGACACTGGCCACAGAAGCAGTGACAATATAACCATAAAGGCGCGGGTTCAAGTTTTTCCCGCGTGCCATAGTTTTCGGTGTCTGTGTTGAAAATAATATTTAAATACATATATATATATATATATATATATATATATATATATATATATACATAGTTATATTCATACAGCTATAAGGTATAGCTGGGAAAAGCGATGTTGTACTAGCTTTAAACGTACATAAAGCGGGAAATAATATATTTGATCATTTGTATTGCGGAAGAAAAACACTTTAAATACAATTAAGCGGATCGTACAATCGGTGTCAATAATCATAATTCAAAATTTAATTGTGACTTAAATATTAACTTCCATTTTCCTAACGTCAAAATACGTAAGACGATAAGAACATTACATTTTGTCACTATATTATTTAAATTAGTTTACAATACAATTGCAATAATTATATTAAACATTTTCAAGAAGGATTAAACTGACAAAATCAAACAAAATTCCTCAATATTTGTCGTCACCGAAAAGCAAAATAATTAATTTAAAACTATGCGGGTGCCCTCCATTCGTTTATTTTAGAATTTATTATGTTCTTATTTTTTAAATAGCAATATATTGTATTGAGGTTTATAGATAGATTTCTATTGGAACTGTAGTTCTTATGTCGATTAGATAATTAGGTCCTTTATTTCTATTAGAGGAGACGCATTGCGTATATAGCCTTCAAATATTCTCGTATCTATAGGAATCTTCACAGATATGAGATTACAAACATAGTTACGTTACAGAAAGAGGTTTTTTTTCTACACCAACGTATACACAAACTTTTTCGAAGTTACTTCCATAACTATAATTAAAAACTTTCATTGTACCTTTATTGAGGGCACTCAAAGGGTAAAAGACAACAAGAATATCATTATTCGCATTACAATTGATATAAACAGCGGTTATAAAACTCACACAAATATCCTCTTTTTACTGAGTAGCCATAAAATAATGCGCGAAAGTTATTTTTTTAACAAATTCAGCGATCATTTTGAATAGACGCGTTGGATCTGACCACATGTGCTAGTTAAGACTTTCATGAAAGTTACATATTTTTCACACAAATAAACACACAATAAACATGTAAATACCAAAATATTTCAGGGAAAAAATCATTTCTTATGTGATTCTTACAAGTCGTACATAACTAACAATAGGTCGTAGCCCAAAGTGTAGCACCAGCAATGAGTGGTTAAAATGTATTAAGAACATAGACAATGATAAAGCAAAGAATCAAAGACAATGCTAAGGCAAAGAACTGATAAGTGATAAGGTTGAGCTTGGGTATATACGAACATGCCACGGGCTTAATCCTGAACTCGCGAATCGAACAAAAAAGGACGTATGTAAAAAGTAATAATTTCTATTTTTCCTACATTTCCTGTTTATATACAGTTCAAAGTATGTTTAAAGTTATTGGTTACCAAAGTTAAATATCAATGTGAAAACTAATGAATTGTACAAATATTCTCTATCTTACGAGCACAATCCTTTCATAAATTCAATAATTAGGTAGTTTTGGCTAATAAATCTATACAATTTACATATGATCTTTCAGATCATGCATCCTTTTTTCTAATAATTTTCTATATAAAAAAGATAGAGACTATAAAAATCTAAAAAAAAATATTTTTCTGTCTTGCTATTAAAGAGCGCAGATCACAGGCCCCACATTAATTTTCTTGACGTCCATTCGGCAAAATTAAATAGCGCCATCTATTTATTTCTAAAAGAAAGTCTTAGGATATTCTGTAGTACGACGTTATTGTAGATAGCGCACCTATCTAAATCACACGAGAAACATTCATAAATTAATCAGCGAGATTTCCATATATGAATTCACTTAAAATATAGAATTAAATATAACATTAATTAAATTAATATTCACCAAAATTAAATTTTGTGTAAAGATTTTATTATAGAGTACGTAAAAAATAATAAAGTACCTTATAATATTGAAATACAATTCTCAAGATCAGCTCTAAAATCGATTCGAAATTCCAAATTTGAGATCTCTACAAGTATGTTAAGAAAAAGGAAATTAAAATATTAAATCGACATCCGCATTTGAAGGCGGTGCTAATCTTACATCACAGAAGCAAAAGACGATTAAATTGTTTTTATTACTTTTTAATATTCATACATCATGTACACTTATTAATAATAATGCGTTATTATTTTTGGTCCACGGTATGCATTCCATTATTATCGCTACCACAGAATTTACACCCACAATCACCTTTTCTTCTCTCTTCCGCCCGATGGCCATCGCAATCGTTTATCTCCGTTAATCCTTAACTAATATCGATTAAACCTCTTGTCGAAATGCATGCGTGTATGTACGCACGTATACCTTTGTAACTGTTGCTATAACATGGATCGCTTCGATTTAAACAACCCATTCAAGTATGAAAGGTCATGGCGACCTGGGTATTTGTTTCTTTTTATCATTTATTATTAGTATAACTTAATTCAAGTATAAAAAGGAATTTTCAACCTCTTCGCGGCGACAATAATAAGTTCGTGAAAATGGAATACATTTTTTGAAGTGAAAACTTCTTTAAGTGCATTTTTTCTGAGCAGTGAACGAAATTGAGCCGTAACATTCGGGTCGGTGACGCTAATCGGGTAAACTCGGCTCCCTTCGGCGTCGGCCAAACGAGTTTACTGTTCGGGTAAACTCGGCTCCCTTTGACATCGGCCGAGCGAGTTAACTGTAAATACGGAGTGCATCGTTTCAAGAATTACGTTTTTTTTATTAATATTTGATTTAAGGGTAATTTAATATAATACGCGTATGTTATTGTATATAATCAGTGTAATATTTAAAGCGTATACAGTTAGTGTTTAACATTTTATTTGAAGTAGTTTAATATAATATGCCTAAGTTATTTTATTTTATTCAATTGCTTTTTTGTTTTGTGACGCTCATTTGAAAAATCTGTTTAAACTCTGTTTTTGTTTTCTTTTATACCAAAGTTGAAATAATTTTTTATGATTATTGCCTCGACGAAAAGCGGTATGGTAATAGTATTAGCTTCATTTATCTAATATATGCATATGTATCGTATAAGGCCATTATCTCTTCAGATTTGTCGATAATTATCGACATTAGTTAGTACAAGAGCAATATATTTCAGTCAATTAAAGCATCATGTTTTGAAATCTGTTGTTGTGTATTGCGGATGATCGCAGTGTATTATTAATTCCATAGTAAACTCTGTACTAATATTATAAATCTACAATTTTTTGTTATCTAAGAGCTCTGGAGTCGTGCAACATATAATTACCAAACAAATTTGCCGAGTACATAGTTCGTGCTGCAGAGTAACACGTAGGCTGCATGTAAACATCTGTTGCGCAATCATGCCTAAATCTGGGTGGATTTTCGTAAAAATTTGGTCTAAAAGTACTTTATAATCTGAAATATATCATAATTACTGTTAGATAAAATGAAGCGTTTTTAAACAACAAAGCGTACAAAGCCCTAACATCTGAATTCATCAACACGCGACCCTATGAGAGCTATAGAGATATTATAACAGACATAACGTAAAGAACGGAGGAAAGATATTTTTGAAGAACTTTTCACATCACTCAAAATAAGTTTAAATACAAGGAAAATCAATTACCATTATGCCAATCATTTATACGCTAGATTATTTATCAAATTTGTTTTTATATGGTAAATTTAATACTACAACATGTCAACCGATGACAAAACGTATAAAACTGTTAACATAATGTCAAACTGTTAAATATATTGCTCACATGTCTCGAAAGCCCAGAATTTGAATATATTTCCTAAATTTTATAAAAAGGTTAAGATTTCTTGCGTATGTAGAGCTACTGCGATAGCCTCATTGAGTCGAGAACAAAGTCGGAAGCAAACTCTGTCACGCGAAACCGCAGGCAAAGCCTAGTAGTAAAATAAAGTATACAAACTGACAAAATGGAGAAAAAGGATAGATTTAGAAGTAAAATAATTTACTCCACAATTTAGTGACATGAAGATCGAAGAAAATTTCATAGCGGAAGGTAGCAGGTTAAGGTTTAAGAAGAATAAGAAGATATTCAGCGTGAAATACAAGATAATGCTCAGCAGAGCCTGACTATCGGAACCTAAGAAAGTTACAAATAAGTCTTCTATCTTACAGCCTCTGCCAGTTTGTCAATTTCCATGGTGTGAACAGTGCGTCGAAAAAATCCCAGTCAACTTATCCCTCTATAGCTCTCACAGTTCCATCTTATTTGAAATGCACTTGAACTAGTCGGAATCCAAGATATACGAACTCAACAAACTCGCAATTTATCACTAAGACGCATACAACTATACGGAATGGGTTCATTCGTAGAACGCTGCCTTGTATAGAAAGCCCACTTACAGAAAACTAATCTATGAACTTACAGCCACCTGAGTATTAGTCGGAATCAAAGATATCCGAAAGCTCTGGAGCTACTCTGGAGAACAAACTCACAATTTATCACTAAGACGCATAGAACTATACAGAAAGGGTTCTTTCGTATAACGCTGCCTTGTATTTTAGTAATGGCTAACAAAAATGTAGATCATAGAAAGCCCACTTACATAAAACTAATCTATGAACTTACAGCCACCTGAGTCAATCAGCCTGAACGAAGTCGTATTATCTGCTGATTAATGATCAACGGTTTTCATCGTTAGGACTAATTGGCTCACACGTCTAAAAAGCGAGGAAACCGGCCTTATTTCACAAAGCATAGACGACCAAATTTGTTCCATATAAATTGTACAATTTGTCGTATTCTGCTTGTCCGAATCTGAAAGGGTTAATATTTCATCTTGCCCGATCGGAGATAAGAAACACTTCCGCCGAGATCGTGCCGGCTTTACGACTTACGTAATTATCTAATTGTAATCAAGTTGGGCGTAATAAGATAAGGTATTAATTGACACCAGGAAGCTGGTGCCACGTATTGATTTCCTGCGGCCGAAGCGGTCATTCTTATTGGCGCTGCTGAAGTGGTTTTGATTTATGTGCAATGTGGAGATTGGTAAATTTATTTGTCGTTTAACGCAAATTGCATGCAACATTCGTTAATGCTAAAAGAAAAGAAAAAAACAAAAACACTGTTTAAGAAGATTTCAAATTGTATGCAACATTCATTAATGCTAAAAGAAAAGAAAAATACAAAAACACTGTGTAAGAAAATTTCAAACTGTATTCAACATTCGTTAATGCTAAGAGAAAAGAAAAAAACAAAAACACTGATTAAGAAAATTTCGATATAATTTAAACTGATGGATCATCACGGTAATAATAGCTCACAATATTTGTGCGATTTAAGTGAGAGCATTTCGTTAATTAATTAATGCATGATTAACAAATTATGTCATTACTTAGGCATATATTATCTATTACACATTTCCGTTACCAAATATTCCATTCATTACTAAAAACAGCAAATAAAAGTTTAAAATAAACGGTGATATCAGTCATAAAGCAGGACAACGGTTTTATGTAATTTTGTGTTTCCATATGCCTAAGTTTCGTAAGTACTTGTTTGATGTAGTTTCTGCATGGACTATGAGTAAAATACTGTTGAGTTAGAGTCCGTACAAAAACATGGATATTTGTAATTTCGTAATATCTATCCATCAATTTGTTACACTTTCATAGTTTCTTCATTTTTTGAATTAAAATCGTGAAATTTTTCAAATAAAAGCCTCAGACGAAAAACTGAATTAACGAGTAGTATTAAACAAATGAATAAATCAATAGACACGTAATTCTAATTGTATGATCAATTTTTCTTCTTAATTTGAATATTTATTGTAAAGATATTCAATTATGATTTGTGAATCAGATCTGAGCTCGAAGTAGAAGTATTTATATTAAATAAGAAAAATTAACATACCATTTCAAAGTTGCGCATTTTTTCCGAAGTTTAAAAAGGTGATTACTTGAAAAAACATTAATTTGACGAAAACTATGAAGTAGAGAATATTAATAGTCTTAATTTCTTAGTGAACATTTTTTTTCGTAAAATTTAAGAAAAACAGTAAACCGGCAAAAAAGTAACGTTTTACAACCTGGAGGTTCCCGTTGGCGGGGGATATTTTCGGAATTTATTAATGGCACCTAAAATAATAAATTTACGAAAAATAATTTTAATTCGAATTAATTCTATTTCAAAATGTAGCAACCCTAACTGCCAGAAGATTTGCAAGCGATCGATTTATGTGCAGCCCCACTGGCATGATAATGAGCTCGCTGTCTTAATTCGACAGCACGAACTAACTTATGCCCTCTTCGAAAAGGCTTGAATTTGGATCGAAATGTTTGTTAAAAATAAGTTAAAGTTGAAATATAAAACAACTTCAACGCTGCTGCAATCTAACTGGGCGTCGAATACGTAATAATAATATCTGCAAATTAAGATGGGATTTTTAATAGTACAAGTCCAACAATGGATTAAACTTTCTATAAGTATTTAAGAATAAACTTTCACAGAACCAAATAAAATTCAAAAAAAAGCACAAAGTATCAAATAAAATAAAAGTAGCTGAACATAATCGACTATTTGTACCAACAGCTGTATACAAAAATTAATTTGAAATAAAGAAAAATAATACTATAAATTGAACGAGATTGTTGTAAGACACTTAAGGAACTTCAAAAATGCGTACGAACAAAAATGCGATATCAAATAAAGTACATATTTGAAGTTGAAGAAGTGTTGGTAAAAAAAAATAACTCATCTAACTGTCTTCTCAGGTCTGATCTCGCGGTTGGTGCGGATGGTACAGCGGCAGATGCGCCGGCGAATAATGATCGCCAAGGGCACTCGCATCTGAGATTTTTCCGCGTGCTCGTGAGACGAGTGGCTGCTAGGCAGACTCCATATCGAAATACAGTCTCTTCTTTAAATGCAGTACAAAAATTTCTTAAAACAAATTGGTCGTATGTTTGCTTTTAATTATCTAAGGTAGCTATCGTGAAGCTGTGTCTATTGCGCAGGGCTTAATCTTTAAAAATGCTTCTTCTTTTTCGACCTTTTTCATGTTTATCTGGGGTCTGGACACCTTGTATGTCAGCATAGTCTTTATCTCAGATTATCATCAGGACAGTCTTTATCCCAGATTGTTGATGGTGACAGGTTCTGAGTTTTCAGGTCTTTCAACACTTGACGCTATGAAGTCGGTGCTCTGCTTCTCGCTCGAGATAACTTTGGTGCTGATGTTGTGTAACTAAACACTTGTCGTTCTAGTTATAGTTTCCTGCATTGTTCATGGTACTCTGACGTACTCATTGCAGATTTTATACAGAATCGTGTCGTGACGATTCCAATGTAGCATTTTCGTTAATATGTTTACTTAACTATGGGTGAAAATTTTGGCTAATGATTCGGAAAAAAATATATTAGTGTCAGAAAAAATAAAATTATACTTCTGACACTTTTTACAGTTTTTACGCAATTAAAGTAATGGTAATTTACTATCATATTTATTTAGAATGTTCCATAAAAAATATCTCTATACGTCACGATTTGGGATTTTTTATGTACCCCCTTCCAATACAACTGATCTTCTCTCACACTTCAGTGGCAACACTGGCCGCAAGCGGGCGTGAACGAGACACTCTCATACGCACACACAGCCTATAAATAATCGAAATAAAAACAGAATCCGAGACAGGACGGAAACGGTGACTTTCTCGTGCTTTCAAACGGCGCCAACCTGACCGCCACTTCCTCCGGACATGGCGACGGACTCGCGCAAAACCAGACGCCCTGCACAAGGTACATATATGTACATGACGCATATGTACCTACTAATTGCACAACTAACGACTAATAGATTGAAGAGTGGAATGGGTTTCAAACAGCATATTTTAACTTACTTAAACCGATAATACTTAAGGAAAGGAAAATTTCTATACATTGACTCAATTAATTTATTTATTCCTGAAAAATGTCACCAGGATCGAACTTAAATTAAAAGAGATATGATGCCATGACATATGGACGAGCAGACAGATGTGACGAATTTATAAGAGTTCCGTTATTCACCGTTTGAGTGCGGAATATAAACAAAGACGCTGTCGTTTAATTGTCTGTTACTTATTTGGTCATGACTATAATTTAAAGTTTAGAATAAACTATAAAGTCGTAAGTAAATCTGATTATATATTTTTCTGATAACGACAAGTTTCTACCAGGTTTATGTCTAACGCATTTTGCAATTTTGATCACAGCCGTTGGTTTTTTGAGGTAAAACTTCTTTATGCACGCTTGACTTGGGGAGTAAGCTGGTGAATGCGTGACGAGAGCGTTACGAAAAGTGTGATCGGGCGAGGCGAACGGAAGTTGAGAGGGAGATATAAGGTAGTGAAGACAGAAAGAGAGAGAGAGTTACGTTTCGTATATTACTGTAGGGACAAGAGAGAGAGGTGCGAGCACACATTTTCTTTCTCTCTTTCTCTCATAGCCAATTATGTTTCGTATTTCTAAGAAACAGTGCAAGCCTATTGTCTGTATCACACTGTAGGAGCAAGAGAGAGCAGTGCGCGCACATTTTCTTTATCTTTTCCTCTCATAGCCAGTGCATGATATATATATATATATATATATATATATATATATATATATATATATATATGCGAGTTTGCTAGCGTTACGCGAACGGTGATTTTTTGATTATTTTGTAATTTCATTTCGTTCTTGAACAATTTTATAAATTATTATTTTGTTCAATACATTAAATATTCTACGTTTAAAGTGAATAAAATTGTAAATTCATTTTAAAGTTCATATTTGTGAATTTGAAGTTTTACTTCAGTCGTGTGGTCTAAAGCACACTCGTTTTTTTTCCTATTATAGTTCTATAGCCCAAGGGTTTATAAATAAATATAAAGTCTAGAAACATACCAGATGAAATTGAGACCAAAGTAATTAAATGAGACAAGATTTTCAGTTCATAATCTTATAAGTGAGAATCGTAAAACGATTAAAGTTAGTACTCCCGCTCAAAGTAGAAATGTATTACGCGGAACGTCTCGGATAGTGGATGAAATACCGCCACATTAAAGTGCAATATAATTAGCGCCATAAAGTGGCCATTAAAAGACAGGTCGATGGCCTTATTTTCAACACAATTATGTATTTAATTCCCTTTTCTTTCTTCTTTTTGCTTTTTTTGACTCTCAATGTAATTTCATACAGACTGCCTGTAAGCGCTATCGAAAGTTACTTTTTTAGCTGATTTATAATAATAGAACGGCCTATTTCAGCAGGTAAAATAAGGGTCGTCCTCTTGGACAATTTCTGATATTTACAACGACATACGACCAAAAGAGTAATTTCGCCCTATTGCTCGTCCATCGCGCCAAATTAGGACATGCATTAAAATTTTAATCGTATCTTTAGCCTTAACAGTTAATTTGCAATTTATATATTTATTTATTTACATAGAGTTATGGGAACATTACAGTTATTATACCTATAAAATTTTAATCGTATCTTCAGCCTTAATAGTTCATTTGCAATTTATATATATATTTATTTACATAGAGTTATGGGAACATTACAGTTATTATAACTATAAAATTTTAATCGTATCTTTAGTCTTAATAGTTCATTTACCATTTATATATTTATTTATTTACATAGAGTTATGATAACATTATAGTTATTATACCTATAAAATTTTAATCGTATCTTTAGCCTTAATAGTTTATTTGCAATTTATATGTTTATTTATTTACATAGAGTTATGATAACATTATAGTTATTATACCTATAAAATTTTAATCGTATCTTTAGCCTTCATAGTTCATTTGCAATTTATATACTTATTTATTTACGTAGAGTTATGGGAACATTATAGTTATTATGCTTATTAAATTTTATTTGTATCTTTAGCCTTAATTGTTCATTTGCAATTTATATATTTATTTATTTACATAGAGTTATGGGAATATTACAGTTATTATACCTGTAAAATTTAATTGTATCTTTAGCCTTAATAGTTCATTTGAAATTTATATATTTATTCATTTACATGGAGTTATGGGAATATTACAGTTATTAAAACGTCCTATACGTTAAAAACGGTAAAAACACAATTAAAAAAATTCTGTAATACTGCAACACATAATGATGACACATTCCAATAAGTTTATTCACTTTCGTAACAAACACTCACACTGGTTGAATCGGGATAAGGTAGTTTACCGTGGGAAATTGGGGAATTTCGATATAATTCGATTCTAAATGCCAGTATAATAAAAATATAATGACTACGCCAGAGCAGGTGGTATGAGGTACGAAGAACGAGTTTTTTCCAATGTTTTCCAATCAGCTGTAAAAAGTTTAGCGTTGCGTGCTTCGCTAATTTTTTTTCTAGTTTACTTCGTTTATGCCCATAGAGAAATTTAGTACCTTTTTGCGGTATTTTTATAGTGGAAATGATATATGCTTTTAATTTTTAATATCACCGATAGGTATTTCTAATAAGTATTCAAAAAATCTACCTATTACGCGTTCAAATAAACACATTTAAACTTACATTTAAACTTACGGTTTTCATTTCGAGACTCAACAGGTCGTAGTTCTGTAACGAGAGATACTGTCGAGCATTTATTTGTTTCATTTAGTCCAAAATACGATACATAAGTCTCAGCGCCGAATTCAAACTATAAATAATAATTAAAAAAAACAATTATTTTATTTATATTATTTTAATTACTCCCACCACGGTGAACGCACTCTTCAAAGCGTAAGCGCGAATATGCAATGACGCGCCGCAGAACGTCGACTGGGATGGCTCTCGCTAGTTCCGTTATTATAGCCTTCAGCTGCTCCAAATTCATAAGAGGATATCTAGGGTAAGTCGAGCGATCTAGGTGGCCAAATTATGTCTCCAAATCGGCTTATGACTTTTCCCGGAAATAGCGCTCTGATCGTGTCCATGGAGACCATAGCTGTGTCCCCATTTCGAGGCCCCATTTTGCTGAAACCACACATCTGATTCGTCAACATACTCCTATCGTAGCTGCGGTGTAAAAAATTGTTAATCATTTCATACAATAATTATTTAAAGTTTGAATTCCGCGCTGAGACACATTTTATTTGCTTTTATTAATAAAATAACGAGGCTGTCGCGTAGTGGCGATATAAACTTTTGATATTTTTGAGTATATACTATATCATTTTAGTTCATGATATAGTTTATAGAGTAAACAAAATTGGATATAGGGGAGAGCCTCATCGGGTGCATTATGTGATTGTAAAATAACGATTGCAACCAAAAGTAAACTATACAAGACTGACGGTCTTGTTGAGAACCGCTATGCTGCAGGGCGGAGAGTATTGGGCTGACCTTAAAAAGCATGACGAGCAACTTCGTATAGGGTATATGTTTGTCCATAGATACTTTCAAATGTCTCTAATCACTGAAGAGTTTAAAGAAAAGAAACTTATGTCGCATAAACGAAATGATAACAATTCTGTAAAGACTATACACCACCACATTATCTCTAACGAGAGGCAGACCACCAGCTTCGTGGTCAAGTGTCGAAAGAGTCCTGAAAGTGCAAGAAATCAAACCATCAATTACCCAGAACAGTATCTTGGCGCCGACGTACAGGAAAACCCAACCCCAGATAAACTAGGAAGAGGACTAGAAGAATGGTTCAATCGGACTTGGCTTTTAGACTAGGAATTAAGCATTTATGACTTATGTAGTCGTGAAATTTATCAGTATACAATAACTAGTATATAATATAGGTAACATAAAGATTGTATTTTTCTTACGATCTTTTCACCGGGCTGCTTCTTCTTATCGTTCTGATTGTTGAATGTTTTTGGTGAAAAAAACCCAATAATTTCCGAGATAATCGCCTTTAAAGTCCCGAAATAAAAAAAAATGTAATTGTTTATCATCAAATCTCTTTAAAACATTTATTTTATCAAAACCTACTACGCAAACAGTAATAACTAACAAAAATCTTTTCAAAATTAAATACGGTTAAGATAACCTGACGCTTCGCGAAGTATTGACATACGTTTTTTTACATAATTTTCATTATATCTGTGATGCATCGCATGATTTAAAACAGAAAAAAAATAATTTTGGTAAACAAAGTTTTTTAAATATTTTATTTTTTCTTTCCTTTTTATTATTCAGCATAATGGATAGGCCGAATAACTAACATGATTGTATGTCGTAAACGATAATTCAACCTGTATAAACTGGGGTTTTACTTCAAAATTATTTCGGTAAGATTAGGTTTGAAAGGAAATATGTCAGACAAATCATGTATTGGCAAATAATAATGAAATCTGACATCATCCTTAGATACTATTCACGTTGGACAACGGCAAAGACAGGCTTTCGTGATACTCGCAATTATGGATAACAATAATATGTAAGGATAAAATCATAGCGTATACTATAAAGTGAGCAACAGTGTTGACATAGCATTAACTGACAAAGAATTAAATAATGTTTCTCAATATTTTTTAGTCTTGCAACCCAAATTGTTGACCACATCTATAATAAATTATGATTTCAATATACAAAACTGAAATTATTTATAAAATAAATAATATTATCACTTCAAATTAAAGTATCCGAAGTTCAAGTAATAGATGTTTTAACAACCAAATATTTGTTTATCGATTAAAAATCAATTTAAGATGAGTATTGCTTGCCACATGGCAATCCTGATGTCTGGGAGGAACGTTACCGTCTGCGTCCATTGCACTTTCAATATCATATAAAATCGTTTGAATAGTGATTTCTTAGACTGAATATTTTTGAAAAATTCTGTCTTGTATCCCAGACTTATGATCGAGTAGAAGTGAAAACAACATTTTTACAACTATTGTCTGTCTGTCTGACATTTCTACATGTCAGAGCAGCGCGCAAATACTGCTGATCCGATTTGACTAAAACTTTCAATAAGTTGATAGCTTATGTTCAGATTAAATCTTTACTACATTTTTTCCCTGTCGAATATTTTCTATGGACTTTTTGTTTGCTTGTCCGTTTATTAGGCACAAAATGGTAAATGTTTTTAAATCAAAATTATACTTTAGGTTTAGAATAAAATCTAGACTACTTTTTTATCAATAGAACATTCCTTAATGGACTTGAAAATTAATTATTAGCCTTAAAAAGTCAAGGGAACAGAAATTATCGAAATTGTCTAGATATAAATTATTGTTAACCGGTCAAGGATTCCTTTGAGATGCAAATATAACTTACGATTCTGAGAAAGAACATCTTCATACTAAAATATTTATTACTTAAATATTTATTACTTTACTTACTTGTTCAGGTCAATGAAGCCGCGGGTAAAAGCTCGCTTTTCATAAACACGTAAATATGCACATTGAAATTCAGTAGATTGATTAGATATTTTAAAGTAAATTAAGCATTACTTTTTTCATTTTCTAATGTATTTCATTTCAATCGTACATACATTTAATCATTTTTCTAATGTATTTCATTTCAATCGTTTTGTACCCAATTTAATTTTTCTTTAATTTGGTGAAAGTGATGTATTAAAAAAACAAAATATAAAAACAAAAACGACAACAATTTAAATGATACTTATAAATAGAATATGCAATTAATACAGCTCAAGCAATAAACATAAAAATAAAAAGTTCATTCATAATTTGATGGATTACTTGAAATTATAGAGCACGTTTCAAGTCTTCAATTATGTGTATAAAATAAATTTCCATATATTTTTATAAACATACGAAGCAGCGCCATCTATCACATTATATACTAATTCCAAACAGAAACGCGAGTGGCGCCATCTAACCGTCACTATTATAATCATAATCGTGCGCAACTCATAACAAAACCCAAACAACCAACACTACAGAAAGCCAACAGATGTCGCCACAAAGCAATGCGCAAGAGTGGATCGTGCCTGCCAGCCGGTTGTTTATATTTACATACATTCTCGCACGCTTGTTCCTCAACAAAGTGTCGTCGCCATGGGAGCCAACGCCCACGCCCTCTGCCGGCCAATAATCATAATTATTATTATCGCGGCATTCGCTCTCGGTGCAGGCAGAGCTATTCAGGGAGCAAGAACATAAATATGGCGTAGGTCCGCAAATCGGGCAGCTGTGGTGACTAAGATTTCGAATGAAATTCACTTATCGGAGCTTACATTGAATTTTATCTTGGAACCAATAGGTGCGCAAACAATCAATAAAAACAAGGAGGCGATTGTCGTAACGAATATCATATTTACGATAACAACTGAAAAAAAAATACCGTATAAACAAACTGTTTTGATTGAAACCCTTATTAATATGGTATTAACGATTCTAAGCAGCTTTCCTTGTTTTAATAATTTGGTGAACATTAGTGAAAAATCATAGACAATTTACATGATTATAATCTTACTTTATCTATTAAATATTACCAATTACGTTACATTTAATAAACAAGTTACATTCTTATTAAAAGAAAAAAGTAGTTACGGTAGATCTCATATGCGAATTATAAAGATAGTGATAAATAGAGCATAAAATAAGTACACAAAAGAAAGATTTATATCGAGGATAAGATAATCATCTTCGATATAAATATTTCTTTTTTGATATATACTTATGAGGAACACTTTGAGAGCTAGTGATATGTCTATTTAATATAACATCAGTTCTTTGTCAACAATTTATATTTATCTGTACAAGAAACATTTATATATTTCATCTTCTGTTCGTTAACGTACAATTATTCGATTTGGTTACAACACGAATTTATAACTAAAACAATTGCTGTACGAAGCTCTTATGTGGCGATATGGCACCCATAAAACATGGTAATAAATTGAACTGTTAACACGAACTTAGTTATAATTTGTACGAAACAAATACAAATCATTTAAAAAAAAGTTTTTTTTGTTATATTTAAAATATCTGACAATAAATTATCTTTACATATCTGTGAAAATTGGCAGCCTTTTGAACTGATATTTTTTCTAGGAATTGATCGAGTATCTAAAATAAGCTCGAACAGATATAACGAATGCACGCATTCACAGAACAATTTTTCGATTATTATAAATTTTTAATTTAAATATATCTATTTATATCTTTATATCTAAAAAACATTACATGAAAATGTCTAAAATAAAAAAATGATTAACATTTTCTAACGTTTATTCCTCCATGCGTGGCTTATTACTTTTAAGTTATTATTAATTATTACGCCATGTGTAAATTAAATATGGCTGTAGCAAGATATTTATATAACGGTTAAAATGTGTATCAGTGAATCACGGGTCGAGATGAATAACAAGAAAGATGAGCTTAAGCGAAATTAGATCTCTGAGAAGCAGATATGATAAACGAAAAGAAAATTATGAGAGGAAAACTGCGCAAAGCTTGTTTCAAGAAATCAAGATGATTTCAGGAAAATGGCAACATTAGAATTCTTAATAAAGCTCATAAAAATTTATATCAAGCTAATAAAAAAAGGTATCCTACGCCAGAGTTAAGCGTTGTCCTGGTTATAAAAATTCAAGGAGACAACGACAATTACTTAATATATATTTAGAAATTCGCAATTGATTTCAAGACTATGAATAATATTTTTTTGCAAAAATGTTTTAATACGATCTCAATCGAATCTCGACTTAGACGTGTTTAAATATGGCTACAAAGTATTTAAAAATATTATGTTACGATTTACTACCGTGATACTATTCGAAACGATATGTTGTAAAATTAACAATAATTAAAAAAATGTTATAAAATAACGGTTAAAACCGTGCATACCATAAAAGGAAGTGCTATACAGGTAAATACATTTTTTTTTTAAATAACGGTCAAGTTACCACATTTAGGCTTGAAATTTACAGAAAATTCCGTTTCTTGCACACATTGCTTCAATGAAATAAAATATCTATTACTCCATTGACTTTTCAGCCAGGAATTAATTTGAAAACAGACAAGTGGCGTGGCCCTCGAGACGTCCCGCGTCCAGGCTGAGCGTGCTTGCTATTCAACGGTCGTAGCTGGGCTCCAACGCAGCACCAGGCGCATACCGATGGCCAGTCGGACATTATATTCTGTATCTATTATCATAATTCGTGAATACGATATTAGGATAATACGTGCCTCGTTTTATGTGCGTGCTCGGTGGTGAATGGGGAACTGCGTGAATACCATTCAAAACTATCCCGCCGTGTTAGATTTAACTGGCGAAAGGAAAAAGTTAAGTTTAGCCGTACATCGTTCTACTCGATTCAATTTCCGGTTAAATCATGGCAGATTGTTAAGGTGAAAAAATTAAAAAAAAATTGGTATAACTATCTCTTCGCCGACGTAAATATTAAATAATCACATTAGTTAATACGTAGAAACTCTTCGTACAGTAACGATACAGTTATTCATTCACATAATGGGTCTGTTCGAACGAAGGGAATAGAACAGACATAGGGTAGAAGTTATAAATGTATCCTTTTCATTAAACTACCTTCTTTGAAACTATACTCCATCGATTACTTTAAAAACCTTGGCGGCCTTTTTGCACCCTTTACATGTGTTTATTATATTTATTTAAAAGTATGTGTTTATTAGATTTATATAACAACACATTTATATAAAAGAAATATTTTGTAGAAAATTTCTGAAGTAGCCACCAAAATAAATATAGAGAAACGATTTCTAAAAACGGATACCTCCTGTAATTCTCTAGATTTTGTCCAATAGCTAAACTTAACTTTGCGTCAAAAAAAATTGAAAAATTTACTTCGACACCAAACTGTCATTATGATTAACGAGCGTGATAAAGCTAAGGGGAGTGGCGTCCAGTCGCCCATTTATCAAACATCAGGACCAGTCGCCCATTTATTAAACATGTCCCATATGAAAAAAAAAATTAATTCCACAATATTTATATTTTCTTACACTATATCTTTCGAAGACGCAACCTCCTATATTATAATTTTAAATGTAGACTCGGAATCGTATCAAAATAGTTGTACCATTAACTAAAGCCAATAACAAATTAATTTTGTACTTAAAGTTTAAGTCTATCGCATAGTAGAAATCCTTGATTTAGCAGCACATGTGTACTGAGAAGTCGACAATAATGGTCCTTTATCGAAGCCGGTACCTAGAAAGGATACATTGAATATGGTAACGGCTGTTCTTTCCGCTAAACAGCGTCCAGTGTATCGTTAAGCTCCATTCATGCTTTTGCATTTTTTTCCGGAATGGCTTCCGGACATAGTTTAAAAGCTTCTAGCCAAGAGCATTCAGGAGAAAATATTTTAACTCATCCGGATTCATGTTTTGCGGAAAAACAAATGCAGTGCACGTCATTGCACTGCCAATTGCTGACATTTTTTTAAAAACGGGGTGGTTAATGGTACAACTGTTTTCCTACGATTACAAGTCTATGAGTACGTTTAAAATTACAATATGAAAGAATGCGTCTTCAAAAGCTGTGATTTAAGAAAATATAAATATTGCGGAATTATTTTTTTTCGTTTCAAAAAACTAAAATAATGTAATATTCTCCTTTCAGGCACTGAAAATAACAGACACCGAAGAATGTAATATGTTCCACTCCGACACTGAAAAAATGCTAATTATCCATTTACTTACAATAAATGCACGGTTAATTTAATGTTTTACAGAAATTAAGGCCGAGTTTTTAAACAGACATCGAATCAGAAAATTCCTATGGACTGGATTTATCTAAAAGGTCCATCGTAGCAAACATTATGGGTAAGACAAATTATCGTTAATAAAATAATATTTTTGTTAAATCTTCAAATTCATCAAATCTCCTAAAAAAGTTCAAACTGCCTTGTTATTAAAGAATTATTATTGATCAAGAAAAAGAAACTAATCATAATGATTTTTGCCATTTTTTTTTAGAAAATGTGACTTCCAAATAAAATTTAATTTAAATTATACGAAATTTTACCAAAAACCGATAGGTTATCGTCTTAAATTCTCAAAATTTTCTTTCATTTAACGGTTGTACAAATCTGATCGTCACACTAAAGTGGTACGACGAGAATTGAACGGGCCACCCACGCCACTAGGTGCTGTTTGCGTAACCTACACACCTTGCATAGGTCAACATGTTCTCGTTAAGTGCTGTTTCTGTTGCGATATCACTTTTGGTTATCGGAACTTAATTATACCTTGGTAAACATACTCAAGTTAAACCTTACAGTCTGTCTAAGTCTACTCTAAACTTGTATGCAACAATGTGATTTTTTGTCTAGAACATAGATAAACGTATTGTTTTAACTTATAATATATCCTATACTTATACTACTGCTGTTAAGAACTATGAATACGCTCTTCGATATTCCAAGACTAGTGATATATCCTTCGTTCTTAACAGCATATAGTTGTTAAGAACGAAGAACACGGTCTTTGTTATTCCCAATAGAAGTAACCTCGCCTTCGTTTTTAAGAGCATACCGTCGTTAAGAACTAAAAACGGAGTATTTGATCTTGCCAAGACAAGTAATGTAATCTTAGTTATTTACGACACACAATTATTAAGAACGAAGAACATGGCGGTTATTGTTCCCAAGACGAGTGACCTAGTCTTCGTTCTTAACATACTACTGTCAAGTGCGAATACCGTGTTCCTTGTCTTATTTTTCAATGAATTTCAAGACATAAAATATTTTGTAGTTAGATGCACACTGTTTTTACCTGTTTTTACCGATATAATTACGTTTATTTATTACTATAGTCCGTGCTTCTGTACGTCTAAAAACGATGTTATAGACCGATTAAACAGTGATGAATAAACATATTTCTTGATTAAAAGTATTTCTTCAAAAACGAATTCGTCTATTTTATTAATTGCCTAACAAAAGGCGGCTAACCTTCACGCGCCGACAAATTTTAACCTACACCAGTAAACCGGCTGCTGAGCACAAATTTATTTTCGGCTTAACCGACTGCTCGTGCGAGCCGCACCCTAGTGATGGACAGGTGCTCGCGTGGTTGTGATGCCTGGATATCGACAGTGTTTAAGCGCGATATTTCGATAAATTAGTAATATTTTACTGACATTATTAAGAAGTTGAAATCCTTCGATAAGCGTAGGTAATTTCAATACTATTTTTATTTTCCAAGTCATTTCAATTACTCTAGATAAATATCATCTACAATTATTGATCAAATATTTACACTTAATGGAAATAATATTTGATAATAATATTGTCAAAGAACTTTAGTTCATTGTTCGTATTATCTTAAAATATTTTGTAAGCAAACTTAAATAGGTTATAAAATACAATAACAGAGTTCACATGAGTGTCTAGTTATAAACCAGTAGCTAATTTTGGTAGTTTAAGAAGATTTTGGTTGTTTAGAAAAATTATATAAATCCTATTTGTCAATTTTAATCAGGGTAAAAACTTCAATATATAGATCAATTTCAAATATTTTTTTTATTTTATAGCAAGTATAGTAAATTTTGTTCTATTTACAGAATAACCGTACACAGACACTTTGGTGGTTATGACTGAATTTAAACAATGGTATATACTACTTTTAGGTACTTTGCATTTACGTAATAATAATGTAGCATTCTTCTATATATAATACTTGAAGATACATAATTTTTGGAGTTTCTGTTATACATAATACGACTACTTAAAGATACATAATTTTTGGAGTCTCTCTTTGTATTCGCATATAAATCCATCTAATTTGAGAGAGTCAACATATTTTGCATGAATGCTGAAAAGGCTATAACAGATACTTCGAAATGTAAAAACTATTAATTAAATATTATACAAATAAGTTTCACTTCTAGTGCGCTTGACGGATACGTACTTTTTTCCACTACATCTACATCAGCGCCATAATACCCAGGAGTATATAATATTAATAACAGACAATATAATAACATTTTTTTAATAACTATTTTGAAATTATTACCCGTAGCATAATAGATACACGACTTTAGATATCTACTAGTATCAAACTGCGAATAAATCCACTCAAACGCGTGCAAACAATATTCCATCATGAGGTTTTAATATAGCCAAATATTATAAAGCAACCATGTTTTACTTTAGAGCAATAAAATACCTTGATATCATGGCCTAGCGTCATTGTAAAAAATATGAATGATTGTACATAATATTGTCGAAAATTGGCATTATAATAAAAGCAGTCAAAGAGGTATTCCAAGGGGACATTTGGCGCCACAATTGGTATATAGTGAATCCTTGCCTCTCAAAACTTGACATCATTACAAATCTTCTACTGAAGTCTATTTTTCTCATCAGTTAGAGATCACGAAGATCTCTAATTGGTAATGTAGTGCTAGATGACGAAATCTCTTCTACAACTGAATTAATTCAAATGCATCTAATTCGATTCATTCCGAACTGCACATTCGCCATTTTCAGAGAATCTACACGTCGAAATGAATCGGACCCTCTCACTCTTCAAACTAATCACCTAGACTAGGACCGTCTCTATGAACGCGACACGAATTCATTCACAAACGCGAGCCAGCATTATGAATGGACGGCGACGCGACGGCGTGTGCGCCTGTGTGCAACCGCCTAGCGTAGGTGTGTGTGTACACATATATATACAGCGATGTTAGTACGTAAACATGTAAAATCATGTTTACATTTAAGCTGCAGACGGTTAGGAGGTTTCATGAATGGAGCGAGCTTCGTGCCTTTGTTGGAATTATTAAGCGTGGCCTTCAATTTGTGTGCGAGCATCTAATAACCGGATTTGAGTCGGAAAAGTGTCGATGCACTGCATTGGAAAGGTGTTTTTGGCAAGAGAAAAATTAAAATCTATTACTGCTTACACCACGGTGTGTTTGGTGGATTACAACCTTTGACGACCCGGCGCATAGTGGGTTCATTTCTCGGAAGAACGACGTTGGAACGATGTTTATAATCGCGTAGCTACAATATAACAGACGAACGAAAAGTAGCAACTTCCTTGGCGCGGGATATTACTCATTGCGATTTCAAGCCGTCTGCCTAGCATGTGATTATGAATATTGCTTATATTCAGCTGTGGATGAAGACAGACTCTGTTGATGATTCCGATCTTTGAGTCATTTGGAGCGTTCGCCAAATGCGTTCTTGAAAAAATGGAGATCCTAAATGACTCCTTGAGAAGGGACAGTCTTTAACCCGGTTGGGTGGAAGCGCTGTGATTGTAGATACGAGACCTTATTAGGAGGCCTTCGAAGGTTCTTTCTTTTGTATGAGAAGGGATGTTAGGGGTCCCAGAAAGAGCACTGAGGCAACCAGGGTGGAACGGTGAGAACAGGCTGTTGATGATAGATGATGACTATTATTTAGATTACTCCCTTTAGTAGAAAAGAAAAAGAATGGAGGTGTAATAAACAAATAATGCTCTTGTGAATATACCGGATCTAAAACTACGGTAATAAATCGAAAAACTGGGTGCAGGCAGCCATAAGTTTACTTGTCACTGCGATACGTTGTCACTCACTTATGTTCCCGATCTCTATTATGTTCTTCCCTAAACGGTTGCTATTTTCAGTTATAAAAAAAAATCTATTATGAGAAAAATCCTATATTCATCTCCATGACACAGGCTATCTTGATTTGTTTGAGTGTAGAGGTGACACAGATTACAACATCAACAAAGATAGAATCTTTGCTAATAGCCCACCTGGAGATGTTGTAATACAACGAAACCTAGGTCGTGGTAAAGAACTTAAAGAAAGTACAAATAATACTACATCACGTAGTTTCATTTAATTGTGAATTTTTGATATTTTATAAATGTAATACATGCGCGTTGATAAAGATAGTTTTTCTTTGTTTGCTATTATGGTTACAAGTTGTATTCCATTTTTTGCTCTTTTCGATTGTTAATTGCTGAATCGTTTGTTTTTTTTACATTCTAAACAAATCCAGCTTTTATAAAAATTATGTTTTGTAACGTCTGGCCCATTTTTGCCCGTCTCCTTTGGAAATGTCATTTTGGTGACGATTTTGAATTCTAAAGATTTGTTTACTGACGGGAGTATTTTTAACAATAACTAAATCATTTTGCTTATCGCTATCCGTACACAGGTACTTCATATCGCTTCGACGCCTTTTAACAATTATGTTACCCTTCTCGTTTAATCTACAATAATTTCTGTAAAATCCACTTACAGACTCAATCTTACTTTTCTTACCTTTAAATAATTCTTAACAAAATTTGAGAACTAACAATTTCGTAACATAAACAACTTTAACAAAAGATTAAGTCTGTATTATCAATCCACGTTTTCTAACAGAAATATTGCTTGATTATTGTCACACATATTGAATAGTGAGGTATATAAGATCAATGTGTCAGTATATAAGATCGATGTGTCAGGACAGTGGGATAGTCCTGTATAAATAAGATCGTGCCCGAGGTACGTAACGCAAATTGTGTTAACGAAATCTTCTCACCGTGTAAATCGATAAAACGCTGGTACAAACATATTTTTGAAGTATAATCAAGAAACGTGAAACTTTTTTGTGCATTAGTTTAATAATAAAAGTGTCCATATGTTAATATACACTTGTATTATTATATAGGCATGTAACAGAATATGGGACGGATTAATCGGTATATCAACGTACAACCTAAACCCTTGGGTTTAGAAGCCTGAAATTTTACAAAAAATCTCCTTTCAAGTCACAGACATCGACTAAGAGGGAAAGGATTTCGCAATTTTTTTTCTAGAGAACGGAAAACATGGGACCTTCCCTAATGCTACTACGGTACTCGAGTAATATTCTAGCACTTTCTGTCCCAGAAATATGAACTTCAACATATTTTATAAATTTCGTAAAATACCCACGGGAATGTGCACAAGGTCAAGGTCAGATAAGTAAATTGACTTGGGTTGACCTAAGGGAGGATAGCTTCTCGCTCGGAAGGTTCTATATTGTGGGTTTAAGCTCTCCCAGTAACCTGGCCGTATTGGCGCGTATCATCCGATAGCATCCGATTAGAGAGTTAAGAACGTTGTCTGCAAAGACGCTACGTAGAACATGGTGGAAAATGAAGCTATACTATTTAGAAAAACGTGTATGAAATCATGTACTTATGTCCACGATTAATTTAGGATAAATATTTAAATTAACGTTGCGTAACTGGTCAGTTTCAAGAACTGAAGCTGTCAGTACTCACATACTACAGTGTAAAACAGCCTATGTGACCATTCAATTTATCTGGACAAAATTTTTAAACAGATCGCCAGACTGTTATAATAACTCATATTTCTTTATCTAGTTTGACCACTCTACAGCCGCACCCGGTCGATAACCCGCCGATCGCGCATCGATCGACCTCCGGGCTTTCCCGTCGCCACGACAAATGATAATTTAATGAATTCTTTGATTTGACTCTTGCGTTCCCCACTGTTGTACATTCGCGAATCTTACAAGTTATTGAGAGTATAATACCACCGGTTTCACACCTGGTACTCCAAATTAAGGTTTGGCCTCGATGGCATTTTGTTTTCATTATTTCACATTTCTTCAAGAATAAAATGATACTTAAAATGATCATGACATCATGTCTAAACCAGTTTTTCATGTCCCTTCGAAAACAAAAAAAAGAAAATTACGACCCCACGTCCGAGGTCGGCGAGCGTCAAAATTGACGGTGACTTCAAGCTTAGCGACCTTCATCGTGTTAAGAAAATTAGAAAGAATGCAACCCTTAATATAATTTTATCTTTTGGCACTGCCAGAATTCTCAACTTGAACACTTTAAACGCTTATCAAAATGAACGTAACCAGTTTCCAGAATCTCCTTAAATGTGGGACGCGAGGTTCGCACCTATTTAGTTGCATTACAAATATATCAGAGAAAGGTTGAATAGTAAGACGCCATTTTGATGGAGAATACGTCTTTTAATCATAGTATGTCTTTGCAATAACTGGTACGCTAGTTATCTGAAATAATATTTAAAAAAGAGTACCATTTAAACGATCGATTTATGTCTTTGATCGTACCATCTTCCATAAAGGTAAAGTAGGCAGTGATAATTTAATGCCTCAGCGCAACTACGAGTCCGTATGACTGGGTATCTACTACATTAAGACGACCAGAGTTCCCACTATTCCTGGGACCAGGGGTATTTTCATATCAAACATGGACGTGTCCCATTGCGATAGTAGTTGGTAATTAAAGAAGGTCTGGTGGTCTTTGTAAAAGTTGTAATAATCTAATCGTATTACATCGTATTATATGCAAGTAGTGTTAATTATACTTTATTTTTATTTATTTCTAAAAACTGTAGTAGAAACTTTAAAAGACAAAATTATTACCACTGCGGGACTGCAACAATTTTTAAAATTAAATTTCATGATATCACCAGTATCAACAATCACTGTTTTCTAGATAAAACGAAATAAAACAAAACTCTATAATACCATTTCCTAGGCTTTGAAAATATTGTAGATACAAGGGACTCCGCACGTAATACAGTTGTTATACACTCGGACCGCACTGAAAGTAAACATTTGTTCGAGTACAAGTTAAGTCACGAATGGAACTCGCACTACGAGGGTTCCGTACACGTTGAGGCATTCATAAGTATTTAATGGTACATGATATTCTTATTAAACTATTTACAAAATTTTAATTTTTAGAACGAAAATATATTGCTTGCTATATCTTTCACATGACCATATTTAAAAAAATATGTTTAATGTGATATCACTACAAATTAATTTTACTTGTGCTGTGAGACCTTGCTTCTTGCCAAATTTTATGATACTAAATCAACGGGAAGTAACCCTACGGGTTTTGATTTATTTGCAAGTGTCAAAATATGCGGCCTAAATGGTCGTATTTTTAAGGTATGTTTTATTGCCGTTGCAGCTTGATTTTATATCTACTAGAGACCGTAGACCTAAGTATTTAATATAAATTTCAACTTGATGCCTCCATGCGTTACTGAGAAAAAGGGACTTGACAGACAGACTAGCAACGAAGTGATCCTATAAGGGTTCTTTTTGTCTTTTTGAAAACGGAACCCTAAAAACACATATGTAATTTGCTTAAAAAGTATTTTTTTTAATAGAACACAAATCCGTGTTTTTTAATTTATTTTGCACTGGAAAACGGCAATTAGGTAGACCATAAAAGGTATTTTAAACCTAATTGTTTACCATATCTATCTCATAAATATTGTTACGTAGGGAGCTGTAACTCGCTTCTTATATTTCTCATGCACTTTATTTCATGAATACTAAAATTAAAGAGGCGAAACCTTCTTTGTATCTTTAAAATCAATGCTTGCTTGTGTCACAGGTGAGTGCAACTTCACCCGCCGTCGTGAATATATCGCTTGTTGCTTCGCTCGCTTTCCGCCCTAATGGAAAAGCGGAAGCAAGAAAGCTCTAAGCTTTTTTCGTAAAATTTCTATATTTAAATTGTCCTTTACTCGACGAACCTCAGTTGCTAACTGAACAGAAGAACGAACGCCACGTTTTTTATATACTTTACAAGGGGTGCTCGAGATGTTTGTATTCACATTATAACAGAAAATCGTTAGATAAAATTGACGCGTGTATTATTTGACAAGCTAATATTGATTATATTTAGAGTTAAGTTTGTAGAAATTAATTATCACTTAATTTTTATTAACAAGTAAATTAAATTACGTGATGTAGATATAGAAGAGACTCTTTCATATCTATAATCTCTTCAAATTGCCCCGTCAAGATGTTGTCATACCATGAAACCTAGGTCGTTGTTAAGAATTTAAATAGTGATAATACTACAACACGTAGTTTCATTTACCTGTTAATAAAAATTAAATCACAAGCAAATATTAAGGCAGAAAGACAATAAAGACAGACTTATTTTATTTTTTTACCCATTTCTAGCTACATAACAGTATGGGGATTATTGGACAAAACTAATATCTTAAGCGCAACATTTAAAGTCCGTATCCAAATGAAGAGAAGTCTAAATTTGACGGCGGCAACTGCACTCGGGAGCGCAACGCGCCGTGCTAAAAGTGCATCAGTGAAGCACGAGTGCGGTCGGTCGTTTAACTCTCCGGATGCATTCCGCAACAACAGAAGCCACGTCGCCAATCGCGAATATGACATTTGTTATTTTGTATTCATTTGTATTTAATATTATAAATTGCGTAATGATATGAAATATAAGGAATTCTAAAACGTCTCATGAGAGAAAGCCAACTCCCGAAACAATTTCATCTAAAATAGCTTTCAGAATAGGAAAAAATTACACTTTTTTGTTAAATCACTTCTAAAGTCACACAACATTCCTACTAATATTATAAATGTGAAAGTGTTTTTGTCTGTTTATTTGTTACTTGATAATTCTGCAACCGAGCAACATAAATGTGAAAGTGTTTTTGTCTGTTTGTTTGTTACTTGATAATTCTGCAAACGAGCAACATAAATGTGAAAGTGTTTTTGTCTGTTTGTTTGTTACTTGATAATTCTGCAACCAAGCAACAAATTGCTACAAAATTGGCAATACGCATTGTTTATGTGGCGCAGGATATACAGGTCTATTTATTACCGGTGGTTTCTCTCGAGTGAAATACTGACACCTTAAAAACTATGTTTGGACATATACTACTCTATAAACGACAGATATTCGTGAAATTTTGTATAGAAATATTAAATGTTTCGAGTTAAAATAAGCTACTTTTCAATCAGAGATATAATATAATCGCTGTAGGACAAAGTTAGATGCTTTTTATTCGATAATAAAAAATATATAACGATAAGTCTAAAGATGGTGCAGTGAAAGCTAGCGTTCACATATTTTGAGTGACGTACTACATAGCCGCCGCCTAAACCGAAAATCCACGCGGGCAAAACAGCAGGGAAGAGTTAATCGATATACATATTCTCTGTTTGACATCGCACATATTTTAAAAGTTGGGTCATAAGAGCGTGAGGGTAAAATATTGAGTTTAAAACTTCGCCGTTCAAATTAGGTTATCAATAACGGAGGTACCATTCACTACGTCATAACTATTACCAGGGGGTAACAAGCCGAATTAAGGCCTATTGAAAATATCATTGCAAATTTACCGCTCCAAAGAGTTCCGCCAATATTTAAGATTATCCTCAGCTCCAGATTAACGGCCCTTAACGCTTGTAGTTCCAATAACGTTTTAAAAGTCTACATATCCTTCTTATACTCTCTCTCTTCACACATCGACTGCAGTATAATTATACCATCAATATAAATGCAAATTACCTTTGTCTTGTACTTCTTCGCTCTTTCATAAATTATGTATACGTTTTTATATATGTCCTTGTATTAACATATTTTTAATATACCTCACATATTTAAATTATATAACACAACACAAAATCATCGATGTTGTCAACCGAATAGCAATACTTAAGTGGTAAGGTGACGGTTACACAACCCTTAAACATGATTTCTGGTAAGAGATGAAGTTCCCCGCCACGAATGCGTTGACATGATGACATCAAAAATATAAACAGCTCCGAAGTGGATACACGTGGCGTGAGGCAGATAAGAATGATTGGACAAAAGGAGGCCTACACCGAAATGATAGAAAAGTGCTAAGAAGAAAAAAGGTTTAAATCTTACCAATGATACACCTACTCATTCATTTCACACGACTGATTGCAATCTATGGCATCACTGTGTACTGTAAATAGTACTGTTTCGGGTGACTCCTAAAAATGTGTGTGGAAACATTGTGTTCTTTATATACAAGTGGCCCATTTAAAGTGGTCCAATTTTATTTTTTAGGTAGAAAACATCGTGATAAGTCATTTAAAAAAAACATTAGGTCCAAGAAAATCAATAGTTTAGAAGTTATTTTTTGTACTTTTTTGAAAAATCTTTACTCCCGTCCCATAAATCAAATATGTTCGAAAACTGTTCCACTAAATCACAAAATTTTGGTATCGAAATAGAGTAGTCATGTAGTAAGCGTGCAACAAGCGATTCCTGTTTTTATTCTTAGTTTCTGTTATTGTTTGAAAGTTAATGTTGATTTTTTCTGTTTTCAAAAAAAAAATCGTACATTTAAAAAAATCACTATAGTAAAATTCTATACGACTAGAAAATTTTTAATGGTAATTTTTTTAGGATATGGTGATCGTCTAAACAAAAACATATAGTGATGTAGGTATTGTAACGTCTCCACAAATTAACATTATATCACTAATTCACTAAATGTGAAATTTCTGTCGTAACCGCAATTTTAGCATAACTGTGTTTCTTTAAAAAAAACATTAATTCAACTCAGATTTATCTAAGTTATTTGCAAATCAATATTTATTAGCCTTAATATGTATTCTATATTTACCCATATAAATAATATGGTACAAGTAGTAAACTAGATTAATATGACACATATTTCTGGTAAGATACTAGATAAAACCCACGGTCACTTTATTGTCTGCGCGCTTAAAGGCTTAACGTTACTAAATATTCCAAATTCAAAAGCAATACCCTAAACTTGGTTTTTAAAACACATTTCTATTAAGGGAGACCGGAATCGGAAAATGTCCAAAATCACTAGTATTCGAAATTCGAAAGCAATATCCTAAACTTGGTTTTTAAAAGACATTCCCATTAAGGTAGACAGAAATTGGACAATGTCCAAAATCACTAGTATTCGAAATTTGGAAGCAATATCCTAAACTTGTTTCTTAAAAAGTATTCCCATTAAGGTAGGCCGGAATCGGACAGTGTCTGAAATCACTTGTATTCGAAATTCGAAAGCAATATCCCAAACTTTTTTCTTAAAAGACATTCCCATTAATGTAGGCTAGAATCGGAAAATGTCTCTGATTTGAATTTAAGTTGTAGTGTTGCACACTACAACTTAAATTCAACAATTTTAAAATCTTATATTAAAATTGACTGGAAATATTTAGTAAATAAAATTATTTCAAGGAAGTAAATTTTATGTTAGCCAAACATACAAATTTCATGTTCTATGTATACACTACACACTAAATAAGCAAACCTAATTTATCTTATACCGCAACGCATAGATTAACTCGTTAGAGACAATCCATTTCGTTGAGGCAGCTCCACAGCGAAATACATTGGCTCTAACAATTTTGTTGTTTAAACTAATTCATCCGTCTCTTCCTTTTTTCATTCAGATTTATCTGCAACCATTTCGTATTCATCGATCACGTACACATCGAATTTATCAATTTTACCAAGAATTAGCGATAAAAAGCAACAAATAATAAAATTCCGATAACATCTGGCACCCGCCAAAACGTCGCCACCGCACGATTTCGCTAACGAAACAACGGGATAAAGAGCGAAGCCCTCTCTGTCAGGAATTGCGCATTCTGCATATTAACACAAAAAAAACGCTATACCATTCTTGATGAAAAAAAGGAAAATTTTAAAATATCATTAAGGTTTCGGAAGTAAATATTGCAGGATATATTTGGTATATTCGGATTATATCTGATATTCGGGAAGTAGTACAAATATCTTTTTTGTGACAGGACATTGGTATATGTAACAGACGCCCGACAAGTTTTTTTCTAAATTAATTTTTACTTTGTTATTATATGTAAACAAAAATGTTTTAGATTCATCTGTAATATGTAACAGAGGTCCGACAAGTTTTTTTTTAAATTTATTTTTACTTTTTTATAATATGTAAACAAAAATGTTTTAGATTCATCGGTATGATGTAACATATGTCCGACAAGTTATTTGTAATTGATTTTTACTTTTTTATAATATGTAAACAAAAATGTTTTAGATTCATCGGTATGATGTAGCAGACGTCCGACAAGTTTTTTTTAAATTGATTTTTACTTTGTCATTATATGGAAACAAAAATGTTTTAGACTAATCGGTATGATGTAACAGACGTCCGACAAGTTTTTTTTTAAATTGATTTTTACTTTTTATTTATATGTAAACAAACATACTTTAGATTCATCGATATGATGTAACAGACGTCCGACAAGTTTTTATTTAAATTGATTTTCAATTTGTTATTATATGTAAACAAAAATGTTTTACATTGATATAATCGGAATAGTATAAATAACGCTGAATGCTATAATTTTTATAAAACTGATAATTATAAAATACCAAAAGCGATCTCACAGCAGTGCAAATGAAACATTTGATGAAGATGTTGTTTGGCTGAGAAATAAGTAAAAAAAATGAAATACTGGAATAATATTTAACGCAATTTAAAATGTCATAAAGGCCCTTTCAAGACTATTGCTTGTTTGGTCACCTACATCAAATGGATAGTGGCTGATTTACGAAAATTATTTATATGCAGGACGTGATAGAAAGGAAATGTAAGGAAAATCATATATAATTATTTTCTTTTAAGAAAGAACCTTGAAAACAAACGAATTTACATTATCGAATTAACATTTTGGCGAATTTCCTCAACATGGAAAATTTCTGTTATAGCTACCTAAGGCAGATACAGAGATCATTTGTAAAATGAAAACCACACACTCCGCAAAGAACATTTATACAAGGTTAAATGTAAGTAATTTTATAGAGATCACAAAGATTTTACGTCGTATATTTCTTTAAAAAAAAGATGGTCAAAAAGGGATTTCTGCTCTTATAGAACAGAAATCTTGTAATTTTTTTATTGTGTTATACGAGAAAAAATCATCCAAAAAATAGTTATTTAAAAAAACAATTTATTTTTAAAATATTAAAAAGTAGCATCGAAACTGAAATTAAATGTCCTTTGCTCAAAATTTCTTTTTATATTTTCTTATAGAAAACGTAACATTAATTAAAAACTTGCGTGTAGTTACAAAAATAAATAACACGATATCGTGTTGTCGGCCTCCAAAGTGCATCGATAGGTATTTATTATTATTGTTTAATAATAATAATAATAGTAATTCAAAAATGTTATTAATAATATTTTTAATAAATTATGTGGAAAATCTATTTTTATATATTTTAATTAATAACACGTATATATCGTTCGATAAATATTAGCTTATAATAATGTAAACATGGTTAGCCAATATGAATATCACACTATGATAGTTAGCTTTTAATAGTTCAAATTCGTTTTTAACCTTAATACAAATTATATTAATTCGATATTATACAATTAACCAATACAATGAAACATCTTTACTATATAACATTTACCTTTTATGATCTTCTGCATATATTTCAAATATTGGGTTACATTTTGATGAGTGACCAATGATATCAGCTGTCCCGTTGATATTCTTCTACTTTTATTAATTGTTTGTACTAGGTTATATTTTGATGAGCGATCGAATTTCAAAGAGCAATTAAGAAACAGTAACTAAATCAAATAATGAAAAAAAATTAAGAAAACATAATTTTTTTAACTTTTCCTAACAATGTCGCTTCAATAAAACGCGGGAACGTCAGGAAAATGTTAAAAAATCATGATTTTTTTATTTTTTTCATTATATGATTTAGTTACTGTTTCTTAATCGCTCCTTGAAATTTGGTCACTCATCAAAATATAACCTTGTATAAACAATTAATAAAAGTAGAAGAATATCCAGAGGACAGCTAATTTCATGAAGACATCAATGTTCAAATGCCATAGGCGACTATAGAGCTGAAAAACTCAATATTAAGCGCTGATTTCACAATACACATTTCCAAATTAATTTCAAAACCAAGGTAATAATACAAAAGACATTGTTTCAGGTAAGTAATCTTCATTCTAAGTTTTGAAAGAATGCACAAAACGTGTGACAAAAGTTTGTTAATCAAATATATAATATATTCAAATTTATAATAATTAATCACAAGAGTACTTATGAAATTAATTACTTTCTATCGCAACTATAAAATAAATTTTTCATTAATTAAAGCATCCATGTATTAAGTAAAAATACCCATTATAGTCGGTTTAACATATGTGGTACAATAGGGTATTTAACTCATGTCGATATTTTTTGTAAAAATGTTTTAAAACAGGTTTAAAAAAACCTTGTGATGAAAAAACAATTCATGTAACAAACAATTAATTGAAAATTCTAAATAGGAAAAAGTGTCAATGTTTTTGTTAATTAAATTGAAGAAGTTATCATGAATTTAGTTTCCACAGAAAAAAAGAGAAAATTATAATATGCAATATATAACTGAAACGCAATATTTAACGAGATACTAAAAATATTTAATAAACTCCTTTGTAATGAATACTAAATAACTGGCCAGTGACGTCATAAGCTAGTCGTGTTTTATACGGCGCATTTTCGCGCGAATCGTAAGTTCGTCAGTTTTGTAATGAAAAGTCCTAGGTACGATATATTTATTTTAACTGTTTTTAATGTTATTACTTATTCTATTCAAATACCCTATCGGTTATGATTTTATGTTCTTTAGCATCGGCAGTCGAAAAATATTTTATATTGCGTGTAATGTGTTTTGTCATTCTAGATTTGTTAAGTTTTTTTTTTCTATTAAATGAAAGCTGATGAACCGTAAACAGACCGATAAGATAAGATAGGTGGCGAAAATAGCTATAGTCGGCGATGAAGCACGTATGATGTCATTTCCACTCGTTGCTGATAGCTGTCGACAGCATTTTTCTGCTGATAATTTCGATGCCGCGTTCGATAACGATGTTTTCAAATAATTGATTAAAGCATTTTACAAATCTAATAATAATAAATTCATTTATTTTTATATATTTCTATTGGATTCAGTGAAAAACTAGAAAAATATTTTATTTTTAGCGTTCCGTACCTCAAAATGAAAAAAAGGAACCCTTATAGAACCTTAATATCAAATGCTTAGCTCTACGATCCCTTTGAGCTGTAAAAAATCAAGCTTTTAAGTCAACGCAATAGAAAAAACTTAAAAATATCGCCAATTATGGCGCATTTTTTGACACTCGCAAATAAATCAAAACCGATGGGGTACTTCTCGTTGACTTAGAATCATGAAATTTGGCAAGAAACTAGTCCTTACGACACAATTAAAGGAAAAAACGTTAATTTGTAGTTACATCACATAAAATTATTTTTATAATATATATATTTTTTTAAATATGCGCCCGTGAAAAGTATAGTAGGCAATATATTTCCATACTAAACAATTCAAATTTTGGAATAAGTTTAATAGACATATTATGTACCATTAAATGTTTATAAATGTCTAAACGTGTACGGAACCCTCGTAGTGCGAGTTCCACTCGTGCTTGGCAAGTTCTTTTCTCACTCTAGGTGTGTTTATACAGACATCACAAAATCGCAATCAAAACTTGACCCAATGAAAAATGTTCCAATTAAACTCGAGACGGCAATTAAAGTTTCCTTTGAATTAAAAGTAAACCATAAGATATTTTCAGTCCTCCTAACATGTCAATGCCCTATTTGCCTGAAACTAGATGCTTGTCATTCTTAACGAAACTGTGAGGTGGTGGGGAGAGAGGTTACTAGGCTAAGTAATCACAAATGTAATTGTGCTCCGGTGGACACACCCTTCTCGGATATAAGTATCTTAGTGCAATAGTTTTAAAAAAAGTAAAATATTCCGTGGCGGTTGTAGGCAATATACTCACTCACTGAATGTCAATTTGTGGGTGAAAATAGCTCAATTTACTTATATGTAATATTGAACGCAATATTTACATATGTAAATAAAAAAAGAACAAACTGGATCTGAGCAGAACATAACTGACACTGACTACAATTGACTCAAAAAATGGGTTACGAATAACTCAAAAAAAGGGCTACAACAGACTCAAGAAAATGGGTTACGCAATTCGTTTCATTCTTTATTTGAATTCTAATCAGTGAATCACGACTGAGCGATTTTATTTCAAAAAAAGTAAATAAAAACTTTATCAATCGGAAGATACAAACTTCGTCAGGGTTAGCGGATATGATAAATGATATCTTGACCGGATTTTGATAATGAACGAGTTTTTTTTAATGTTACGTATATATACATTTTTGTAATCTTAAAATAATATTTTATTCTTTTATTTTAATATAGGACTTACATACTATTTGTGTCGATAGGTATATAAAGTATTAGTAATTGAAGCGATGCGCACTCACCGCCACACCCCACCCTCGCTGTGAGGGCGCACTTTACTTAAGTTTTGCATGAGAGAAATACCCTAATCAATTTTTTCCCGGAAAAACAAGTTGGGGGCATGTAATTGAGTTAACGAAAAGTTTTATTTTTTTATACGGCAATTACTTGAAATTTAAGTTTCTCTACTGAATATTACTCAAATTTAATATTTCTTGGAAACCCGACAATTTAAGTCCAAGTCGGTACGACGGACACACACTGATATTTTTTTATATTTGTGTTTTATTCACGCTGAATATTATATATATATATATATATATATATATATATATATATATATATATAACTGTAAATATCCTTTACCGTTTACCATAAGATGGATTTTAAAACACAAAACTATCATTTATAACCAAGATTTTACTGAGCAGTGAATAGTGTGAGAAGAAATGAAAGACACTAAATATGTTTATTCAAAATAAAAATTAGTATTAAAGCAATATATAAACAAACAACCAAATGCGTGCTGTGCGTAGTCATTTAGATCTCTTGAAATTGATGAAGCAAGTTAATCGATATAATTCAAATTAAAAGTTATAATAAATGGTGGCGAATAGATTTTTATTAGGTTTTTAAAACCCACGATTAAAAAATTAGAGAAGGTTTTGAAACCTAATATTTAGCAACCGAGACTTAAAAATATATAGAAATAAATATAGTTTCAATTTCATTTGATAATAATACACATTCAACGATATTTCACACGAAAACAAATCGCTCCCACTTTGATTTCTGGTGAAATACATGAACTCTTTTCAAGTTATACTTCTTTAGGCGTGTTACGAAAAAATGGTGAGAGTGAAATGTTAAAAACAACAGGATGAAGTTGTCGCGATACAACAAAAAATCGATATCGTGAAGTTGCTCATTAAACATATATTTACATAGTTTATTTGACAGATGAGTAGTTCACCGTATTATTTTTTTATCAGTTTTTGCAACATATTAATTGACAAATCTATTTGAAGTAACTGCCTGCATAATTTCATGCACAGAAATCGAAAACTGTAGAACTCCGAGCTGTGATGCAAGAACGAACATAGTGAATTTACAAGGGCTCCTAGTTTCACTATGAAAGACTAAACACTATCAGTGCGAACACTAAAGCTACATACAAATATGTATATAATTATTTAGCATTTGCTGAGTAGTTTTCAGGATATTTTTGCAATTTTATTTATTTTTTATATACTTATTTTCGAAACGAATTAATTTCTGCCGCGTCTTCCATTAACAAAATGTTAAATCCACTATAAAATTTCATGAATAATTCTGCATTCCGAATTGCACGGGTTAGCTTAGCGGCTACGTGCAACAGGTGAAGCAGATATTCAGCTTATTTAACAAGGTGAACTGATTAAGTCAATACAACAGAATTTGCACCGAGGCAAAACAAAACTGGCGCATGGGATCCCGACGCCGCCGTCACGTTAGTCGACTAAACAATATTTAGGTTCGGCAGCGGAAGACATTGGTCACACAAACACGATGCATTTGTGAAATGCCTGACGGTGCTCTGTAAACATCCTTCCCCCCGTTTGTTGACCGCGACTGTTGTGCATCGCGACGAGCGACTTACCACAACAACCGTTGGGGTCTAGCGCTAGTGCGAGCATTAAATCGAGATCAACTGTAAATAAAACCCGGGGCTTTGTCCATATAGATGGAAATATGATGGCCGTTTAAATTTACCGAGCGGCATGACGATCTAAGCTCACTTCATCTCAAGACCAAATCTCCAGTACGCGACTGTTCCCGCTGAAGTGCGCACGCGCTCGCAGTATATATTCTAAATATCTCAATCATATAAACACAATTTAAGATATTTGTAGATTTAACGATGTCAAGTAGTAATTTGATTCTTAATTTAAAGGTTGGACTGTCAATTTATCGAAATTTTGAATTGGAAATTCAATCCAAGTAAATACATTTCTAATATAAAATTATTGTGTGGTTTATTATAACACAAAATTGGGCATTTTTTAAATGCTGGAACCCATATAAATAGAGACACAGGTGCTAGTGTTTCTCGGCCTTTTTGAAAAATCCGAATACATACGCAAATACGTATGTGTCAAGACCTTACAAACTATAATCTGCGATGAATCTTTGACTCTGTAAATCAAGAAAATAGGATGAACTATTCAGACCTATTAATAATTTCTAAACATCAGAAATATCAATATCCTCATCTATACAAATAGAGTTGTTGATCAACTTGCCAGATCGCACAATGTGCGCGATATACATTTATGACGGTCGATCAATTTCCTGGAGTCATATTTTCTTAAAACAAAGTGCAAAAAACAATTCGAAACGTAATTTTTTTAGCATAAACATCACTGGACTGAAATGTTTACCACCACTGACATAAAATTCTAGATTCTCCAAATTCTTGTTTATAGACTTATAAGTGAATAGGAAGACTGTTATTCGGTTGATATTTCCGATAAACGCTTGTTTAACTACAAGTGTTCATTAACAGATATGATGTGACTTGATGAAATATTAACAGATATGACAAAGTAATAATGATAAAGTAATGATTGAAATATTTAAGGATCGGGACTAATAAATTTCAACTACCCCAGATATTTAGTACTGACTAGCTTATAAGCTATAAAACCTCTCACCCCAATACTCACATATAAACTTCATTTCCAAAGAGGAGTTGAACAAGAGCAGACGTACTACTTATTCTACTGTAAAATTATGTCAATGACACATTTTTAAGGAGTCAACTTTTCTGCTTCCATGCCTGATTTTATAGCAACGTCTGATTGTACCGAATTTTCGTTTCTTTCCAATAAACAATTACAATTTAACTGCTATAATAACTATAAATGTACACATACTGCAATACAGCTCGTCCAAAATGGGCCTGAGGTTGCAGAGATAAATTATAGTTTAAAAAATCTTGTATTTTTAAAATATAAAAATTTAAAATATTAAAGATATATATCAACAATTAGGAAAGGGAGAAAATATAACAATTATAATTAGAACATAAATAAAAAAAAATCTATCTTCGAAAATTCTTATCTACACATATAATAAAACTGTAACAGAGTGAATTCTGTACATGGAAAATATTTTAAAGAGTGATTGGGTTGGCGTATGGAATGATAATAGAAAACAGAATATCTGTTTTTGGAATTTTTGTCTCTCTGTCTGTTTGTTAATTTGTACTTCAATCACGCGAAATCTACTGAACGAATTTTGATGAAATTTGGTACGGTAATATTATAGTTTATACCCTTGGCCAACATATATGTTTTTTATCTGGATATTACAAATTTTAAAAAAACAATAGCTTGGTAAATATTACGATATTGGTACTACCAACGCCATCTATTAGCGTTTTTAATAAACTTTATACTCATAGTTATTGTAAAACTAAACAAACAAAAACAGAAATGATAATATTAATTATCCTTATTAACTTTTCTTATTCAGAATTTCACGCGAACGAAGTCGCGGGCACGACCACTCGTATATTATATTTTTGACATATCATAATTTTTTAAGAAGAAATGAAAACAGTAAAAACCTAACGAAGCACATAGCTGTTTACTAAGGATAAAAAAATATAATCAGTATTCGTAGCTTTTTAAATGCGTTTGCATTGCCAAAGTCCATTAAAAATAAACTATTAATTGACAGTAACATTTGTTTCGTGTTTTTGAGCAAGTGAATAATAGGTTCTTCGTTTTTTTTTGGAGTCTTACGTGGCTTTTTTGACGAATTAGGCTAGTTTCGGATTCTGACGATTCCGACATTCGCTAGTGTTCTAATATACCCATTATGCTATTTACAAATAGGATAATCACATTTCTATTACAAAAAAGTCTAAATAGATCTTTAAATAGATTTACATACTATTACGAAAATAAATTCGCATTATGCAATGCAAAAATATAAAATTTCGTATTCAATTTCTGTTCCCACATATGAGCTTTTCCTCCTTTACCTATACCGCCATTTTTAGTAATTCAATCGTAGCATAACTTATCCTAACGCCACGAAAACACAGACCGACACCGCGCCCCAAGTCAAACTGACATTACGCAAAGCCGACGTGACCGTTTCCACTGAATGCTTCTCATCTATCGGTGGCAATTTCGGACGGTGCAGCGCTCTGAGTGGCGGCCTGACCTTGCCACGGCTTCCCGATGCCAACGAGGATGTGCCGCATTAAGTAATTCGGGTCGCCGCAGCGCCTCCTGTGCTGGTGCTGCCCAGCCGACCTGACCGTCGACACATGTATGCCGGCGCCGATGCAAGATGTTTTAAAGCGAGTTTATGTTGCGGTAGGTTTCAATTGTTTCAGGGTTTAGATAAGCCATTTCAGTGTGTGGCAAATTATAATAGCTTGTGCTATGAAATTGAAATGCTCGTCTGCTTCCGCTTCGATACTTCTTTCCTTCGTGACTACCAATTGGGATTGTTAGGACTGGCGATGAATTTTAATAGGAATGAATCACAGATAACGTACAAGAATAACAAACGCGATTAAAATTTTAAAAAAACACTACATGGATAGGCAGAACAGGAAGTAAGGAAATAAGAAAATATTAAGGAAATAAAAGATCCGACTCAAAATATAAAGGCATGTTTGTAGAGTAATCCCCATTCAGCCCACCTGCTATTTAGGTCAAATATTCCAAACCCAATGATATAATATACAGATTATGTACTGAATACTTCCAAAAAAAACTTTTACAATATTAAATGGGAAATTAAAATTTCTTTTAACTTTGTTTCTTTATACTTAATTATTGAATAAGCTTTATTAAAACTTGAAAAACTAAGTAGGTACACAAAAGTCGGATTTATAGCTACATTACAACGCGACAAGATAGAAATATTAAAGCAGTGTTAAACTGTAATGGTTGTTACAGAAAATAATAATTAAAAATACATATAAAAAAAGTTATAAATAGTAAAGAAAACATTAAGACGTTAACACATAAATTAGCAGTCTGTGATTATGAATAATACCAACGAAATTAATGCCGTTATCAAAAGTATCTTGAGATTTCTCGATAATAATTATTAATAATTAACTACTAATTAATAACGTACAAACGCGAACAAATGAATGACATTGACAAATTACCGACATAAGTTAACTAATCAGAACAATACTGGAAACGAAACAACACGAGACGAAGACAAATCGTATTTCATGTCTTCTCCTGCACAAACGCTTTGATGTTTTACGGCCTTTTATCAAATATTAAACTGTTCAATGGTGTGGTTTCATTACATTAATACTATTCGACTTGGAATTAATTGTCTCGAAATTAGTAATTACTATAACTAAATATTCGATTACAGGTATCATTCAATAACTAATTTTATAATCCCAATCGGAATATGTAATTAGCAGATAATTCTATTATGATCGCCCATCATTAATCGTTCTTAATCGCTCACAACTTCGTGTAAGATATAAATCAGAGTTATTAATATAATTGCTATAAACTGTAAAACCATAAAAGTGACACATAAAGAAATATGAAGATACTGGGAAGAGGTTATTTTGGATAATGCAATTTCAGACGGCACAGTTTGTACATTTAATTGAGTCCATAATCCTTACGGTAAATAATTCTCCATATAATGCAGTTCTATATTGAGGTTTTTTTTTTCTTTAGAGCAGGAGTTTCCAACCAGGGGGGCGCGCCTCCCAAGGGGGGCATAAAGAGATGTCGAGGGGGGCGGAAAGCGTTTGCATTTTAGAAAAACAAAAAATATACAAACAACATTAACAAATAACATTACAATGTAATGTTTAATTTACATGCATAAAATTAATCAAATTAAATGTCATATTCACTATTATTACCACAAACTTGCGAAAAATTTGACGTTTTGGTGTACATTTTTTGTTGAGAAATCAGTTTGAGTGTGTAAAATTATTGAGTCTCACTGTTAAAAGGTAAGTTTGTGTATTTACAAACTTCAGTTACCATTTTTATTTAATTTACTAAATCAAAGGGGGGGGGCATGAAAAAGTAAAGGGGGGGCATGAAAATATAATTTATAGTCCGGGGAGCCTCAACAAAAAAAAAGGTTGGGAAACCCTGCTTTAGAGTGTAGTTTAAGTCCATGCACTGAAAGGGGTTCGAATTTGGAGTGGAGAAATGAAGTGTTAAGAGGATTATAATATCGCTAATAAATCCTATCCATTAATACCCTTTATATATAATGTAATATCTCTAAAAATAAAAGGTGAAAAAACTGTCTATAACGCCAAGTGCAAAACTTAACTATTTTAGTTGTGCTCAAATAAATGTCCACGTTTTTGAGATTTTCCAGATTTCTACTCCTTTTAGAAAAACATAATTTTAATTATATTTTAAAAAGCACTTGAAACATAATTATGAAAACACTAGTCGCGGTGTATTGCCTTTAAAAGCTGTACGTTAATATCTTTTATCACCACATATCTCAATAACTTTAACCTAAAAATGGAAGTAATTTATAATAAACACCGTGTGTGTTGTATATAATTAAAATTACTTTGGCTGTAACAAAAACGAATTGTTTTCAAAATTATATAATCGGTACAATTTTTAGTTAATCTGGTCAACATAAAGGATATAGAAATGTTTTGACTTCATTGTGCGCTTCTATATAAAATAATATTGAAAGTCATTGGGAATATTAAAAAATAAAATATAGTTTGTAAAAATTGTCCGTAGTAGCATTTTTGACAAGTAGTTGCAATGGGGCAGCGCATTTTAACGAACTTAATGCAGATACTCTTCTAGCGACGTGCAAGTGTCGCTATGGAATGAGATGTGGCAATTAAAATGTAGTTAAAAGTTTCTATCGAGCATGAGTCAGGAGTTGCGGGTCGGTAATGACTTGTACAATTTCGCATCGACCTTCGAGGTTAGCGCGAGAACTTGTTAATAAATATTGCATCCAACTGTCCATTATGCTTTGAAAAACTTTGAGATGAAAATAAGGCAAGACCAGAGAAGATAAGGCAAATAAAACATGGCAAGATCTTTAGACGTTCGCATATCATAATGATTTGAACATAAAAATGATTTTGAGTCCGAGTAAATTTAAACAAAAAAAATATTTAAACAGTAATACGAAAAATTCACATCAATCATATTTTTGGATAACATTAACATTTTCGTTGTAATTAAAATTGTTGTAATATTTAAATAATGTAATAATTTATAATCAAAATAATTATTTCAGATAATGTGTTGCTGATAATTTGTTATCGATACATATCTCATCACCAATATTCCAGATTTTTGTCAGCTTGTCCTCATTGATATTTTTAAAAACAATTTTTGGAAATTCACTTTGAAAAAATTGCATTAAAAAAGACTATAGATTCTAAAACTTTTGATGAACTTTCTTTTGAAATTCATCTCAGGTTGATCTTGGAGGAATTTTTTTTTCACGCAAAATAGAAATTGAACTTTTTGTATCTAACGTTTATAACTGGGTCATAACAACTATGCCAAATATCAATATTCTCCGAGAAAAGTGCGTGTGATGGACAAACAGATATACAAAGACGGAAGTGATTCCATAACACACAACACAATTACTGGGAACTTTATCACATTGGCAACCGACATTTGTCCGTTCCCCGACCATTATTATTAAAAATAATTTTAAAAGCTATCTAACAACTCTTTTTTCTTTCTCAAAAAAATTACCTATTGTCTATACATAAAACAAAATGGTAACGGAGCCGGGCCTGGTCATGCATCGCATACACCACTGGACGGATTTTAATAAAGCTTTATTTTATACTTTAGGAGCTTGGTCAACATCTTTAATAGTCAAGATCACTTTACCACTGTATAATTAATCAGCATATTATTTCTTAATTGACAACGACATCTATTTCTTTCATAAGCAGTCATCACAAATGTTAAGTGTTATAATTCTACACTAGATGGCGTAGTTTATATTACTTTTAATTTATGTTTTTAATTCAATATTCACGTTAGTAACTAGGTAGCTCTCTTTTTGAAGTTAGGGTGGCCTTCTGGTCGCACCGCAGAGGGACATAACTTGATCAACTCCTCCCCTACTGACCTCCTTGATCAATAGGACAACTATTCCCGTGTTACGAGCGGGTAAATTTGTAGTGAAACATAAAAAGGATACGATACTTAAGCTAATCTATTATAGTTCTGCACGTCTGTTCAGATATGAATCGTTATTTTAACAAATCGTTAGATACATAGGTTTCCCTTTGTAACACATGAATGTCTTCGCGATATGAATTTCAAATCAGATATAGTAGCATTTCAGTACAACTGCTGACGTCAATAAATTTGCATATCGTTGCTGCTTCAAGGATAAGCTCATGATAACTGATCTGCGAGATCAATGTTAACATTGAATGGATTGTTATTCCAAATAGCATATTAGGCATGGAACATGACCACACATTTGCATATGTGCATCCAACATCCCAGTAAGGTAGTGACTACTATACAAGCACTTCGTGCCTTGAGTTGGCACTTTAAATTTTGGCATGATTAAGGAGAGTCCACACCGAACACATTTTTGTTGACCAACGCTTTGAAGAGTTTATTAGAAAGAAATCATTATTTTTGTCAAATAATGTTACTGCAGCGTACTGCATAACGCAATTTAATAATATGATTTTGTCGAATCTCTAGTTTCTCATCAAAACTTGAGGAATCACCTTCCTACAAAACTATCATTTTCTTAGCCAGATGATCCAATGCGCTTAGGACTTCGCATTCAATGCCAACATAGCTTTTATTTGAATGTTTAATCAGGAGTAACTGCTGCATTCAAGATTTTGTTAACTAAATTGTAAATTGAATATTTATTATTATTTCGAACAAAAATGTACATATTTCATGTAAAATTAATGTATAAATGGAAAGTTCACCCAATTCACCCCCTTTGAGGGTAAATGGCAGACAATGTTCAAGATTTTAGTAGACGATTCCATTCAATGATCCGGGTAAAAGAGTTTTTAAAACTGCGGACAGGCAGTAAAAGATGGCTGTACATGCATTGCAGTAAAAACAAAATATGCATTAAGAGTTGGCTGATATTGTTGTCGCTGCTAGGGTGGTATTGTGATTTGACAGTGTATTTATGTAAATTTTTGTCAACACTTTTTCCTGCTCGAAAATTACGTGCTAATTTAGTTCAATAAATTATTTTTAAATTAAATATTAAAAAGTACAGTCGTTATTGCAATGAATCTAATACAATTTATGTATTATATATGCTAATATATATTGTATTATATATTGTGAAATAATATTATTGTATAATGTAGATAATATTTGTAACACTTAACCGATTTTAACCGACGTAACAAGTCTTTGCAACTAATGCCGACTTTTGACATATTACTCAACAAGAATAACTCAACATGGATTCATATTTAAATAAAAAACAAGACTTTACAACTAATACCGATGTTTGACATCTTACTAAACAAGAATAATTCAATATGGATTCATATTTAAATAAAAAAAACAAGCCTTCACAACTAATACCTATGTTTGACATCTTACTAAACAAGAATAACTCAATATGTATTCATTTTTAAATAAAATGAATGAATGTTACTGTCCCACTAAATGAAGCAGAATAATTCTGCCTTGCATTTGACTAGTGTATATATATATATACATATATATATATATATATATATATATATATATATATATATATATATATATTTATTTTTTCTTTTTTTTTAATTTTTAATTATTACAGCAGATCCAAACTCTCATAACCACAAAAAATGTACGTTTTCAATGTAGCACTGAAAATACAAAAATAAAACAAAAATGTAAAACTTGTGATAAATCCAGTTTATGTCAGTATTTTTCACGTAAGCCAGTAAGTTGTTTTACTCCTTTTTTATATAAAGTAAATAATAAAAGACTTTATTATATCTAAAATAAAAGAATGTTTTGTCTTAATTGTATTTTTGCTTTCGGATTATTAATGATTAGCGAGAATTATCAATAATATAACAACATTCACTTTAATCATATTCTATGTATTTTTGAGTGTTGATTTTTACATAAAAATGAGTATCTTAACAAAAAAAAATGTCTTTGAATAATACTGTGATATAGAATGGATTTCATGCTTGTACCAAATAGAAAAAAAAATAAGACGATTTACGCCTTATACCAGTTTCTTTTGAAACTTGACATCCGCGATTTTGCTTTCTTACTTAAGTATTTAAGGTTTATTAGTATATATATATTGCCAAGAAATTACACAGTACCAGCTGCGGAAATGATTATCGTGTAATGTTTGCCACTTTTATACCAACGAAAAGATAAAAAAATACTTTTTAGGATCTCTATCGGAGCTTTGTGTCATCAAATATATTTTTGCCTTTACACGTCATAAACATAACGACAGTCACACAAAACATATTTAAAAAAAATATAGGCGCTTTTCGAAATTACATTCAAACTTACAACAACAAAAAAACACCGCACCGCATTCATAAATTATACTAGTATAAAAATCGTATTCATACTTTAAATAAGTACTCAAGTACGATACTGACCTTGATATATTTCAATATGGTCTGTAGAAGGCAAAGAAATAATTTTGTTCATAGCTGAACGAACAATATCTTAGGTGACTAAGCGAATAGACCGAATTTTAAAATAACTCTTCCCAACATCTTTGAATCAGTTTCTTCGATCATCATCAGGTGAAACATAAATAATTGGATCAAATTATTACAGTAATAACAATTGGCTATTTGACTAATTTTTTTTTTATTTCATTAATCATAATTTCAAGGTACGACGAGCTGATGAAGAGTGAAAAAATTTTTTAATAATCTTAAAAATTGACCGAGTTATAAAAGTTTAAATTTAATCTTTAGATAAGGACGGCTATACTGTGTTGTGAGGTCATTTTTAATATTGCACATTATATTCTACGAGAGGAAAATAGACAGGGATATACTCAACTCTATCCGTATCTTCAAATTTAGAAGCCTACAACTGGCTTATTTTTCAATCAATTTTTGAATTTTTTTCAAAACTGGTTTTTAATTAACTTATATTTCACAATATTGTACGAAAAATATCAAAATTTAGAATGAGTCAACTACCGTATTTCATAACCAATTGGTTAACGTCACAGAAAAATAGCTGCAACGGGTCGGTGGTCTCTGTTAAGTACGTATAGATGTTACGTCTTCATTAACACTTTGGAGTTACTGGAGAAACAGAGTTTCTCGAAATTTAACCATTTATTACTGTTCCGGTGAAGAGTTTTCTTCACAAATTCTTTGCAATTTAATGTCCTATTCAAAAAACCTACGTCAAGTGTTACTAAAAAGACCTCACCGCGACACTACTCTTCCTAAGCACCAAATTTACTGCTGAATATGTGGTTATACAGTGGAATCGTTATGCTTAATATGCTCAAGTTAGTGGAACTACTCATCTCGGATAATTCATTCTACACAAAGAAGACAAATTCGCAGCATCCCGCCATCATGTGGCGCATGCACCGCCGCTGATTCATCGGAAGCGGAGATGCGTCTTTGCACCGACTGCCGGCCGCCTAGCTAAATGCGCTTAATGCCGTAAGTGACCCAGATAGAGATGAGCCCCTGCACCAGAAACTAAGAGCATCGGTGTTCAGGAAAAAGAGGATTGGACCCCGTTTTGAGGCCAATGGTGGCTTTAGTAATTATTGACTTGCTGTTCAATGTTGAGGCAAATATTAATATCTTGTGTCTGTACTTTATACAAACAAAATATTCGAATATCGATATGTATTAATTAATATAACAAATACGAAAATAATCTATAGCATTTTTTGTCATTATTACTGAAAAATCATTTATTTTTGTTTCCAATTAAACATTTAAACATTTCATTATCATAAACAAATCAATATTGAAAAAAAACTTAACAGACGATACTTGTAATTGTATCCCCTCTACAGTCGTAGCAAACAACGGTGTTCGTCGCGTCGCTTTTATGAAACCGCGCGACGCTCGCTCGGTATGCGACCATCGCAACAAGGTTAAAACTTGCCTTAACGTCGGAATACTTATAACTCGAGAATGACATTAGATACCAAAATAAGAAATGATTGATTATATTCGTCTTATTTTATACTCAAGAATCCATAGAAGTCAGTTTGTCATACTCATTTAACAACATAGTGGTATCAATGCAACTGATGAACCAATTTGATAACAGATATAATGAAAGAAATTATTCTCACATTCAAAAATTTCTGAGGAAAATACGTGTTTTAAATTCCACTTCAGCAATTTACATTTTTGAAGATCAATAATCTGTGCAATTGAAAACTGAACAGGTTCGACAATGTATTTGGCAATCTTTATCATTCTGTTAACAGCGGTCATAAAAAGGGTCATGCTGTACTCACCGAGCAACGCCTCCGGATCGGATAGGTCCGAGAGCGAGGGCACCTTCTGAATGGAGCGCAGTGGGTCGTCGGCATCCAGCGGTTCCGGCTTGATGGCCCGCGGGCCGCCGCTGCCTCCATCGCCCTCCCACTGCAACCATTGCACAAAATGTATCAATACTGTGTCAAAATTAAAAAGAATAAAGGGAATATCATTGATATAGAGATAGCTGACTATGCACAATCGCGCGACTGCTGCGTCGAATTCGCCCCGACATTATATTCCTTAAGTATTATTTAAATTCTATGCTAAAAAAGACATTTGAATTATAGGTTGATGAACCTATATATTCATTGGCCATTTCATATTTAAATAATTTAATAAAAAAACCTTCACTCGCGTGGAGTAATTAATATCACGAAAAGTATGTTTTTATGTTTGTAACACAATCACGTCTAAACAGCTGGACAAACTTTCGTGACACTTGGTAAATATACACAATTAATGATTAAATTTTACATAAAGGCTTTTTATGGACTTCTTTATAAGCTTATTCCCTCAATTACTTTTTAACCCGAGAGACAACGCAATTTCTGTAAGATAGTATTTTGGTGTTTAAAAATTTAGTGCAATAACATGGCAATATCTATATAAATTCTATTCGCTCACGTGTAAAAGGCAACCGCGAAAAATACTAGTTCGTGGCTAAAGCTAGTAAATTCATAAATATATGGAAGTCTGTCCCAAATTGTTCTACACACATACGTACATATATATGTCAATACATTTATTGAGTTGTGACAGGGATGTGCAATCTGTATTCCTAGCGGCTACATCTGGACGGGCTACATACATAGTGAATCAGAATACATTCTTAGATGTGCTTTACTGTATATGTTTTTTCTGTCAATTATTTTTTGCATCTTCAACAATTCACTTTGCAAACCAGTACGTAATGATAATGTGTACTAAATAAATGATTTCTTATAGCGGTTGAAAAGCCACTTAGTGGTGTGTGATCCCCGATCAACAACGTCAACTCATCTAGCTGGAAAATGGCTTGAGGCGTAGATATCTCCACGAACGTGAAACGGTTTTGCTTTCTTGTTCATTACTCAATAGCTCTTTAAGGAAAGAGGGAATCCTTGCCAAATTTCGCATATTAATATAACGAATTCCGAACTAACATACACAAGTAAAATGTGTAATCTGTATTCCTTAAAAATATTACTGGATATTTACGATTGAATTTATAAAGAGTAATTGAATTTATAAAAATATGAATTTATTAAGACTTATATAATAACATCTTATTCGTTGGAAAAGAAAACTCTGAAATGGGGAATACTTAAAAAATGTCTCCTTTTTATAAAAATGTTTATATGCATTGACGTAATTCAATTGCTGTTTTTTATAAAATTTCTTCACAATCGATCTAAAGAAAAAAGAGCTGTGAAGATGTGACTTACAAACGGACATATCGAGATGAAAAATATATAGAGTATTATTTATCCATTTAACTACAGAACCCTGGCCAACAAATATTTTTTAACTTGACAAAAAAGTAACAATCGTAATATAAATAAACCACACAATTTCATATTACGATGACTCAGTTCCTCGCCAAACTCAAAATATTTCATATTCAAAGTGTTCACAGAACATATTGCATATATGTACATTGTGTTGAGTACAACATATCAATTATGATATTGGAATAGGGCTATTGGTATTTAGTTTCACTATGAGATAAGGTTTGATATGCAGAAAGACCCCTGCATTGAGTACATAGGCACTCTTATATTACACATATATTCAAGTAATTTCAAAACTGCATTTATACTGTTGTACAACTCAAAATGAAATTGTGAAATCCAGCAATTTTAGTATCCCGATTACGAGAATTGCGTTCCTGGCTGAAACTAAAGAGGATTGTTCCGAAATTTTGTATTTTTTTAACTTGACAAAAAAGTAACAATCATAATACAAATAAACCACACAATTTCATATTACGATGACTCAGTTCCTCGCCAAACTCAAAACATTTCATATTTAAAGTGTTCACAGAACATATTGCATATATATACATTGTGTTGAGTACAACATATCAATTATGATATTTGAAGAGGGCTATTGATGTTAGTTTGTCTATGAGATAAGGCTAGATATGCAGAAATCCCCCCTGCATTGAGTACATAGGCACTCGTATATCACACATATATTCAAGTACTTTCAAAACTGCATTTATACGGTTGTAGAATTCAAAGTAAGATTGTGGGACCTCTGCTATTTTAGTATCCCGATTATAAGAATTGCCTTCATGACTGAGACTAGACAGGATTTTTCCATTCCATTGATTCATTGAAAGTTTGTGTAATACCTAAAGTTTCGCTCAACAAATTCACATCACACTAAATAAACTAAAGTATATTTTTCTATTTAAACAATTTTATTTTTTATACCAAAGGTAATTGTTACGATATTGGCTGTGATTAAGGTTGAATTATTAAATTTAGAAACTGTTAAATATTCACAGATACAAAATTATTCAATTCCATCAAATCACACGCTGGTATTTGGCGGAACGAGTAGAAATTTTTAAATTCTTGTGGATTTCTTGAAGCGAAATTTCTTTTAGGTCAGATAGAATTAGTTCGAATGTCGGGAATGATACCGTAACGAAAAGAGAAACAGAGATAATGAGGAGAGTGAGCAATGAATAGTTAAGTCCCTCTACTGCCGGTGTGTCATTAAATAAGATACCTTTGACATAGTAAGACTAGTTTTTTACTTTTCGCACCCCAAAAGGAAAAACTGAGCCTTCATAAAATCACTCACGTGCTCGTCTGCACGCACATCATCATAGCCCGTTTTTCTCAGCAACCGCTTGACGCAGAAATTTGAAATTTGGCAAAAAATTCGTTGATATATGTGAGGGATTGATATGTTTTATAAACCCGCACATATCTCAAGAGTTGGTGCTCCAAAATATTTATACGAGACTCGAATTTTAATTCTATATGTCCAATGTCGTCTCAGAAACGTTTATTTTCCATAATTTTAGAATCATCAGACATCCAGATAAATATGAAAAAAAATTGTTTTCTCTCCCCTATTTCAGAAAATACTGAACCTAAAATTATGGAAGAAAAACGTATTTATATAACAAAGATGTTATAGTTTTTGTGATATTCACGATAAAATTTATGTCTCCCAACTTAATTATATTAGGTATTATTGAATATTTATCACGATAGGCTGACAATATTACTGATGACTTAAGTTATAAAGTAATTTCACTTAAAACGAGGTACGGGACCCTCGATGCGCGAGCCAGACTCACACTTGGCCGGTGTTTTTACCATCGGTCATAATAAAGCGTATACTCACTTTTATATGTTGATAATATCGAGAAAATAACTGTAAACGTTTTCGGTATGGTTTATGCATTGTTCTTCTTGTTAATTGTATATATTAGACGAAACTAAAATATATTGTAATAATAAAATTTATGTATTAATAAATTGAGATAATTACCTCAGTTTCTTTTACGTTAATGCCTTAAATGAACACTTTGGAATAAAATTATATATTTTCTGTCAATAACATTGTCTTTTATTTATTACAAAATTACTTTTGATCTTTACCTCTTTAGAGTCCGTAGCTAAATTACAACCCCTTATAGTTTCTCGATGTCCTTCTGTATGTCACAGACATTCTACTCGTAGACTAGTATTGCTATAAAACTGAAACTTTCAAGCACGGCTATATATAATTATTACGCCATAAAGTTATGAAATAAAGTCTTCTAAAACGTTTAGTGTGCTTCCCCTACATATAAAGCGGGTGTAATTTTTTATTTGCACACCCCATTGTGTAGGACATCGTTGAATAGATCTTTTCAAAAGATTGGGGGTATGTCTATGGTAACTTTTCGATACAAGGATCCGTTTACGATATATTAAGCTTTAATAAACCTCTTTTTGAATATCTGGAAAGTATTCACAATAGTATAGTGTGTATAACGATATTAAAAGAAAATTATCACAGCTAACTCACTAAATTGTCGCAGCTAACTCTACCACTTTACGAGTGATAGACAACCAACGTACGGTATGTAGTTGGGTCTGTAAAAAGTTCATAGAAACTTCAAACAAACGACTTAAATCAGTTCCAAAAATAACTTTGAATTTTAAAATATTTACTTATTAGGTCTGTGAAAAATTTACTAAACAATATATCTACATATCAGGAATTATGTTAATATTTGTAAATGGTTTGATAGAAATACTATGTACGCTTAAATGGATACATACGTCTAAGTGTGTACGGAACCCTCATAGTGCGAGTTATACTCGTACTTGAGTATTTTGTTCTTCAGAATGTTAATATCCAAAGAAATTTTAATACTAACGCTTTTGTTCTATTCAGTTCCGATGTTAAGTTCCACAACTGACTTTCAATTTGGTACTCCTATTCGTAACACAACGCGTATATACCGAAGTACGTGTTTACGACAAGTAATACGAGTATTGGGAGCCGTGCTGAGGAAAACTGTATTTAAAAAAAACGTTGTTTTACGTATCTGTAAATTTTCATACTAAATTTTAAAAGTCCTATCATATGTATATGTACACGGAACCAACACAAAATTTAATTCGTACATACAGACACGTATGGAGAGTTATCTCGGTGACATCATAATATTTATCACAAGCAGGGATTGCGATTACGCACCAGTAGAAACACCTTCGTAATAATATTAGGTCCGTGATATCATAATTCTTTAACAGCAAGTTGGACTTCGATTAATTTGTTGTGTTCCTCTGGCAAAATTGCCAATACAGAACACTAATGTAATCACTTCGGTGTCCGTCCGTCTGCCTGTCTGTCACAGGCGATTTTCTCTAAAAGTATTTGACGTAAAAATTTAAAATTTGGCACATAGATAAAAGATGGACGATGATTCGGAATTTAATCTTAGGGGGTAAATATGGAAATAAAAAAATTCTTTCAAGTTTTCACCAGAAGGATTGCTCAAAAAAATTTGAAAAAAAAGTCATGAATATTGCGAAAATTCATAGAATTGAAAAATTTTGGCGCAATCAATTTTTATAATCAATCATATTGTTTATTTCCTTATAACTGCTGAAGTATTGTTTTCAGAGAAAAAATGTTTCTACATAAAATATGTCTCACGATGTAGGGAACAACTTGAATCCTTACACGTTTTTCAAAATTTTTAATTTGGCTAACTCGAAATGCTGCCCACTCAGCTCCGCACATACGCGGTGTGATACGGCATTGCTGGTTGGTCGGCGGCGGGTAGCGCGGTAGATGAGTCCTTTTTAAGCGAAAGTCGGAATGTATTACTATTAGTACTTAAGTGAAGGGGGGAACACTAATTGTGTAGTACCGCTTGGAACACTAATTGTGTAGTATAATCAGCATTTGATTAATTTTTTTTTAAAATGAAAGTTTATTTCCATGTAATTATTTGCACTACTACGTGAAAAAAAACCACATTAATACGTGAAGAAAAAACCTTGTTACCCCTTGTTAAGCCATATTACGCGCACGGAGGAATATCAGATTTGGTATAGTTAACGTTTATATGGAGAAGGAGTGCAGAAAGCCAAAGTTTATATATAATATCTGTTACAAATACATTAAATTATATGTTACAAATACATTACAAGATTCATTGTTTACGTTCATACTGTCAATGTCAAACACATAATAGTCTGTGGTCGAACAGTCGCACAGAGTAGAGATTGTCAGTAAAGAATTTCAAAATGTCAGATTGAATGAGTTTCGATCTGTGAATTTTGCTAGATTTCAAATGTTCCTTTTTCAATAGTCTATGGAGTGTACGTCAAGGCAAAAAAGCGTTTATTTCATATTTTGTGTAATAGATGTCTGTGTTTTATATATTAGTGAAATACAGTTTACTTAATATACACTGTTGCAAAAGAAAAATTTTGTAGCAGCAATCTGAATTGACTTACTCTCGCCTACCTTTGACAAAAGAATAACGTTTAAACTTAAAAATTTAATGAATTACGGTCGAATTTCAACCACTTGGCGCCATATTATTATGTGAAATCTTTAGAAAAAGCGATTACGATTCGTTGTGCAATAATTTTTTCAGCGATTTCGTGCTGAATTTGGAGTTGAACTGAAAGACGATTGATTACATTGTTGTGAAAAATATAAAGTAAGATCAAAAATATAACCGAGTGTTGAATGTTTGATCCTATTTCATTAAAAACTAATAAAGCTACGAAAACCATACGGAAATTCGTCTCCAATGAAGAATGTGTAAATATGAGTAACTCGCGTGTTTGTAGATCTACTTGTTTGGCAACAGTTTGTTAATTTTTAGTAAATACTCAGTGAAATTAAACTTAGACATGTTACGAGGATGTTGACTTCTCAGTTTCAGGGTAATTTTACTATATCTTCATCGATGACACCAATGAAAGTTGTATCACAGATGGCCAGTATAAATAACCTAGTCGATCAGATAGTTACAAAATTATGGCGAGAATAGATGGCCTAGTTGATAAGATAGTTACAAAATGGCGAAATGGCAAAATTTAAAAGAGTAATCTCTAAAAATCTTACAGGAAAAATACAAAATTAGTCTAGAATTTTTTCCTTAATTGGAAAATCAAAAACTTCCCTAAAATGTGTTGCAACCTTATGCACAGGGTATGCCGAGCGATTCTGCGAAATTCAAATTAAGTACGTCGTTACGTTTAACTAGTTTTCAGGAGTTACGATTATCTTTTTCAAATAAGCTAAATTTTCCAGCGGTATAAAATGTAATTATATATATACAGCATTTAGAACATGCTGAGCAGTTTTGAAAGCAAATATATAATTCTCATTTGGGTAAATGTATTGTGATGACGTACTATTAAAGTTGGCCCTATATGTCACAGAATTATTTTCCTGTCCGGTCACACATAACACTCGTACATGACGACTACTAAGAATTATATTGCGAAACCTGGTAAGAGTCTGCCGGTCACAAAGATTAGCAGGAACCTTATCAGCTCATCGAAGTATCGACTCCTCGACGTCTGCCGGGCCGCAGACCTTACGTACCCGTTCCCAGAAAACCGCTCCTGATAAGGATTTGTTGAACGTAACATAATAAATAAAACGATATCTAATAAACGGTGTAATATTAATTTGTTGTGAAATAGATATCAATGCTTTAGCTTTATCTAATGTTTTTATGACGTGACATTCAAGCTAATTTAGAGAAAATTTTATTAAACGTCGTAACCGCGATATTTAACGATTCAAATCTAAGTTAACCCGTACGCATTTAAATGGGAAAATCTTATCATAAAATTATTTTTCACATCATAATTTTATATTTGTACCAAGTTGTTTAGTATTGATACCAAGATTAACAATTGAGAAACAAGGAAAAATACCACTCAACTGGTCCTAGCATTTTTGGAAGCTAAACCTGGATCCTTACCAATTCATCAGTAATTAACACAAGCGAATGGATTTGACAAATTTGTTTATTTTCATAGTCGAATCTTATTTAATATTACTAATGATAACCAATATATTGTCCTAATCACATTCTTATTTATACTTCAGAAAGTTCTAATTTTGTGAAAAAGTTGTTGTTTTTTTATGACTAGAATAATTAGCCGCCATGGTCCAATCTGAATGCATGGTAGGTTTATACCTGACTCATAAGGCCCATCGTTTCATAAAAAAGGTTCTACTTAAGTTCTTAAGAATAAAATAATTTGTAGCAGAGTATGCAGTATGCGAACATGCGTGATGCGTGATGCGAGCTACGAGTAAGAAATATAACTCGTAGGCGAACAGTTACTACTACTTGGTAGTCCGTAGAGAATTTTGGGTATATAGCGATTTTTTTCCTCGAGGTATAGAGAATTACTTGGCAATGAAAAAACCGAGTTTTTTGGAATATCGACCGCACTTTCCTCTCCTCCTTTCTCTCCTATATGACTGCAATTAAAAAAAAGGTATATGTTCAGTTTTTTTCTTTTATCTCAGCAAATGTAACTTTAATAACGATTTTGCAAGAAACTTTGCAGGACATCAAACCTAGGTTTGAAGGAAATCAAATTATCCACTACTTTTATTAATATTCTTTCCACGTAGGTCTAATAGTTTAAATTTTAAATGCCGGAAAAAACGAAAACCTTCCGTCAAAAAAAAAGAAAACCTTGTGTGAAAAAAAGTTTTCCTATTCTAACATATTTATTTTCAATTTTATGTAAAAACATCAGTACTTTTTAAGAGGCATTTCAAAGCCAAAATTAACAAATCTATATTTTAAATTATTTCTGTTTATGCGGTTTTGCTTCTTTAGAGCGTTTATAGGAGATAAAGTTAGCAGGTAGTTGAAAAAACAATCGTCCGTTTCGCTCTGTATAGTTCTACTTTTACACGCGTGAATAAGAGAAAAACTGCCAAGAATTGTTTGAATTTCGAATTATTTGTATTTCGTGCAGAGAATTGAAAAAAGTATCTATCACTTTCACTGCGAAATTCGCTTTGGATTCTCCGTTAGAGGCGGTTTTTGGCTCTACGTATCGAACCCATTTCTTCGGCCATCGGCTTTGATATAGTAAAAGCAGCCATTAAAAGCAGACGCAAAAAATGTTGCCATTCGTCGACTGCCACGCCCGGCGCAAAGTGGACATCATAATAATGTTAAACGGTAGGGATAGTGGGCCAATTACCGCAGGACATATTTCACGTAATGGAATAAACTCTCCTTTGAAGAATGAAAAATATTTTACGACAAGTTCATAATTTCGTTTGAGAGGGCATTCATTTGCCTTCTTTTGGTCGGGGGACGCGGCGCCGAATTATTGAGTTAGCGATGAGGTGAACGTTGGAGTCGCGCCGTTTGCATAAAAGCACGTAGGGACAGACGATGTACATAATTCACAGTCGTCTGAGAGAACTCTTTATATGACAACGCGATACTTTTTTTTCGTCAACTTTTTTTTATGTAAAACAGCGAGCTGTATCTGAAGGTGACATATGTTAGTGCTATTGATAATTGTTGAAGTTGAAGAACATGCGTCTTCGAAATGTTAATTGTCAAGAAATTGTTCGAAAAGGCGTGATTTAATCGTTTCTAAATTATTATAGTTCGCCAAATCAAATTAGTTCCATTCAATGGCTGAAAAATAAATATTAATAACGGTTACGCTGCACGCCCCATAATGGCGGGGGAAGGGGATTCCACAATTCTTTGTTTCTTAAACTTGCACTTATCATAACCGGTCATTCTTGTATGAGGTTTTTAGTGTCAATCAACAGCCCTATTCAAAATCAAACAATTAAACGAAAAAGATACGAATTTCAATAAAGTTTTGTTCAAGAAAATTAATTTGAAATTGAAAAGTTTTTGAATTGAACTTTTTCACGTAGAATTAACTATTCAAATTTTACATTGAATTTGTAAAATTGGATCAATTATTTTTTTCGGCTCGTAATATTTTAATTATTAATTCTACGTGAAAGTTATTAACAAAATTTGTAAATAACTTGATATCTTACAAACAAGTTTTATATATAATTGTTTTACATGTGGGACTCCGACTTAGTGTTAGCGAAATATAAGAAAAAGACTATGCTCCTTGTTTAAAATGGCGGTTAAATAGGGTTTGTGTTCTAATAACTCGGTTTTACACTCCCAATCAATTCATTAATGAAAATAAAATTATGGTCACTTTATACGAGAAATGTGTTTAACCTTGCGTTTTTGCTTCTTTAGAGCGTTTACAGGAAGTAAAGTTAGCAGGTAGTTGAAAAAATAATCGTCCGTTTCGCTCTGTATAGTTCTACTTTTACACGCGTGAATAAGAGAAAAACTGACAAGAATTGTTGTGTTTCGTGCAGAGAAGTGACAAAAGTTACTTCACTATAAGCTGCTGTCGTGGTCGAAGGCTACCACGACAGCAGCTTATAGTGAAGTTATAGTACAGCTAGTACGCGACTAGCGATTGGCGGCACTTTTTTACCTATTTGCAAAGTATTGACTTTTTAAAAGTGTAAAATGTAAATTCTCGCGTACACGTCTTTATTTTTTTCCATTTGTTATTCATTTTGATATTTTCATTAATTTAATCGATAACTACGTCATGTGTATTTCATTTCGTATTAGCTGTCAACTAAGTACTGTTTGCTCGATAATGCAGCAATTGTGAAAAGCTAGTCGAGTACGAGTAAAACCAGCACCGTGAAGATTACGTAAGTACTAAGGCATATATAGAAGATTAAACATTTAGGAGTACGTGGTATTTCTACCAAATTAATTAATATTATTGATCCAATAATATTTTTTACTATGTAAACATATTGCCTAGAGTACCGGCGTAAATATATTGTGAATTTATCAAAAGCTATGAAACATGGTATCATCGCTATAGTTTTACGGTAAACTTTAGGCCAAGTTCTAATAGAGTTGTTTTTTAATTTTTTGACTTTAGCAATTTCGCTGATATTGAGATGAAACATCTAATGGCGTGTTTGGATGGGAGTTAAAATGTTTTAATGGCAAGACGCATCTTGCCATTCGGCCAGCTTCGTGAATTGTCGGCTCTTTCTGACTTAATTCGAATCAGCATTGTTTCTTATTTACTAACGCTTGCAACTTTACTCGTTTATATAGTTGTATTGCATTAAACTGTCTTAAAACGTCAAAAGCGTTTTACTATTTGAAATAATAATAATGTTAATAACTGAACGTAAATATATATACTATAATAATTATTATTATTTACATATTAGTTATTTGCAGAGTTAAATTTGATTTGTTCACTTTTAGTTCGCTCAAATAAGAATGTTTTACATCAAAAAATTACATATTTAACATCCCCCAAGCGTCCCGTGACGCATCCATTTTTTTTTGTGGACATCTTCAGCAATATCACATAAGCTATTTCGCATATATAAATTTAAAGAAATAGTTTCAGAGTCCTAATAACTTTCTTTTTCAAATTATATATGAGACATGATATTTAAAAAAAAATTGGTACATCGGCGCCTCTAAAATTGCCATATAATTATTTTGAGTGTTAATCATTGACGCTTTATTATTAATTTCAAGTCTCTACGTCAAATGGTTTCCGAGAAAAACGCTTGTGATAGATAGACAGATAGACGGACACGCCAGTGATCTTAGAAGTATTCCGTTTTTTTTCTTTTTGAAGTTTTACGTTCATGTAATTCGACTAATCGTTAATATGAAAATTGATAACTATCTATTAAGCCGAAACAGTTATAATGCTGTGACAGAAGGACGAACAGATGGACACGACGAAATTACTAGGGTAGTAGGAATTTTTCGCCTTTTATCCGTGGAACCCTCAGAAAAGTATATTAATTTTTTCGAAATATTTGCAAAACTATGAATTTTTAAGGAATATGAATATTGTACCTAGCCAGGTATGTATTTTCATATGACGATCTCAATTAATACGTTGCAAAATATTAAATGAAAATTGTTTACGGCAAAATCGCCTTCCCTCTTTTCACTCTACCCTTAAAATAAACCCAAAATAGTGGTGAAAATCTTTTTCGCGCCCCCCATCAATTTGGATGTTTTTAAAAATGAAATTCAGGTTCCGTTTGCCATTTTTTATTTTTAAGGCCCATTCGTTAAATACTAAGATAAAAAGTATAAGTAACAAAAGTATAAGTAAAAAAATATTATTGACATGAGTTGGGATGGGAAAGACAGGAAAGGACAAGGACACAAAGGAAAAGGTTACAGGAGAGGCAGGACTTTTTCATTCGATCTTTCAAAATATTTAGATACGTGATTTTCCTGATGTCAGAATCCAGGTGATTCCAAATTTTTGCTGTTTGGACAGTGAAGGATTTTTCGTAAGTGGTAGAGGCATGTTTAGGAATAACTAGGGTGAGTGAACATATAGAACGTAGCCCAAGGCCGTGAGCAGACAAATCTATTTGCCACTAAGCATGGCTTGCTGCTAACGCTGTGACCACCTAACTCACATCAAACTCATCCTTTGTCCCACCGACATATATTAACGAGTTTACGACTTTAAATTTATCAAAAAAAATCTTTTAACTGTATTTCTGAAAGATTTTCAATTAATTAATTACTGACAAAATTGAAAATACCAAGACCATTTCAAACAGACATGAGTCATTTTAAATATTTTTATTATATCTATTTCTTTAACATGTTGACTCAGCAAAACTAAATTATATATAATATTGAAACAATGTAAATACATTTTTCATTTGAACGTCTTAATTGCCAATGCCTATAAATGAATACTGAACATCGTAATAAATATAACAATATATAAACGTCTAGGGACAAATTACATTGTAAACATGGGTCTGAGAGGTCTTTCTCCCCTCTTATAATACCACTACAGAAACGACATTGATTGGTTACAATAAAATCATTTGTTATGAAACACAATTACCAGCCCGGAACGAACCTGGCGCATAACCCTCCAATTGTAGCATCGAAAGGGGTCCGAGGTCCTGCTCCCCTAGCGCTTATACCCCGTAATTTAATTTGTACACAAATCAGTTTGGATTGACCTCTGAACGCGTATCATCGATTTTCTTTCGAATGGGCTCGTGAACCTTTTTATAGAACGTGAAAGCTATGAATAATTTATATCACAGAAAAATTCCACCATATAAGCAAAAGATAAATTAAGAGAAAGGATATTTTGCAAAGCTTCTTTTAAAAAACATGTTAATAACTGTTAGTAGTCAAAAGTTTGATTAATTATTTAAAACAAAATACCAGTTTAACAGTTATTAACATGTTCTTTAAAAGAAGCTTTGCAGTTTTTAAATTACCTTTATTTTTGAAAGGTTATATTTTTAAAGTCACATAAGGTAACTTACACTAAAGCATAAGTTCTTTCACATATGTTCGTAGTAAAATGTAATTAATTTTTATACTAATAAATAAATCATAGCCTAAACCCGCCAATAAGATCTAATTGAAATTTAGTGTAATGTGACGTATAATATCGTCACATCACACTACATCACATCACACAACGGATTAGCATGTTGACCGGTTAATCTTAAATAGATCGGCTAGGAGATAAATAATGCCTTTGATCTTTCTAGGCGTATATATTAAAATTTCACATTTCTGTCAAATTTTCACAAATTCATCCCAGATGTTGGGAGAATAGCTTTATATGTAAAATATTTCGTTATCATAAACAAAACTTTCATAAAATGAGTCGTTCCTCAAAAGATATGAGTATTGGAAGAGGTCTACGTTCAGCAGTGGACTGAAGACAGGCTGTTGATGACGATAATAATGGACAATATATAAGCTTCTAAGATTATGATTTTATGATTTTCGAAATATTTTTTTCCGAATATCGGATTGAAAATATCCGCACAGTTCTTGGATATTTTAAAATGAGTATATATAGCATAGAAGCTGGCTTCTATGGGTTTCTTAATACAAAAAAGACGGTTATAATAACAAAAATTACTTATATTTTTCTCATTCTCAGAAGAGGCGGTGTCATCAAGAACGCGCCGTGCGGCGTCATCAAATCAGTACGACGCAACGCGGCTGTTTACAATTAAACCCCTTATCAGGATTTGAATATATTAAATTATTTTGCATACAGTAAAATCCAGTGCACTCATAATTCAGTGTGTCTTTATAAAAGCTTTATTTATAATAAATAAAAAGTTATAGTTATATAGTAGCATTAATCTTACATATTCGAGAGGTATCAAAAAAACATTCTTGCCATAATCGTTATCCAACGACATTATAGGATAAATAGGTAAATCGTTTGGTTTTAATTGGCAATTCTAAAATTCCCAAATTTATTGTGCGAAATCAGGTTACACTCGAACTTCGGAGAGCACAATCACCCCTTAGATATAAAATATGTTATAGTTGTATAGCCCTGATCCGACACATTCGGCACTAGTCACAAATATATCCAGTTAGCGTCTCGTGACGGCGCAGACGGCTCGCCGTTAGAGGGTTAAACGGAGGTCAACAATGTTTACGCCCCATCAGTCACGGGTGCTATCTGACACTTGGGTTACGATTGTTTATTTATGTCCCAAATTACTTATTGTATATGACTCTATAACTTATTATAACGTATGTTTATAGTCGAGGTAATTGGCTTGGAATATTTCCTAGTATGTTCCCATACAGTATGAAGGTTATTGATGATGAAATAAATAATTGTTTGACTTGCCGTAATACAGCGTATGGAAATAAATTGAATCACAATATTTCTCGATAGCAGATAATTTATAACGCAACAGCAGCTGGGCTCGGCGCTGTCCAAATAAACGCCGGCATGTTTGCCTGTTTGCATGGTTGCCTATACTTTTCGTTATAGTTGTTCAAACATCTGCTGAGAGGCCAGTGCTAAACAAAATCCTTATATACAAGAATTGAATATAAGCAACTTCATACAGGATACATAACTGTATTAGATCTAATCATAGAAAGGTCCATTATGTCAAGTCATAGAGATGACATTTCTGGTTTACTTCGTTCTGCTTTTTATTACTTGAGATGGGTATGTGTATTGTGAAAGGCCTTCGTGACGTCGTCAGTGTGTAGTTTGTACGAGGTTCCGTCTTCGCCATTAGGACGGTAATAACAGTGAGGCCTGTGGGCGATTTGACGTCTTCAGATTAGTAAGTTATTAGAGGTCCGTAAGATCCTTCGAACGATGGGATCAAAATAAGTAAAGATTTTTCGATGACAGATTATTGGCAGCTGAATTTTGTTATCAAGTTGAAGAGAACAACTATATTGGTTAGATGGCTTTCTGTAATATTTAAATTCTCTATTTTTGAGTTCACTTGGACTTTTTTTCTTTTTAGCCCATTTCTCCCATTTCGGTGTGTAGGCTTCCTTTACTCTATGACAAATATCTATTCTGTTGCACCTATATCCACTTCGGATCAGCTACTCTTTTCAATATTTGATCACTTCACTCAATAACCGTCTTGTCTTATAGCAGAAATCATGTTTAGGGGCTATGTGGCCGGCCCATTTAAGTTTGGCTTGACAATATCTGTGATTTTGCTTTGTTGTCTCAGCCATGTGTTCGTCTTACAGTCGCGTAGTGGTACTCTTACCAGCTTTATTTATGTTGTTCTCTGAGCTACTCCCAGTTTGGTAGCAGATCCTTGGTGAGGACCCAAATTTCGAATCTGTAAGTGAGAACTCGCAGGATCACATATCGATATCGAATATTAAACTTTTTGTTCAGCAATAACGCTCATTTCCAAAACAAATTCAAGTCCGTTGCTAATATCTTTGGATAGGTCTTTAAGATTTTTTTTATTTCGGCCCATACGAGACGCGTACGTCTAATTTTGTTCACCAGGTCACCCATTTTGGTCTCCATCCAAAGATATATGCACGGCTCCACTCTGTCGATTGCGATTTTGGGTTACTTTGATGTTTGTAGTAGTATTTGTACGAATGGTCGTAATCTTATTTTTTCCAAATTCATTTCCAAACTAACCTGTAGGAAAATATTATTCAGATCACGCATCATGGACAGTAGTTCGGTAAGATTATCGTTGAGCAGGACAATGTCACTTGGGCGGAAGGATGGTAACATTAAATATTATAATATCAGCGACAAATTTCAGAAACGTATTAATCAACACGATAGGAACAAATCACAACTTTGTAAAATCTTTCCTTTTAAGTTTCAATTGCAAACATTATCGAGCTACGCAGGGTAAACAAGAGAGCAAAGAAAGACATGAGTTAACCGAAACTTATAAAACAACTATTTAATTACGTCCATAAGGCCTGTTTACTTATTAACCAAAATTACCTTAATTATCCCATATTCCTGGTGATATTATAAATCCTTAAGTTTGTTTGTCAGTTTGTTTCTGACGATTCACTACCAAATTTGCATTTGTATAGTTCACGCGGCGGTATAATATATAAGCTATACCAAATATCAAGAAATGATGTTTGAATTCATGGGTGTCACCAATTGGTATATAAATAGGTTAATTTTTACCGCGAGAAATAGCATAATTCTTATAGAATGACATTCGGTGTTTTTTATAAAAAATAGAAATTTAACACATGAATAATAAACATGTCAATAGATGGCGCTAAGTGTACATTAAATCTCGCGTGTTTCGAGAACCCAACACATGCGTGTTAACCATTTAATTGAAAATCCACTCAGCGGGCTGACGTTAATCACATTAATAAATTAGTACAAAATTGTCACACCATTATCAAAAGTTTCAAACTGGGTTACATTCTGACCGTTATATTCTGAATTAATGTAACTACATAAGACATTTAGCCAATGTTTCCCCCATATCTCGATTTACGTTAATATTATTAAAATTTAAAGGTGTAATGGATTCATTATATTACAACGTCATTACATACCGTTAAGGTAACTAATCGTACATTACGTTCCGACTTAATGTTTTGTTTACAGAAATGTCACTTAGAGTCAGACGCAGCACGTTTTTTATTATCATATTATGTAAAAGCTTTTTGCAATTTAAAAACCTTCGCGGCTTATAACATGTCGCTAGAGATAATCAATTTGGCTTAGCAACTCGAAATTAATTTGGATTTCAGTAAATTTGTTTGTGGTCTTTACTCCGTTTAACCTAATTTTATCTGTTTTCTTCATTAAACCAACGATATTCTGTTAAATAGCGTGTCATGTCATGTCATTAGTTGTCCTAAAAGTGGTCCTAAAAAACAAAGTAACTGCCCTGTTTTAATACGGCTATCTCTTTTATATACGTGCTTTCTTTGGCTCTCCATATTTTTCTTTATAGTTTGCCTATAAATGCTACCTGGAACCACTTTTTTGTTCGTTTTACTAGTACTAACATTTATACATCTTCTAATAGATTTTTATTTTTGTTGGCTGATTGTTTTAGAACTTTGTGCAGGTACAGTTTACTAAGTACGATAAATAGTCTTATTAAAATGTATATTTAATTATTTGTATAATAAAAAAATATTAAAAAAATAATTTTTATCGTATCATAATTCGATCTTAAATTTTAAAAATAAAACCTGTTAATTAATTAAATAGATTACGCTAGGTATTTTCGTGGTTTTCTTCTTACGAAAATGAATTAATTAATGCAACACGATTCATTTTCAAAATGTAATTATCTGAATACGGTATGACAAAAAATTAATTTACATCGACTAGTGTAAAATTGGATTGGATTAAATACTTTTTTAATCTCTATTATATTTGGGAAAATATCATATACTTTCTTGTCAATGATATAAATATTTGTGGTCAGTATTTTTTTTATTTCTTGATGAATATAAATGTAAAATTCCCAATCTTCGTTCACTATTATAACGATATTTTTCCAGAGTACTGTTTGATATAACACTTATTATTCAATCTCGTTATATTTGTTTTTAAGACTTTTTTGTTTATGCTATGTAAATTAAGGAAACATGTCAATATATAAAATAAACTTTTAAATCTACCTTAAATATAAAAAGATATTGTCCACAATTAAATGAAACTACGTGATGTAGTATTATTTCTACTTTCTTTACCACGACCTAGGTTTCGTTGTATTACATCTTCAGGTGGGCTATTAGCAAAGATCTTCAGGTGGGTTATTAGCAATCTTTGCTAATAGCCCACCTGAAGATGTTGTAATACAACGAAACCTAGGTCGTGGTAAAGAAATTAAAGAAAGTAGTAATAATACTACATCACGTAGTTCCATTTAATTGTGAATAATGAATTTCTACAAAATTAACACCAAATATATTCAATATTTCAAAAGATATTGTTATACAATTATATAACTGTGTGGAAGTATTTAAAAAATTCCTCTGATATTGTCGGTCTGTACACAATGCTTCCTTATATCCAACGAAGCATCTATCAATCAGCCAACTACAAATAAGCATATTGAGGTCGTCATTCCTCAGGCAAATCTAAAAAAGCATAGAAGCGTTTGGCAAAAATTCTTGAAAAATATTTTAAGTTTACTTCGTACGTTTATGGGAAATCTGTTATACAGATTAGATTTAAGAGATTTTTTTAAAAGGGTTATTGTCAAATGCTATTATAAAAATAATAGCATTTGACAATAAACCTAAAATAATAGCTTTGTAAAATATATCTAAAATAAGGGCTTTGGAAAATATATATAAAATAATAACTTTGGAAAATATATCCAAATTAATAAGCTTTGGACGATGCATGAAATAAAAAGAATCGAATAGGTACTTTACTGACCCACCCTAAAATTTCCATATGAATATTTTAAGTAAAATTATTTCTGACAAAAATAATTGTGATAGATGAATAAGACAGGCGAATATGTAAGTGATTTTATACGGATCTTGTTTTTGTTTCCTTTTGAGGTACGAAACCTAAAAACAAGGTTTTTCACGAATGCTCTTATATTAAAGAAAAAACATAAAGAAATTAGGCAATTGTAACAATCATGTAATCTTATTTTTTCTCAAACAATCTTGTTTTTGTTTCTTTTTGAGGTATGAAACCTAAAAACAAGGTTTTCACGAATGCTCTTATATTAAAGAAAAAACATAAAGAAATTAGGCAATTGTAACAATCATGTTGTAATCTTATTTTTTCTCAACAATCTTGTTTTTGTTTCCTTTTGAGGTACGAAACCTAAAAACAAGGTTTTTCACAAATGCTCTTATATTAAAGAAAAAACATAAAGAAATTAGGCAATTGTAACAATCATGTTGTAATCTTATTTTTTCTCAACAATCTTGTTTTTGTTTCCTTTTGAGGTACGAAACCTAAAAACAAGGTTTTTCACGAATGCTCTTATATTAAAGAAAAAACATAAAGAAATTAGGCAATTGTAACAATCATGTTCATATTGCAGTATTCGATACTAAAAAGCAATGTATTTAACTCTTATGCCTGTGATCAAAAAATATCTTCTTAAGTGTACACATTGAAAAATAACGTGTTTAACTCTTATGAGTGGAAACAAACACATTTTCTTAAGTATATACATTGAAAAATAATGTATCTTAAGTGTACACATTGAAAAATAACCTATTTAACTCTTATGCGTGTGATCAAAAAATATCTTCTTAAGTGGATACATTGAAAAATAACGTATTTAACTCATACGTGTGATCGAATACCTTCTTAAGTGTGACTAATATTATACCGAGTACTAACTTAATATTTAGAACTTAAATCAAAAACATCGCATTGAACTTGTTTTTTAGACTTGAATATAACATGACCCTTTGCTATATTTAATTAAGTTTATATTTAACTTTTTGAGGTGATTTCCAAATACTTTATTACAAAACATCAAACTCTGTAGAGTTTAAAATCGTCCTATGTACCTTTATTATACGTTTACGTATGTATATATATATATATATATATATATATATATACATATATATATATATATATATATAAATATATATATATATATATATATATATATATATATATATATATATATATACCGTAAACGAAAAAGTGCAGTAAAACCTATAGAAATGGAATGAAAGTATTTTAAAATTAGGTTTGAGTATATAAATGTTACATCCATAGATTCAAACCATTCAAAATTTATTAGGGCTAGATAAATCTTATGTTATATGGAAACATAACATGAAGACAAAAAGGATGTCTTCAATATCGGTGACGGTACATTATTTTTGGCAATTGTGCATTTTGTGATAGTTTAAACACAATTATAAATAAAAGTGTAAATAAAACATTAATTACATGCTTATGATAAATGCTTGTTGGCCAATCGCCACCTGATTTCTTGCGCTTCCCACCGAGGTCGGAGCCAGCGACGCTCTCTGATGAAAACACGAGCAAAATACGTGTCGGCAAATACATATTATGTAACAAATGACAAAATTATGTCGGCGTAACTCGATTATTGACAACACATTTACGCTTTGAAACAAATCGATAAATGATAGAAAATATAATACCTAATATTTCGCACTATTTTTCCCTCTTCGTGAAAAAAGCGAATCGGCGACTTGGAAACGGAATGGAATAAGATTTTTCGTTTCATATCTCAAACAGGTTAATTTACGTTCGTGCAATTTTCAAAATTAAAAAAAATAAAATATATGTTATGAAAAAAAAACAGTAAGAAAGTAGAGAAATAATCAATAACATTTTTAATATCGTACTAGTCATACTGATGTTTTTCTGTCAAAATTTATCAATGACAAAGCTGTTTAAAAGTAATTATCAATTATTAAAAGGTCACGTTAGTCAATTTTAACGAGATAGCCAGTTTTTTATATACACCATATTTTAATATATCACAAAAACAACAACAATTAGAAATCCATACTCTTCACTTAAATGGTCACATCAAAAAACATTAACTTGCATGACTTTCTTGGGGTTTCCAGATGAAAAATCACATTCCAGAAGAAAAATCACCGTTTCTAAGTAGAACGATACCGCCTTACGCTTTGAATATGGATAAAGATGACTTGCAGCTGATAGAGCTTTATTCACACAGTCGGTGATACATTAAAAGTAAACAATTGTTTGAGTACGCATCCATTAAAAAGATTTTAGTTTAGCTAAAGGGGTTAGGAGCAAGTGTATTAAATAAATACAATCAAAAGTATAGTCTTAAATGAGTTTACTCTCTTTATGTTGAATCAAAAAAAACTATTGGTATAAAAATTTGATTGTTGCACGATATGTGCGCAAGTCTTCATAGTAAGTAGAAAAGACAACATTGTTTTTTACTTTGTTGTTGCCTTTATTATTTATTTTTCAACTCTAATTGAGTGGAAAAATTTGTAACGATTAGAACGAAATATAGAAATAATAAATATACATTAATGCACAATGAATTTTTAAAATATATTTTGACAGTTCAACAGAAATCCGTACTTAAACTTAGTACTTTACGTAAACTTTTCAGATATGTGTCAATACTGTTAATTGTTCCGCTTTGTACGCTGCACCACAATTCTAATATAAAATTTTTGGAAGTTTTAAAGAACTCTTATGGTTATTTATTGCATTTTAAAAAGGTGAAAATGCTACTATAATATTATTGGAATAAACTATAATACAAAATTTACAGATTCCACTTTAACTTTATCGTGATATTTCAGACGGTTCCGGATTAAGAACCTTTGTACTTTCTCGTCTAACTTAGCCACTATTATATCACTAATCGATAGCGTTATATTAAATGTACAGCGTTATCCTATTATAGCACGAACAAGAAAGGAGTTCAAACATAAAGAGATAGAAAGACAAAGAAAACACGCATATAACAGAGATAGTTAGACGGAAGCCAAAGCAATTGTCATTTTGGGGAGAACTTTTAAAGCGCTAAAGATATGCGTGTTTATTTAATAATTTTGTATACACATTTATATAACATGATTACCGAACAAATTGAGCTTTCATAAAAAAAATCTCTGCGACTTTTGTCACACACTGTCCCCGACTATTTATATGTATGTCCAAGGCTGGAAATAAACAACTGTATTAAGATCACAACAATAAATACGTTGTGGCTCTTCTCGTTAGTGATTAATTTGCTTCGATACAAGGAAGTGGCGGAGGAAGGACCGAAATAGATGTCGATGTACTCCTGAACTGCTCTCCGGGCGGAGAGAGGGATGGTGTAAATGGGCGCGCTCTAATGAATGATAGATAGGGCTGCCGGTCGGGTCTTAGAGGAGATGAAAAGGATTCTTCGGAAATTTCAACGTGACAATTTGATCGTTTTGTAATGCGCGCCTGGTGCACAGCGGTCGAAACGGTATTTTAAATATTAAGTGAGCGGTCTCGCGGGACGTATTGAGGTGTTATTTATTTGGTAAGGTTTGTAGTTTTAAATATATGCATTCGGTTTTTAATACTTTACATCCGGCGACTTTAATAGTGAGCATAAGATTAAATGTTTTTAGAAAAAACTTAAATACACTTGAAATAACTAATATACCTGCGGATAATAAGGCTATGCTAAAGGATATTTGAAATAAAACGAAGAAAAATCCAATTTAATTAACATTTTTTAATAGTAATCAGTCTTAAATATCAATTACTATAAAATATAAATATAAAAAAATGGTTACTTATACCGTAAACAAAAACAAAACTAAACGTTTTTGGAAACCTTGCCAGTATGTCTTATTTGATTACGGTTGGGTAATAAGGCCTACGGCTTTAAAATACTTAAATAATCAAATTATTTGTTGTACATTTGTTATTTCAGATCAATAATCATAGGAATGCACACTCAAAATTCTTAACATTCTATGTATTTCTTCGTCCAACAGCATTCAAAATCACCAGTATCATCCACTGACAAACCTAAAGACTCTTCGTGATACCATTTGCCACATTTAGCATCGTCGCATATTTGTCATCTTGTCCACTTCACAGCCATGACAGTAACAGCTGACTTGCTTTTGTGAAGTATCACTGCTATCTTTGGAAGTAGATCATTTTACGAATGCGGTCTTTTTTTCTTTCTTTCATTATTTTTGTCAAACAGACCTTTCGTGACTGGAGTTCCATTATAATTAATGCATTTTTCTTACTATTAGGGTTTTTTGAATGGCCTTAAATGGCATGGGCATAAGCTGATGATATGCATTTCTTTTTAGCTGAGCGAGCAACACATTGTCTACATAAACATTGGAACTAGAATTACCGTAAACCATGCTGTAAAAATTTGCAATATTAGATCTGATTAGAGTCTGCATAATTCTTACTGCTGGTGTTGATGTTGACGATTCTTCAACTAGTGATTAATTACAGGGTCCTGGAGTCACTGGCCTGAGGGAATCAGGAGGTCGAAAATTATCTTTATTAACAGCATCAGGTTCAAGAGGCGCTGGAACTTCTGACATTATAGATGGAGCAAAAGCTATTTCCGGAGTAGCCTGTCGATTCAAGGGATACAAACCGGTGGCTTTAAAGCCACTTGTAATATTACAGTGAGTCATGCATTTGGACCAGACGTTCGAAAGAATAATGTTAAATGTGCCTTAATGAGTTTCTTATCTCGATTTTGGTCTAAAGATGACAAAACTTCAGTATACCAGTAGTGTTCAAATGATCATTAAACGTATGTGTAATGTTATTTAAATCTCAAAATTTGTAGACCACACGACGTAGTATCTATCTGCCATTCGTCTTGTCTGCCATTCGGCTAGCATCGCATCTTGTCGGTTCTTTCCGACTTAATTCCAGCTTCGTGTCTTGTCGGCGGCTCTTTCCGACTTGAAGCTTCCCATTCTACTATATTACATACACCCTACTATACATGTGTTAGTGTATCATCATTGTGTCTTATTTACTAAACTTTACAGCTTTACTCGTTTATATCGGTGTATTGCATTAAACTGTCTTAAAATGTGAAAAGCGCAACTGTATTACCACTGTAACTTATATTTTGAATTAAATAAAATATGAGTAACGGTGGTAGTAAAAGTGAAAGTGAAATATATTATGATTGTTCACATCTGCAAGGCGTCCCATGACGGCTTGAATTTTTTGATTAAAATGTTTTATTTTCCTACTTTAGTGCCTATGATATCCTTTGTTACACAAGATATCACGAATTTACGAAGTATTCAAAAATATCTCATTTATTGAAATCGTAAGACATTTTCAATGTTTAAAAACAAATATATTCATATATACCCACATACATAAATGCTTGTATGTATGTGTGTGTATGTGCATGTATGTACACACACACACACACATAAATAGATACATTCTGATATATAAATCACATTCCCACTTTTGGCTTTACTGTAACCAGTACCGGTGCTTAATATACCTGTAAATACTACGTACCTGTCTACTAACATCCTATTTATTTCATACATCTGTTTATACCTGTACATCTTGCTTATCTACCTACTTACTAATGTCTTAAGGTGCTTCATGTCTTTGTATATATCTTTATATACCTACCTACCTATTTACTTTACAACTTCCTTGCTTACATCAAGACAAGTCAAACGAGCCCAAACTCGATGAGTTCCTGTCACCACTTTCCGACTCCCTCGTTAGACCCTGATTTTGCTAAAGGGTTTTTGTCGATCTCGCTCGTGTCAACACTTTATTATTGAATTATAATTAGACCTATATCTACTAAACACGATCACGGCCCTATGCATAGAATTCCTCAACAATGAGATTTTCAAAATTATAACGGGGATATATTATATATGTTCTCTTTCAAATAAAAAAACGGAGACATACCTTTATGCGAGTCGGACTCACGCACGAAGGGTTCCGTTGCACCAAAAAATATTAAACTTGTAAGTTTGTATTTCTCAGACATTGTGAAAAACAAAGTTATTGCTGCGGTCGGTACCGAAAACATTCAATATCTCAAAAACTACATAAAAATATTTTATTCAAATCAATTTTCATCAATTTTTACCTCAATTTGTTTCATAATTTTACATGCGTTAGTAGAAAAGTTAGGGAGAGGGGGTAGCACACTTTTTGAGACTTTAGAAGCGCATATCTCACCATCTATTTACTTACATCTAATCTAATCATTCCTTAAGACCTATTTAACGATATGTGCACTGAATTTTTTTTCATCCTTCAGAAGTGCCACTCTTAATATTCTTTTTTTTCATAATTCTACTATTTCATTGTACAAGGTTTCATATAAAACACCTACCATCCAAATTTCATCTCTATAGTGTCAATAGTCTAAAAGTAAAATAACAGACAGACAGACGGACGGACAGACGACAGAATGAAATTATGAGTTCCGTTTTTGCCATTTAGCTATGGAACCCTAAAAAGGGTCGTCAAAATTGGTTGATAAATTCTAGAGATATGAGGTATGATACAGAAAACTACACAATCGAATTCAGAACCTTCCAAATTCAGAATATAGTCGCAGGTAAGTAAACAAATTTTCCCATCAAAAGAGTTGATGAACTAAAAATATGTATATAGTACGGTGACACTACGATAGAGGCAAGAAATAGCCGCGTACGGCGGAAAATGAGACACACGTATTGTTTTCCTTCCAACAAGTTATTTTCAAGAGAGATACTTGGACATTTCAATAAAATAAAATATAATGAAGGAGTTAGAAAAATATGGTGTTTATAAAAAATATATCTCGGGAGAATAAGCAGAATCTATATCACACCAACATTGTCGTTTGCCATACCAAAGTAGGAGAAAGCGTTACGGTTATCATATTTTCAAAGGATGTTAAGGTTTTGTTTCGATATTTAATGTATCATACATTAATGGTAACTAACTCCTAGTATATTTGCTAAGTGTAATTATTGAAGAACAGTAACATATATTTAATTATGTTGAAAGATTAAATCAATTAACAAGTGACGTTTCACTACACACAATTTTGCTAACGTACTTATAATGAAACGAGTCATCGTGAATTGAACGAGCTGCAAAATTTGGTTGAGTTTTTTTATTGCTCCCATCACTTATTTTTTTACAATTTAGTACTAGGAAATTCGCAATTATCAATCGAGTGGAATAAATAGATAATTATAAATAAAGTGGAATATGGCTGTCATGAACCACACGCTAATCAAATGACTACGAATTTAAATTATACGTTTTCCTTATTATATTATTAGAATAAGGAAAACGTGTGAACTATCTGTTATCTTTTCTAACATAAAATTTTATCATTTATAAAAAAGGTAACACACGCAACACATGCATTGACGTCAAGAGTTGCTTAATTGCTACAACTGCTCAGGTTGACGATAAAGACAAGTTGAAATCAAAGAAAAAGCATGTCTAATTTTTTAAAAATTGGATGATTTCGATCCTCAAAAATAAAGTGTTATTAAGTGGAAAAAGTTTTCGTTTTAGTTGAAATTAAACAAATATAATAAAGAAGCGGAAAAGTGTAAAGAAAATTTTAAACTTATCGAATACTAGCGTCGCATGAAATAACTCAATGTAATTGTTCTGTGAAAGATGATGTAGTTTACAAATGATAATGGCTGTAGCAAAGTAGGAAATCAAATGAAAACCACTATAACTATAGAATAATCCCATTCCCTATAAAATTATAGAATAGAAAGGAGATTGAGAAAGTTTAAAAAATACGATATTACTAGACGATATTATAAATTTACAAAACTATTTACTTTAATCTGTGATTTTCCTTACCTATGTTTATGTTTGAGTATTAGCCTTAAAATATCTATTTTTAAAAATTCATAGAAATCATATTTTTCAGAAAACTCATTTCCCAAGATGCTATATTTTTCCGTATTAGAAAAAGGAAAGCGTAACGTCATGCATGACAAACATGCAACAGAATACTTAACATGAAAACGTGCAAGGAAAACGTTTAGTTATGGTCGTTATAAAATGTTTAGTTATGGTCGTTATTCAAAACGCGGTGCTTTACACAGTTGTCTACATAAAGCTGTGCAGTTAACGAAAACATGAAACATTCAACTAAGTCACGCTCCACGGCCAACCTGTCAACAAAGTTCATACGCGCGCACAAATACGTCAACGACCATTTCACGAAGTTGTTGCGAAGATTTACTCAAAGCGCATAGCCGAGCTTCATCATCAAAAGCTATCTAGAAAGCTCCTTTAGATAAATTATAACATTTTAGAGAAACATAAAAGCTTAATGTATCGCCGCGTGATATATGCTAATTGATTAGTGGTTATAAAGTTAAATATAAATACATTATTGCAGTACGACCTCATTTCTGTCATCGGTTGAGTTGCGCGCCGCTCATATTTCTTATATCTCGCTACGTCAATCTTTAATGGTTATTATTAAACTACGAAAAATGTTTCGTAATTTTATTTTCAGAATTTTTTAAATTGTAACACAAAAAATATTTCAGTTGTGTTTCGTCCAGGCCACAAAACATAACTAATTGAGGTATTTAATTTTGTGTATGAGAATGATGTTGGTTAAACTAGGAGCTAACTATTTATACGTATATTTATTGACAAGGATAAGAAAACGATCGAAACTGGAAAAAATTAAAGCCATTTCTTTTTAATGGCTTTTTCATGAAATGATTCTTTACGTTTATTAATTTATTAACGATGGTTTTAACATTTTAGTTGTTTAATACGTGGTTTAGTCAAGAAAAGAATCGAACAATACAATGTTACTATGATAATTAGCTATATATATATATATATATATATATATATATATATATATATATATATATCAATCCTGGAACGTTTTGTATATTTTCATGTTATATATTGCTTGAATGTGGCTAAAGAAACCTTTTTGCCTCTCAAAATAAACATATTTTTATCAAGTGCAAACAATTTGTATTTTGGTTGAAATTAGAAATATATCTGACTGCTTTAATAAAACGACATATAGATGATGCATGAACTCATAAATTTTAAATAATATAAAAGAAATGGAAAAGTTTACAAATTTTATTTTAATCGGCGTCATTATTTGTTCATTTCAATATTAACAAATACTGACGCCCTCTGCAGTCTATCACTAGAGCCAAGTTGTACAAAATGAGGTAGTTTTGCTTTAAAAGTTTGATTTCAAATTTCATGTGAAAAATTAAACAAAATAAGATAAACTGTCGTCCCCCATAGTCCGCTATTTGCAAAATAAGTCTATTTTTTAACTTATAATAGCAATCTTTAACTAAATAGTAATTTAATACATCGATCTATAACTAAATTAAACAATCTTATTCCAAGGACGGAGTACTTCATTGTATGATTTTGAAGTACACGTAGCGCCATCTATTGATGTACATAGGCACAGTATACAATTGTGTAATTACTACGCGTCAAGTAGCTTCGAACTTTTTTGCTTGTACTCATTTTTGGATATATTAAATTTGCATATCTTATGATAGTGAAGTGAACCGATTACAATGAAATAAAAACTAAATGCTACTTCGTGTTGATTCCTATATTTTAAAGTAAGAGTACCGTACGAGTCGAGTCAGTAGTTTTTACGTAATACGTACACAAACAAACATACAAACAGGTATACAACAATGAGAAGAAGTATATTAATGCATTCTATCACTTATCCTTCATCCCCTTCAATTATTTTCTTTGGAAATGTGATCGAGATATAGACACGCAAAATTTACAGTTTTATTATATGGATAGATTTATGAAATAGTAAAAAATCACGTGTATTAGTTATAATTTAAAGTTACTTCCTTTCAGATTTAGCCCTCGTTATATTTACAGAGAGCCCAAGTTTCATTTTGTTTATTGTAACCTGGTAGAAACTAACATTAAAATTTATGTCAAAATATAGAAAAAAATGAAGTCACATTTTTAATTGTTTATACTCTATTTATTTACTTTACTCTTTGTTAATACTAACGGTCTTATTTCGATAAAGTCGCCTAGTTGGTATCCAACTCATCGCTTCCATGTTGAAATTAAAAAACCGGAAGCATAAGCGCTATCTACTTTCACTTTCTTATCAGCGTTGGCTTCTGCGGCATTAATTTTTATACTTCCGTGAACTGTTTTGGTAATAAAAAAATCAATATTGTCACAATATATTTAAAGTTTTGAAGCCTCACCTACTCTACAACCATGTATAATAAATATATTAATTATGTAGTAAGCTGTGAATTTTCCTACATTCAAAGATAGGATCCTACGAATATTAGACGGATCGACCGTACTTTTCCGATATGAAAGTACGGTAAGAATATAAGGTCAATCTATAACTAGAAACCGTCGCACCGATAAAGATATTGAGGTTTTTCGATTGGAAATTTTTCACTTGAATTTTCTCGATAATGACACAATGAACGATAACAATGCAAAACTGTGATAGCGGATACGAATAAAGAATAAACTGATAAACAGTTTATTAAATATTAGCTGTACCGACGCGACTTCGTTCGCATGGAATTCGGTATAAGGAATGTTATTAGGAATTTTATTGTATTTTTTTAGAACTCTAAGCATTAGCATAAAGTTTATTAAAATGCTAATAGATGGCGTTGGTAGCACCAATATGATAATATTCACCAAGTCAATGTGTTTTTATATTTGTAATGGCCAGATAAAAAGTATCCTATATGTCGGTCGAGAGTATAAAATATTACTATACCAAATGTCATCAAAATCCGTGCAGTAGATTTTGTATGATTGAAATATAATTAAAACACAAACAGAAAGGCAAAAATCTTTCAAACAGGTTTTCTGGCTTCTGGCATCATTCTATATGCTAAAAAGAGTGATTGACTCTTTTTAAAATATTTGTCTTGTACAGAATTCACTCTGTTACAATTTTATTATATGTATAAATCTCAATATAGACAGACGAGTCAGATATTACCATTCCCACATTTTCCACCCAAGTTGTCTTAGGGCCCCTCCTGGCACCCCCCTCATACAAAAAGGGGACCATAGAAGGAGCACCTTCTGATTGTGTCCCGTATCTACGATCTCAGCGCTTCCACCCAACAAGATTGGAGTCAGATTATATTATCAAATGAACATGAAGTATGTTGGGTAAGCCTTCGGCAATTTAGAGAAAGCGGTTGGAACCAATAATATTTAGCGCCACATAACTGTGACATTTAGCTAATAATGCAATGTGTTATGGCAAATATGTGTCGCGGAGGTAATAGCAGGCCTGACAGCCTTCCATTGCATGAGCTTTGAGGCAGCGCTAACTATACAAAATGGTAGGTGCCCAGCATCGCAATCTCAGAATGAATTTTTACAGCGAGATGTATAATGGCGTTTATTTACAGAAAAACAAATTTTTAATTTATTTATTTAAATTCAGGTACAGAAAAGCGACAGTTGGAAAGCATTGGATTCATGATGGCAAGGCGGATTCATGATGGCAAGGCTAACGCAACGTAATAAATAATGATAAGCTCTAACATTTTACGTTGTGCAATATTTATGAAAGATGACTCATTTTATGACAGATAACATTTCAACAAATTATCTACAATGTGACCATTCGGCATTTAGAAACTGGAGTGTTGTGATATAATTCGGTTCTAGACGCTACTATTGCAAAACGATTATGGCTACGCGAGTGCTGGATATTACTAGGGACAAGAAGTATTCTCAGCAATGTAAATCGCAGGATATTTAAATTAATTATTGGAAGAATTAATTTCATAACAGAATTGTTCTTCATAAGTTGGAGAGAAGAAACAAAATCGATTTTGTTTCCTATCAATTTTCCTGGCAGCACAAAATGAAACTGATAGGAGAAATTAAATCTTACCAATATGATAAAAAGGAAATTGTTTTATTGTTTCTTTGTTTTTTTAGGCATTCGCGAAAAAAACGACTGATCCTATTGACACGCTACTCTCGCGATATGATAGTTTATAATTTCCAACATGCCATCGGCTATATAGTATGTAAATATGTCATATAATTTTTGAGATATAATTAATAATGTCAATATTGTCGGAGAACAAGTCGCTGTTCTGAGCACTTTCATGAAGAACACTGGCAAAAAAATTAAAAGTACTGTAATAATTTATATGACCGAATTTTACCTCTTAAACATCAGTGGGCTCATGAAATGGGTATTTTTGTTAAACCAAGTAAGTCACAAGCTATCATTATTGGTAGTCAAAAACTGACTTCTAAAGTAAACCTACCTAGTTTACCGAAATTAGTGCTAAATAGTACAATAATACCATACACGTAAACTGTTAAAAACCTGGGCCTACTGATCGATCAAAATCTTAGTTGGCGGCCTCAAATAAATGATGTTAGTGGTCGTGTTTTCAACAGGATATACACTTTGAAACGTTGTCTTCAAAATTTTCTAGCGACTAAAACGAAAATCTACCATTGTCAAACACTTTTATTACCATTAGTTGATTATGGAGACGTGTGCTATCCTGATCTTAATGAAGAATATTTGTGCAAGTTGGAACGTCTTCAAAATTTATGCATCTGGTACATCTTCGGCCTCAGAAAATATGATCATATTTCTGAATACAGGTCACTTCTCAACTGGCTGAAGACCCGTGATCGACGTCAACTTCACATACTTACACTTCTTTTTAATATATTAAAAAATTCTCATAACCCAAATTATTTAAGTGGCAAATTTAAAGACTTGTCTGCTCACGGCCTTGGGCTACGATCTGAAAGTTCACTCACCCTACTTATTCCTAAACATAGCTTTACTACTTACAAAAAATCCTTCTCTGTCCAAGCCGCAAAAATTTGGAATCACCTGGATCCCGACATCAGGAAAAATCACGTCTCTAAATATTTTAAGTGAAAGAGTCCTACCTCTCCTGAAACCTTTTCCTTTGTGTCTTTGTCCTTTCCTGTCTTTCCCATCCCAAATTATGTCAATAGTTTTTTTTTACTTTACTTTTGTATTTTTTTTTCGTCTAATGTGCTTTAAAGAATTTTCATTGTAAAATCTCTTACAGTTCTTACAGTCTACGAACTACAAATTGTTATGGTTGACTGGAAGAGATTGCTCATCTAGCAATAAGTCCTCTATATGTACTATACATAAAAGATAATAAATAAAATAATAAGTCCAAGACGCCATTTAAATACCTTTTATGGATAAGCCACGGTAATTATTTTCATGTTAAATTATTGAGTGGTACAGAAGCGGAGATGTTTAGCCTCTCAATAAAATAAGTATCGCAGACATTTTAAGATTTTTCGATGGATAAGAATTAATCCTTCACATTTTACAATTTGGATTAGTAGTTAAAGAGAAATGAAAAGGTATGAAAGTAAACAAAATTGGAAATGCGCATTTTGAGGGCGTTTGGTGCAATGTATTGGCGCATGGAAATGTGGAACGGACATAAGGGCATACATTACTATATGTTTATGAATTAAAATAAAACGCAGGACTACGTTTATGAAAGGAAAAGTAGCAAACAAAAAAATAAATAACTTGATTGTACGAAGTCTTTATACCAGTCGTATTTGGCATTGGAGGCAAATACAGTCAAACTAGCGTATAAAGAAATATTTTAGATACTATTTTTGGTTATGTTAAACTATAACCTTGCAGAGCTGGGGCGGTTCGCTAGTTTATTATAAATACAGAAGGAATGCTTTTTAGTCATGTTCAGTCATGATATAAAAATCCAAATACATTTTTATAACAGTGAACTTTACATAGACGCAAATGACAAATTGTTGTTACGATCGAGCTACGGATGGTCCGTCGGCCGGAGCGGTAGGGCGGAGACACGCCCAATGCGCCGAGACGCGAGTAATAAGCGTAAACAACGGAACGTGATTCCAACAACGGAGGAATCACTGTTCCGCACGGCGGACGGCACTACACTAAGCATTATATATAGCGATCTTACTACGAGCGACAATATTAATTTTACCCCAGACTTTTCGTGATTGACACCAAAAAGGTGGAGGTCAGTCCTAGTGGTTTCAGAGAAGAGTAATATGCACAACAAGAGAAGAAATTTTAGTTTGGTCCATGTTAATAATAAAAAAAAATCCTTAACCGTTTATGCAAACAGAACAAAAGTCAATCGAAGTTGCGCTATCAAGGCTAACGTTGACAAAAAAAGACTTCCAACTTTATTAACAATCTACAGCTTCCTAATTATTCTGTTACGTATGAACATTATTTATATGAATTTAATTACTTTTTATTCGTTTGTTGTTAGAAATATTTCATATTTCTTGTTACAACGGTATATTATATATTGGATATGGATATGTGTGGAAGCATTAAAGCTGACCATCTTCCACGCCCATGAGAAGATGAAGTCGTCATAAAAAGAAAAGTTATCAAACGTTTACGTGATAGCGATATGATACTCTTTCTGCTTTTTCACCTCGGCCCACTGTTGCCACATTTCCTCATTTGTCAAGAAATCTACTCGCTTTTCGCATGCAATTCTAAAACAGCACGGAAAGTGTTTTATTTAATAATTTGTCTTTACATGCTGTAAAACATGTCTTTTACAGCATGTAAAGTGTTTTATTTAATTATTTGTCTTTACGTGCTGTAAAACATGTCTTTTACAGCATGTAAAGACAAATAATTAAATAAAAAGCCTTCATGTACTGAATATTATGCAAATTTTTCTGTATAAATATACTGATAAATCTAATCATTACAGATTTCATATAGCAACACCGCCTCGATGTGAGATGTCATGACACTATAAATTGAGATAGATTTTATTTTATTTACTATTACAGAAACTTTTCCGATGGTAATAAAGGCCTTCCAGTAATATTTTTTTACTAAATCCCAATATACTCCTGGTAGTTTTATAAAATTAACCTTATAGTAGTATTCCACATATGTATTTAACTTACTAAATTGACTGCAGCGCTATGTTAATAAACATAACCTAAATAAAAAAAATAAATATGGCAGGAAGAGGTCTTTGCATTTAATATTTATCCAATTATTTGTACTTAATGTAAATAATGAAAAATCGTTTAATAATAATATATGCTACAAAGAAATTGTTATTACGGCTCTAGCCCTCTAGCGTAGCCACGTGGTTAAACATAAAGCCTAATATCGTGTAAAAAAGACGGGCTTAGCGCCATGAGGTTTAACAGAAAGGCGCGTTAGCGGAAGTTGTTACAGGAAAAATAAAGTTTCTGTACTAGGATAATATTATTCTATTCTCTAAGGAGCGTTCTTGGGGAGTATACGCGAGAACCAATTCTAAGGACCTTTTAAAAATTTCCTTGATAAATTCCACTTACTGTAAGTGCTACAACATTGGGGAGGAGAAATAGAGCACTAATTCAAATCTTATTCAAATCAATCACATATTTTCTGAGTTACAAACATTATTATCGTATATATGTTACATTGAAAAGTAATATTAAAAATTTAGTTTGGTTCAGTCTAAGGTCATATACCTGTATGGGGAAAGGAAGTGTCGTTATTCCTGTCTGATTTGCATGAACACAGTAATATAACGAACTATTTGACGGATTTCAATATTTTTTTAATTTTTATGTAGAAAATTTGTTTGAAAAATATTAAGAGTCCTTTAAAATCCAAGCTGTGATATCATCAGGATGTAAACAAAATCGCGTTATATACGCATTAAAAACCAAATACGCCGCGGGAAATATACCAAAATGAAAATGTATTAACATTATTTTAGGAAAAATTGTATCCTACGAGAAGTCTAAACAAACGCAAGTTCCAAAGGAAAAAGTATAGATGCCGCTCACTCTCGTAATCCGTACCAGCGGGCGCCACAGCGGAAAGCCGCATCCTTCGTCAGCCCGTTGACGGAAGTCTCCTTCCGCGCCCTCCCGTCCCCTCCTAATTACACACCTATCGGAGGACATTTGTTCGTTTTTCACCTCTCTCATGTCCCCGGCGCGCCCTCCACGCGCCGGCTCGGGTGACTTGTGATATCTCGACCGTGAACGGTATCCAGTTTGGAAACGGCTAATGATGGCGGTCGTTTCGTGTGTCTGTCGCAGACGGGCGGACAAAATAGCCAGATTGAGTCCGTGAGCAGAATATCGTCCTTTCTATCCGACTGGCGGCTAAGAGTCGCTATTTTGTGAAAAAAAAATCAAAAAGGGCATAAAGATAAACATCAAATCAAAAAGTTTACTAAAAAATGTTTCAAAACTCCCCCAGAAATATTGCTTAGAACTTGGCTTTGGGCCTTTCGGTAAGGTTTCAATTAAAAATCTGATTTTCAGCCAAGTTGTTAGTTGGCATTCCGAAATAGATCCTCAGAAAATCTACAAAAAATTGTTCGTTTCCTGTATAAAAGAAACAGTTTTAAAAAGACATTCAAAAATACCTATAAAAAATTAAATAATTACGAAATACAAAAAAATTGTTTCGAATTTACCTTTTCAACTTCGTTTATAATAGTGAGGTTTTCTTTCCTCCTAAGGGGTATAAATTGTTTCGTACAGTGCCCAGTACAGCCTAACTTAATCTAGTTTAACTATTGCGAGACAAAAGCGTTCAACCATGTCGTCACCGTCACAGCGCACCGCGGGGATCAGGGTTCGATTCCTGGCCGCTCCTCGAGTGGGGCTTGGCTGGTGTTCTGGTTGGATGTAATAGATTGCTCTCGTAGCAATAAGTCCACATTATGTATCAATTATATACATTAAATAATAAATAGAGTATATGCTAATAGGTTTTCATACCGGTGACAAACACAGATTTTATATTTTTTATTGAAGAATAAATATTTCTTTAAATTCTTGGAAAAAATATTCCAACTTTTCTCTAACATCAATACACAACAATGAAACATCATTGTTATGTGTGTTTGATGATTAAAAAAGGCAAATATTATTAAAATTTCTATTATCAAGGTAAGTGAGCCTATGTTACATGGTTCTACACAAGTATGTATAACAAAATACATAGCTTAATACAGAAATAACGTAATTTAGGTGACTCCTTTTCCACGAAATAGTACAACAAATTATTAGTATCCAAACCTAACTGTTGCCTTGCAATTTGGTAATGTTGATTATAACTATGTTGCTCATACCTAACTGTTGCCTTGCAATTTGGTAATGTTGATTATAACTATGTTGCTCATACCTAACTGTTGCCTTGCAATTTGGTAATGTTGATTATAACTATTTTGCTCATACCTAACTGTTGCCTTGCAATTTGGTAATGTTGATTATAACTATGTTGCTCATACCTAACTGTTGCCTTGCAATTTGGTAATGTTGATTATAACTATGTTGCTCATACCTAACTATTGCCTTGCAATTTGGTAATGTTGATTATAACTATGTTGCTCATACCTAACTGTTGCCTTGCAATTTGGTAATGTTGATTATAACTATGTTGCTCATACCTAACTGTTGCCTTGCAATTTGGTAATGTTTATTATAACTATTTTGCTCATACCTAACTGTTGCCTTGCAATTTGGTAATGTTGATTACAATTATGTTGCTCTTTCGAAAATTTGCGCCCGGATAAAAGAAGCCCGCGACGAATAAGTTTCATCAATATTTCGACCGTGTATGTTTCGCTATGGCAAACGGCGACACAGTTTCTTTAACGGTGATTGACTGTGATGTAATATTAGTGCGTTTATTATTAGCTATCTGCAGGCGCATGAGTGAGTTAACAGGATTCATCATCCATCCGTTAAGTCCATATTTTTTTATTATATGTTATCCTCATTCCCTGCAAGGGAAGAATAACAATCAGACGAAGGTTTTACCAGATAGCAGCTATATTTCATATTAGCCATTCTCTAAGATAAAAAATCCAGCCGTATTGGAAGTACGCATAAAGTAGTTTTCCATAGTTGTTCGATTCTCTTGGAATTATAGATGCAAGTTTACCAAAATAATTTTAATTAAAAGATCTCCTCAAATGCTAACCTAATTTTATTCACGTTTCAAATCCGTGGTTACAAATTAGAAGCATATGATTTGAATATTGCATATGATATGATTTTGAATATTAATACTTGTGAAAAGAGGACTTAAAACAAAAATTACAAAAAGATAAATGAAACCTCATTAATAGAATTTAATTCACGTAATTTAAAAAAAATAACTCCCACTTACATGAATATAACTCGCATTAAAAAAATAACATTTTGTTAGGTATTAATTTAGATTTCCATATGAAAAATCTACTTGTAAAATTTCATGTTTAAAACTGTAGAAATGGTAACCGACGAACGGACGTGCTTGTTTCATTACATCCTAATTATATAACGCTAACATAACATATTCTTAAAACAATGCATTGATAAAGAAATATATAAGAAAACGGCGAGCTACACACAACCTACAGTTACAAGTAGAGCTAAAGAGCCTACTTACGCCCATATGCACCACACATGATCGAGACTGTCCGTCAGACTTACTGACAGTTAAAAACGTATTTCTGTTTCTTTTAAACTGTCAGTCGAGTCGGACCAAGATTCTACTTTAACGACCGTGCCCTATCGCACGGTCCAATCGATAATCCAGACAAATATGTTTGTCACTAAATTCGACTGAGAGTCCAGACTGTGTGTGGTGCCATACGGGCCTCAGCTGTGTAATTTACAATCCGTACTGGTCGGGGTGGGACACGTAACTCTAACAAAAATTACCACGTTAAACTTAATATTTCATAAACTGATCTCTGTATCAAAAAAGGTGTTCATGATATTCCTCAATACTTTTAAAAGACCTATTTGATGTCACTGTGTACAATGGGGTATACGAATAAATACAAATTTAAGTGCAGCCCAAAAATGTTTTTTAAAATTTCGTAACATTATATGCATTATAAATATGTACGACATACCGAATTTTAGTTTTATAGCACTAATAGTTTGCGAGTAAAAATAGCTGTGACATATATAGGAACAGACAGAGCGACATGGTGAAACTATAAAGATTTCCTAATTTGGCTTCGAGACCCCAAAAAGTAAAACTTATGGATACAAAATTAGCTTTCTTAAGCTGTACTTTTATTTTATACCATAAATAATGTCACATTACTCATAACTGATTGATGTTACGATTGAATATAACCTTAGTAGCTCCTGTTTGAATGAAGGACACTTTCAGCATTGACTCGAAATGTTTGGTGTAAGCTGTGAATCAGATTTGGTAACAAAGAAGGTCTGAATAAATTACATCTTTAACGTTCTCCCACAGTTAATCTCACTCAAATGAGTTATCGAGCTGTAGCTATAATAAAATGGTAACGAGGCCGGCCGTACCTGTGCGCGCATCAAAAATCACTGATCCGGCTTCTATGAAACTTTTAGTAGTTTCATGCCTTAGAGCTTTTGCATACAGCAAATTTTCGTAGCAATGCAGCCGTAATATAGTCGAAAGTAAGCCAATGTTGCTGCTGGTCGTGTGCCTTTACACGTGCAGTCATGATTCTATATAGCTACGGTCGCGGAGTAGCATCGATATAGAGTTGATGCGGTTGCGATAGATCAGCGACACAAACGCCTCTTCGCAAGATGGAGTCGTTCCAGGCGTTGCTCACTTTGACGTTGAAACTGCTGGAAATTGACAGGAGCTCCAGTAGCACAACTTTGGATCCCTCCACGCAATGAAGAAAGGTTATCCTTTTCCATTATGTAACAACTTCAAAGTTTCAAAAACTAACAAAGTACAAAGAAAAAGTTAAGACTTGTTATCGGTTATCATACCCAAAATTCAACGAATTTCTTTCGATTGTGAAACCTGAATTAATTCGCAAAAATTAAGTGTTGAAAGAATGTACTTGCTTCGATACAATCGCGTTGACTAATCAGTACAGGAAAGAACGGGATGCAGTCGCGTTGCTCAATAGTTACAGAAAAAAAGCGATTCGGTTGCTCGTTTTCATCAATACAACAAGCGCTGCTGAATCGATGCATGCGTTTGCATCACTACTTTCGCGCATTATCTACGCTTGCAGCGATGCAGTCCGCCATTCACAAAACGCGCGACTGTATTTTTAGTCTACGACTACACTATTGAGTTTCAGTAAAGATTCGCGTTATCGCAATAGATATGGCAAAGGATTCGCGTCATGTCACGAATATTCGTTGGGTTCGAGTGACAAAAAATATTCGGGCAACGATGAATGCCTATAGTTTAGCTGTGCGTTTTTTACTCAGCATCAAAGGATTTTGTCGCAACAATACACCACGAACGTTCGTCCAATTCTAGTAATACAATTATATTTATATTTTAATAACTATTAAACTCTAAGATACTTTCCTTGGTGTATCAAGCGGGAGAAACTTCTAAGATCAAAAAATACCTAACGTAGCATAATTTTAAGCGCACAAAAAGCGAGGAAAATTGCTATTTGGATTTTTCTTTACTTTAGTGTAAATAAATAAACGAGAGGATAAATATTTAAAGGAGATATATTAAAAATTTGTTTACACTTCAAGCACATTTTTTCTGTATATCTTTCACTATACTCACGTTTAAGCCCTTAGCTTACTTACTACGGAAAAGAACTACAAAATACCAAAAAGTTTGCATGCCAAATGACCCAATCATTCTCGAGTAGATACGGCTTAAATTTATATATACACACATATATGTACATATACACACACATTTACAGAGAAAGGTGTTCGAATTTTCTTTTATTTTCTACATCTTAATTTTAAGGTACAAGCTAACGAAGGGAGAGAAAATTGGCAAATCTTAAAAATTGACCAAGTTACAAAAGTTTAAATTCTTTAGTATTGGTTTAAAACTTTTAGACAAAGACGACGACATTGAAATATGAGGTCATTTTTAGTAACGCTTATTATATTCTACTAGAGCGAATACGACAGGGGCTAACTCGCTTACCTTTTAAACATTTTTAATAACTTTTTTAATACGGGTTTTTAATTAACCAATATTTTCATGATATTTAAAACAAAACAGCAAATTTTTGAGTTAACTACCCAGTTGAGAATCTAAATTTGAAGACGGTTAACGAAATTAAATAGGCCACATAATGTACAGACGATATCGTAACGCGGAAACGATTTTGAAAGATATCCAAATATTTACATGAAGATAGTTTCCGTCGCATGATATACTATAAAACTTTAACCATATAAAAGTATATAACGTTACCTAAGTTTCTAGATCAATAAACATATATAAATACTAACTATTATCTGCAACTTTATGAGGGTAGTTAATATAACAATTAAACATTTTATTATACATAAGTCTCGTTTCTATGGACCACAAGCTTCTCAAAAATAATTGGGTTATAAGTACCTTATAAAGACAATTTCTATTCATTATTCCATAAAGCACGTCACAACAGTTTTTACTTCAAGTTGATACAAATCACACTCAAATTGGTTCAAAATTTTATTCAAATCAGTCCAGTAGTTTGTGTATGATACTCCAAAAAACAAATAAATAGATAAACTTGAAGCTGACAAACAGACAAAGTTCATTAGGAAATATAAGAACAAGAAGTAGTCGATTTTAAATTTTAAGCGTCATACCCATGAAAGTCTCATTCAAATCGGTCTAGAAATTTTGCGTGACTCTCACAAACAAACAGACGAATAGATAAACAGACAAAAATTGTAAAATAATTTGTACTGGCTTCACGGATACGTTTTTAGTACAATTTTGTACTAAAAACGTATCCGTCGAAAAATATTAAACGTATAAAGTGCAAATGAAAAATTTATACAATGGTATTGTTTTTAATATCGTAAATAAAAACAATATTAAATAGTCGATAAAAATCGAAGAAATCAATCACAACAATGCAATAAAGAAAATACCAATAAATAAAGTAAAGACAAGCGTCGTTGAGACGTAAAACCCTGCACTTGTACCCTAATGCATTACATTGACCTCGACTACTTTGCAACGTCGCCATCACTTTACTCAGCAGCCAGCAATTAGATAACACCTAGATGGAGCGGACGACCAACAGGGCGAGTTGCTGCACGTAAAGGACCTGTTCCAGAGGTCTGCCGTCGGCAATTACTGCCAAGGGACGAAAACGGCAAACCGGTGTTTTGTGGATAAACACTGCTCTCGCGTACAGTGATTGCACCGGTTGCGTGTGGGATGGTGATAATGTTCAGTACTTACTTATATGAGATCTCCAGTCGCAGTCACCGAAGGGCGTATTCGAGGGGCAAAATAATCAGTATTGCATAACCATGTTCACAAGTACCGAAGGATGAGCGCAAAACAAAGTAGTTCGCAAAACAAAGGAAGAGATAAAGATTTAGAATGTATTCATGAAACTTCTCCTAAATCATGATTTCTACAGAAATAAGAAAGCACAAAATAATTGAAGGATTTGTTTTCATTTGTAAGGTTCAATACGGAGAGAAACGTAACAATAATAGATGGAGAGCCTTTTATTGAAAAATATTTCTTGATCTGTACCTGTTAAAAGAAACTGCGTAAAATTTCGATGACCAAAGCAATTTTTCGGGGAAATATCTAAAGATAACGAGGCCTTTATCTACAGAGCCTTGTCTTTTTAATCTAGTTCTGTAGAAACATGTAAGTTATCGAAGGTCATTACACTTTTTTCCTCCTACTATATCATTGTGTCTCTTGGTAAGCAACGAGTTTTCTAATTCCAATAACTTAACAGACAATACTCCATCGAAAATAATTACGCAACGATAAATGGAAAAGGGTACTCACCAAGTCCAGGCGAAGGTTGAAGGAGACCTTGCGGGGGGCAGAAGCGGGCTGGGCGCCGCCCTCATAGAAGGCTGCCTCCTCCAACCCGTAGTCCATATCCAAGCACTCCAGCTTCATCATTAGTGTTTTCTATAGAATAACAAAAAGAAAAAATAGCAACATTTTCAGGCTTTGATATAATATTTGTACACAAGCAATAACATAAAAACGTTTAGCAGAAATAGGTATTTTTTATTATATTTCTGTATTTTATTCTAAAGTGTTTATTCGTTCTAATACAAATGTAACTCTGCACGTATATAGCATCGAAAAAAGCATCAACACTGATAACTTAGTCAATCTCCTACGAATGACTGACAGAATTAGCTTTTTGGCAAGTTGAAAAAAATACCTTAAAATGTAGTTAATATCGTCGCATCTTTCAACTGCCAAGACAAATCCTTCACCAAGCAATGTGTATAAAAAAGTGATATTGACCGATCCGCAACTGACCCTCACAACAAATTTTTTCTCTTAATTTTCACTTATCGATCACGTAGTATCGGGTATCGACCGCAGACTGTATGGCTTCCCTCACTCCCATACATGCGCTGACCGCAGCATCCCGGGTCGACGAACCACTCTTTGATCTGTTGCGTTTTTTGTGAGCCATCTAGCCGTGATGCAATTCACTGCCCGCGACCGGTCTCCACTTGGGAGAAACGGTCCTAAAGATTTCTCGATTTATATAACTATGTCTACCTTCGGTAGCACCTCCTAACAAGATGTACAGTATTTCACTGACCTTATTGATATGATCTCTCATAGCAATATTTCAAATGCGAAAATGAGTTTGTTAATTTGTCTCGCATTCACACCTCAACTGCTAAACCGAACAGCGTGAAATTATGTACAAATATAGCATGTCATGGTGATAAATTTTTTTCCCGGAAACAGAATTTGCTTTTGGTAATTAAAAAAATCACAATTCAAATTATGTATAAAATCATGAAAGCATGTATGTGTATTTATACAGCAAAATATTGTTATCATCTTAATGTTACAAATGACGCTTTTCCAAGCGAATCAAGCCATGGATCAAATCAAGTTCCAAGCACTTTTAGACAATACCCATATTAAAACCAACATACGTTCACTCCCTATTTTTTCCGGATATCACCTTTACTATCTATAGATCTTTAGTATACATTCCAACACAATAAGCTCTCCAATACAATAAGAATACAACGACTATTCGTAGTCAACAACGACAAATTGTAGTTTCGGTTTCGGTGAAAATAGAAATTTGGAAAGTCGTATGACTTTGAATCCAATTGCTGCGATTTCAATCGCTACATTTAATTTATTGTACAAATTTTCCTCAAATTTTCGTAGCGGGAGTAAGTAATTAGACTATATATATCAGAATTAGACTATACTAGCGTGACCCGTGCGAAGTCTTCGCATTATTTATTCCATTATGAAGCTCAGATGACAGATCAAACAAATATTTTACTAAAATTGACATATAGAGGCGCAAGTATCAAAAGCATTGAGCTAAAGCGCCACTTTATTTATACGTGAGTGGATTTGAAATTAAACAAAAATTTTACCGACCGTCAATCATATTGACGTTGAGCCGTTAGATGGCAGCATTGCTGTTTTGTGTATATAATTTTAATAATTAATTAATTTGCAAAAACAATAGCAATAATAAATTTTTTAGTTGTGGATGCCGGTAGAGCAAGCAATTATCTATAAAATGATATATAATTTATGTGGATTAGTTGTGAGGTTTTTTCTAAAAAGGGAGTGTAACATCTTAAAACTTTAGCGTATTAATATATATGATGATGATGATGATGATGTATCAGAATTAGACTATATGTATCAGAATTAGACTATATGTATCATGTATGATTTATCCTTCGGGCAAATGTATAGTCGGATAAAATATTTTACGTAAACATGTCAACTTTATATATAATATACGCATTCGTACGCCAGTACGATATTCTAGCGGAAAGCAGGTTGATGTGAAATTGTGGATAGATGTAGTGATTTCAACTGATAAGTTGCTAAGGTGCAGTTCCCAGAACTTAATAAAAAAAACGGTTAAATAAAAGAGTGTATTACATGGAATTGAAATGGATGGCGTATTGAGGAAAATTATGGATATGATAATTTTCAGGCTTAACACAGAACCCTTATGAAATCACATACTGTATGCCCATCTGTCTGATATAGCGGTTTTTCTGAGAAACAGCTAAACGTAGAAACATAAAATTTGGTATAATAATAAAGCATATTAACCCGCATGTGTCTCCATAGGTAACACTCAACAAAAATTTCTTTAAACATTTGTAACCACTGCCTATATTAGTTAAAAATAAACTATTAACTGACTTTGACGTTTGTTTGGTTGTTGTCAAAATGTATGCCTCTGTCGCTCATTTCGAGTTTTACGTGACTTTTTACGATGGTGCGGTTGCGACTGCGAATTTCATGTATTAGTATATTACGTTTATCTGTGGAGGATACAAAGAAAGAAAATCTACTCTCTGTTTCGCCTAGTCAGTTCAAAGAATTACATAGAAATAGCATTTAACAATTATTATGAAAATCTTCTAAATTTTTATGAAAAAAACAAGATTTGCCATTTGTCTGATTAATGATTTAAATAAATCTTTTAAGGAGTTTATTTTTTTTTGTAGTACTTACTAGTATCATTTCTATTCTGGTAACATCTAGGTCCACCACGGTTCGAACTTTTAATGGTCCTCTAGATAAGTTATTTTTCAAAAGTTTTCTCAAAAATAAAGCGACTAATATCGATCGATACGTGTAATAATTTGAGTGATATTAATATTTTACATTTAATATTTTCAGTGTTACGAAATATGAAATTGTATCAGTGATGTCGAGTGCCTCTGTGAACGAACACCTTACACCCGAATAATTTCTGTATCATCTAAGAAGGAAATGCTTAGAAAGTGGCAGTAACTTACAAGAAAGGAGGATGCGGCCGAGATATCGACGAATTCAACGGATTTGCTTTTGTGTAGATCATTTTGGCGCAAGCATTAACTAATACTAATAGTAGTATCTGTTAAGTACGTGCAAAAAAATGGTACCTGTTATTAAATATTATCTATATCTATCTTTGTCAAACACTCCTGTTACCGCTAACTGATTATGGAGATGTGTGCTATCCTAATCTTAATGAATGCGTACAAGTTGGAACGTCTTCAAAATTTATGGATCCGGTATATTTTCGGCCTCAGAAAATATGACCATATTTCTGAATACAGGACACTTCTCCAATCGCTGAAGATCCGTGATCGACGCCAACTTCACATACTTACACTTCTTTATAATATATTTAAAAAATCTCAGTGCTCAAATTATATTACTGGTGAATTTAAAGATTTGTCTGCTCACGGCCTTGGGCTACGATCTGAAAGTTCACTCACCCTACTTATTCCTAAACATACCCCTACCACTTAAAAACAATCCTTCACTGTCCAAGCAGCAAAAATTTGGAACCACCTGGATCCTGACATCAGGAAAATCACGTCCCTAAACATTTTCAAGGTCGAGTGAAAAAGTCCTGCCTCTCCTGAAACTTTTTCCTTTGTGCGCTTGTCAATGTATGTTAATAGTATGTATTACTTATACTTTCGTATTTTTTTGTCTAATGTACTATAAACAATTTTCGTTGTAAAATCTCCTACGACTGTAAGAGATTTTACAACGAAAATCTCTATCGACTAAATTTCAACACCAATTGTTAAGGTTGACTGGAAGAGATTGTTCATGTAGCAATAAGTCCGCCAAATGTACTATGCACAAAAGGTGATAAATAAATATATAAGATTATATTTGACGTTAAAAGGTTTGTTAATGTTTATTTTTGTTCTGTTTCAGTTTGTAAGTGCCTTGCAAAGTTATATGGAGCGTAGAATTATGGGATTAGTAGTTCGACTGAGAATGTAGTCAGAATATATAGAATGAAGGGACATACTCAAACTCAAATTACGTCACTAAAGAACAACGTCATGTGTTCAAATTGGTATAATATCGTCACGGAAAATCGATGTTTTATTTAATAAAATAACTATTTTAAGTTAATTGAATTCCATGTATTGTGACTAATATTGAAGGAAATAATATCAGTAACAATACATCACACACTATCATTTTAATCCAGTTCCAGATTTTACTTTAACCATTATCAAATATTTTCTATTCCTAATTTTATAGGTAAATAGAAAAGAAGTTTATTTAAGTCCAGTGTAAAGATTAACTCTATATCTAACATTGTAACTAATGAAGATTATGATACTAATTGCGAAAAGATTACCTAAAAATGACAAACTTTTAACCTACAGTCAGAAAGAAATAACTTATAAAAATACAACAATTTCGTTTGTCGTATCCTAAACGGACATTCGCAAATTCTGGGGCTTATTGATAATGTCCAACGTAGTATTGTTATTGTCTCTACCAATATTACGTTGAACAATTATCAATACTACGTTGAATAATTATCAATAATACGTTGAATAATAACCAGTTAAATAAATATTGAATATATTTGGCGTTAATTTTGTAGAAATTCATTATTCACAATTAAATGAAACTACGTGATGTAGTATTATTTCTACTTTCTTTAATTTCTTTAACCACGACCTAGGTTTCGTTGTATTACAACATCTTCAGGTGGGATATTGGCAAAGATTGGCAAAGATATTGGCAATCTTTGCCAATATCCCACCTGAAGATGTAATACAACGAAACCTAGGTCGTGGTTAAAGAAATTAAAGAAAGTGGAAATAATACTACATCACGTAGTTTCATTTAATTGTGGGCAGTTAAATAAAATAAATTGAATTATGACATCCGATACCTGGCTGATATTCGTAAAAGTGTGTTATGATTATTCCTAAAACTGTGTGTACTTTTGGATAAAGAAACTCCAATATTAGTTTTTAGACTCCCATAGCACCGTAATATTTTCTTCATGTACCCATCCGTCTGTAACAGCGTCATAATTTCTACGCTTATAGACCTGTGTACATACATTTTTTCATGTAGATATTTCATATAGAGATCTCGTATAAATATATAGATATCATACGAATATATAGCAAATATAAATAAAACATTTTTAAATATGACACATACTGGTGGAAAAAGATTTTTTCGCATCTTATTGAGTATAGTATCACTGACTATATGTTTTAAAAGGTATTTGAACTTCCATTTACCATTTGCACTTTTCAGTTTGGTTTTGCGTCATATTTAGCTTCAAAGTAACGTGCAGTGAAATTGAAAAAAGTATATATACTCGCATATATATACTCGCATATAGTATACTCGCATTATTTTATTTTATACTTGTAAAAATCATTAAACTTAATCATCCTCAAAGATTGACAGTTAATCATAATTATTTTTCAAGACATTTAAAATTGGTGGATTTCTTTATTTTTAAAATAGGTCTAAATTTATTATTATTTAGTTTCCCACAAATCTCGTTATCATTATAAGATAATGCAAATTTGCCATAAAACCGCTCGACTATGTAACCTAGACACGCGACACTCGATCCCGCTACACATAAATATTGGACCAACAATTTATTATTACTTTATACTAGTAAGAATTATTAACCTTAATCATCCTTAAAAATTGACACTTACGTCGATCATAATGATTTTTCAATACATTTAAGATCCGTTGATTTCTTATTTTTAAAATAGGTGTATATTATTATTTAGTTTCTCACAAATCTACTTATCATTACAAGATAATGCAAATTTGCCAACGTAACAATATGCCAAGACAATTCTAAAAGTCGATCCACGCGCGATCCTAGACACGCGACACTCGATCCCGCTACACATAAATATCAAAGACCAGACGAGTCGGCTACCCGACCCACTGCAAGCCGTCGTGTGCCGCCCTGCATAACTGCATCGCGCTGAATTATGAATCGAATGCAGTTTGTTATTTATAGAGCGACCACTCTAGACTGCACGCCACTCACTGTCTTAGTCAGCGGCGTCGCTGCATAAGCTGGCTCACTGCCCTTTCGTGCATGCGAATTACAGCTGCGACATTGGCGCTTCTGCAGCGTTGGAGATCGAATCTTGGAGCTCGTTTCGATTGAATAATTCATCGTGTACGGTGTTAAATAAACTTGTAAACCTCGCTTTGAATGAAATAGTGTATCAATATCTCTAAGTAGCTATTTTGTATCACATTTTGTTAGAAATATATTACGTTCAAAATCATCTTAAATTAATGGACATTACTTTATTACGACCCTTCCCACTACTTTCTTGGTTAATTTTCAAACTTTGACATTGTGACAAAGTTTTTGTCGTTTTTAAAATTATTGTTTAGAACTACCTAATTGGCACTTTCCGCTTTGTCCGGCCAGAAAAGGGATCATAACTGTGTTGTTTTAATCGCTTGTTCATATAATAATTACTTACGATTAATTTATTAGTTGTATTGTCAACATTTTCGTTATTTATACTGTGTTTTAGTCAAATGACTGTGTAACCCAATTTTGTAACATAAAACACTAAGCAATATGTTTTAATTATCTATATACATAATGCAACTTTGTGTATGATTTCATATTGTCTACAATATCCTTGCCCATTTTAATAAAATTATTATAGTTTAAAAGTTGAATTCAGAAACGCACCAGACAAATTTCAAATTTCGTCGCATAAATCGTCACAAGTTTTAAAAATTTATTATGTACTCTAAATTCATGTGGAAACTATAAGCTGACAGTGATAGTTCCTTATCGGACAAACCGTTTCTGTGTCAAATCCAAAAAACTAAATGTTAATACGATTTACATTTTTAATTATTAAATTAAATTATTTTTTTAATCGACTGTGAAGCACCAAAATATATTCTATTTGAGAACAAAAAGTTCAGCCGAGGAGTATGTGTTTGTTTATAGAATACTACTGCAATCCGAAAGATATAACAGATTTGAGGGATTTCAAAAATTTTCTCGAACACGCAAGTGACATGACATTTTTGAAAATCGCCATTTCACGATCGCGAAATACAATAAAACAATCTTCGCTGGCATAAAGCCAGGTGCACCTTGATTATAAAATACTGATGATAAATTCAATTTTACGAAGCTTACCTGTTATAAACTGTTAACGAGTTTTTGAACATTTTAAACATGTTCAAAAACTCGTTAATAGTTGCAAGTGTATCGTTGATGAGGTACTTGCTTAACTCTAAGGATTTTAGTTCTACTACCCGACTTCTCGAAATTGCTGCAAAAGCTTATAATTGCATGTGACGTAGAAAAATAATTGGGTATTTGACTATTTTTTTTTATTTCATTAATCATAATTTCAAGGTACAAGCTGATGAAGAGCGAAAATTTTTTTTAAAAATCTTAAAAATTTAGTTAGTTAGTAGAGTTATAAAAGTTTAAATTTAACCTTTAGAGAAGGATGGCAATACTGCGTTGTGAGGTCATTTTTAATATTGCACATTATATTCTACGAGAGGAAATGAGACAGGGATATACCCAGCTCTATCCGTATGTTCAAATTTAGAAGCCTACAACTGGCTTATTTTTCAATCAATTTTCGAATTTTTTTCAAGACTGGTTTTTAATTAACTTATATTTCACAATATTGTACCAAAAATATCAAAATTTAGAATGAGTCAACTACCGTATTTTGAAAGTGCCATCAAGTTCTGTAAGGCAGAAGTTATTATATGATGCGAACACAGACAAATATTAAAAAAACTACAAAAAGCACAAGTCCATATTTTTTTTACAAATATCCTCAAGTTTGAGTTCTACTCACCTACGAAGGTTCCATATACACATCGTATAAATATATTGATAATTATTCCTTTCTCAGGCATATAAAAATACTTTATGGATATTTCCAGTAATATCTTTAGAAATATCGCAGATAAAATTTTGAAAAAATAATTTCGGACATAACTCATAACTTGTCCTTTAATTTTATACCTCACACGATACTTAAATTGAAAAAAAGTGGGTACTTCATTTGCCTCAGTGAAAATTCCATATAAATATTTTCAAACGTTAATATTTATATCAATGTCATGTTAATTTAAAGTTTCTTGTTGAACGAATTCTGAAAAAAACGACTGTGAGTGATCATATAATGGTTACTTTCCATTATATGATCACTCCATTATATGATCCATAAAAATACTTAGAAAATATTCAATGCACTCGACTCGATTTTACAATATCCGATATAACGAATCTACGATTGAAAGATCTAGACTATTTTTAAAGCTATTAAGACCAAATTAAATATGTCAACTTGAAGAAACGTTCCGGATATGAATAAACCAAAGCAGAAGCTTCAAGAAATATGCGTCCTGGTCCTATTGACAGGTTCACGATCTCGTGTGATGTTACAGTTCAAAGGGCTCGTTCAGAACTTATGGACTATTTGTTTCCTTGCCGTTCTATTCGTGTGTCCTCCGCTTCTAATATACAGCATGATTTTAACGGTATGTGAAATGAAGAAAAGAAACTATAAACCATTTTCACATGAAATCGAATTAAATAAATTATTTCCATAATGTAGCACAATCTATATATGTAAACAAAATAGTAATGCTGTCTTGTCTGTGCGTGCATCGCGAAAGAACTACTGGATGGATTTGAACAAAACTTTGCAGTTGTACTCCTTAGATGCTTGATCAACATTTGCAATAGACATCATCAACACTCTGTTTCTTTTATAAGCAATAATCGTAATGGCTAGTTTTGTGATTATCTTTATATTAAATAGATACGTTAAACTCATAAAACGAAGAAAAAAGTGGGTCTAACTCACATAAAAAAGAGCAAGAGCGTCAGAGCGTCACGTGTATACGAGTAAAAGAGATAGTTGTACTGAGGGCAAGGAAATTTTATCTTCTTTTAAAGACCACCTTTAGAGCTTTAATGATATCTCCGTTAGTCTGAAATCGTTCGCCCACTGAGAGTTACATAATTTGTTGTCATTTATTGTAAAATTGTATTTTTATTTTTCTATAATTAATTACCTATTAAAATTTTTCTTTCCGATAAACAAAAGAGTAATAAGAACGAAAAGAACGTAAAGACGAATATATTACACTTTATTCCCATTTAATTGACAGTTATTGAATATATTTGGCGTTAATTTTGTAGAAATTCATTATTCACAATTAAATGAAACTACGTGATGTAGTATTATTTCTAATTTCTTTAAGTAGAAATAATACAACATCACGTAGTTTCATTTAATTGTGTAAGCAAAGATCTTTGCTAATAGTCCACCTGAAGATGTTGTAATACAACGAAACCTAGGCCGTGGTAAAGAACTTAAAGAAAGTACAAATAATACTACATCACGTAGTTTCATTTAATTGTGAATAATTGACAGTTAATAAAAATTTAGGTGTGTAAGAAACAAGTTAAGGACCAAAATTCAGTGACATGTTTTTTCGAATGATTAGTTCGGGAGGGTAATAGCATTATGTTAGGCTTAGTGTGAATATTATTTATTTATTTACAGTGTTGCGTTTCAATAAATATTACAGGACAATTAAGTAAATTCCATAACTCTACAACACATAACAATGACACACTTCAACAAGTTTACTCCAACTTACCACAAACACGTCATACTCTGGTGCAACCGCGATCGAGCGGTTAAGCAATTGAATATCGTGGGAAAGCGAAGAATTACGATATAAATCGGTTCCTGAAGTCGGTATAGCAAAAAGATGATGACTACGCGAGCAAAAGGTAATTATCAGGTACGAAGATCGAGAGTTTTCTCAATAAACTAGGGCGTAAAACCTTTCCATTTAACAATTGAAATTGAATTGAACAATTTAATTGGAAAATAATTATCATCAAAAATAAATTTAATTTATTAATATTTACTGAATCTGACTTGCGTTTTACTGTAAAAAAGGAGATATAAATCAATACATTTTTATATTTCTTAATACATCTTAACGATGTGCATGTTTCCGATATAAATGTTTCAATAGGTATAAAAGTAAATATTTCCAAAACAGTAAAAACAATATGAAACTGTGCCAAAAGTTTTGGCAACCAAATAAGATTTAAGTTCTGATCCGCCATCTTAAAATAAAAAAACAGCCAAGTGCGAGTCGAACTGGCGCAGAAGAGTTCCATAGCAATATTAAATTTATAAGTTTGTATTTCTCAGACACCCTGAAAAACAAAATTATTGCTGCGGTCGATACGGAAAATATCCCAAATCTCAAAAACTACTTATTCAAATAAATTTTCATTGAAAGTTTATTTTAAGTTCTACTACCACAATTTTTTCAGAATTTTTAAATACAAGTTATACACAGTATATTACATTTTTTAATACTTTAGTATCTCACCACTATTGACTTAAATAAAAAAGTTGTTTTAGACTTTTATATCATTTCTAAGACAATATATAATTTTTATCGATACTCCACACGTCTATGTGCACTGGATGTTTTTCATTTCTCAGTTACATGTATGGAGTGCAGCCCCTAATATTACTTTCTTCAATATTCCACTATTTCATCGTATAGCTTTTCATAGAAGACAACGACCATCCAACTTTCATCTATATAGTGCCAAAAGTCTCCGAGTAAAATGGCTGTGTCAGATAGAGGAAAAGGACAAAATTATATGGGTTCAGTTTTTGCCATTTAGCTACCTTTTGCATTTTGGAATGGGCTTTACATTTGGGAACCTTAAAAAATCGACCCGTCTATATTTTTTCCCGAAATAGTCACGACCAAAAGTTTTTGAACATAATTACATGATTTTATATTTTATTTATATTTAATAGAATATTTTTATATGAAAAATATAATTTCTGAATAGTAAAAACCGAAGGCGGAATAATTATATGAATAGAAGCTGAACTTGACTACGCAAAACTCTTTTTACTTTCAACGTTCACACACCTATATGAGCTATAATACCCTCAAAATTATGAATATATAAAGACATAAAATATGCAGACCTAAAATCAATAAAGTTATGTAGTATTGCGTAATCTATATTCTTTTCGTCTGTCTACTTGAGAATTTGAGTTGGATTAGCTTATCAAGTTCTATAAATAGATATGCTCCAAACAATTACGGAATGCGATTGCTATTTCCGGTCAAAAATAAGCTATTCGTTAAAATTTCTAGTGATCGCAAAAATCTCTCAAACTTTATTCAAACCGCAATGGAAACTCCTGTCTTGAACAGTTTATCGTACTGATATTCTCTTGCCGATTTTTACCAACTGAACTTCTTTATTCAATCACCACCAATGTATAATTTTAATTCCATTGCTATTTAATTATAATTTTAAATCCTACTTTACAGAACTTACAATTTTCTTTCATTACTTTAGCAATTACAACAACACGCCACTGTAATCCTATCTTACTTTAGTAAAAGTTGCTTATTTTTATCGATGTTACTTAAGGCTCAAATACACCTAAATATCTTCTGGCTCATAGCCAGCATCATGATAAATATCGAGATCCTAACTTTGTCGGCTAAGAGCAAGTGGCGAAGATATACGGATTATGTACAGTGTTTTGCACTCGTGTCCGCTGGTGACGTGCAACGAAAACAATAAAAGCTTACCGCTTTGAAAAACGGATATAAAGTGATTACAATTTTATATCGATTCCAGCTAGCCGTAAGGATCGCAGTGGTGTTGGTGTCGTGTCCAGACAGAACCAAAAATCTAATTTCTTTGAACACCTAGAGTAAAGTATCGACAAATACAGGAGTTTTCTCACTGTGAAGAATTTAATAGGTAGGCATGATGTCAATCTTTACATATAATAAAACAATTAACTTTGCGTTAACAATATTTGCAAAAGAACATAATGGAAGGGGATTAAGGATACGTGACAGAATGCATTCATATCATTTTTGGATTTTTTGTTATTTTGTGTGTTTATTTGTTCACGCATCATTTAAAACCTGCTAACCTAATTCGGTTGGAGTTGTTAAAAGAAAACATAAGAGTCAACTTAAAGTAACGTGCAACTTTTATTTCATCTCAATTGGTTTACTCAATCATAAGATTTAAGAGTTTAATGTTTTCAAAAAAATCATTTACATTACATTAGTACAGCAACAAAAAAGAAGTACATAACTAGTGTGTGAGGTAAAGTGTGGAAGTATATTGATAAAAAAAACTAGTTTAGTTACTTGTTCACTGGTCTGCATGTGCAAAGTCGCGAACGCAACTAGTACCAAATGAGGTTGCATTAACGATTGGACAATAAAAAAATTGATCCAGATCTAGTTGTGTGTTGAGACAGTTTTTACCGATAGTATATCAGAACGTGTATTATCCGAGTGATTTTTCATGCTTCCGAAATGGCCTGTTCTTGCTAGATGCTAGTGTGATGGTGGAAGAAACTTAAAATAGATTTTGGGCATCCTAGGCCGGCGAGTGTGCACATTCGATTCCGTTTAGAGAGAAACAGAATTCTTTTATTGTAGAGCTGTTGGAAAATTGCGATAATTTGGAGAGAGACGCTGTAATTTCAATTTTGTATAACTTCTAAAGCTTATTTGGGATCAGGAAAAATAACAAAGCATTCAGATGAAGAACTAAACTTCTTTTTTCCAGCGATAGTTAGATCGGATAATATAGTTGGTAAGTAGAACGGCAGTAAATATAAATTTTTGGTTTCAATAATGAGTAATAACACAAATTTTTTCCACAAACAATTTGTTAAAATTGGGGTAAGAATTACAAATTTCATTTCATTGCAATGTATTACATTACATTGCAATGTATTACATTTCATTGCAATGTATTACATTACATTGCAATGTATTACATTTCATTGCAATGTATTACATTTCATTGCAATGTATTACATTTCATTGCAATGTATTACATTTCATTGCAATGTATTACATTTCATTGCAATGTATTACATTTCATTGCAATGTATTACATTTCATTGCAATGTATTACATTACATTGCAATGTATTACATTTCATTGCAATGTATTACATTACATTGCAATGTATTACATTTCATTGCAATGTATTACATTTCATTGCAATGTATTACATTTCATTGCAATGTATTACATTTCATTGCAATGTATTACATTTCATTGCAATGTATTACATTTCATTGCAATGTATTACATTTCATTGCAATGTATTACATTTCATTGCAATGTATTACATTTCATTGCAATGTATTACATTTCATTGCAATGTATTACATTTCATTGCAATGTATTACATTTCATTGCAATGTATTACATTTCATTGCAATGTATTACATTTCATTGCAATGTATTACATTACATTGCAATGTATTACATTTCATTGCAATGTATTACATTTCATTGCAATGTATTACATTTCATTGCAATGTATTACATTTCATTGCAATGTATTACATTTCATTGCAATGTATTACATTTCATTGCAATGTATTACATTTCATTGCAATGTATTACATTTCATTGCAATGAATTACATTTCATTGCAATGTATTACATTTCATTGCAATGTATTTATAATTGTAACAATAATCATGGTAATTAAAGGTACCTAACAAGTTATTACAAGAGGTTAGATTCTTTTACCTCAAGAAATATTACCAATTTATTTCTCATTTCGGGACATTCTGTAGATACACGCCCATCCCCCTTCGCGGCATCAAGGTGTGAAAGAGTAGGAAATTAACATCCGATCGGTTGCCGGCTCGTTGGTAGATATTTCTGTACGCGGACCGATAAAGCGCGTCCGCCGCACCAGCGCCGCCACGGAAATAGACGGTGTTTATGCCCGGCTAGTGATGAACATCGATGGTAATAAATGTATCGAAAAATCTAGATGAGGTAATCTTTCATATTTAGTCACAGGTACTCGTACCGTTTGCCGCCCGACCGTAACTTCGATGATTCCATATATAGTTGTTCATTTTTGTGATGTATCTTTTATCTATAAAGATTCGAATTAAACTTTCAAAGTTTGTGATACTCTTATATTTGTTCAAATATTAAGTCAATGTAAACATAGTCTATGGCTATATTCAATCGGAGAGTGCCGCCTTTGCAAATATAACAAATGATTTTTATAATATGTTCAGCGGTTTCTTTATTATTATGTAAAATATAAAATAACCATTAATAATAGCCCGGAATAGAAATAAAATATATAATGCTTATTTTGTTAAAGCCAAAAAATATTTCAAACTTACTATTTCTTATCGACATTATCTAAATTTTATATATTTACGTCAATGATTCAAGTAACAGCAAAAAATGAAGTCATTAAAAAATCTAGTACTAAAAATATTTATGAAGGAACGATATTAAGCAAGAAAGTTAAATTAAAAATACAGTAATACGCACGACTAATTTAAGCGGTTTAATTATTATGCAAAAAAAAACAATTTATCCGTTAAGAAAAAGAGTGTTTGCATATTATTTTAACATAATGAAACTTTATGGCGTTTTTCATAATATCCAATATTAAAGAAAACTAATTTCTGATTAAATTACAATACGTGCGAATGGCGTTACATTTCCTCCTAGGTTCTCACTAATTAAAATATATTGACTACTTTTTACCCACAAATATGCCTGAACATGTCGATAAAACGCGACTTTAATTTATGGGCTTTAAAAAATAAAGTTTCGACATTACTTTTGAACCATGTGTGTGTGGCATACAACACTATTTACTAGTGCAGAGGAGTAATGGCAGACCTATTTGTAGGATTTAATGATCGTAGTAATTTGTGGAAACACATACAATGGTTAGGTTTTCACTGCGACATTGTTTTAGTTTTCAAACGGGAGTATTGTGTGTACAATAAATGTAACTATTGCTTACCGATAATTAAATGTTCTTAATAAAACTTAAATTTTTCAAATGTGATATCGTATATCATTATGTAAAAGTATGTTACTCTAGTAATGTGTATAATATCTATATACATGTATAATAATATGTTATATACAGGTAAGAATAGGTATTTATATGTTAATATGTTATAGGTATGTTATGTTAATAAAAGCTTCGAGTGAATTGGTTTTTAATATAATATCAGGTAGAGAAAAGTAGTCATTACTTTTAAACGACGAAAATGTAATTTGCATCATTATTACACTGTTTGTTATTTATAAGTAGTCCAGTAAGTACGGTCGGGGCTTATGTGAAAATAATTGCAAAAAGTGATATTACTCCCAAATATCCACATATTACTTATTCTAAAAATATTTTATTAATCGTTTGTATAAAGATTATTTTATACTTCTAAGCAGAGCTAAGTGAAAAAGCCAATATGAAACGAAACAATGAAAAATAGGCTTTCATTGATACGACTTTACGTAGAAATTGGGTTCATAATTTTTTTTTTATTTTTAAAACCATCGAAGGAAATTTGGAAACCAACATAGAATAATAATTTTTAATGAGTTGGTGTCATAATGTTTATGTATACACACGTATAAGTTTATGATGCCACCCGTAGTTGTGAAGGAAGTGAAGTTACTCAATCGTGTTAATGTGGCAGCGCATAATCAACAATCTGCCTTCATTGTTCATTCTACATTTTTCGCGAGTCCTTGACTCGGAAAAATTAAAGTTGTGCAAGTTATTAGAAAACCACTGAGTCATCATCAATATAATGTAATGTAAGGATAGTGTTAGGGTAATGTTAGTCTAATTACCTTCGTTGTAAGTGTTATAGTATTACAATTTGTATCATTCGCCAACACTTAGAAGAATTATGGCCAATTTCTTTTCAATACGAGAGAACAGTGAAGGGTTTTACCTGCAACGGGTATATTACGATGCTCGTTACAGGTAAAATAGCCGGCGTGTCGAGTTTCATATTACGGTAAGGTTGATTCAATTACAGTGATCTATATTTTATATTTTGTTAAAACAAAATGGCGTAGAATGCTACGCATTCCAAGCCAGGCGAGATCCTTTTAACGATTTGGGCGTAATTCCTCCCTGCTCTGTCTCATTTTTAATATAATTTTTAGAATAATTTTTAACGAATTATGAAAAAATACTGAGCGGAAATACTTTCCAGTAAACACTATTTTATTTAATTAATACATTCGTATTTATAACAAATTGAAGACAGACATTAAATTCAAATCTAACGGATATTTACTAAAAAGTACAAACGCTACGTTTTAGGCCTTAGTAAAAGTAATGGCCGCATTAGACCTTCATTTTCTCGTGTTGGCAACAATTCATTCACCGTAAAAACGACACGTATTGAACAAATAGCTCGTAACATTGAAACGGGATTAGAACCGATAGCGCTTCGAACAATACAGCCCGTAATACGATTCGCAAACGATTTAATGAATCAGCAGTTCGCGACATGTCAAATGTCAAAACAATTCATTATTCGGGAGGCGCACAACATGGCCGCGTGGCGGGTTCGAGCGCGCTCTGCCGCCAAGAGCGCGGCCCTGAGCGTGCATCAGTTTAAAATTAGAATTGACCTTCGTGCATAATGCTCTTTTCTTGTATGCCATAGAGAAATGTGTCATTTTTTTATTCTTTATCTTCTACATTGAAATGGCAATTTATTCATCGCGTTGACACCTCCTGAGAATAGTTTAGTATAATTTATACTCGTATTATAAAGATGATGTTTATTTAATTTTGATTTGTCCGGGGTAATATAAAATTTTTTTTAATTACTAAGATGTCAAAAGGAAACGAATGCAATGACAGTAAAAGTGGAGAAAGGTAAAGCGGTAAAAATAGTTGAGTTAGTATTTATTGAAAATGGTATTAAGCCGTCTCGTGCATTTTGTAACTGGCATTAATCTTGCGAGAGTTGTATTAGACAGACACGTTATACTTTTATAAAACGAAAAAAATAGTGGCTGCAGATGCCGCAAAACATAGTCTAAGAAAACATATAAGAGATAGTTGTATTGTCTTTAGAGGACCACTTTAAGAGTTCTAATGACATGTTTATTTAACATAACGTCATTGATTATACGGGTGTAAATAAAGGCATTATTTTGAGATTCAAAATCGAGACCTCAAACGCTCGAATAGTATTATAATTTATTGTTATCACGGCGGACGAAACCACGACGGGTCGTTAGTTAATATACTAATAAGATCAACTATAAGATCAGATCAGTCAAATATTTGTTGTTTATTTTTTTAATTTGTTAATGTATTTGTTTATATCTGCCTGTTTGTTTCAACCTAATATAATAATAACTGGAAATAGTATACTAGAGCTCCAATTATAGAGACAAGAAATTGAATGTGGGCTACACAGGCGTATGTGGCGTAAGCTGACACTTCGAGATGTGAATGATATAAACTGTCGTAACTATCCTTATAATATTATAAAAACGAAAGAGGTTTTGATTGTATGTTGATGAATAACTTTATAAACCTATTCTTATATTACATAGTTTTCTTCCGGAATAAAAAAAAACTTCATTAGGATGTCGCTAGATGGTGCTGCTGCTGTTGCTCTGCTTAGGTAACCAACTTCTTCATCAGATAATCAATTACTAAACTTTGTATTTTCACTATAAGATCATAAATCAATTGTTTATTTGGGCGAAGTTGCGGATAAATAAGCTAAGGCTAAGGCATTAAATAATAAAATATGGATAATACATGGATTATATATTCGTAATAAAATATTGATGTACAAAAAAAATAACAGATCGTGTAAGGATGATAGCTTCGTTTGCAAACTTATTATTATTTGATAAAGCAAATAAAATTGCTATCACGGATACCCTAACGCAAATATTAACTTGAACAATTTTCACGAGGCTGTTTCTGGGAAGTCAACTGATGAACTGTGAGAACTGTGCTATATTTTACTGGTCACTTAGTATCTTTATTTTTTCTGTTACTTCAATAATTTGTCCTTAATCTATCGAAATTTTCCCAAACAAAAATTACTTAAACACCTTAATTAAGATTAATTAAACGTTGGTTTATACTACAAAGAACGATTTATTAGACATTCTAAGTTGTTTGAAATAATAATTTGATAGCACGATTTAATAAATTAATTTATTTCGGATATTTTTATACTTTAAAATGTTTGCGTTTTCTTAAAATACTACTGTTTTGGGGAGAATTCGCTAATATGATTATTTGTAACTGCACTATCGCATAGTCGAATTTATTTTAACAACGGGGCCGATCTCGAAACTATTTCAAGTCATATTAAAACTGTATACATTTGTAACATCACTATCATAGCATAGCCTAATTTATTTTGACAGCGGAGTCGATATCTAAACTATTTCAAGTCATATTAAAACTGTATACAGCAAGATATAAGTTTCTAAGCGTGTTTTTCTAAGGTGGACAGGGTACTATTAATATTTAGCAGACAATATCTAGTGATCCAGTTAGATTTTTAACATCACTATCGCATAGCCGAATTAATTTTGACAGCGGAGCCGATCTCTAAACTATTTCAAGTCATATTAAAACTATATACAGAAAGAAAAAAGTTTGTAAGCATGCATTTCTAAGGTGGACACGGATACGATTAATATTTAGCAGACAATATCTATCATATAGCCGAATTCATTTTGACAGCGGAGCCGATCTCTAAACTATTTCAAGTCATATTAAAACTGTATATAGGAAGATGTACGTTTATAAGCATGTATTTTTAAGGTGGACACGGGTATTATTAATATTTAGCAGACAATATCTAGTGCTCCAGTTACATTTGTGGTTTTGGCCGTTTTCCAGTTCCGCGGCGACTGGCGATTAGTTATGGCGGGCAATAATTAGTGAAGGAGCTTGTTGTTACAGGTGTGTCTAGTGTATATTTTTTGACAAGTCTCAGACAGTTTCTCTTAAACCATTGCCAGAAATAGTTTACTGGAACTTTGAGCACAATTTCTTATATTAGTGCGATAAGTTCCGTAAACGGGGTTATTATTATTTTGTTTTATAATTATGACTTTACCTCGTTAAACATTGTAATTTTTAGCAGATTTTCTTCCTATTATTGTTCCTTGCCATAGAAAGGGGAGGGGGGCATTCAATTCATCAATTGATCTAGAATGGTTTACGCTTTCCAATAATCTATATTTTCTCTTGAATTGATCTCTACCCATACTAATATTCTTACAAAAATAATGTTTGATTATTTGTTCAATCGTTACGAAATTTTGCATATTTATAAATTATTATATCCCAGAAAATATGGCTGAAAAAATATTATCCCAGAAAATATGGCTGAAAAAATATTATCCCGAAAAATAGAGCAGTTTTTTAGGGAATAACCAAACTCTTTTTCTTTCCACTACATGGTGGCGCTATGTGTCTAAGTATTTAATTATAGATTTATCCAGTTTTTTTTGTTTTCGACAGTTGCCCAGGCTTCCCCCCACTCAATAATCTAAAATCAGAAAATATGTAATGAATTGTTTTTTATAAAAATTACAAAGTCGAATACCAATATAATAATAATATTTATACATGTCTTTAATAAATACAGAAATAAAGCTGAGTATATAAAAAAATATTCAGGTCCAACGTCAAAACCGTTCTGATATATGGGTGCGAGACATGGGAGGGAAAAATAACCTCACAAGGCGACTCCAAGTTTTCGGTGATCGCTGTCTTTGATATATTCTACGAATATCTTGGCCCAAGAAAATATCTAACGAAGAATTGTTAGTACGAAGCAAATAAGTGCACATTGAACTCCAAATAAAGTAAATATCAGACTTTGAATTGGAACCCTCAAGCAAAAAGGAAACGTGGCCATCCGAAGCAGTACTGGTACCAGACTGTGTTGGCGGAAATTAAGAGCGTCGGCAAGGCCGAAGAGTGAAGCAATTCGTGATGCGCAGGCTCGAATAAAAAGCGAAGCATCTTGGATACTCTTTGCCCCACTGAGAGAATATAGGATATGAAAAGAGAAATATAAAAAAACGAGTGTGCTTTAGACCACACAACTGAAGTAAAACTTCTTTAGCTCCATCTATATTTATGTATATATATATATATATATGTTTATATATGTATAATATATACATGTATATATATATATATATATATATATATATATATATATATATATATACACATATTAATTTCTACAAATATTTAAATTTGTTATCGGTTTTCATTGATAACTTAATATTTTTGAATAGATTTTTTATTTATATTCATTATTTTCATTATCGGATACATCAGTAATTACTGTGGTTGATTGTAAGACCGAGACAATAGGCTTATGGTATGAGAAATAATATACATATGTTTTCGAATGAAAATCAGAAAGATATCTAGAGAAAACTGCATCGATTGTTGTTCCATGTCTTGTGGTACGCTCATTCCGGTTATTATTCATTTGTAGTTCTAATTTATCTTGTAGAAAGTTTACCAAGAGTTGTCCATCTTCAGACGCGAAATCAACATTGAAATCTCCTGCTAAAACTAGTGGCAACGTATGATAGTACAAGAACGAAATGAAATTACTAAATAATCAAAAAATCACCGTTCGCGTAACGCTAGCAAACTCACATATTTCATGCACTGGCTATGAGAGGAAGAGAGAAAGAAAATATGTGTGATACAGACAATAGGCTTGCACTGTGTCTTAGATATATGAAACATAACTGGCTATGAGAGAAAGAGAGAAAGAAAACGTGTCCTCGCACCTCTCTCACTTGTCCCTACAGTAATATACGAAACGTAACTCTCTCTCTCTCTCTTTCTGTCTTCACTAACTTATATCTACCTCTCAACTTCCGTTCGCCTCGCCCGATCATACTTTTCGTAACGCTCTCGTCACGCATTCACCAGCTTACTCCCCAAGTCAAGCGTGCGTAAAGAAGTTTTACTTCAAAAAATGCAAACTAATTATCACAGTTATGATGAGACAAAATAGGAATTGTCTACAATGTTTATTGCCTCGTAATGTTCAACGACCGCGTGGAATCATATCTCACATTCCCACCAAAGTGGTGTAACCAGTAATTATGGAGACTCAATTGCACATTCCATATAATATGGAGAGAAATCACTCCTCCATTACTTTACTCGTAATCTGTCACTGAGTAACAATTTGTATATTTTTACTGCACAAAAATTAGGTATTTGACAAATTTGTTTGTCCTTTATAATCATAATTTTAAGCTGATTGAAAGTGGGCAAATTTAAAATTGATCGAGTTACAAAGATTTAAACAACGTTAAGGCAAAGACGGAAAGATGGTACTGTGAAGTCGTTGAATCTGGTCGTTGTATTCTTCAAGATTGAATGGACAGGGGGAGTATCCCTCCTCTATCCCTACCATTAATTTGCAAACTGATAGCTCATTAATTTTTTAATAATTTTTTATAATTTTTTCAGTATTGGTTTTTTATTAACCCATATTTTTTATTTTACTAAAAAGAGAAAATGCAGGAAAGTCAACTACCCAATTGTGTACCTTTCAAAGTTTTTCACTTGCGCATATACTAACCTACAATAACCTATGTTACAATTTTTTACATCGGAAACAATATATATTAACACAGTAACAATGAAGATTCTTTTAAATTAGTTTCATGCGCATTTAAATAACATGACAAATATTAACAATCGATATAAAAGTAAGTAGAATCTCTTTAAACTCGTATCCATATTACTATCCTGTCATTTATTGCGCACAAATTAGAGTAATTCAGGATAATAAGATTAGCGCTCTAAAATGGCCAATCAAAAATTTTCAGTGTTCTTTCACGGTATACTGTAAACATTCTTTGTTTTTGTCTAAAGAAATAATACAGTAAGTATTTTTAACTAAACAATTTGAACTAGTCCCAGATCTTTTTTAAATATTCATAGTATGGTATTCTAGTGGTTTTTCTTTTGAGAATTATGATATTTTTCTTATTTTTCGTTTAATGTAATCACCTGCCAGTAATTTAAACTTAAAATAATCGTAAATTAGTCACGCCAAATTTTAATATGTGGACATCAGTAGATAAGTAAGTAATATATAAGATGGCTAATTTTTAGTAAAATGATATGGTCATATATATTCAAGTACTCTGTGCATATTATTACATAAAAATGATAAATTAATATAATTGCACTTCATGGTATGAAAAGATGATAGTTCATACCGCTTCCCTCATTATTCTTTCACATAACGTATACCGTTAGAAGGAAACTATAAGCAAAACAAAGAATCCTAATGAATATCAGCTCCTGGTTCCTTGACTCATACGTGTCTATTGAGTGGCCATTTTATCCGCGTACATCCACTAAAATGGCCAACGGCAAGTTTTATTATTTAATTGACATTTAATAAATAATTATTGTAATATTTACGAAATATGTCAGTTTCCATAGATTATTCAACATCGGTTTTTAAATAAATTGAAGTATGAATGAACCTTTTTTAATTTAAGCTCTAAAATGGCCTACTAAAATTGCTATATTACCCTGATTCCTCTATAAAGTAACAAGAAAAATGACATTCATCAACTTTCGTTAACATTCGGCAATCTCCGCCATCGTTCGGCAACGCCTGTTAAGCTTTAAAACACAGAGAACAGGAATATAATAAAATCTAAATTCTACACAGTTTGTTTTATAATTACGGCTTTTTATGACCAAGGCACATGTGGATTTAGGGTCTTTTCTTTACCTTTTTTTATTTACATTTTGTACTCTTTTCTGTCTTTCATCACAGTGTTATTATTATGTAAATTATAACTATACTAATTCACTATGTAACTTCGGGTCATTATTTACGTTACATAGTTACTTCAATCACATTTACTGTAGTTACACGCTATTTCGTGTTTGACTTAAAAGTTGTGATAATTTTTAAGCATGAGTTTTTTATTTTTTCAGGGTTGCATATTTTACAAAAAAAAAACGGAACGGTTATAAGATCACTCACGTTTTCGGACATCTCTCTGTATGGCATAGTTAATATTCATAGTTTTTCAGAAATTCGTTATATTTTTACGCAAACATATTTACGAAATACGAAAGCAACATATTTATAAGAGAAACTTAAATTAATGTTTATAAATAGGTTAATAGGAAGAATTTTTAAACTTCTATATGTACAGAAGTTTATAAGAGCCATTGTTGTACCGGGCTTCCAACAAACTTACAAGTTCCATTCGTATTTAACAGGATTTCTATTTAATTATTTTATTAGCCGTTGATATAATAATTAATCATTATTTTTATACATTTTTAAATTGTAAAGTTGAATATTTTTTTCAAAATGAATGTATATTTTAATGAAATGTATTATGAATTTGTGGTGTTAGTTGAATAATGAAAATTCTCGTTTACTTGACGCTTGGATTTTTCAATGGCTGTGAAAAAAATACGTAAAAATTTTATTTTATAGTCAACGTAAATTCTATACATCTACAATATAAATATGTAAAAACGTGTGCAAACACCATAGATATATATAAAATAAGGATTTTATTGTGAATAAGAAGACTACATGCCAATACAATAACATCAATCAATACTTGACTTCAATATTTTACGTAATACGTAAATAAAAAGACAAAAAATAAAAAGTTTCTCAAAATTAAAACAAAATTAATATATTTCGATTATGAATCTGTTACTTAAAACTATAAACACAAATTTTACAATGCAGTAACACACAGAGTAAATTGTTAATATCAGCTAGTTTGTTCTCTCTTATAGCAAATATTTATGGCAACACTCACACTTTTTGGCACGATGCTTTTTGGACCGTCACAATGATTACGATATTTCTGCGATATATTATTTGTAAAGTAAGTAGGTTTTCTCGTGCCGTTATATTTTGTAATTTATTTTGGCCTTTCCTATTTATACTCAAAATACCACCTTTTAAAATATCTTCAATAAGGTCTGTCTCTGTAGTTTATGTTTCCTGTTGAAATTCGTACTATGCATATGTATGGTTGTAATTATAGTATTTTCAAACCTATTACGTATTCCTTTACTAAATGTTTACCCTTTATATTTTTGAAGCATTTTTAAATAATATGGTAACGTATTCTATAAGTATGTCATTTTAATTATATTTAAATGAATTTCAGAAAAATGTTTCCTATCAAAACCGCTTTTTGATATATTGCCCTAACTAGTATCACTTATGCAAATATATGAATCGACTCTTACGAGTTTTTAAATGCGTTTTTCCACAACCGAGCAGCAAATAGCAATATAAAAATAAGAAGGTGGAGGTTATCAACTTCCTAATATGATTTTGTATTAGTGATATCGTAGCCGTATTTACGACAAATCTTGAAATATTTCTCTCTAAATGACAACAATGATTTCATTAATATACTTCAACACGCCAATCTAAGTACAAATAACACACTGATATTAAGTGTAACTTCAAACGTACTTACATGTACATTATAGCGCTCGTGTGAGCAGTGAATCACAATCGTATTATCATGGACATATAGGGGACTCGATATAGTTATACACCTACAGAGGCGAGGAGGCATCAATCGGCTCCGGGCGCATGCGTGAACAAAATAATAATAAACAAGAAGTAACAGTGGCAGAGTCGGGTGGATCGCGCGGGATCGCAGACTGTGACGCGCCCAAACAGGCAACAGCGCGCGCGCATCTCCGACCGGCCGCCCGCCATCTGTCAAAACTTTATGCTCGCGTTCTCGGCCGAGTGTGTATTTCAAAATTGGAATCGGCAGTGAGGCGTGGGCGCGCCAAGTCGGTTATAAAATGGCGATCGTTAATATTATGGTATTACTTTCTGTCGATGGTGGATTTTGGTTTTGGTTATTTAATTTCGTCTACAGAAGTAGGGTGTTTTAGGGGTTGTAATAAAATATGACTATATACTATTTTTCTACTCACAATTTCGAAAAAGATGCTAAACTTACACTGTGTGTAATGGTAATTAATATCCTTATCTTCGAATGTTAGAATCGCTTCATTTTAGAAACAACTGAACTAATTTTAATGAAATGTTCACAGATAGTTACCATAGTATATATATATATATATATATATATATATATATATATATATATATATATATACATATATATATATATATATATATACATATATATATATATATATATATATATATATATATATATATATTTCTTTGTACCCAGGAGTAATCTGCAAAATAATAAGACTAGTCTTTATTTTTTTAAAGCACCGGAGAATAAATGCTGTAAAGAACGGATTTTCCTACCGGTTCTGGACAAAATAGTCACGATCAGGGGTTTACAGTAAGTACAAAAACTCTTTATGGTTGTTTATTATCTGCTTGCAATACAGTAGGTCTTCGTCAATCAAGACGATCTGTTAGTGTCCATTTGTAGACGCAGATCTCCTACAGTAACAACTGACTCTTGCTTGTGTACTGGTGCTCGGCGCCACTCCAATAGTTTCCTTATCCATCTATTCCATTCAAGAAATGTGATCCAACTCTACTTGCACTCGACTATAGTGGAATCAATGTCCTTGATTTTTGTCTCTGACTGTAACCATGTGTTATTTTTACGGACGCGTAGAGTGATTCTAAATATCGTTTTTCCCAAAGCCCTCTGCGCGAGCCGAGATACGAGTTACTTTTCACCCTGCTAACAGCACTTTCGACATACAAAGGTCAGTATGATAATATTAAATTGGCTAACAACAATTTAAACGAATTTTTTTCTAAAAATTGCCGAAATCCCAGAATATTTTATTATAAGGTACAAATAGGTCGAAGTGCACTCATTTAATGTCATCAAGGACCGGCTCTGGTGTTACCTCAAGAGAAGTTCATTCTACTTCTTAATAGCTACTCGCTTGGCAGAGTGGTCATGGTAATCTTGTCAAATATATTGCTGATGATTGACGCGCCATACGATATGTCGCCACTCCTCTCCGGCAGCCACTCTCCAAGCATTCGTGGAGGGGGAACTCCGTGGCTGCCTTAACCTGATTTATCCATCTCCTCGGCGCTCGCCCAGGTGGTCTGGCATCTACGCTTTGCTCTATATCACCAGGCGTATACTATCATCGCTACGCCATGACATATATCCAATTTCAAGATGGGACTTTATACAATATTGGGCAAACGTGCCTGATACCGAGTTTTGGATGCATTTTTACGGCACTCAGTTCACGATATTCCAAACATTTTTCTCCAGCATTACGTTTCCATGGCATATTTTTTCTCTCGGTTTCACATAGTCATAGTCATTTCACATAGTCATAGTCATTATCACATAGACATTTCACATAGTCGTCTCAGCGCATAGAAGAAAATGGCAAACTGCAATGCTCGAACGTATCGAGTTTCTGTTGCTTTGGTGTTGTTGCGGTTCTTCCATATCATCTTTAGCTTTTCTACAGTTGAGTAGCCAACATCGTATGCTATTATTAGAAATCAATGCTTGCTGATAGAGGTACCAACTCGCAATTCGCTAGTAGTACCGGGTGAGTTATCGTTAGCAAGGTCAACAAGAAATTCATTACAAAGTCAAGGAACATGGGTTTGTGTCGACATCACGAACGGACTCTTTTCTTTATTATTTTCGCCATGGTCACAACGCAGACTATCCAAAAATTCAAAAACGTCTATGATCTAGAAGACAAACAACGTTCCGGATGCCCTGTTGAATCAAATGTACAATGATTACGACACTTAATTGAAAAAGATCCTCAACTGAATATACGTCAGTCGGTTGAAGAGTTCGACTACAGTCACGGCGCAATAGATACGCATTTGAATAAATTAGGAAAAGTTCCAAGATACGACACTTGGATACTCCCCAAGAACAAGTTTCGTTGGTTTATTGACCAACGAAATATTTAATATTTTTTTGCTTAAATATGCTTCTATTGAGTTTATTGTAGATAAATTCAACAGCAGTACATTAAAACCAGAAAATAGAATGTTCACCTTTTTAAACGCTTTAAACTCTAAAGGAGGAAAACGCACCCTATTCTTCTTGTACCTGGCAACCCAGCTCCCAATGTCATACGAAAGTAAAAAATAATATAATATACAGTGAAAGTATTCCGCAGTCTAATTGGCTCGCTCGTATTCGCTGTTGTTAAAATTGTATCAAGATATGGCGTTTCGTATTATAAGCGGAGTTCGACGAGCGGCACGGCTTCGCGTTAGTTGTAAAAATAGATTGCGCAAACGATGTTAGAGGCTGATTAAGTCGGCATGAATTAATTATCGTGTCAAATTGCCTCAAACGATACTCGTGGTTATAAACAAGCTTCAGTGTAATACTTTTAAATAGTGATCTACATATCATGGCAGTAGTCTGCTATGGATCCATTGTATTAAAAAAGATCTTGTATAATTAGCACGTTGCTATTGTTGCGGCCAAAGATTTTCATTATCCTGACAAAAAATACTAAATAGGCACACTCTTCTATGGCTTTATTTGAAACTAAATAATTCATATCAGATGTAAACGGAGTACAAAGAAAATTTGTTTTTTGTTTTAAGTATTATTGATACTAATTTTATAAAGAGGACAATTTTGTTTGTTGCTTGTTTACGTTTTGGCAAAAAAAAATTACTTATCTAATTAACATGAAACTTTCAGCAATTTGTACTTTTAATGTTTGTATGGACACTAACATTATATACATAATGTTTTGGCGCCTATAGGTTATAAGCAACAAATATTTAAGATAAGAGAATCGAAGTGAGCCTGCCTTTTCAGCTTTAGGTTTTAAACGGATGAGTATCAAAATATAACTCTTTTTTAGTGACGCTAGAATTGCAAGGGCAAAACAAAAGAGCGAGGTTGGCAGGAAAGTTTCACCTAGACGAAGAAAAATATTTTTTATGAGCTCAAATCGCTAATAAAATACATATAATTAAGAAATATAACCTAAAATTCAATCATCAGATACAAGTTAATATTATTTTGACTATAAAATATAAACATCAGTAACTGAGATGAGCCAGAATATCCTGTCAGCACGGAACGTGTTAACATACACCTACAACTGTTAATTGTTAAGGTTGGTATAATTGACAAGAAATACGAAAGAGCTAATTTTATGACCAATCCTGCTCATGTACTCCTTAAGTGAAAAAGTGAAATTTGAGTATTTGCATGTCATGACATTTTGGTTACAAGCAGTAAGTATACGCTATCAAGTCTAATCGACAAGCCTTGGCAGCGTATAGTTACTGCTCACGTGATCCTTAGTACGTAAATTGCCGTTCTGATATAGCAAAAATTCTCAACAAAATTACATTCATCAATTACTCGTCATTATTTACTTTCGCGATCGTTATAAATACGCATCGCCGAGAACTGAATTAAAATAATAACCGAATACCGAATACCCAAATATTATTACCGAGCGTTAACACGCTATACGGAGCAGAAATGACTACGAAGTTGTTACCCACACGTTAGCATACAAAGAAGAGAGACGTGCAGACGCACATGCGGCTGATCACGCGAAGGAGTCAAGGGACGATCGCCCTTCACCTCCCACGTCCTCATATCGCACGTTATCCTTTGTCCCTTGCCAGAATTGCATCGGCCACTTATCTGCACACACTTTATGGGCTATTGCATTGGAACGAGCTCGTATCGATTTATGACTCGCAGGAATGTTTATTATGATTTTGCATATGAATTCACTGTATCCTGCAGCGCTCCTGTAGGCGAGTATTACCATTTCCATTTACTTTTCAGACGACGGAAAAAATTCCATTTCGGAAACGAGTTTAAATATTTTTAAATCCTGTTATAACGTAAAACCATATAAAGTGCGATGAAGATTATTGGCTGGTTTATTATTAATGGACGATTATGGATAGCATTAACAAATTATTCGAATAATAAAAATTACAATTATTATTCTGTTACGTCGCTTGCGGAATATCGGCGTAGCCTAACAAAAATGAATGCAACAATCTATGTCGAACAATGGTCTAGAAAAATTCCATTCTATTTTTAAATTAAATTTCATAGATATTTCATTCGTTTTTATTATCCGTATTAGAAATCGTTTCGATTGATGGCCAGTGAGAAAAATAATAAATTGTTACAATGAAAACGATTTTATTTTGACAACCAAATATAATTTATTCAAAAATTTACTTTCAAAGTAGAAATTATGGAGACGTTTAATCTTGAAAACAAGCTAACCGCAACATTAATATTGCTGATGGTTATCCCTAAAATTTAATTTATAAAAGACTACAAATTTTGAAAAAAAAAGATAACGCGTCTAAAGTTCTAATACCTAATTAGGAAAAAAAATTAAAATATCAATCTTCATTAAATTATCATAAAGTAGAGTACTATTAAGTCAATATTTAAAAGTTTATTATATATAAAGGTTAAAAAATATTCAACAAGTTCAAAGAGTCAGCTCGCTGACAGCTCCGAGCAGATTAAAACGTTACGAAGGGGAAAAAAGTAATCAGCTGAATTTCAATGAACCCATCCCCATATATAAATGAATCAGTATTCAATTCATGCTGCGTATTCAATCAATGCTCCTTCACCCCGTATACATTCGGCATACGACGCACTAAGAATACAGTCCGCGTGACTGTCACGTTGTTTTTATTTTATAAAACAACTTGGAGTTCTGACCCTTCTTCTTTTGAAATAAGTTTTGCCATGTACCACATTTCTCGATTCTTATATCTAATTGTAACACATAATTTTCGTAAGAGTTCCCCCTGTGGGGCGTATCCAGTAGGGTACCCTCGAGTCTTATAGGGAGCGGTGACAATTCCATTATTAATATATAAATATAAAGGCATCATTAAATTAGTAACGTTTATTAAAAACAAAATAAATACTGCCATCTAGTGGAGAATTATCAAACTATGATAATGATGATTGGTTATACAAACAACAGATGTCGCTGTTAAATAATTAAGTAGTAATCTACTAGTTAATAATTCAAAATCAGTGAGAAATAACGTGGTGATTTATTGTAGATGTTGACTAAGCCTCTAATGTACAATGCTGCAATTTTATTAAAATCTGTCCAGAGGTTTTTGTATGATGCGCCAAAAAATATGGGGCCTCGTTACCATATTATTTATTACATTACAGATATTGTAACTATTCCATTCGAAATACTTAAAAAGATGAAACGTTAGCAGCATGTGACGTAGTTTCACTATATTTATTATAATAATTATTGTCATATATTTTTAATCCATGTAATTCAACTGATTATTATCTACGTATCATGTTAAACCCATACATTTTTGATGTATGATATCAAAAGATAAAGCTGGTAAATAACATTTAAAACACAGGAAAAATTACGAAATTATTGCACTCGAAAAATTTGTACTTATTTACAATACTTAATTAAAAGTCACAAAAGCCAAATAGAATTATTTAAAGTACCACACAATTCTTGACTACCTGCGCAAAAAATGTACAGAATTTTGCATAAATGTTCTACCCTGATAACAGCAATAATACGTACTCGTACGTACAACGGTGGTCACTACAGATTAATTCTTACTGATTAGGTGTACCTTTCAGTATTTTGACTAATTATTATGTACTCATCCTTGTAATTAATAAAAGGACAACCATCAAATATATTTATTTTCTTAAGTGAATATTTCACTTTTAATGAATTAAACGCACTTTGGGATTCTGAAATACTCGTACCATAATGATAATATATAACGTAGGATAGCGCCAACTATCGGTTAATTTATGTGATAATTTCTTTAATATTATATGTTACTTTCATTGAAATTAATGTTAAAATTCTAGTTACGATACCTTATGCAGCGCTGTTCATTATTTGTATAACGTTTTTTACGTTTTTTGAACTAATATTCTGAAATAATTATTGCAAATAGTACAAGATAATAGAACTTTTAATTTGTGGTAATTACCTTTTATACTATCCGAGAATGTTCACATAATATTAATAATAATCGATGTTTTATATACGGTTTACAATGAATATATTAAATTAGTTATAATTAAGTAATTCAAAATAAAGATGTTTCACATCAGACGCATGGTTTCCACGTAAACAATTTTATTTTATTTTTACACACATCAATGTCCTAATCATAAATAGGATAGAAAATGAGGACAGATTCGCGTGTACTTTTCTCTATTGTAAACACCTTGATTGGGGCAGTAATGAGAACGATAATATCTCTAGAGGCTGACCATTCGACCAACATGAGCTTGGAAAAGCTACACGAACTTGCTGACTTCAAAAAAGGCATTGGAAAAACTAGTACATATAAAAGAAAAATATTTTTCCATTCTCGATGGAAGCTAGTTTTGTAAGCGCATCTAATATGATTATCTTAAAAGTTAACTGGATATCTTGATTGAAAATTATAACTCTCTGAATTTCTACGTCAAGTTACATATTTAGCATATAATTAATTTACTTACACACAACTTGTATTCCTCAACTCACCTCAAAACATTTTTCCATCATGGAGATTATTATCATTGGACAATGAAAGGAATCATAACGATTGTTAAGTTTATCCACTCTCTCATTACCCTTCAAGTCATACATCTCAGCTTCACGCAGTCAAATACATAACAATACATTATCTTGTAACTATCATTAATTTGCAAAACGGACGGAAACATCTATATGCGCAAAAAAACCAAGGATTGCTAAATTAAATATGTAAGGAGGCATCTGGCGGCTGCGTGACATCCGTCCTGGCTGCGTGTCGCCGATAATTCACCAATTGTCCCTTTTAAGTTATTTTTTACTCCCCTGGCATATTTATCCGCGCCTTGATATCTCAGCACCGTAATGACGCATCATCTAACGAAATAATGTCCCCGGGACATGAAGAGATCCGTGTTCTTGCCGGTTCGGTGTTGCTACCCTCCGTGTCTGCTTGAGAGAATGTATTATATACTAATTGCCCGTCCGCGGTTTGTCCGGGCAAAAAAGGGACTATAACTGCATGTATCTCTAATCGCTTTTTTATAGAATAAACACTTGTGGTTAATTTACTTCTATAGTCCAGTTTTAAAACAGAAAACGGATCATAGACATATGTATGTAATAATGAGCAGTGTATATCGTTGATTTTTTTTGTTAATTTGCACGTTGTTCCTCTGTTATTTTAATAGTTCAAAATATTAACTGCGCTCAACCCACTTCAGCTGCGTTTACTTCAAACGTTAATGTTCATTAACCAAACGTCATAAATATATTATATAAACACCTATTTTCACCTGGACACTATAAATTATATGATGGTGAGTCGATCGGAAAAGCCGTTTTGTGCCAAAACTCTAAAAACATACTAAACTGTGTTCTCTTTATAAAGTTATTATGCCATACTAAACTGTGTTCTCTTTATAAAGTTATTATGATATGTTATTCACGTATAATAAAAGAATGAATAAATTTTACTCCCCTCATTACGTCGGAGAGAACACAGGAAACATTAATTTTATTCCTCCATTTTAAAAGTTACTGGTAAAATCCACAGAGTAACTTCCTCCCATATTTACGTCGGAGAGAACATGGAAAAGTTTAATTTTATTCCTCTACTTTAAGTCACAGGTAATATCCACAGAATAAATCCCATATTATTCTAATATATAATTTCGACGGAAAGAACATAAATTAATTTTATTCCTCTACTTTAAAAGTTACGGGCAATATCCGCAGAGTAGTTCCCATAATTATGTCGGAGAGAACATAGAAAAGATTAATTTTATTTCTCTACTTTAAAAGTTACGAGTAATACATAACTCCCATAATTATGTCGGAAAAAAACAAGAAAATATTAATTTTATTCTTCTACTTTAAAAGTATCAGTTAATATCCAAAGAGGATCCTTGCCATTTCGGACATAGCATCATCTGTAATATAAATAAAAGTTTATAACCCACCACACATTGTCCCAATCAAGTAGAACCATGGCAAGATAACGAAGTACTGTATTAGTTTGTTTACAATAACAGCAACATAACACTGCTATTACTATGCTCCCCACCTCATTGGAAAATTGTGTACAGACAGATTATGCCCTCTTTCGTATATTCAGGTAGCCAACTGAATAAGTACCCAACATACTCCAGCCGGTTGTTTTGGAAGTACGAATGATAAGATTATTAGGAATTTAGTGTCTAGACAGACAAATTTCACCATTGTAAAAGTACTTAAAGCACCGACGTGTTTTATTGTTTTACGGTCGTTCTCATTGTATTCTCCATGTTGCGGCGCCTTTCGAAGGTATTCGCCTGGCGCCACTTCCACGGAAATTAACCGTAACACGTGACATTAACCGTTTTGCAACAATTACTTTAAATTCTGAAATTATTTTAAATTCTGTTTTATAATTATCTATGGTACCTACACATTAAAAAAAAATTTTTTTTTTAATAGTTACGTATTTAGCTGTGTATTTTAGGCATTTACATAATGTATTTATACATGTAGTTCTACGTACTCGTCTTTTGCTTTCGTCAGACGGAATAAACCAGTCTTTTCTCCATCTTATTGTTCTCTGTTTCTCATGTTCACCTACTACGACAGAATCTGCTGTCTAAGATTAGGTATACTCTAAAATTAATTTCATTTTAATTCGTTTAGAAAAAAATAAATTGACCCCATAAAAGTTGAACCTGTACTCAGGTGCTCATGATACCTTATGCTTACTTACATACAAGTATAGATACATTATAGAATTTAATAACATAATTTGCTGATAGATTTGTTATGCGTCATTAACACGCCTTCATTATTATTCAAGCATGTTTACATGCGTGTTAAACTAATTAATTATATCACTATGCCTCTCATTTTACCATTATATGCTGCATTTAGGACAGTCGGATTTGTCATGCGGTATTCCCGAGAATTCAATGATAGCAACTTGTTACGGCAAGCAGTAGCCACTCACCATCGCTAACTACTGCTAGGCGCATCGTTTGTCTACATCATCGCGCGCCCAATTGTCAGGCTTCTTCGCAGCTTAATCGAGTATTCTCGTATCGATCTTTCATTCATTTGGCGATGTGCTCAATCTCTCCTCGTTCATTTAAAATTTCACCCAATAAAAATCCTAACCTATCGTTACATCTTATGTAAAATGACTGTATTAAGTCTCTTTAACGCCTTTGTTGTATGCATTAAGTCTCTTTAACGCCTTTGTAGTATGTATTACGTCTCTTTCACGCCTTTGTTGTATGTATTAAGTCTCTTTCACGAATTTGTTGTATGTATTAAGTCTCTTTAACGTTTTTGTTGTATGTATTAAGTCTCTTTAACGCCTTTGTTGTATGTATTAAGTCTCTTTAACGCCTTTGTTGTAGCAAATGGACACGATTACCAACTCAGTCATTTGATCTCTGTGTAAGGTAACTCCCACCATTTACGTGGAAGAAAATATGGAAAAAATTAATTTTATTTTCCTATTTTAAGAGTTATGGGTAATATCCACAGGATACTCTTTCCACTTTGGACATAGTTGGATTAATTCTGTAAGTGAAAAGAGAGTTCAACCTAGCGTCTGCATTTAATAATTGGTTATAATAACAACACACAATTGCTGATATTTGTGATCGTTTTTTGCACCGGATTGTTAGGTATGTATTCGTAGAACACCCATATGCATGCACGTACCCACATCGAATCATGATCTCCGATGCTCGCGTGCTGGATTAGCTAAGCTTGGTGCTGGAGACCTTTCTTCATTTCGAATTGTTCTACTCTTCTACATGACCTTAGTAGTCCATGGCATGCTCACTATTTCTAATATTTTTTTATTTCATAAATCATCATTTCGGGATACAGGTTGACGAGGAGTGCAAACAATTATGACTAACTTTAAAAAGTTACCTAAATATATATATAAATTATAAGTTAATTTCGGCGCTGTGGTGTTTTGCGTAGATCACATGTTTTACGACTTTGGCGGCGTGACATACAATGGGTTCGATTCCCGGCTGCATGCTGGGCGGGGCTAGAGTACTATTTATAATCGCATAAATAATTAGCCTTTGTTGTATCACACATTATTTAATGTAAACGTTAACTAACGCATGACATTACCAGTTGTCTTAACGTTCACTTTTAAAATGCAGCAGGCTCTATCGCACTGGTTTTGTCATATAATTCTATGAGAAGCAAGAAAAGGACGGAGCTATTTCGTCGAAGATGACGGTTCTTCACTTTATCTATGGATGAAAGGAGACGCGTAATAGGTTATTTTATTCGTTGCGCGTCAAGTAATGTTTATTCGTCGTGTCACTTTCAACGTCGATCTCAAATTGTCAATTATAAATTTTATTTCTTTTGGTAGTCGAAAATATTTTACGAAAATATTATTTTGTAAGATGTAGTCGAAAATATTTTACGAAAATATTATTTTGTAAGATGTAGTCGAAAATATTTTACGAAAATATTATTTTGTAAGATGTAGTCGAAAATATTTTACGAAAATATTATTTTGTAAGATGTAGTCGAAAATATTTTACGAAAATATTATTTTGTAAGATGTAGTCGAAAATATTTTACGAAAATATTATTTGGTAAGGTATAGTCGAAAATATTTTACGAAAAGATTATTTGGTAAGGTGTAGTCGAAAATATTTTACGAAAAGATTATTTGGTAAGGTGTAGTCGAAAATATTTTACGAAAATATTATTTGGTAAGGTGTAGTCGAAAATATTTTACGAAAGTAATTATATGGTAAAATATGCAAAAAGTTACGAAAGTTTAGATTTCCTTTCAATAGTGGAATGGTTTCAATAGTGGAAACGTGCTCAGTATTTTTTATGTGAACAAATAGGGTTATTACAAAAAAAATAAAATTGGCAAATTATCAAGCTGGAAATTGAAAATCATATATCGCCATTCGCCTACAAAAGTAGGTATTCAGATTAAAAAGTAGCCTGTATATTATTTCAAATAACGAACTACATATGTCTACAAGTTTCATGAAAGTCTTCCGTTTACAACAAACATCCAACACTTTTCGTAGAACCTATAAGTATTTTACCTATAAGTATTTACGAACTGTAGGTATACCAAATTTAGTAGCGATTCGTCGCTTGGATGCGGACCCGAAACCCATTTTCAAACTTACTCGTATATTAGTAGGAATTGTTCATTAAAACAATAGGACTCTTTGATAGTACTAACACTTTCATAATGTTTGAAATAATAGTGAACAAATCGACTTAACGTATTAATACTAAATCTTCCCATCTGTTTTAAGTAATTGTATGTGAAGTGATTTCTCTTTGCTTCACGACGTTTAATATCCCATAAGAATGTTCATTAAAAATATTTTTCCGTTTTATTCCAATTCGAAATGCGAAAATGTGGTTTTGATTCTCTTATTTTAAAGTTTTTGACTTAAAAACGACATTTCTCTTTTACACAATTATTATTATTATTATTTACTTTTATTATCTAACTGCTTTTATCTTCTAGACAAAAGAAATTTAGAGCAAAAGAGCAGGGAATTTCGCGACTCATTAGTTTTCCATTGTATTTTTCATTCCACGATGCGAATTTTTTCTACTTTTTTATACTTTCAAAATTTAATAATGAAGAAACGGAACGAGTACTTCTAATTGATTAGTTCTTAGGATTTCATAACGAAAAAAGGAACCATGATAATCTCGTCAAGGTCATGAATTTTTTGTCATGAATTTCACGTTTATGAATTTTTTTGCAAGCAGAAGCCTTATATGCGAATATTATTTAAAATGTAGCAATGTGTTAACGATTTTTTTTAAACTGCCTCCCCCATACAAATAAATTGGAAAGAATTTTTTTTCTGCGTATTCCATTGGAAATATATATATCGTTGTGAAGATCTTCTAAAATTTAATTCTATTGAGGTACAGCCAAACAACGTTCCATTTAGTATTTTTTTCGGTTTTAGTCTTGTCTGCGAAATGTTAAGCACCAAACAGGCGTGAAATTTGAAGGTTGAGGATTTGAAAAAAATTGCGTTTGATTAGACCTTCAATTAAATATATTTCGGTTAAGCTGCATCAGCTATTTCAGGAGATATAAACAACTACGGAAATGTACTTTGTGAGTATTCCGACACGCACTTGGCTGGTATTATTTTGTAACTACGAATGAAAAGTAATCCGAGTGTGCTTTAGACGACACGACTGAAGTAAAATTTCAAATTCACAAAATATGAACTTTAAAATGAATTTACAATTTTATTCACTTGAAACGTAGAATATTTAATGTATTGAACAAAATAATAATTTATAAAATTGTTCAAGAATGAAATGAAATTACAAAATAATCAAAAAATCACCGTTCGCGTAACGCTAGCAAACTCGCATATATATATTTCATGCACTGGCTATGAGAAGAAGAGAGAAAGAAAATGTGCGCGCGCACTGCTCCCTCTTGCTCCTACAGTGTGATACAGACAATAGGCTTGCACTGTGTCTTAGATATACGAAACATAACTGGCTATGAGAGAAAGAAAATGTGTGCTCGCACCTCTCTCTCTTGTCCCTACAGTAATATACGAAACGTAACTCTCTCTCTTTCTGTCTTCACTAACATATATATCCCTCTCAACTTCCGTTCGCCTCGCCCGATCACACTTTTCGTAACGCTCTCGTCACGCATTCACCAGCTTACTCCCCAAGTCAAGCGTGCGTAAAGAAGTATTACTTCAAAAACATATCCTGTAATATAAATACACATCCTGTCGATTAAACGAACGTGCAATTCAAATTAAACCAATACCACAATGTGCTTACTTAGCAATATACAAAAAGCATGTCAAATTTCATTATAAAATCAGAACTCAGACGTTACTAATCAGTCAGACGACAGTTCGAGGAACGGCTAATATGTATCCTTGTTATTTAATTTAATTTATCTCCAGCAGTCCTGCACTGAGCTGTGGCGAAATTAAGCATTCTGACGCGGCTCTGCGGTCGTTGAAGCACGCTAATTGAAGAAGTGACTTGACAATGACAGCATAACACGGGACAGCATTTGAGTCATAATATAAACCGAATGATGTCTAGTGTAATCTAAGCTAATTTGTTTGCTATTATTTTCTACTATTTTACATTTCGTAACAACAGAAAATCGAATAAAAACTCTTCGACTAGAATCAATTGTAAAATAATTCTCAACATTTCCACTGGACGTCGTTTGACATATACTTTAAATTAGTGGTATCATACAGCATATGACTTTAGTAGTATCGATAGTACAAAGTCTAATTTTCCACTGGTACGCCACGATTATTCAATGTCTAGTAATTCTATACTTCTACATACACCAAAATGTTAGATTTGACATGTGGATGGTAAAGGAGCTACTGAATAAGAAGCAGTGCAAACTTGAACATGACCAGAAATAAAGATAAGGTAGGTTAACTAAATAACACATGGGTCATTAGTTTCAATAAAAATAATTCTTAATTAGACATAACAAGACATTATCTGTCTCTATTTTAGTGTCCTGAAGCTCAGATTGAAAAACGTAACCCCCATAAGATCACCAACGCGTCTGTTTGTCCGCCCGTCTGATACAGCCTATAATTAAAGAAATGTAACTCGTAGGATACAACCAATTCCCTCAGAAATCATGCAATCTAGCAACTTGAAATTTAGCATAGTTATACATCTTACCAACTCACATATTGTGTTAACTTTTTTCAAATATTCACCTAAGAATTAAAGAGGGGATAAATAATCTCGTATATTTAAATATACTCGTATATTTTTAATTTCGTTATGATAATTTCGTTACGATTACAATAAAACTATAGCAATTATCCTAGATCTTACAATTTACAAAAGTGCACTATGTTTCTACGCCTGTCAAAGATATTGTATATAATAAGATAAGTTGCAATATTTGATATGTGAACATTGATATTCGTAATAGTTTAATAGAAATACTATGTACCCTTAAATTTTTATAAATGCCTAAATGTGTACGTAAAAACCGTACTAGTGCGAGATGCACGCTAGCTTGACAGATTTTTGTTTAAACATATACAATAATTTGATGCCTGTGGACGAACACTAGGCAATATATTTTATGTTGTGGAAAATTAATATTTGCAAATATAGTTTAATAGAAATACTATGTACCCTTAAACATTTATAAATGCCTAAATGTGTACGGGATCCTCGCAATGAGAAGTTTTCTTATGATTTGTACAGATACATCAAAAGAAACATTAAAACTGACGAAACAAATTTCACTATATGCTCAAAAACTATATAAAAAGTGTAAAATATATTGTAATACATATACATAAAATACACTGCATTATCAAATTAAAGGTGTAACGAAGTCTCTAACACAAACTCCAGTCATGGGTAAATCAACAGTTTTATTATCTCGAAACTACGCCGAACCTTTCTACTTTTGTTTTTGGCATTTTTTACCTGCTCCTCGCCCGCTCGCCCCTGCCCAAGCCCCAGCGAGGTATCCTAGTTTTTTTTGTTGAATCCCACCAAATCTCTTAAACCTGAGAACACGTGTCGTCTATGAACCGAGATAATGATGTTCCGTCGTTCCCCTATGTTTTGTTAACATAATTATGCCGGCTCGAACGTTTGATACGAAAGGTAAGATTTCAACCAGTTCAATTACGGAACAAAGTTTATAAACACGGTCACATAATTTTTCTTCACAACTAAATGAAACTACGTGATGTAGTGCTATATATATTTTATTTTAATTATTAATCAGGACCTAGGTTAGATTGGAAGAGACCTCTTCAAATTGCCCACCTGAAGATGTTGTCATACAACGAAACCTAGGTCGTGGTTAATAATTTAAATAAAATAGATATAACACTACACATCACGTAATTTCATGTAGTTGCGAATAAAAATTAAGTAATAATGAATTTCTATAAAATTAACGCCAAAATATATTCAATATAAACATTGTTTTAAATACTAATTGCTGACAAAGTTTCAAGGTTATTCAGAAAAAAAAAATGCAAAAAATTCTCACATTTTTGAAGAATTAGCCTAAAGTAGTATCCCATATTATTTTTTTAAATGTTTCTAGCTGCTGATTTCATTAATATATTTTGTTAATTAATGTATAAACAGTCTTAAGTTTATTTTTGCGAGTTGAAATAAAGAAACTTTGTTTGAACTCGTATCACACAGTCTACTACTATTTGCACTTCTTCAGCAATAATTGTAAAGCAAACTACGTTCGTAAATATTTTCTCTATTTGGATTCATTGCTATTCATGGAGATTAAATGATTTCAAGCATTTTAGAACATAAAAATCCGTCAGGTAATAACAGGATTTACGTACAAATGATCACGAAAAATGTAGTACGTAAAATTACGTAAAATGAAGGATTACGTAAAACGTACAAACAGTGGGTATAAACGAATTAGAAATAAAATAGTAGGTATGAAAGAAATTTTATACAGTATTGGTGAATTAATATTTGCAGACTCTGATACCGTAAAAGTATTGCTATTTTTTACCCATTTTTCGAAGATAGAGAGGGCGTCCATTTATCAATTCCTCTAATGGGTATTCGAATTACTGCTAGCATCATTTCTAATTTTCCCAATAAAAAAAATCTACCCACATTCTACTCTTTCTCATAAACCACTAGCTAAAATTGTAACCAACCCCTTTAATCTCGTACCCCACTAAAACAATGACATTATATTCAATAAACACATTATACCCACATAAAAGAATACGGCGCCACGCGGGAACAAAACAAATTATCTCGTCTTCTAAGGACCACATTTATTATGCTCATGTAACGTCTTACTTACACGTCATTGACTAAAAATACATATTTCGAAAAATATTTTAACATTCCATATTTTACATATTTCGTTTTCCAATATTTTGCGTGGTAACTTATTTTTACATGAATGTGCAGTAATATACTGCATTGATAGACAAAACGGATAAATGTTTAATAAAATTTAATGGGTAACATTTTTCAAGCAAAACTTTTCCAAATGGAGCAAATGGTGGTTGTGATTTTGTAAATAAATGTCAAAATATTTCTCTATCGATACACTACCTTTTTATTGTTAAAAATGAGGAAAATTAGCACTTTAAAAGGAATTCGAGTTGGCCCAGCTAAAAGAGATACTAAAAGAATATACTAAAGACTATAATGAAAAAAACATCTTGAAAAGTAAGTTCTACATCTCTAATTTATTTGAAATACGTCCTGTTTTTGATAACGTACTGTTATTCATTTTATGTTACTTAATTTCATTAATAAAATGAGCATTAAATCGGTGAAACTTAGGTTTCTACTACTCATATGATTTAGGTTAAATTTATGTTTTATTAAATGTTATATTTAAATTAAAATTAATAATAGAAAAAGTTCCGTTTAACGTTTGTTTCTTTGTACGACATACATTTTAACTTCAGTCAGTGTTCGAATAAACAAGTAGAGCCAAAATGAGCTATTTTGCAAAAAACGCTTACGACTAATATTGTATGCTACGAAGCACAAAATTATTTTTTTCGGATTGCGTGTGCTGGCAGAGTTTTTTAATTTGAGATTTTTACGCAACACGTTCCTAAATTTTCGTAAAAAAACAAGTATTTTACATGTGTGTACGCCATTTGACAGTATGTAACAACCGCTCATACGCCCCTAGCGGAAGAATTTGTCAGTAAAAACTTCCATTAGTTTCGATTTTCCGATCCATTAATCGGAATCTTCGATTTACAGTTTCAAATATGTAGATTTGAAATCATCATTTTCGCAAACAAAATAAATCCATGTAACGACGAGAAATTTAGCGAAAAATCTTTGAGCGTCTTGGTCGCGCACCGCAACGATTTAACGCCTATTTTCCTGTCCAACGCTAAAACAAATATGAACTACGTCATCTTTCCAACGACAACTTAGCCGAATTGAACGACACACGTCAGAATATAGCCCTGTTGATTATCAGTTGAATCAGCGGGTTAACATCGTTGGCCGTTGGTGTAATGTTTACAGTGTCCGCCACATGGCGGTCGGCGCGGGGCGCGCTGTCTACCGTCCCCGCCAGATAACGGCGAGTCCCACATCGAATAGGAATGATCAGATCAGAGCATATGCCCAGTGAGCCACGAGTCTCCTGGAAACTACGTACATATTAGTCTTTATCGCCTCACAGTTTTAACGGTATCGACATCGGGTTGTTACAACCGGAAAAACCGCTATCTGTAAGTAACCAATACCTATAAACATATTTATACTTATCATCACATCCATTGAAATATATATTTTATTTATTGACAATCTTTTGTTTTCTTTCTTGACAATCCTAAATGTTTAATGTTATAAATGTGAAAATATATTTGTTTGTCCTTCTTTCTTCTTTTGGTTGTTACAATCGGAAAAACCGCTGTCTGTATGTAACCAATACCAATAAACATATTTATACTTATCATCACATCCATTGAAATATATATTTTATTTATTGACAATCTTTTGTTTTCTTTCTTGACAATCCTAATTTTTTAATGCTATAAATGTGAAAATATATTTGTTTGTCCTTCTTTCACCTCGCAACGGAAAAACGGATTGACTTGATTTTTCACGTAGTTGGCGGGTTGGGAAATTAAATATGCTATTACTTATTCCGGGAAATCTGGTTACTTCCAGAATATTCTTATTTGAAACTGAAAAAGTGCACAAACGGAATTAGGAAGCAACGTCGCAACGTATCGGTGTAATTTTTTAAACGCTACACACGTTATTAAACACGCTCATCACGGAGCCCTTTAATCCCTAACTTTGAGGAAAATGTTGTTTTCATTGTTTTTTGTTATTATAAAGTCACGAAAAAAACCGACTTAGTATTTATATTTCCTTAGATGATGCTGCATGTTTTACTTTCTCTCTATAAGTACGCAACTATAACCAGTCGAGCAAAGCCGTGGGTAAAAGCTGGCTTTTAATGTAGTCAATAAAGATCTAGTTTGAATGGACCAAAATCTCCAGAGTTATGAAGGTAAATATTTAAAATGCTCTCACTACCAAATGACAAACTCTTATTGATACCATTTTCACCTAAATTCCAGACAGTAAGTGTGTCGTTAGTAGATGAACGGGTATTTAAAAAAACCGGCTAAATGCATGTAGTTTTAGGCATCGCTATACCTTTCGAGTCTGTTGATGTAAGTTAATCGAAATAATTTTAATTCTAATATTTATAAAATATAATCCTAATAATAAAGGTCCATATAGTATTGAGCCCAGGTGTTACAAGAATAAAATGACATTTTTAAAGAGCGAAAATGAAAAAAATAAGCTCCTTAAAAATTTAACATCCAATCATATACCAGAGGAGGTCAAAAAGTTCGCAGAATAGGGTGGAAGGAAGGTAAAAAAAATTGGTGTTATTTTTGCTTTTCAATATATTCTCCCTTAACCATAATACATTTCTCACTTCTGACCATTAATTTATTTAAACACTCGAAATATTTTTTTCTTTATCTTGAAAATGAGCTGAAATTGTAGACTTGACCTTCCCATCATTGCTGATTTTTTTTCTACAAAGCTCCTTTTTCATTTTTGGGAACAAATAATAATTGCAGAGGACCAAGTCTGAGCTGTAAGGTGGGTGTTGGAATATTTGGAAGCCGTACTTGTGAAGGGCAGCCATCATAACATGACTTTTGTGTACAAGTACGTTGTCGTGCAAAAGGAGTATACCTTTCGCTAATTTCCCTTTTCTCCTGCAATGCTTTTTTAAGCTGTTCCAGTAGAAACAGCGTAGTACTATTCCGTTATAGAAACACCCTTATCTTTGAAGTCAATGAGCGGGATACCCTCAGTGTCCCAGAAATCCGTTGCCATGACTTTTCCGGCCGATTGCGACATCTTGAACTTTTTACTCACTTAGAGGGGGAGGGGGGGACTATCTTTTTAGTCCACTGAATGGATTCCTGCTCTAATTCCAGCTTGCAATAATGAACCCAAGTTTCGTCACCCGTAAAAATTCGGCTCAAAATTACACATTTATCCTCTCCACAGAATTCCAAAAAGAAGCGTGAACACTCGACATGTCGTTGCTTTTACGGCGGCGTGAATATTCTGCTGTATATGCTGAATATTCCGCCGGCTTGAATACTCTTCTATGGCTTCGATTGGTCATTCTGAGCGCAGGTTGTTTTCGATCGAATCTCTGCCTTGTTCGAAGAGCTCATGCCATTTGTAAATTATGGTTTTACTAGGGCAAGAGTCTCCGTAAACCGATGCATCTCATAAATATAACTTGTGGTATTTTCCTGGTATTATCACGGACTTGATGATAGTCAATGATTTTTTCCAGAATGAGTTGCTTGATCGATGTAGTGCAGAGGTTAATGACACAATTAAATTGAAACTTGGCATATATATCTGATGACATTTCATTCAATATGACTTGTGTTTTCCTGGTTTTGTTAGGACCTTGAGGATAGTGAATGATTTCTCCCAGAATGAGTTGTTTGATCGATGTAGTTCAGAGGTTTTCTCGTAATGAGTCTTTCGTTAGCGACTATATGAGTACGCAAACCCACCCCTCGGGACCCCTTCATTCCACGAACTTTTTTACCTATCCTCGTGTATCGCTATGAAAAAAATGGTCACCTTATCCAATTGTACGGATGATACGAACATTTTCAAACCTGGTATAAGTTTTTTATAAAAAAAATTGAAATACAAATAATTCTCAAAACTAAAAATGCTACGACCCATTTAATAGGAAAAATTATTTAAAATAATCTGGGGTCGGTTCAAATTAAGAATTACTTTTTTGGAAAAAATGTAGTATTTGGAGCAGCTGGTACGCGCTATAACTTTAATTTACTGGTAATAAGCACTTGAGACTTTCTATAAAGAGCACTGAAATATTTCGATCGACTGTCCTATCCTTTGTACTTTTACTTGGTTTTTTATATTCTAAAAAATACCAGCTTTTCAAAAATTATATTATATTTCTGTAATGTCGCCGGTCTCTGTTATAATCTAATGCTAGTAGCAAAATATTTTCAAATATTTCAAATCCATGATCGAAAAATTAGAATGGGTAGTTAGTATAAAACGGGAGTTAAAATGAAAAGTGGTACATCGGACCTAAATGTTACTAAGAAAAACCCATCCCATGATACTCCACGCTGTGAAGCATAAAAAAAAATTTCCCACCACTTTAAATGTGCGGAAAGATAATATTACTTGTTTAATCCCGCACATCAACATATTTATTGAGATCTCTATCTGAAGCAATTGATTGCGAAAGTTCAAATACGCACATCTAATACTATAGAAATTGTGAGGCTGTGACAGACGGACGGATGAGCGTAACGAAATTATTATAATGGAAATGTAAAAAAAAATTATAAACTTCTTGACAAAGTTTACCCACGTGTGACATGGAAGGTTACTCTTAAAATGGTAACATGAGTAATGGTAACAATGAGATAGTACTAATATAAGTACAGGTAAGTATATTAATTTGTCTAGAATAAAAACAATCGGAGGCAGTCATGAGGACTGCCAATAGGAGTGAAAACTTAAAACTGTATTTTGAAATTTCAAACTTATGTTCCTATAGGAAACTAAAAATAAAACCTGCACTTCACCTTCCCCTCCACACTCACCCCCCCCCCCTTATATGCTTTCACAATTGGCTAAGTGCAACATGTTACATGCATGTAGCATGTTGCTGACGCGAACCCATAAGATTTTCCTCTACCAAAAATCGCTAAGAAGTTTTCACTTCAAAAATATTCTCTAAGAACAAAAAATATTGATTCCATTTTTAAAGTTACTTTCAAATATTCCTTTGCCGATACTTTTTATTATATTTGAAACTATCTTTTAATAAGTAAACAATGGAAATAACGTTTTCACTCATACGTGAAAACGTTATTTCGTTACTTTACTTTTAAGAGCTTTTACATACGATTACTTTTAAGAGCTTAATGGTTCCTTAGTAATCGGAGACGTTACTTAATTTGAATAAATATAATTATTTTGTTTTTTATTTATTATCGTGGTTTTTACTATGCTAAACGGAAGTTAGTGGTTATTAGATAAAAAAACATTGCCTCATAGCCTAGATTACTTGAGTACTAAAATTGCTGACTCAACCCATCATTAATTCAGACGACAAAATGATTCAATCAAGATGTTCTATTTTAAACAAACTGGCACAATTTTTGCATTGCTTAAGCCTGAAACCTTAATAACCCGAATTATATTAAACTGTTCTAGTTTATTAGTGTTCAGTGTGTTTCCATTAACTTTTATATTTTAATATATTTGTATTTATTAACAACTTCTGCCATGGTTTGATTGTTATCGGTTGATACAGTTAAAATTAAAAAAAACACTGGTTAGTACTATGCTTCTAGTGTCCCGAACCGCAGGGTAGATTGTCTTGAATCGAAGCCAGAACTGGGTTCGGCCAGTCAGGAACATGATTATAATTACCATGTCATCGACCGGCCTCGCGGCCTCGCCTTGCGCCTGGCATTAATTAGCCGCGATGTTGGACACGAGATGCGCGTCCGAAATGCACGCAGCTTCCGGACGGGATCAGCGTTCGCGGAGATAAGGCCGGCTTGCGCAACGGGCGCGCGAGTGGAGCAATTACGGAAGGCCAAATTTATGGTACTACCAGGCCGTTAAATAGTCCGTTTGCTACATTAACACGAATCGGTTTGAAAGTTAACGTCGCTTGTTTTGTTTAATTAAACGGCGTCCGCGCCCTGACGCTGACCAGCGTACTGAGATTGCATTTAGAAAATGTACTTGGGATAGCTTCTTAAACAATTTAACCCTCATGTTAATTACTAACTATTTAATATTTCAATCACTGCCACCAACCGTTTTCTCTAATTTCTCTTTCTTCTAATCAAGCGTACATTAATAAGTGAACATAAATTTCGCCTAAACTCCAATCTGAATTGTCCTAAAGGAGACCGGCAAGACTCCGTATAATGTTGGACCTGGGTGTTATAAGAATAATAAATATAATTTTGAATAAATAAAATAAAAAAATAAGCTTCGCAAAAGTTTTATTTACGTCGTCAAGCAGACAAATGAAAAATCTTGTTTATTTTATAAAAAGTTAGGTTCTTTTTCAGATTAGTTTGTAAATGGTATTTTTACGAAATTCATAGAACCAGCAAGATTGTGTCTCACAGATTCAACATACTAACACATGAAACTCGCAAGATCGACAGGGTTGTTGAAAAGTCATATAAAGCTAGAAAAGAGTGAAAAAGACATTATTTTTAACAGAATTAATGTCAACGTCGGTTAATAATTTATTTTTAAATAATTAAGACAATAGCTGCAAATTTAAAAAAAGCAGCCAATTGTTAGTCGGGCTCGCATACGAAGTGTTCCATACCACTGCACAATATTAACAGTAATTATTTGGTGAATAACAAGATTAATGCCATAGCAACACTTGATTGCCATAGCAACTTGTGTGTGGCACAGGAACAAAAAACGTCACAAAAATGCATTTACTTAAGATTCCTTGTATAACCTTCCTCCCCCCCCCCCCCTCCGGAATGTGACTTATTGACTTTTTTATGTATCGTGATAGAAGCCACAGTAATATGTATTCTGTGATGTAAGTTTCAAGCGTCAACCCCTACGGATCGAAGATACAGCTCTGTAAGAGATACACGGCGGAGGCGTAGGCTTTCCTTTCTTTTTTCGTAGAGTTTCATACCAAAAGAGTGCCAGCGGGACCGCTGGCACTCTTTTGGTATGGAACTCTAAAAAAAAGCTATTCGTACTTATCATATTTTGTAATCATTTCTAAAAAGTTATTATGCATTCTGTTAGATTTTTATTGTTCTTTATATATTAAAAATATATTACGAAGATAGCTTTTTTGTTTTATATTATGGTTAGAAGTTGTATTTTATTTTTAGATCTTTCTTGATTGTCAATCGCTGAATTGTTTGTTTTTTTTATATAACAAAAAATACCAGTTTTTTTAAAGTTATAATCCATTTCTGTAACTCCAAGCTAATTTTAGCCGGTCTTCTCTATCATTTTTTTTTTAAATAGCGGCTGGAAAAATACACGAAAGAACTATTTTCAAAACAAAAGTGAAAGTATTTTTTCTATGTAAAAATTTATTTGCTTTTCTATCAGTTGGCATAATCTACAGGTCTCCTCATAGCAATTGTTAATTTTCACTTACGAAAATTATGTTTGTTTTTAGGGTTTGGAACAAAATCGAATTTTCCGATTGACATGAAATTTCACAATCGTTTAATTTACAGTGTCTACATGGATACGAGGTAATAAATTTGTTTTATAACATGTCGGTAATGAGAAATAACGATTTAAGAGAAACGAATTGAAGCACGTCGAGTGCATGTTTAGTTGAACTTTTAAATCACTGACTTCATGACTGTATTAAAAAAATGTACGAAGATATTGGAGACAACGTGAAAATATACAAAAAAACAATGAATATACTTACTGATAGTTATTTGAAACCATCTGTTATGACCCATTTTCTGTTAAAAAATTGGATCATAGAAGTATTTTTGAGTTAAACAAACTAAACCATTATAGTTTCATTAAAATAATGGTTGAAGCAACTGTACACAACAGTGAATTTGCAGTAGTTTCAAGCTCATCTTTATAGATTGTGTGTTACAAACGTTTTAATTTTACAAGATTGGACCGTAGAGTTCTTCATCCCACTAAGTACAGTTAACTAAAAGTATAATCAATTAAACCATTTAGAAGACCTTTAATAAATTAACAGTAAATACTCATTATATAAAAGAAATCGATTAAAACCAAATAGGGTCATAGTGCATTTTGGTTTATTTGATTTTCAAAATGCATTTGTACGACATAATGCTAGTTAGTATACGCGTGAAATCAAATGTATCGCTACTAAAAATCTCGTTGTTAGAACTATAAAAAACGAAAACGAATATATTAACGCATCAAATCTCAACTGATTTACCGCATCGTTATCATGTTTTAATAACAGTCAACGATTATAAATACTGATGTGAACCTCGCGAATATCCTTGACATGATCGATGACTAATTTGTTATCAGAAGGTATTAAAAACCCTATACTCGCCGTTTCGGTAGATTATTGCGAATTTTATTACTGTCAATCGTCGAGTCCAGTCTTGCACGCCCGGGGCCGTGTCATGCGGTCACAGCGTGACCACCCCCATAGCTGCCGAAACACGATCCGGACGCAACAAAAAGAGGACACTTTACGTTTTGAACAGGACAGGGCTCGGGCGTGAGGATGTTTCACGTGGGTATCGAGTTATTAGACGGCATCTTGGGCCGGTAACCGGAGACGGGCCCGCATCGAGCGCATCCACCTGGTCCCAGATCCTCAGCAAAATTGTTCTACTCGGGAGGAAGTTTTTCTGAAAACGACGTACATAGGTGCTGTGTGCCTACGAGGGAGTGCTACCGCCGGGGCAGACAGAAACAAAACAATAATTTTTACGTGGAAGCCTCTATGGCTTGATGATATAGGTAAATAAACAAGTACCAACCAAATAAAGTGTAAGATCTATGATATTATTATATAGAGTGTTTCATTGCAATCGACTCACTAAAATTTAAAATTGTAATACAAAGCGTATTATGTTGAAAAAAAGTTTATTTTATAACGATACAGATATCGTTATGTTATTTTGATCTTAATAATATTTTCCGAAGGTCGAAGTCACGGGTAGAAGTAGTTATTAATAAGTAACGGAATGAATAAAGACATTTCGGTACAGCTAGTATTAATAAGTCACGAGTACAGTTAGTATTAATAAATAACGGAATAAATCAAGTAATCAAAAGAAACTGAAGTTGCGAAATTAACGCACCATCTGGACAGATATTTTTCTGTATTTTAAGTTTATTTCGTAATTTTGACAGTTGTTATTAATTTTAGACGAGAAAAAAGCACCGATTCATGTAAATATCGGAGAACTATAATAAATTATAATGAATATTTTTAAATAGGAAACATTTCTATAACATAAGATACCAAAAACTATGTTAAAATTTAAGATAAGAGGAAAAATTTCGGGGAACTATATAATAAATGATAATGAATTTTTTTAAACTAGCAACATTACTATAACTTAATATACCAAAAACAATGTTAAAAGATACGAGAAATAGTTTGTTTATAAAGCTTCACTTTATCCATAAACTATTTACGTGCATGAGTCTGTACTACTTCGTCATACCTCTAGATCTATATGCATAGCTCTAATACCGTAATATGCACTCAATTTAATTTTTTTTCGAAGTCAAAACCACATTTTACACAAATCGGAAAATTCTGAACGTTGATCCAAGGTGTGTTATCAATAAAACTTTTATTGAACTTATTAAAGGTTTTGAATTTTCATTAGAAGTTTCTATAAAAGTATATTTGTATTTTTTTTAAAGAATTAGTATATTAAGTTAAATAATGTTAAAATCATAGATTCATATGTTTGTTTGTGGAATTCCAGGAGCCGTGTCAGAAAAAGCACGAAGTAGTGTTCCGTTGTAGTAGTTCCTTGAATAACTCTTGAAATTGTCTATGAAAGTTAACTGAAATAATTTAAATTTAAAGTTGTAATCAAATGCTACGAGCATCACCCCAGAATTTTTTCATATTTTTCCAACCATTGAAAAAGTAGAGAGCGAACGGGAAAGAAAATATTACACATCGCTTTAAATCTTAACATTTCGTAGACTGGGCTTGAGGAAATGAAAAAAAAGTGTTCAGCAGAAGCTTATTTAGAAAGACCTTCCTAATAATCTCAATTGGGTGCGCGATAAAAATTTTGATCCCAATTTACTTGTATGGGGCGATCAGAGGTATATCAAATAATATATACATATATAAGTATTTTTCCTACATTTTAACTAAGGTGTCTATATAAAGCAGTTACTATGGCACCTTAACAACTATTTTAGTTTTGAAATATAAGTATGTTTGTATAATTTTCGAAAATTAAAAACGGCAGTGTTTGGGGTATCCCCACATCCAAATTGTCCTCTCAATATTTTAGTAATAAGTGGTAAAAGAAATCTGTGACGCTTTTATCCCCACGGGCGTCCTTGTCCCAGATATGGGTCGACAGCGACTAGCGCTACTCAAATGTAAATAATCAACTTAAAATGAGATAAACATATAGACAATTATATATCATAGCAAAAGAGAACGAAAGGACAAATCGAATGGCAATTACTTTTACCGACATAATTTTTTGCACATTGTGTGATTGTTTTTTTTTTTAAATTTAAGGTTTTTTATTATGGAACGAATGTATTGATTGGTGTATTTTTTAACATACAATGTTTGTTTTTCTAAAACTGACAAAATATATGTAACATTTATTTATGATAGATATTAGTGATTCTATTGAATTATGCATATTTGAATAAAAATTTCGTTAGGAAAATGGGAAAGCAATTTATTTATTATTTGAGACAGTAATTCTCTTTTTTTTTATATTCATTTGACGTATGCAAAAATTTACCGCTATTTCCCATGGAATTTTACCCATTTTAGATTATTATTTTGATTATTTTTTTCCTATGCAACGTATTTATTTTTTTTATTGAATAGATCGTTTTATGCTAGTATATAGTGTCTTTGGTGTATTTCCATTCATAAATAATCGAACGTAATTTTTTCTTTTTTTCGAAGATGCAATAAGCATTTGAAAGTTTTCAAAGTACTTGAATTGTTATGAAAGTAATTGTATTACTTTTAGCGTTGCGTTTGGATACAGTGCCCTCTTCTGTTTGTTGCTCTTAATTCTCGTAACTTACAAACAGTACTATCTTAGTCTCACTAAATTAACGATAACATAATTGTTTATTGGTATAAATGATTTTTTATATATGTTTACTTTAATGCTGTTTATACATTTTTATGGTAATAACGAAAATTGCATTTGATAATGACTTTTGCTTTATAAGCTTTTTTTTACAAAAATGAAGTATTTTTTCATTTTAAATATTTTTTTAACTCATATTTAACTCATTTATACTTCGTACTATACTTGTACGAATGCTTCGACTATTTTATAACTTAAACTTCTCTACATACGCAAATTTCATGTCGGAATTATGAATTATTTTAGGGAAGCGACTAAACGGCCGACGCTGCATTTTGGTCCCGGACGCGCCAGAGGCTAAAGTAGACACACTTGCCAACCAATATATTGCTCGATGGCTTTAGAAAATCAATCTAATCGTTCGTTAAGGCAATTGAATATCGAATTCGTAATTTTTCGAACGTAGCAACGAATAGCGAAAGTAAATTCATTTTTATTTTCCCTATTCGCTGCTACATTCGAAAAACTTTACGAATTCGATATTCAAAATTGTCATCGGTATCGGCCAGTAGCTGGGCGCGATCGGAAGGTGATTATGTCACGCGAGTAAGCGAGCGCGGGTGTTGACATAACAGCGCGTAATGTGGCGGCGCATATCAGCGGCTCCATTGTGTGCGCCGCCCCGACCATCTTATCGCCCGGCCGCGCTCCCGACCATTATTTGCTAAATTGGATAAAGATACACGCATAGCAGTGGCGCGGCGTTGGTAAAACACCATTTCTTCCGGCCTTCCTTTAGCTACGTTCGACGTCGGCGTTAATGTCCATACATTATAATATGTCGACAAATAATTAACCCGCCATCTCGGTCCATCTGTGTTAGCTCCTGTGAAGGCCAAACAGAATACTACAACTCCCCCAAAGCTTGAAGTTGTTTTTCTATAGTAGTATGAGAGCAGAGAACAGTTCTATCAGATAACGCGAACACATAACCTGGAATCTGTTTCAGTAAAGGTTTTTAATCTTTCCAAATTAAATATAAAAGGTCGTCCTGGCTGAGAATTATCGAAGATCACAATTTTCTTCCTTGAATCTTCTGAACCGATGCTTGGCTGTGTCATAGGTGAGTGCATCTTCACCCATCATTATGCATATATTGCGTGCTGCTTTTCTCGCTTTTCGCCCTAAACAGGCGTCACGAGATATTAGAAAATCAAGTTATCTTCGTGAATTTACCATATTTTGTATGCTGATACTAAGTTGCTTACTGAACAGAAGATTGGACGCCGCACCTTTAACAAAGATTTTCGAGAAGTTTCTAGAACATTCTAAAAATCTCTGGGAAATCAGTGGCGAATTTGTTAGTGATCAAACTAATATAAATCTAGTACTGACGTGTGTAATTTAATTCTAGATATTTAAAACAACAATGTTATCTGTAAACACTGGCAACTGTATGTAAATATAAATAAGTAGTTTATATAATCAAAGACATAAAAAATATAATATTGTATATTGCTGTTGACTCTATGACGAACGCCAAAAAGCTGTCAAAACAGCGCGGTATACTTTTTTATTCAAAAACGCATTTCTATAAAATATGAACAAGTATAAAAATTAAGCCGGCCAGTGACCAGCTTAATAGATAGATGTTTGCAACTCAGAAAAAAAGTAATTTATTAATAAATTAAGTTTATTCCTCAAATTAAAATTCGACTTTACCCACAACTAACTAGGCTGTAATTCGTAAAATTAATTAACAAATGTAGCTTGCTCAATATCTGTCTTACATTGCATTCACGAAATCTCTCGTTGTTTCGCCATTAAACGATAATGGTCAAGTTGGTTATTTGGCTGAGTCACATTTCTTTTAAAGCAAATTCCATAATTTTTCAGAATTTCCAACAGAAAAATCATTGTTTTCCAGGTAATACAATTTAAAACACAACTTTGACGCAACCATTTTACCTTGCCGAGCAGGCAAACGCAGTGACTTGTAGGTGACAGAGCTCAGCAAGTTCAGCAAATGCTGAAGGTGACTATTGTTTGAGTATAGAATCCACTGCAGATTTTAGAAGCCAGTGATAAGTTATGAATAAAAATATCACTATTAATATATTATACATCTTTATGTTGAATAGTTTTTAAAAACAGAATTAGGGGTACAGAAATTTGAGGCCTGCGTAAGCTCTTTCCTTAATAATAAACACAGACAGCATTGTACTAACACATTGTGTAGCAGTATTATGTGTTTATGAGTAAATCAACTCTTCTATATTTGGTATAACAAGATCGTAATCTAGAAATAATATTTCTGTATGGACGTCATAGCATTAAGATAAATTCCAGGAAGTTCCTCAGGATTTTACCGGATATTTCAAGCATGACTGCAGTTTCATAACTTTTCTCGGATTTAAGGAATAAGCTCATATAAACGTCAAAATGTTGGGTTCAGGAACTAAATTCGGCAACGCCAAAAGAGGCAAAGGACTTCAGAACGCCGAAGAATATTTTTAGCGGGCGCCAAGAAGAAATAACTTGTAACGCCTCAGGGGATGGAATGTCAAAGCTGGCTGGTCAATAATCTGTATATTCTTGAAATGTATACATGAAAATATAAATATAATATTAAGTGCAGGTCTATTTAACAGTAGGCAGACCTTTAAAAACGCCCTGCAAATTATATATATATATATATATATATATATATATATATATATATATATATATATATATATATATTTACACAGAGATATTAGATATTGTAGATAACATTGATACTGGAATAAAATTCAACGGTGTATATTGCTGATAAAAGATTACCGGTTATGCCCCATCTTCCGTTGCAAATTCTGACGTGTATAACCTACAAAATGTTATCCATACAAATCTGTATTCTCTTAACAAATAAATAAATAATTAAGAATATCGTTAATAAATAACTGTTAATTAATTATTAAATAAAACAGTGATTAAAAGTAACGCAGCCATCGTCCGATTGTTTATCCAGATAGTTTATTACTAAGCGCACGGGTTGAATATTTCATATATGATTACACATATTTCGTAGATATGTGATAATCAGGAGGAAACATCCACTAGCAAAAAAATTAGCAAGTAATCTAAGATTTATAAAAAAAAATTTGTAAATTGCCTCTTAAAATATAAACAAATTTGATGAGGCTAGGGTACATTAAATAGCTGCTGAGCGCTTAAAATGTATCCGACAGACGACATTCGAAATATATGTAAAATTAAACATGAAAATCTCCATTGTATATATGTTCACAAAATTATCTGATTTTCATAGACAGCATTGACAAAATTCTAACAGGGAACAGTTCGTAAGATGCGAACAGGGTTTATATAAAATATAACTTCAAATTTTGATTTTTTTTCCACAATTTGTATCTTATTTTTTTGGTTATGCAAATTAAAGAAATATTATTAAAATATTTTAATCCAACATCAAAGCCTTAAAATCAGTTTAACATTTCATTACTAACCGACTCAATTTAACATTTCATTTCTGCACACTCCAGTGACAAAAACTTATTCGCTTATTTTAATATACATTTTTTTAACGAAAGTACTCAGTTGTACTATTTTCTTAGTTGTATATAAAAACAATTATTTTAATATAGTAAATATACCTTAAGATTAGTTAATAAAATATTCAATTGAAAGCAGAAGAATGCAAGTTTGTTAAGGGTTTACATTTATGCATATATTTAGACAGTTCTACATTTAAAATGATAATTAATGTAAATTTAGTTTTTTTGTAATCTCCATTTCGTTTTAAACAGTTTTTTTTTCGTAACACAATAATATATGGGTTACACTATTACACAACCGTATGCAATTCTTACTTAAATTGGCATATATAATAGCAATTTAAGATAGTTCCGTTACATTTGTTAAATTCTGGCCATAGTTTTATTATAACAATTACAAATGTGTTTTATATAATATAAACATATTTGTAAATTACATTCATGCAACAAAATTAACACAGTCAAAAAAAATGTGCGTATACTTATGTACGCACGTTAGAAGTTATACTTCTTTGACACATAATTAAATTTTAAAAATTAACATTTATTTTCTCATATAGAGTAGTAATAATGAAAATAAATCAATATACTGAAAATTTATTGTAATATATTAATAAAGTATATAAATATTTAATAAAGTAATAATATATAATGCAAATAAACTTAACCACACTTAGAGAAATACATTTTAAAAAGCTTATAAGCACTATTTATATAATGAATATTCACAACAAATAAATGTTGTTATTATATGAACCGCTTTTAAATTTCAGTTACTAAAAAATATTATTTAAAAGCACAGATATAGCTTAGATTCGTATGAATATAAAACACGTGTTGTGTGTTAACAAATACTTCAATAACTATCATGAATATAGTATCAATCATTACACGCATGTAAATATATGTTTAGTGAGCAACTTCATCCTGTCGATTTTTGTTGCATTTCCGCACGCATCGTAAAATTTTACTCAAATTATTTTTCCATAACGCGCCTAAAGAAGTATAACTTCAAAAAAATAAGCTTTCAAATATAATTTTCGTGTTTTGCTCTTCACATCTTTCTGAATGTCCGGCAACTACAGCAAATCATTATATGTACCTATTTGATGATAAACTGCAACATCGCAACTGTATCGTAAGTTGTGACGATAATTCCAATGACATCAGTTATTTCGGGACTGACTGAAAGTATGTCGCATGTGTTGTGTCGAAATCATTAGAAAAGTCTAAAGTTTCTATCTAAATAGTGTTTTTATTTGGCTACTATGCATAGTAGAAATCAATATACAAAGACATCATTCGAAGAAATAGCTAAAATATATTACCACTTCAATGACTTTCATGTTGGATTTTATGAAGCCTAAGGTAAGATTCGTTGCTATGCTATCAACTTACTTAAAAAGTAGATGTGGTGATTTGAAATTTCAATAAAAAGTACACTTAGTTGAAAAGAAGTTTATTTATATAATTATTATATGGTCACGTGTAAATTATTAACCTTTGAATTTATAGTTAGTAATATTTTCTTAAGGTCCATGTGAACGAAGTCACGGGCAGAGCTAGTTTGTAGTAAAAATAGGTCGGATATATATCACTGCAGTGTCCGCATTGACGTAATTAGAAGTGGGACAAGATGAAAAAAATATTTCAAATTAACAACCTACATAAGTACATATCTACGTCGAATGAATATGAGCTAATGTGTCTCTTCTATTAGGAGATGTCAACGTTCCTAATTTGCTTATTTAATATAAAGTACAATAATATCAACAATATGTGTTAATTATTACTTCTAATGGCGTGTCTAATAAATATGGGTTACTAAAGCAAGCAATGGAAGCGTAGTAACAGGGTAAAATCTATGGGGCATATTCTAATGTGCTATAATCTACCTGCGTTATATGAGCTATTACCGTTATAAATAAAATATATTTTACAAAACATTGTTGTAGCCAATGTTGAGTAGGTAGGGCAAAATGAACATTTGAAATTAAAAAAAAACTATATAAATACATACCTACGCTAAAGGAGATATGTGATATATGTGACATTCTCGTTATATATTCTTGCTATTGCTGTTTATGTAGCCGACTTGTTCTATTCAGTATATCTGAACATTCCAGTAATATTAACAATACGTAATATTAACATTATTTCTAATTGCGTGTATAATGCATACTACACCAACGGAAACGCAGCCACAGATTCCAATGTATGGGACATATCCCAATGGGCTATAATCTTCCCTCATTATATATATATATATATATATATATATATATATATATATATATATAAGCTATTTCCGACATAATTAGTATATACCTTTAACATATTGACGTAGTCCATGTTAAGTACAATATTGTTGTAGCTATCCAATTTACAAGAAGTTTTAGCTTTTGAGAAGCTTTCCTCGAATCATCATTAAAAATATCTCGCCAGACCTAACAATGAAACAATCGTTAAAAATAAAACAAAATACGGAGTGATCAACGTAAATTTGGCTCGCTAATTGTGGCAATTTCGCGCATAAAACTTGGATTACCTATTCCCTATCTTATCTCGCAGCCATTATATCTTATCGCAACATGTCAGACGAGAGGAAAGAGGTCTTCAACACACGAAATCGTTCGAATTATAATACACGACTCTGGTAGATATTCGTTTAAGTATATACGTATTCATATATGCTTTTGCTTTACAATTGTTATATAGTAGTAAAATATGTATCTACCATGGTCATAAATGAATTATGAATAACTCAATTTCCGTAAAGTAATAAATTACAATAGCTTATTTTTTCGTGAAAAATAAGAATAACGTTGTTTATATTTCTTATCTTATAAATTCATTGCCGTATAAGTAAAATAGCTTTGTCGATCCGGATCGTCGTACAGTAAAGAAACCACTTGACAGAGCAGGTACACGGATCGGGAATAACGAACGAAGAAAAAAAGACAGAAACCGTACTAAACGGATCCTAACTCACCTACATACTTAATAAAATAAATATATAACGCTTAATTTAAGATTCTAATATAATCAAAAACGCTTTATCATAAAGATGTTTAAAATATGAACGTTTTAAAATTACTTTTCATCGCTTCCAACTGAATCATCTTAGAAACTCGTGTTAAACAAAACTTGATAAAACTTCTACAAAGCAGGCTGCGCAGTGCAGAACTTTACGAAGCAAATTTGTGTACGAAACGTTGACAGATTACGAACTTGAAGTGTGGGTGGCATATGAAAATAAACATAAAGAAATTACGCTTCAAACATGACTTAATACTCACTCGTGCAACTCTTTAAAACAAATCCAAATACAAAACGGCACTAAAACACATTAGACAGTGAACCTAAAACACTGAATTATAACTATATTATTTCATAACACTTATCAACAAAACTTTTATGTTATTTTCGTAACAGTTTTCGATACACGACACGCGCTACCAACGTACACCACACGAAGCGCAACACACAAGTAATATAAGCGATGCAGGCCAGCGGACGGCGATACGGCGAACTTACAAGATGGTGGGGGCGACTTATGAATGAATGAATTCTGTCAGTGAATATATCTGTACACGTGCGTGCGGCTCAAATTTTAAATACAAGTGCTGTTTCGTCGCGTATAGCAAGCGGCGATAGATGGTTATAATGGCGTACGATAGCGGGCACGTATTGTAAATAAAGTGTATATATACGCGGGCACAGCACATTACTATCGTTGCGTCGAACGAGCGGATCCGAAGCGACGCGCCGCGCCGGATTGAATGTTGACACCTTTGGCTTGACGGAGTAAATACATTTTAAATTAACGACTTTTATTTAATAACGCGTATTGTTATTTGTAATTAAGTTTGTGCTATCGCAAAAATTTATGTCGCCGTGCAAGATTGTTTCTACACTTTCCTTAACTAGTCGGTAGGTAACTATATACATATATTTTTGTAATTAAACGACGCTTAAAGAGATGATTTATTATATATTTTTCTTTGTATAGTAAGCTCCGGTTGTATTATCCGAAAATAACAGAATCAATAGTTGCCTGTCCCTGGAATGGATTCTGCGGAGGAATATTTTGAAAATTAAGCAGACAATTCGAAAGTATATTCGTACTATGGAAATATTCCCTTGTATTACGACAGTTCAAAAATAACAGTCTTGTTTTCCTCTGGAATGTATTGTGCGAAAGAATATTTTTTAAAATTAGACAGAGACATTACGAGGATAGCTATACGTTACATGGATTCAAAGAAAGATTAAAGAGTGAATAGAGGTCACGATGCTTTGGAAAAAAAAACAAATTTTATATTTATCATTAATCGCTTCGTACATCTGCAGCGATTGAATCGAAAATGTTTATTTGAATCAGCTAGATTACTAAAATTACCAAAAACTTTATAACAAAAAATAATAAACTGATTTTTTTTAAATGCAGTTAATAATGCCGATGAAGACTGCAATATATATTTTTGATGTGAAACATCTATAGGCGCAGGTATAAAACGGATCGTTGGCGTGGCGACGCTTGCCGTGGCGACGGGTCGTCACGCTATACTAAGGTATATATATATATATATATATATATATATATAGTCTACATGTAGTAGAGTGTACGGTATGGCGACGTGTCGCCATGCGCAACCGACTACGCGACCCCCTCCTCACTTAGTTCGACGCTGTTGTTTACTACGGTACACATAACCAGTGCTTTATTATTTTTGTATTAATTGTAAATAAATGTTTATTAAATAAAGTCACCATTTTCTGTAAGAAATTCGTAATACTTTATTTTTTCATTATGCTATATTTAGTTCCTGTAATAATCTTGTCTTACGTGAAGGCTCACTGTTTTTTTCTTCAGATACCTTCATAGGATCAGGATCCGTGCTTGGCGACGCTATGGCAGAGTGAAAAATTCCTTGACTTCCATCGTTTTCCGGTTTATTTAAAAATTTAATATAAGAACCTTCTAGTTTTTTTTAATCGTCTTTAGTATCGAAATTGAGCTTCAGAAAGTTTTTCTTCTTCTGTGATTCCTGAAAGAATTATCGATGGTATTAAATTTCGATTTCATTTATAACCCAACTAGATATTGCCGTGACCAGGCTCACAATAACGGCAACAAATTAACTGTAAGTATTTTGCACTAAAATTGCTTTGTTATACGATTATTTTTTCGTCTGTTATTTTGTGGTTGTGGTAACAGACACAGGCAAACCAACAAACGCTGGAAAACGATATATGTTAATATAAATTTTAAAAAACATTCTTACCATGTATATGTTTTTTTTTCACTAATATTTTATGTAATCATCACTGATAACTTTTCTAACATCAACTACTTATAATAACACTAATTATTGACTGGGACAAGTAAAGAAAGCAAACACTGAATGGAATTTCTTATGCAATTCAATTTACAATTCATTCCATGGTTTCCTGGGTTGTCGATATGCGGTTATTTATCTAACTTATTATATTAATTAATGGTTATTATATCAATAAACTGTTTAATAGATACTCGTTTTAATTTCGCACGCTGGCATGTGCGCATGTCTATCATGTATTTACTTAAGTGTATATTACATTTTAAATTGTTATTATTTAAAAATTATATTACATTATTATATTCTTACATAGTTATATATTGGATACACACATATATATATATATATATATATATATATATATATATATATATAATTTTAGAATAAAAGAATATGTAGAAATTCCGTTTTTGAAAACATTAATTTATTTTCCTTACTAATTTTTTTACGATTTTATTCTAAGTTAAGAGAAATAGTTTGCACTTGCAAGTAAACGTATTTATTCGGTAGATACTATATTAAATTGTTTAAACATTTATTTTAATTGAATTTAAGTCTATTTTATTAGTTAAATTATCGATTTCAAGAAATTTTTTCATTGGATCTTCTTCATTGTATATTTACTGGGACCGAGTAATATTCATTTTCACTTGCTAATTCCAGAAAGATAAACAATGTTTTGCTTCTATTTTTACTAATGCTGTAAACAAAACAGAACGTTACCGAAGAAGAAGTAAAAAAAAAAGTAAAAAATTTTTGAGTTTCTTTGACGATGTCTGTTTCCATGTCCTCATATTAGGCGTCCGCCCTCTTACGGGTTACTGATTCATGTAATTGGCTATAAACTTTATAATTTGGTTATTTTTTGATCGGTTAATTTGATTGAGAAAATAAGGACTAAATTTTAACGCAAGATCGATCCTAATTTTTTTTTAAAAAACCCATACACACAGCGCTCAAAACGATATGGGAAATTTTTTTTTAAAAGTTACAGTAATATTTGGAAGGCTATAAGCTCTGTAAAAAGTTGTCGGATCGGAATGCAAAAAAATCGATTAAAATTTGAAATTCCGAAATAGAGAGAAATACGCGCGTCTAAGAAATCTAAGAAATCATAAGGAATATGCGAGTAAAAAAATGTTCCTAAATTTTTTTTTTTTTTTTTTGGTAGGTCCATATACTCAGGAAAACTTGGACTTGAACAATAAAGAAGTCATTAAGTCTGATATTCAGCAACAGTTTGGTCTCTGTCCGATCATTTTTTCCGGGATATTGGCCACTACGAATAAGTGAAAAATAATCCTTTTGTATTTGATCATCAATACCTCTAGAAGCAATTATCGTACAGCAAAATCAGGGATACTTTTAAAAATTTGACCGAATACTCTTTAAGCGCCGATTTGTTTTTTACTAGAGGTTTATAATATTTTGTAAGTCTGTGGTTTTTAAGAAAATTCATTTTTTTCTTTCTCACTATTAATTTCAAACACGTACCAAAATTCAGGTCAAACTCAGTTATCCTGCTCTCAAAATCCTGACAAAACTCAGTTGTCAAGATTTTTTAAATCAATGTAACCTCAATAGCCCTGTAAATTTTCAATTCATTCATGTATCCCCCACGAATGGTCAAAGTTTTGAAAAGAATTGAAAGAGCAAGATTGTTGTACCAAAACAGTTTTGTATCCAATCTAGTTTTCAGTTTTGGTATCCGTGATTTTCAGGTGAAAAACGAATTTTTTAACTTCCCAGTCTTTGATTTCAGTTTCATTGTTCATCTAAAGTCAAAAGAAAATGGAAAAAATTTACAAAAAATGCAATATATTCTTCAATTTTTTTTCCAAAAAAATTTTTTGGTTCAATACATTGGTTCAGTATGAAAAAAATTCCCGAGTCCGTGGACCTTCTGAAAAAAAAACAAAAATTTTGAAAACAATTTTCCCGCGTTACTTTTTTATAATTTCTCAAAAACATAGCTCAAAACAAGTTTCAGAATCTAAAACTTTAAGCTTCAAAAGGTTTTTTTTATATCCCGATCCAATTATTTTCCACAGAGCTACAGCCTATCAAAAATTACTGAAAATTTTATAGAATTTCTTTGTGTCTTTAATTTTTTGAGTAACGTATATAACACTTTTTTGAAGTACCCTGTACAATCGAAACATATAGATATAAGATTTAAAAAAACATTGGATAATTGCGACCACAATATATCTTACTACGCGTAATGATATTTATACAATTTCTAATTTTGGACCCTGAAAGTGCCATCCGACCCATGAAAGTGTTGAACATGTAGAAGCACAAAAAGTACGACACTTTACAGTACAATGTAAGCAATTATTAATATTACACATTAATCCAAATTAAATATAAAACTAGTTAATCAATAATATTAAGATTGCGCCGAGCGCCTCTCGCAATACCGCGTTGATCGTTGTAGGTTGTTCGTACGCGCTCTATGCAGATGAAATAAATTTTGACTTTTTTTGAGGAATTATATCCAGCCACGCATATTATAAAATTTGACTGAAGCAAATAAGGACAGTAACCGTGCATTTTTTTGTACAAAAATTTTATTTTTATACTTTTTTAATGTTTCCTCCAATATTATTATATCTGTTACTTCATGCGGAGAGTTGCTACAAAACATACCTATATAACGTATAGAGATTAAGACGGTGTTGACATACCTCAAATTAAGTAGGCGGGCGAGTGGCAGTATATTGTGTCAGTAAAGGATCCAAGATTATCGGTTAAGAGTTGAAGGTAGCATTGATGATGCAGTGTACCAGGATTTTGCCCCAAATATTTTTTTCTCATTTACGATAATTTTCTCAAATTAAATTTTATAGCATATTATAAGTTATACATATGTGAACATGAATTATAGCATAGAAAGGCATACAAAAAGTATCCCCGTGTCCAAGATACAACTTCCTTAGGCATGTTTAGGAATTCGGCATTAAAGAATAAAGACTTTACATTTCTTGGACGCATATTTTTATTTATAATAAATGGCCTAACCGAAAATCGCATGGAATGTAATTTTGTTATAATCGTTTAGAGTAGCTAAACTTAATTTCTTTTTTTTTACTCATTCAAACAATTACATTAATAAAAAGGCGCCAAACAAATTGTAATAATATCACTAATTTAGTGGAAATATCGATCTCTCAACCCTAACTTTCTTTTTCATATTTTTAATTTGCAATTTAAACGCTATATTGACATGTAAATAATAATTAAGTTATCAAAGCAATATTTATTGTAACAAAGTAAATGAAATATAAAATGCCAAATAAAATCGTTGAAAAGCCAAAGTGTACATTGAAGCGTCGACTTGACGTCTATGCCAGATACACGGTGCGCAAAAACGTGTTTTTATATACAATAATACCGGTGGCATAGAGTACTTTTTGTACTACTTTATACTCTATGCAACCGGTTGTCATTTTCAATAAGTTTTTTTTTCTAAATGTACCCAAAGCTATTCTAAAGTGCCAATCTTTCTTAATGAAATCTTTCTACTGTCTGAATTATCGAATTGTCCTCTCCGCAGTGTGTTGGGTTGATCACAAGTTATACGGTATTTGACGATGCGGCGCTCCGCGGGGACCCGGGTTTTATTCGCAGCCTTTCGTTGAACGGGGCTGAACTGGTGTTGTGGTTGGCTGTAAAAGATTGCTCCCGTAGCAATAAGTCCGCCATATGTATCAATTAGGTACATTAAAGTAGATAAATAAATTATTTATTGAGAGTTATCAGTCCAAAATAAACAAGTGGTGTGTAAATGTGTAGGCTCTTTACATTGAAGAAAGTATTGAATATTATCAAAAAATCGGAGTTACAGTTTTGTGAAAAATGAGTTCAAAGATTTTTTCAAAATTTCCTTATTAGTACTTACTTTATAAATACAATAATATGCCGTAACTATATAGTTTTACTGGAAAAGCTGATTAATATACTTCTCATACCAAATTTAAATAAATTGGGTGAGCGACGGCGAAAAGGATGCGGAAACTCTACAGTGTACTAGCTTTTGTTCTACTAACGCAAGTAAAAGCCATACTCATCTTGTGCACAGCTTTTCCATGTGAAATTCATTATGCAAAATGAAGTGAACCCGTTCATTTGAAATATCTGTGGTCTCTGATAACTCACGTACTTTCACTCGAATACTGGCTAAAACTAAATCTTATACTTTGTTCTAAATCTTATTCCAGCTATGATGTTGGAAACATCCAACATCATAGCTGGTTTCTCTCCGGAACAGGGTGCGTCTACGATATTTTTCTGCTGTATTTGAATTCGTTTATCCAAAGTCTTACAGTTCATCTTAGGGTATTTGCCATTACAGAAAAAAAGAGCTGAATCAAACCACTAATTTCAATTTTATTCATTTTTCACAGTTACTCGAAACACATATCTTTAAGGAACTGTCAAACAGCAATTTACTATAGTTTACGTTTTACTTGTGATCAAGAATATTCATATATTCATAGGAAGCAAATTTTGTGATAATATAAATGACGCTACGCTCCTTGATTAGTATGCGTACCATGTTTACTTATCTAACAATCCTCGGTAAGTTATTATAACGATATTAAGAATTGGAAATTCGGCGCGGCAGAAATTCTCAGTTAGAGTAGACTGGGGATTAGGGCGAGAGTAGCTTGTGGTATGCTGAAATTGAATACTTATACACAATCAAAAGGTCCTTGAGATAGGTCTATTAGTTTTCACGTGATGCTCGAATAAATGGAGAGACAGTCAAAAATTGTGTAAAAATGCGTTCAGAGAAATCTAAATACTTTATTATTTTTTTTAAATTTCTTGATTCACATGCACATCCATGACAATTTCCTAACAGTGGTAGCTTTTTTTTCAGCGACTTTGCTTTCATATATTGTTTATTTTTGTGGGGGCGCAGTTTTTCTTCAGTAATAATGTTTTATTCTTAGAATTACCGTTGAACGGAATAAAAATAATAGTAAACATTTAGAACTGATGAGGAGTAAAGAGAGAAAAAGAATTATAGAAACTTTCCTTCTGGTACAAACTGCAACCCGCGGAGATGTATAGTACCCACGGAGTGTATAGTACACATCTGGTGCACACTGGAAAAAAACATCATTCAAATTTCTGTAATGCAATCAATAAAAATACTCTGTTCGACAACAATACTGTATTTGATAACAGTGTAAAGTTAACCTAACAAAATCTTACCTAAGCCGACGCAAAATAGCACAATTTAATCTAACCTGACCTAACCTAAATTAATACAAATGAACACAATGCAACTCAACCTAACCTAACGTAAGGTGACCCAACATAGCCTAATATAACCCAACCTGAGCCAACATAAACAAAAATAATGCAAAATAACCCAACCTAACCTAATCTAACCCGTCGTACTCCAATATGTACCTACCTAACCTAACTTGATGTTACCTAATATAATATGATTCAACCTATGCTAACAAAACCCAGCTCAGCCTAATCTAATAACCCAACCTACCCCAATCTAGCTTAACCCAACGTAAACCAACCTAATCTAGCCCAACATAAGGCAACTTAACCTATTGTAATCTAACCTAACCCAATCTAACCTAAAATATACCACAATCTAAGTTTTTCTAGTCCCATCCAAACTAAATCTAATATAATCTAAACTAACATAGCTCCACATACCTCTAACTAACCCAACATAAACCAGCCTAAAATAATCTAACATAACCATACAGAGTCCAACCCACCCTAACTTCGTGTAAAACAACCTAACTTCTCACAACCTAACCTAAAGCAATCCAATCCTTTACAACCTAACCTAAACTAATGCAACCTAATTCAAGCTAACCCAACATAACATAATCTGACCTAACCCAACCTACCCCAGCTTAGCCTAGTCCAACATAAACTAATCTATTCCAACTTATTCACCCTAACCTTTCCTAACTTTTTCTCGTAGATAGGGAGAAACCCTTAGGGATACCATCACACCCATACGTAGTGGCATGTCCGACCCCTTTGGGAAGGCGTTCAGTGACTGGCGGACTAAAATTTCCTATCGTCGTCTTGCCCTCCCGGAACCGCTATGAACGTTACTTCAGGAGAGTACTTGTTTATATTCGTGATGTCCACTGTATTTCCCATTCATCTACCTCTTTTTTGCACCTTATGTTTCTTATCCTGTTTTAACCGTGTTTTTCAACCGTAACATTTTAGGTAACAAATTACACAGGTTTAATTCTTCATTCTCACTTTACGCTACTTCTCACCATCGAAACTTTGGCACTTAAATATTGCGTATTGCGGTGTGTCGTCCTGGCCACAATATGTACACTGGTCGTTATCGGCCTTACCAACGGCATGCAAGTAGATGTTAAATACGCCGTAGCCAGTCAATTGGGTAAGCCATTGGTCTACCCCACCGTATTTTTTTTTCTACCCATTCTTCGGCACTTCGGATCAATTTTGTCACATATTCAGCTTTTCCCCTTTTTTCCCACTTTTCTTACCAATCTGCTAGGATCTGTTTTCACATTAGTATTTGAAGTCCTCTTTTCCATATTCTTTCCTTAGTTTTTCTCCCTATATGTATCTATTATACAATCACTAGCAGTGCTTTGAGTGAGACGGTTCGATAGATTAGGGAGCTATATTTTTGTATAGCTTGCTTATTATTTGTTTGAATTTTGTGACTTCCAGTGCTTTCTCCCATTTTATTTAGCTCTTGATCCCCCTTTTCTGGGCGTAATTCAACCAAGTCTGCGACTTGTGTTTCGGCTTTTCACTGTATATTCACCTCTGTTTCCACTGCTTGTTTTATATCCTCGTGGCTGGCAACCTCCTGTGTTTCCGTCATGTGATAAGTCAATTCACCTCCCACACTAACCGCGACCTTTTCCAGTGCATCGATTATTATATTTGCAGGAGTTTCGGTCTAATTCGAAGTTCCGATAACTTTCATAGCTCTTCTTCTATTATTTATCTTTGTGATAGTTTTCACTGCTATTACTATTTGCTGCAATTCAGCTGCGAAATAGAGTTCTTCATTTTGTGTTTCAGCATATGATTTTTCACTTTTCACAATTAGAGTCTCTATATTGTGTATTCCTTTTTTTTTGCCTTTATGTCGGGTATAGACTCGTTTTCTTCTGTTAATAGGAGGACTTCCAATTTTCAGTGAATTTCTTCTTGAGCTCCACTTTAAATCTGTACTACCTGTCGGTTCCATTCTGAGCTTATCCGCCCCTTTTGAGTGAGACAATACAGAAAAACACCGTTCGTTTTCCGCAAACCCTGTCTTGAAATTCTTCTAGAACAAACATCTAGTCTACCTGGCTAATTTCTCTGTCCTGCAAAGGCTTCAGCGCCTCAGAGAAGCCATTTAAAAGTTTTCTTACTCCTTCAATTTTCCTTTCCATCGGATACAACTATTGTGACTAGGTCCGAGTATTTTTCCATCAGCTTTTTGCTTTTTCTAGGTTAGTGACACAGTATTAATTAAATTATTCTTCGGGCCAGTACATGTAGGGGATTTTTGATAGGGGATCAAATTTCTTAGCGATGAATTTGATCCTAAGCTCGTAAGTCTGCCTACGAGTTATCCTTTGTTAGGTTTCTGTCCTTTCTTGTCTCTCTGGTCTGATTGGAATTTACTTCGCATGGAGTCCTTTCTCACTGATTTCGTTTTTGTTTTGTTTGATATCTCTATATTTGGTATTTTATGTCTCAAACCCAATCTTGATTTAAACTTTGGTGTCTGTGTTTTCACTCAATACTCTTTACTTCTTCGATGCACTTTCCCATTGACTGTCGCTTTTATATATATTCTTTTCCGGCGATTCAGATCTACCTCATATTCCAGCAAATATTCCCTCTCTTGCTGAATCACTTCTCTGTTTAGAAGGAATTCAGTTTATCGTGTTGCACCGAGTGAAATGGTTCTCTTCGTGTACTTCTACCGCCGAAACTGGTAGTTGTACCTCTAAATTCATTTGTTAAATTGGCAGTATTTTGCCCAGAAATCTTACCCAGAATCGTGAGGTCACAAAAGGCGGCCCGGGAAGGAATTCTTTACCGGACAGACAGATACACAATATTTTTGGGTAATATAAAAAGATATTTTTGGGTTCGATGTAGCCTATATAGTCTACTTCATTATTTTTTTCAAAAATATTTTTAATGTACAGACATATCTCTATCACAATTTTATACTTTTATGGACATAATGAATGATGATAAACTACTAAAAAGAACCTTAAGTCTATTGAGAAGTTTTGACTCTGATAAATATGACCGATATACTTCAGAAAAACAATAATGGCAAATATAGAATCAATGTGTGCGCACATAGAAAGCCGAAAACTACTTTGCGATATTAGATTGGCCACCGAAGTTACTAGAAGATGAAATTTTGAAAAGAAGTATCTTAAATTTTTAGTCACTCACTCGAAAGTCACTTTTGGCAATTTAGAACGAAAACCGAGAAAAAGTATGTACAATTTAAGCTCTAATCCGTTTACTTTCTCAATTGGCCCTGTCAATCGTTGATACGTAAAATTTTGATATGACCCAATGATTGTAAGGACAGATTAATTGAACAAAATATTTCTTTTATTGGGATTTTTCTTATTCTTGTATGTCACAAGCGGCACTCCTTAATACATACTTGACTTTCGATTATAGTGATCTAAAAATTCATTAAAACAAATTGTTAAAAATAACAACCGTTAAATAAATCACTAAAACAATTAATTCCCATTCAGAGTTTGAAACCGTAATTACTAAAAATAATTATCAAGATAAAAATGTTATTTTTATACGTCTTTATGCAAACTATTTTCAGTTCAATGTTTAAAATCATCGTAATCACTTACTTGAGAGCTCTGGGGTTTCGGCCTTTTTCAGAACTTCTTCCAGACCAGCTTGGAAGATAAAACAGTTCGCCCGGAAGGTCGACGAACGTTTAAACTTATATTAAGCGTTGCACTACATAATTCGAATTTTTTTTCCACTTTGCTGTTTCTTATCCTATCTTAGGTATTGAATATTTCTATCTCATGGCAAAATTCTCAAAATTTGATTTTCATCGTTGACTTTCGCTTTTCTGTTTCATTTTTCTCTTTTTTCGATATATTTATAATATAGTTTTCCACATCTGAATTTTCTCAGCAAAGTAGACATAGCGATATCGAATTTTTTATTTATTGAAAATCGTAATTTTCTAGCATTCATACTTGCGTGGCATCTGAAATCAATTCATATAATAAAATGGTAATGACACCGTGTCTATGTGCGATTCATACGACAATCACAGAACTGATTTCATTACTTATCACCACTTCTACTATCTCTTTCTGTTTAATTAACCATCGTAAGTGTGTAGTTTAATAATTCTCCACTAGATGACGTTATTTGTCTCATTTATAATAAAGTGTTTTTCTTTAGTTTAATAATATATTACATATTAATACTAATAATTATAGTGTCACCATTTTTTTAATCCGTAGTGTGGGTTAAAAATGTTTAAAAAAACTATTTAAAGGGCTAATAAAAAGGGTCTCAACAAATTTATTTTTCATAATTTTAGGCACTATGTCTTCAGAAATATACTAAAAACTGTGCAAAAAATTCCTCCCTTCCCTTAGTTCCGAAACTATCTAACATAAAATAATAGGATTTTCAGAAGCCTACCCAAAATTTTTAGGTATCCCAGATCTCATAATTTTTGAAATTTAGGCACCATATTTTTACGACTGTGACAGATATAGTAGGCAACATATTTACATTGTGAAAAATGTATATTCGTAAATATAAATACTCTGTACCCTTAAACGTTTATAAATGCCTAAATGTGTATGGAATCGTCGTAGTGCGAGTTCTACTCGTACTTGACAGGTTTTCTTACGATTTATATAGGAACATTAAAAAAGACATTAAAACTGACGAAAAAGATCACTTTACGTTAAAAAGTATAGAAAAAAGTGTAAAATATATTGTAGTGTCAAGCAATAAGCTTTTGTGGAAGACTATTGATAAATGTCATGTTGATAAATGTATACGAGGGGCGGCTGAAAAGTTTTGAGTCTGAGGACATCACTAATTGCAGGTATCCTAAGAAACAGAAATCTTTAGTTTCATGTCATTAGTATCATTATGCTTTTAGTAACGGAATCACAAACATCACCATGTCCGAGTAATCCGCATTTTGCACGAAATTGGAGTACAGTGCTGTCATAAATTACTTACAAAGAAGAACAATATGTACAATATGTGAAGAGATGTTATCAGTTTATGGGAAGTCTGCACCTTCATTTGCGACCGTAAAACGTTGGAGCCGAGAATTCAAACACGGCAGGGAGTCGCTCGAAGATGATCCAAGGTCGGGATGCCCAAACACTGCCGTTACCGAAGAAAACATTGAAAAAGTGAAAAAACTTGTCTCGAAGATCGGCGAATCAAGTTGTGGCAAACAGCTGAAGCCATGGGCATTAACAAGAAACGAATCGGCGACATTTTGCATAATAATTTCCACATGAAAAAGGTGTGCGCGCGATGGGTGCTGAAAATACTCACGCCACTGGACAAGCAGCATCGAGTCACAACTTCGCAGGAGTTTTTGGAGGATCTGTGGATCTGTGGCATTCGGGCGAGCAAGCGTGCATGCGTGCGTGCGTGCGTGCGTGCGAGCGGGCAGACGTGCGGGCGAGCTTCCGGAGAGCGAGCGGGCGGGCGCTCGTGCGCTCATGCGTGCGTGCGTGTGTGCGTATGCATGTGCGTGCGCGTGTGCGTATGCGTATGTGCGTGAGTGCGCATGCGCGTGTGAGTGTGCGTGTGTATATGGGTCGTTCTACTTTTCTACCGACAATGACGTGTACCCTCCGAAAAAAAATCGGTATTCTTCCAAAATTGCAGTTTCTCAAATTTTATTTTCACAAGCTTTTTTTGGACAATATACTCATTATAATAATACTAAAATTCCGTTTTTATTGTTTTTGCTCTTTACAAAATCATTGTGACATAGTATTCGAAATGTGTGCCAGAGGTGTTTTATATACAAATAAAATATATCTCTTTGCGCCGCCTAATGTTACAAAATGCTCCCGCTTAAAAAAATCCTATAGATTTAGTATAAAATCATTTATTGTACTTCTGAAATATTATCATTAAATTAATAACTATAAATTAAACGTAAAGGTTCATAATATTAAAAAAAATATATATTTTAAAGCTATGTCCGACTGTATATGTTTTTTCTTGCTATCTTCCGTCACGCATTTTGCAAAACAAAAAACGCACCTTAGCTGTTTGACCTTCAACACTAAGCAAACAGTACGGTTTCCCCTCCCCCCTTGGCCTCACGCCCTGAGGGAGCGAGCCGAGTTAGTCGCCCGCAGGTAGTGAACAGAGGTTCGTGTGTTTATTCGGCGACCGCTCTGAAATTTTGTTGTAATTCCCATATACCTAATATTATTGTTTCCCAGTAAATCTGTCATATTCACCCACTTTTATGAACAATTTTTAATTAGGTGAACGCTGTGATTTTACACCTCTGTCACGAGGTACCTCTGTCACAAAAAACTGTGACGGTGTGACATAACTCATGACGGAGTGGTAATTTTTGTCTGGAACTTTCCTTGATTGATTTTCACAATAATTAATTATTATTTTTTGTGTTCTATACATTACATAATCAATTATTTTATTTATTTAAGGTATTACCATAGAGGTAATTAAAAAATTACGTTATCTGCGGCGGAAAAGCAGCGACGTTGTCGTGAAAAAAGAAAACAAGACCCCGAAAAAGTTTCAGAAGTGAAACGTAAAGACTTAGAAAGATACCGTGTTGGCAAAAAGCTAGTCAAAGATATGACACAAAGAGAACACAGACAAATAAAAAGAAAATGGCAAGTTAGAAACAAGAAGAGAAGAGAACAACAGAAAGCTTTGCAGAATGTTCTAATGAATACTCCGGCTTCCACACCTGTTCTTTCAAGCCCCGAGTTACTTCCTTTAAGTCCTAGATATCGGTCACTCCAGTCTCATCCGCTACTAGAGCAAGGGGAAGAGAAATAGTTAGACGAGACAGATTTAAAATTTATAGGCAAAATATGAAACTTCAAGACCATGTAAAAGAATTACAGAAAAAAATACGAAAATACAAGAAAAGACTTCAACGTCAAAAAAATAAAAAAGACAACATAATACATAATATAACCAAAAGTAGAAAAGAAAATGAAAATAAAATTAAACGCGCCGAAGAAGAAAAAAGAAAATATGGTATTTTGTCAAATGCCATTAAGGAACATTACAAAAACATTAAAGATTATAAAACAAAACACCGCTTTAAAGCCATCCTTGAAGACAACAATTAAACGTTCGGGACTAAAACTTAAACTGTTTCAAGAGACTTCGGGAATAAAAAGAAAATAAACAAAACTATGCATTGCGACCAATAAATATTTCATTAAAACACAAAATTCATACATTTTATCTCAGGGATAATGTGTCACGACCTACTGCGGGGAAAACGAAACTGTAACTTTCATAAAAAAAGATGCAGAAAAGGATTTTGTTGGACACAAGGAAAAATCTATACTTATCGTTTCGAAATGAGAATCCGGACGGTAAATGTCACTACAGTTATTTCGCGAGACATAAACCGTTTTATGTCGTACCGTCTCGTATTGAAGGCCGCGAAACCTGCATGTGCAAGCTGCACGCAAATATTGCGTTTATGAAAGTTGCTCTTTATAAAAACTAAGTTATCAAAACAAATGACATGAATCGGATAATCTCACAAATTGTATGCGATGTAAATTCATTAACTTGTATGAAAGGAAAATGTACAGAATGTGAAGCAAAGAAACTCAATTATGGGAATATGATCCACCAGGAGAAACTGGTTGAATTGGTACAATGGGTTAGAAAAAAGGATATTGTTGAGAACGGAAAAAAAGTTAAAATCGTTAAAAACATAAAACAAACCGAACAAGCTACAATTGCAATTTTGATTAGTAAATTTTGAAGAAGAATTAAAAGTTTTTAAATCCCATATATTTTATAATAGAAATCAATATAAATAATATCGCCAATGTATAAATGAATTGACTGAAACCAAAATTGCTTTACATATTGACTATAGTGAAAACTACGCCTGTATGTATCACGAAGAAATTCAATCAGTGCATTTTGGCGCATCGCGAAACCAAGTAACTTTACATACTGCAGTAATGTATTACTTGACATCTACAAAGGACAAATATATTACTTTTTTTGTACTGCATCTTCTGATCTGAATCATGGCCCTGCAGCTATTTGGGCCCACCTACATCCTGTACTTGATTGGGTTCAAAAAGGTTTACCCCATATTAAGACAGTCCACTTTTTTTCTGATAGTCCAGTACAAACAAAAAAATAATTTTTATTTTATTGCAACAACATTTTTTGAACAATACAGATTTGAAAGTTCAACCTGAATTTTTTTTTAATCCGGTCACGAGAGTCAAGGGAGCAGCTCACGGTATAGGAGGGTCTATTAAAAGCTTAGCTGACCATTTCGCTGCCAGTGGACACGACATAGTTGACGCTTTACAATTTTATGAATGACTTAAAGACCGCAGTAAGATAAAGCTGTTTCTTGTTGGCAAAGACGATATTGCCCAGATTTTAATGGAAATTCCAAGTGGAATTATTCCGTTGAAAGGCACTACTGACCACCAACTAGTTGCTCAGCAACCTGGAATGCTGTGCTACCGAACATTGAGTTGTTTTTGCGACAAATTTAGTGATTTTTACAATTTGAAGATTTATCGCCCATTGCCTGAACATGAGATAGACGTTAACGATAGCCCAACCTCAGATTTAGAAGAACCACTGGCTGATATAATCAACATAATTAGAGCTCCTACAAAGAGATTTTATGAGACTGTTTATACTTCTACTTCAGCCTCTTGCTAATCAGAAAAAAACTGTGCACATAAAACCGGGTACTTCACATGACCTGTCTGTAGACAACATCCACCCATTATTAATAAAAAATGGTACACATATAAAAGTACCCAGTAAAAACAAAGTCGAATACACCTACTTAGGAGTTGCAGAAGTTGTGTGGATGAAGATGGATATGTCCGGGTGATGTTTTATAAAACTGTCGATTACACTGGAAAAATATTTAAAATACTAAAATCAGATGTGATGTTTGAAAACTTGATAAAAATAATTCCAAGTCCGAAAGAAGTCAAAAGAGAAAGGCATGTTTATTACGAATTTTATGAACCAATAGAAGTATTTGAAAAGTAGAATAAGAGAAAAGAGAAGATTGGTCTGATTTTACGTGTACTAAAGAATGGTTCTACCAAGAAATAATATTTTATGTAGCATTATAAGAGAAGTGTTATGTTTTATTATCGTTTTAAAAACTTTAAAAATGTTGAAGGTTGGCTAATGTTGGCTAATTAATATCTACCACTCTGTCACACTCTCTCACAATTTTGTCCCTCTTGTAATTAAACGTTGAAGTAGCATATGATTCAGTTTATTGAAAACATATACTAAAATAATATAAAATTACATATTGATCATATAAGGTATTTACAGAATTTCAGCTATGTTTATTTCAATTATTTGCAAAATATTTCAAAGTTTGTTGTCTTAACAAGCAAAAATATGACATTAAATGTAATTTTTTATATATTTATAATAAGAATTCCGATAAATCGAGCTAGGTAATAATAAATGTTTGTATTCTAGTTAAGCAAAGTTAAAAAACTAAAAATTTAATTTTACATAATACCTAATAAATAATTTTTTTTGTGACTGACGTGTTTGTTTTTTCTTACTATTCCGACAAAACTTGAAATAAATAAAAGGTATAAAATAAAATTTCGATGTATTATACGTTTATGAAACCTCCGATAACCGGACAATAATTTAAAATAAATTTTATAAAAGAATATACACTTTTATTTTTTTTACAAATCTAAAAATTTATCACTCAGATTGTCGGTAGAAAAGTAGAACGCCCAATACACACAAACACACACACACGTATATATATATATATATATATATATATATATATATATATATTGATAAATGACATATTATGGAGATTGCTGTACATAATATTATAATCAGTATAAAAGCAATACATTATATTGTGACCTGCGTAACGTGCGTCTCACTCATATCTCGCCTCAGGTATCTTATCAGAGCAAACTAGAAGTTACTTATTATTTATATGTGACGGAAAGAAATATCTGGTAATAATAGAAATAAATCTTTCCTATGAAGCAACAGCTTTTCGTCCAAGTCTCCTTTAGTTTAGCGTGAAAATGTAAGTTAAAATATATTTTCCTTTGAAAACGTTTTAACCAGTTTTTTTTATAAATTAGTTATAAATTTTTCATTCAATGTTTTGTCATTAAGAACAGGCTGAAAATCATTTAATTCAAGTTAAGTCATAGAAGTAACACAAAGCCAACATGCAGAATCAAAGAACAGCCACGATTAAACACTACGAACGTAAACAGAAACTGTTATTGGTTCAATAATTTTTCTTTTTAAAATGTTGATCTAAGAATGATTATTTTAAATGTCCGGAGACTAAGATTAATAACAACCAACTGAAAGTAAAGGAATAGAAGCAAATTCCTCTTGAAATTCCTAGGATTGTAAAGTATACACGGCTTGAAATACTACATAAAAACAGTTTTATATTTTTTACCATGTCTTTATTAAAACAATGTTTAACCATTTGAGCCAATCGGCAAAATAAAAAAAACTCAAAAGTTTAAGAATCTCAAAAGCTGAACGAACACCAATGAAAATCGAATTCTACGTTGAATCGAAAAAAATGGATTGGGAATTCAATTGTGCCTTTTATACAAAACCGATCCCATGCGACTATTATAAATATTCATCGAACATTTTTATTCCAAGCACTTATGAAAAACCTTTATTTATAGAGTATATTAACCAGAAAAGGCATACTTTAGCTAGTCATGGTTTCATAGCTCTTTATCCGTTTTATCTAGTAAGTTGCTTTGGGTTAATTTCAAATATTTTTTTTGATGAGTTAACAAAATATTTATTACCTGATTAAAATTATCAGAATCTGTAAAAATTTTGTGAAAAATGTTCTCTTTCAGATGTTTACTTAAACAGACTAATTCTTTGCGCCCCGTTATTTCTGAAGTTTGACGGGCGTTTTTAGAGATAAGAATTTGAAATCTTGCCTTATTTTGAAATAAATAAGGTGCAATCCCGAAATATACGGGGTAAATCCGAATGACACTCAAAAATGGTATTTGTTCTATGTTAAGTTTAATTTGATATTTATTTTTCATTTGTACTTACCTCTAAAAATTTTTCACTTTTCCAATGGAACAGTCTAAAAATATTTTGTACAACTTCCATTTCGGAATTTCCGTGCTCGGAAAAAGGGACACTTAATACTTTACCTCTTTCATCAATAAAGAATACAGATAAGTAATAAATTAAAAGCAATGAATCGAAACAAGTTTTATTTTCATGATTGCAAAATCTCGTAGGTACAAATAATGATTACTTGTTTTTCGTCTTGTAAACTACTGTAATTTTTTTCTTTATGCTGATCACAATTCTATAAAATAACGTTTTGTTAAAAAAAATTAACCCGCCTTAATGGAACTATCAAAATTAAAAATATAAAATTATAACAGTATTTTTAAATATATTTTAGTGAACTACAGATCTTTTAACATCACTTTGAAATGTCTGTAATTGGTGACAACACCTGTATTTAAAATACTCATATGAATCGCTAATGAAATAAGTCATCATCAAATTAAATATTATTATCATCATTTTAAATTACATTTTCTATCAGCCTTCAGGGGTCGGAATTTTTGTTAAGATAGATGATAAAATGAATATATGAACGAAAGTCTGCAATTGCTGGGTGCGTGACATCAGCGTCGCCTAGCGTCAGCAGCTTTATAGGCGCTTCAATTTTATTTGTACACTTCAAATTAATGGCTCTGGTAAATATTTACGTGAATAACATGAAAGTAAGGGAAAATAGATAAATATATGCTTTTCTTAACCAATAATAACAATATGTTAGTTGTCCTTACGCAGAATATATAATATCCATTTGTTTTAAGCACAACAAAATGCGTAAAATAATAAATGTATTACCCATACTCAAAACATTGATTTCAACCATAAGCAATGTCAGATGGAATGCATTTTATACCAGCTATCTATTTATTTTTTTTATCTAATTTCCTATTCAACCTCTTAAATCTGTAAAATTATAATTTGTTATTTCTTGAAGTATTTTTACAATTTAATATAAAACTATTGTGTCATATTTAGAAAATTTTCGTTTAAAACATAAAAATTAGTTATGAGTTTAGTACAACAAACATACTAATTTTAGTGATTTTTTATGTTAAAAGATATGCATAAAAAATGAAGTATTTAAAAAATACGGCTCAGTATTGCAATTATTGATTTAAAAAAATTTATTTACAATAAATATCTTTAATTTGTTATTGCTGAAGTATTTTTCACTATTTTCAGTTTAAATTTAGAATTAATTAATTTATATAATACACACTCGACAAACATCTAAACAGCAATGTTAATGACAATTTATAACGTATTAAAAAGGTAAATAAGTATGTCCTTTAAATATTTAGTTTATGACATGCAAATTTTTTTAATCATATTTTCATAGATCCTCTTTACTTACTTTAAATTTGTTGTTTTTTTTGGGCCAATACACAGTAAAATACATTATGGCGAAAATGAATTTTTTCCCATTATCAATTTATAATTAAAAAAATCATAAACTAAAGATTTAATAATAAAATTTTAAGATAGGTAGAATTGAATATTTTTGTTAACATTAAGTGAGACAGACGTCATCTTTTTTAAAATTTTGTAAATTGTTATTAATCTCTTATTTAATTTTTCTCTTATCACCATTCATATTTATATGTTTGTTAAATATGTAAGCCATAATTATAAATTTAAAGTGAAAATGGTGGGAAAAAAATGTAATTGTAATTTTTTATCCTATTAATTTTTTATAATAAAATAATGACTATCAAGACCTACTTTTTTTAAAATACATTGTTTTTTATGTATATTCTTTCATTAAGACACCGGTGCATTTTTGCTTAACTGCACTGGTTCCAAAAGTAAACATGAAAATGTACGCAAGTAAATTATGTTGTCTATGACAATATATAACACGCGCCTTTAGACATTTCCATTTCTGTTACAGCGAGCGCTGCGGTCGATTCCGTTACCCCCACTCTGAGGTTCGCACCCGGCCAATAGCGTTGTTGACATCTTGCTGTGTCTATGGAATAATTTTATTTCTTATATATTTTCGCAGCATAGTTACTCTGAAACTTTTCTTTATTGGTAATATTTAGAAAATAGTGAACTACTTGAACTAAATATATTTTATTTTTTAGATTATGAATAAGCTTCTAATAAAAACTAACCTATTACAATGTATTTTGCAATATTTAAAATCTTTAGCACAGAGTTAAAATCTAGAATATATTTATATTATATTGGCGTTTGTGTGTGCCTTAAAATCATTATCTCCTTGTGAGCAATGCTACGGAAAACAGTTTACAAAGCGTCATTTTAACTTTCATATCGATCAATTTACTTACACTTGACAAGAAATCATTTTAAAATTCAATTCAATTTTACAGGTAGTGGCAAGTATCTGGAAACAAATTTATTTAAAATTAATCAAGAAAAAATCCTGTCTACCCTCTTCAAATATTCGTGTTTATACTTATTGCGAAATAAGAAAATATACGTATTTTTTTCCAGCAAATACCATTTTTAGGGACTGTTTTAGGTCAAAAAACGCCAAAGGATAAACACCAGTATATAAGTAGTTTAGTTCTATTAAAACAATTTGAGAAAAATCGATGACAAAAATTCTTATGGATATATTACAGCATAAAACATTAAATATACGTTGAGAAGAATATTGTACACAAAATACGTTAAAGATTTAAAATTGTCTTTATGTTTTGGAAACACCTAACAGAGTATCGTTCCGATGACTTCGATGCCGCTCCTTAAATCTGTTTATATTCTGATAAAACCTCTCTTCCTGTTTATCACTGATGGATTCAAATTCGAAGGAGAAAAAGAGAAATTGAATTGGGGAATATTAATTTTTAAATATATTCTGCATCCCATCTTTTTGTATGCGCGCAACGAATTGTTCACTAAGGGTTCCGCATGGCTACGCGATTCTCTAAAAAGCCTTTTAGGACAGCCTTCAGTGATATCCATGGATCTACTTCTTTGTCATTTAGTTTGTGATCGAAATTTTGATTCTCAACTGATGTGCTTGTAGTTTTATAAATATCCCTTCTTTTGGCTTTGCATCACTTAATTTTGTAAAACTGGACTTCATATATAAGAATTCTTCACCGTTCTTATTTATTGCTTTCACAAAATTCTTTTTTAAGTCAAGTTTTATAGGCAGTAAAGGTAAAATAACATCTTGGAGAGCAATTCAAGGCAAGTATTTCACATTCAACTTGCCGCACATAAATTCTATTTATTGTGGCGAGAAAGCTAGTCAGAAACTCTTCTGTCTCACTTACAAGGTAACCAACAAGTAGCGAGGGAGGGCGGGAATAAAGGAGGGATGGTGGAATGACAAAGTCAAACCATAGTTTCCTAAGTAATTTGTAACTCGTGCATCAGAGATACGATTTTGTATGGAAGGCAGGCAGAAAGGGATTTTTTAAATTGTATTATATCACGAGGAAAAAACAGATATAAGGCATGATATTATAACAATGTGTAAGTTTTATTCTAGGCAGCTTTATATCCTAACATTCCCACATCGAAACTTGTATCCTAACATTTCCATTGCCAGGATGTAGGGCGGTGTGAGGAAAGACAAGAAAGGGGGAGAGAGGGAGGAAGGCAGTTATTGAAGCAAGGAGAGAAAGTATATTTTGTTCACCTGGTAAATATTTATATATTCTTACTGGGTGATGGGAGGCCCTCGAGGCTTAAGGTCATATCGCGGTGGCTCATGTCGCCCTAGCTTTATCTCGTTTGTAGCTATAATATTCTCTTTTTGTAAAGCAGGAATTGTTTTGATGATACACTTTACATAATTATAATAGTTATTTATGGGCAATGTATCGTTTTTCAGTTTAATTTAATTTTATATTCCTTAATCTTATATTCAGATTATGGATGTACACTCTTTTAACCAGTGTCATTAAGTGCTATGATGGATTTTGAAATTTTCTTTCGCTCAATTAACACCCTTAGAAATGCGATAGTGAGGTTTTTGGACGGCTTAATGCTATTGGATGGCTCTTTGCCATCTATTGATTTATTAGTTAAACACTTTTGTGCGACTGTATTGTTAAGAAATTTTAGATTATCATGGTGTTGGTTGGTCTAATTTCATTGAGTTATTAATGAATATTGCATTTGAAATCTTTTTTTAATCCTTCATTTTTAGATGAAGCCAGAGGGCGAATGTCACATTCAATGGTTATGGTTTACGACAGCCGCGAGTTAACTTTCATAAAGTTTTATGTTGCACAATAAAAAATAAAACATGCCAAGCACGAGTAAAACTCGCATTACAAAGTTTCCGTACATATTTAGACACTTATAAACATTTAAGGATATATTACACTTTTTACAAATATTAAATATTTTCACCAAAGTATATTGTCACAGACGTAAAAAATGTGCATAGTTAAAAAATTGACACATATAGGTTAATTAATTGTTATAGTTTTTCTGTAATCTCCAAGTCAGATTTCATTAACACTATTGTCTTCATGATTTTTGGCTTGGTAGTTTAAGAAATTAGGGGGGACGGGGGTTGGATGCTGTATTTCACAATTTTTTGGGAATATCTTTTTAAATATGCAATTCAATAATTATGAAAAAAAAAATTATTGTATATGATGTATAATAAACTTGTTATGTGCACTGTGGTGGGGTGTGCTCAATGGAGGAGCATGCAAAGCAGTCGCTCGCTTAATCCTTACTGTGCAGTCGTAATGAGCATGTTTAACAAACTACACTGACAATGGTATATTAGTTATTGACCCCAAATGGAGACACCACAATTGGCGACGCGGATGGGATTACGGCATTTGCGTACCATTGTACGAAACCAGTGTGTAAACAAATAGATGCAAATTGTTAACTCTACTGAGAATAGCTAATTGAGAATAGTTAACACAACAATGATTCATCGGCAAATTCTTCTTCGTAAATGAATATTCATTCAAGTTATTTATAATTTGATTGAAGTTCTGTGTTGAAGATGATTGAAGTAAATTTATATATTTAGTAAACAGAACTAAAAACTTAAGATTACTGATATATAGTCGGTAGTTATACCGATTCAAATTTATTCTTTACTAAAACCTATACGATATATTCCTATGCAGTTTTAATACACTCTAAGTGAGAAAATAGAAAGTTTATCTCATTTATTAATTGGTGCCTACTAAGTCACTGGTAACACCTTATCTTTCGTTCCTGTAAAATTTGGTTACGAATTGAAAGATGAATTTTTCAACAACATATTACATGCAAAACTGTAATGTAACTCGAGAGATAAGCCATTAATATTATGGTTGATACATACAAGTAAACAATACCTCATATTAATACTCAAAATCATCTTTACCCGTAATTAAATTGGTACGCATTGCCTGTAAGATAATATAATATTTGTACCACTCCAGTGAAGAAAACTAATTAACATTTTTTCTTTTAAATTTTGGACTTACGCATGTCTCACAATATACGAAATAAGTCCTAATAATACTTAATCATTGTTTTTATGAACTATTTTTAAAGAGCACAGAATTAGTATATGTTATAATTTTTGTTATATATATTAATACAGGTAATTCATCTGAGGTTGAATGGTACCTAAATATAATTATTTATTTACGGGTAGTCCAAAATGTTGGAAGTCCTTTGTGTAAATATAGAGATAATTCATCTAGGGTTGAATGGTACCTACAAAAGGACAAAAAGGTAATTTAGCAAAAGTTGAAATAAAATTATCTCCTTACGCATTATCCAAAATATTCAAAGTCCCTGGTGTAAATAAAGAGGCAATTCAGCGAGAGTTGAATAGTACCTACAAAGGCAGAAACAGGTAATTTGGCGAAAGCTGAATTGTACTACATAAAATTTTCTCCTAACAGGTCATTCGTAATGTGGGAAATCCCTGATGTAAGTAAAGAGATAATTCGGGTAGGATTGAATGGTTCCTACAACGAACAAGTAATTTGGCAAAAGCGGAATGACACCTAAATAAAATTATCTCCTTACGAGCTTTACTAAATTGTCACAAGTTCTTTAAGTATAGAAAGGGGTTATTCAGCTAGGGCAGAATGGCATCTTCAAGATGACAAACTGGAAATTTGGCAAACGCAAAATGGTACCTAAATAAAATACTCTACTTATAAATTGCTTCAAAATGTCTCATAACCTTCTCCTTGAAGTCTTTGGTTGTGGCCCATTTCTAGATATACTTGATCGGGATTAATATCGCAAATCAGAAAATAACTAAACTGTGTAGACGCTGAGCCAAAATGTCACATTGAAAGAGAGTATATATTTCAGTTCGACTTTAATGACATTATTATATTTAAAATGGGAGGTACCAATTATAGATATGCGCATTGACTCAGGAAATAGACGCAAGATTATTAACGATGTAACGGCGCATACATTAGGCTATTATTTGAGAAACTCGCCCGTTGCCAATGATCCATCATGCTCCAGCAAGACCTTCCAAAATTTAGAGATGCAAAATCATTTTCCAAATTGAATTAAGTGTGGATTTTACATATAAACGTCTTATGTTTGACATGTTATATTCTCCAGATGCCTCCAAATATTCTAGAAAGAAAACTGTTATAGTCTGTGTACTGAGTCCTAAGCTTTGTATTTGTAGTTTTCGGAAGTTATGATATTAAATATAATGTATGACTTAAGAAAGTAATAGATGTTACGAAAGAGAATAATGTTCTTTTAATGAAGCCACTTTAATGGAATTGTCTATAATGAAGTAAGACTCCTCGATAAACATATTAAATTATTTGTATCATTCAGCGGACAGACAACGGTAGAGGAAGTCCAATAATTTTGGACCTGGTAATTTTGTGGGCAAAATGGATCTCCACCTTCACCACCTTGAGTAAATCTGTATGAGAACTTTTACTACTGAATATATCTAAAGGTATTAATGTTTAAACTGCTTAATGGTTATATAGCTGATCATAGGTTTTTGAACATTTGCAAATATTAATATTGTAAATTCAAATTGTTTTACATCCAAAATATCTCAGATGCCAACTTTGTTGGGCTTAAAACGGTACTTGTGCAATATAGTAGAAATGGTAAGCTTACAATTACATATGCCAATGAAAGTTTGATCGTCTCTGAAAAGCTCTACTGTCAAACTGAAAAAAAAACTATTTTTAAGAGGTATATTTTTGGTAAAGACTTGTTAGTGATAATAAGGAGATAATATTTGGCCAATTGTCGATAGATAGATGTCGCTGATCCGTGATCTCATCTGTACATCTATAAACCTATATATTATTTTGATAATGATAATTATATCAATTATGTGGTTTTAGAGGGATCAAGGAAGGTTGCCAAATATTTGTCGAAAAGGAAATACGAAAAACTGACAATAATTCAAAAACGTCTTTACAGCAATAAAGGGTATCGGTGCGTAAATAAGCCTTTCGTTCAATTTAGAACTCAATTTAGAACTTTGTTTCCAAAGTAATATCTTGCTTTGTGGAAAGTAAATCGGTCATCCTTCACGGTCAATCCTTTAAGGCTATAATATTGTTAGCGGCTTACGAAGATAATTCAGTCGTCGCTGCTATGAAAGCCATATTACGCTCTAAAGTCTGGTGGCCTGGAATCGGCAAAGACATGGAAAATTACGTTAAAGCTCGCAACGTTTGCACTCTGGTATTAGACCAATCTATATCTACTAAATTTAAAATCTTTTTGTTTCGAGTTCAGCATAATATTATTCCATAGTGTCCCTTGTGACCCTAAACAAAACGTGGAAATAGAAAGGCAAAAGAAAAATATACTTAAAAGGCTCAAATCAGCCGAATTCAATAATCTTGAAAAACAGGCTTTCTCAATTATTTAATTGTGTACAATAAAACCCTCAGGGCTAGTACAGAGAAAATACTCCTCTGAATTCTTTTAAGAAGCAATTCAGAGATAAACTACCTTCTGTCTTAGCCATAGAGTATGCTACATTAGATTTAGAAGTTAAAGATAAGGGTACAGAAATGAAAATGAAGAGTCAGGAGAAGAAAGACAAAAAGAGAATCAGGAAATGTTAGCATAAGAATTGGAGGAAAAGTCGTATAGGAAACATGGTTAAAGATAGCAAATTAAGTACGGAGTTTGCTGTCGTTAAAATCAAACACTTTTAAAGAAAGTCGAGGGTTATTGAAGAGTTCATCACTTCTTACCGTCGCTTGCACCTTACCGAGCGGTCGTCGTGACGGCATGTCTAACAGGTTAAGATTGACAAGTAGTGTATTACTTATTGGACCCAAACAGAGACACCAGATTGAATTTTTCATAAGAAACCCTTTGAAATAATATCCAACGCGGTATATAAAATTTAAAAAAAATTAAATCAATTTACACACTCTTTAATTTATTTATGAATATTTTTAAAAACTTAACTAATGCAAAATGTGTGGCTTAATAATATGTATTATTACGCTAAATTTCAACATTTTATGTCTAAGGGTTTCTGAAAAAATCGGCTGCGCATACGTAAAAATATACATGTATTGCCTGCTATATGTTTTGTAGGCATAAGAAGGTGGTGCATATTTAAAAATAGCATCTAGAATCATTGCTATAGCTTTCCTAGAGCTTCACGTGGGCTTTTAAAACCCATATTTTTTTCATAATTTTCGGTTGAGTAGTTTCGGAAAAAGGACAGGGCATACATTTCTTGACATATTTTATTTTTCGCTATTTCTCTAAATGCATATAACCAAAAATCATAAAAAATATTTTTGAGACCCTTAAACTAGTCATTTCAAATGATATCCCATAAAAAAATTGAAGAAATTTTTTTCGACCATTTAAATGTAAATTTCCTCAAAAATTTGCAAAAAAATATTTTCCATTTTTATCTGTTGAGAAATGTGCGGGTTGCTGCCTTTAATTATTATGGTAAATTTTAAGTTTTTGCGTTAAGTGGTTTCTGAGAAAAACTGCTGTGACGACGGAGGAATGAACAGGGGAATTATAGGGGATCCGTTTTCCCTTTTATGGTACGGAACTCTAACAATAAGGTTATTATTTGTGTACCTACTAAAACCACGTCTTCTTATAAACACTCGCAAAATATAGACGAAAATAACAAATATACATGTAAATATAGATACTGTAAAATTGCTCGAAACAAAATCTTCGAAAAAAAAGCTTCGTCCCTTATAAATATAAGAACCAAGAAACCAAATAAGAACAAAAAAGTTAATTTTCGAAATAGTTAACTTAGGAAGTTCGCTTTTCACAAAATAGTATTATTATAATATTAGGATGAAATATATAAAAACTCAACTAAGTTTTTTAAGTGTGACCTTTAGAAATGGTAACAAAATAAGGCGTCAAAAAGGAGAGTAATTAATTCTGTAAAAATGGTCAGCAGAAAGAAAATCTTTGAAAAGGCCAAACAATGCCTTAATTGACTGGGATACAGCCGTTTTTTTCTTTTTGCACATCTAATGTTACTAACTATTGAATTCATTGTCTTAATATCATAATTCGCATAAAGGCTTATTCATTTGGCCCTGTTTTCCACTCGCTGAGATATTTCATTTAGGTTTTTCTAAAATCATCCGCTTTTGCGACAGTTACTCGTGCCAAAGTCTCACTTCTTTTGTGTACGTAAAACGTAAAACTTAAACAAAAAGTGATTTACATGATACCATATTTTATTAACGGAAAAAAATAAATTTTCCATTTTTTTTTATTCAAGCTTTATTAGTAATTAACTTAATAATTGTTATATTAGGGTTATATTTTTCAAGATTAAATTTTTGGATAATCTAATAGATTTTTTCACGTGTGTATTGACTTAATCAACCCAATATTTACGATGTCGTGTTTGGATTTATATAACTGGTGTCTATCCATCATGATAGAAAATCGCTACTTTGAAATATCTATTTGAACTATAAAAGTCATATTTCTGAGGAGCAACATGTGTTTCGTGTTGAACATTCGACAGTTATGAAACTCGCGTACTTTATCGATTACGTCGCCAGTCAGATTGATATTGATTTTCAAGTCGATATTGCATGTCTCACCAGAAAATGTTGATAGCGTGGATAATGATACTCCATTGCGATACCAGATTCTTCCTTCGACTGTTACGTTTCTTTCCTTCGTATCTTGGGGCCAGTAAACAAAACGTACGAGTAGGTAATTGAGTATCTCGCATCAATAATTGATTTTATTTGATGCGATCAGGAGTCGGCCATAATATGAATCTCGGGTCTTTACTACCCTGGTGAATTATATTGGTAAAAACTGAAAACTGCCTTCTATTTGTAGATGACATGAATATTTTTTTCAGTTATTAGAGATATAATAGATTACAAGTGGCTGCAGCGTGGTATCAATGTCGCTCTCGAGTGGAGCGTTGCGGGTGGTTTGCGACTCAATTCAAGCAAATGTTTTGTAATGATCTGCGGTTGGGCACATGCTCCTCTTGAGTATGAATGTGCCATTAGCGGGATGCCCTTATACCAACGTATTGAAGTAGTCGATCTAGAAATTAAATTCGGTTCATGCCTTACTTTTTGTGGTCGTTTAGCGGATACAGCAAAAAAGTTATTCAGAAGCTTTGAGTTTGTATCGCATAAAGCCAGTGACTTCCGATGAGTTATCTCGATTAATTTATAATATATAATTTTACTGTGAAGCAAGTTAGAAGCCAGCTCTATTATTTGAAACTCACAATAAACTAAGTACAACCTGATGATCAAATGTGTCCATTAAACGTTTCTTAGATATTTGTTTATGAGACGGTATGGTAACTTTTCTTTTTTATTCTCTACCGATATTCCCTTGGGTACGTTAGGATAAATTTATTTTATGATTGTTAAATGGAAACATTTTGCGCCATATTTTATGAGAAAAATCCTCCCTCCTCGTACCTGATAACTGCCTGGGCTAGCCTAATCACTCAAATTCCAATAAAATGTGCCACAAGATAATACGAATCATTGAATATGTCATGAAACCGCGCTAAGCAAATAAAGCACTCTAAAAAGTTAGAAATAAATTTAATGTAAAAAAATAACTCAAACTAAATTAAATTAAATGGTTTTATTGTATAAGCAAAAGAGTTGCTAAAAGCCAGAAAACGATTACTACACGTTTCTCGTATTGACACTTTAACCATAGCAAAACTATAACTAAACTAGTGAGGCATATTTTGCAGAAAATTTTAATTTGCTGGAGCTTAGAAATAATACGTATCTTTAGAATGCCTTCTTTGACATCAATTTTAGTCAAATCCATTGTAATAATATAACATAGCAAATCAATGTTGATATATCTAACATAGGAATAAATATGTCCCACTAATTTATTTTAGTCTGATAAAAGCCTGATCATCGTGTAACTTTTAGTATATCAACGCTTGTACTAAAAACCCGTTCAATTAAAGTGTTTTTAACTTTATTTTATTTAGTTTTATAATGTATCTTTATTTTAATAAAATACTAGATATAATACTTAACTACTTTATTAATTTTGTTTATATTCTTCTCAAACGTGTTTTTATATCTTTAACGTGAAGACGAATTATCGAATTATTTTATTATTTAATTATAAATTAAACTATTAAACCGTCTCCATGTTTCAACAGCTGATTCTTTATCATTAATCTACCTGGTAATTCAGACTGTTTACTTCTATTCTGTTTAGAAAAAAATGGACATAATAGAGTGTCACTACATCACACTGAGATGTTTGAAACCATTTAATGGTTCTCTTTCAGTTTACAGTATTCATAAACCTTCTTTACTACAAACTACATAAGTAGCGCCAGACGTTAAGCACAAGTCAACTAATTTTCGAGAAAATGTTTTCATGGATGATTCTGAAAAACAAATTTGTTTGACGTTATCAGTTTGTTCATACTAAAAATATGTAAAACAGTTATGTACAAGATTCATGCGAATCAAAAAATTTCCGTCGCTGGATACGCAATAGTACCTAGGTAACCTTCAATTTATTTGTAGAATACAAACGTACAGGCTGTATTAAAAGGTACGGAGGCACGAATTCCACTTGAAAATAATTTGGGGCATATATTATACACACACATACACACACACACACATATATATATATATATATATATATATATATATATATATATATATATATATATATATATATATATATACGCTTTATGATGAGTAAAAATAAATAAGTATAGCCCATTATTATAGCAACAATATTATGAATTTGAATCTACAAGTATTCATACTAAAGTTTCTATTGCCATTGCAAATATGACTGGAAACTGATGGTTTGGAAAATGTAAAATATATTTTTCCTAAATTATACAAGTATTTAAAAACTCATCAACTACTGACCCTTTGTAATATTAATGTCGAAATGATCATAGTGTTTCAACTATCTATACTCCATTAAATTTGAAAAGTAAATGTTTATAAACTCCTGAATCTATATACCTTTGGACAAAAAGTGTTTCCTTGTGAACATATAAATAATGAATGTCGCAAATAATTATACTAGCTGTGCGCTCGGATTAATTAAGATTTTTTAGTCCCTCGTAAATATATATAGGGCCACTTCAATACAATTGTCAGGTTTCGTGTTTGTGCAACGGGCAGACAGACAGATAATAATACGAACCCGCATTGGTTGTCCTTAAACCAAAGACTAATAAGTTAGATTTACCAGATATACATATCCGAATGAAGAATAAAGTTTATTGTCTGGCAAAATTCATAAGCACAAATCGGCATTTTTATCTGATAAATTGATGACTTTATGAAAGTCGAACGAAAGTACGGTTTTAAAATAATATTATTAATGTATTGACCATAAAAATGGGTATTACGTTCCTTCTCTTTCTAATATATATTCAAATGTTTTTCAGATTATTCAAATAGTATAAAAATTAGTTTATAAGTTTTATTAGTTTGAAATAAATATTTATTATTTGTCGAAGATATTGAGATGAGGTAAACATTACATTTTCCGCAGCCATTGACATACATATATTACTTTTTAAACTACTTGTACGAAATTATAAACGTAGATACATGTTTTCTTTTCAGAATAATATTTCAATTATTATATTATTTTCCGCTTAGTACACTATGTCGCTCATAATGCGTTTTTTTTGTAATACTATTAAAATGCGTCATATCGAATTACTGCGAATGCACTATCATATATATAAATACAGTCAAGGCAGCGTTTCCGGGTATTAGTGTAGGGTAATTCAGTATGATATGGCCTGTTCGATGAAATGACCAACCGAAAAATTTTACTGTCTTTGCTCTAGATGTCGTAAGCTAAGTTTAGTGAGCGATTGCTACTCGAACGTGTACGTTGCAATATACATTTTTCATTAAAAAAAAATAAAAAATAAGTAGTTTTAAACTTCAAAGATTCAATTTACCTCAGATTTTCTTTAGTACGTTTATATTTGATGTTGTAATGTTAATATTTTTAAAACTTATTCTGTTTTTACTGTTTTTTCGTTGAATAAAATAATCTGTCGATAACATAACCTAAAATTGCTACGATAATACGAAAACGATAAATTTACATTCCAGATTATGTTTACATAACTGATGATGGTTACTGAAGAGGTTTCAATGATGCTTAGGAATTCCACATCTGACGGGTTTAAAAATAACTATAACCGACAATGCCTTCACCATCAACATCTAATATCGATGCTTACAAAAAGACACCCCTTCAAATTATCTGACTGACATGTGCCTAGTTGTAGAACTGCTTAGTAACGTTAGAAAACGGTTCAAGCAAGTGGCAAAGGTCATCTCCTGATTAAATTAGTGAAAATAAGGAAAAGGAAAGTAAAAAAACAACATTATGAAGAAAAAAATAAATATTAAAAAGCAAAAAATTAAATTAGATTGAAGTTCTGAGGAAGAAGAGAAGATAGAATTAGGCAATAAAAATTCCGGCCCCAAAGATAATGTACACGATTGCGTGAGATGCAACGAAAATTACTACTAGACTGAATAGAATATTAGCTGCAATGTATTTAGAAATTGCACTCCCTTCAACAATTCTTGCAATCCTTGTGGCAAAAAACAAGAAATGGAAAAGAAAAACTTACATGAGAAAAAAGAAAATAGTAACGAAAAAGGCAAGGGAGAGAAAAAATCACCAAGAAATTAAATGGCCATCTTATCCTTACATGAGCGGCCAACTTCTAACGGGTACTAACATTAAAGCTTTTTCTAATGTTTATGAAAAAATATGTCTAACTTTAATGATAATCTATGAAAATATACATCGAAATAAGAGTAAAAGCTCAATTTCTATAAAAACATTATCCTAAAGTACGTATACAATTTGTAGGGTACGCTAGAAAATATCGTAGTACCAATACTTATCTGAAAAGAAAATAACATGACACAATGTTTGTTTAATTATCTATACGCCAAATATAACATAAGTATCCATATGCCATCAAATCTAGAAATATAACAGCGTAAGCGGACTCATTCTCTAATCACTCTAACGCCTTATAAAATTAATGAATAGCATATATGCTCTAGGCTTTTTCAACGTCGAAATTTCAATTATTTTCACGAAATGTTTAAAACGCCTGCTAATTTCGCCAAAAAAAAGGGAGGTTGCTTATTTTTACTGTGTAAAATTTCACAATTCGTGTCAGTAAAATAACAATGTAATACTTGTATTTATAACATTTTTTATTGTCAAACTTTCTGAAGTTAATACTTTGATTTATAATACTCTGGGTATAATACAATGAGTTTTATAAAATATCGTCAGCCAATCGAATATATATTTGTGCCAACCATATTTTCACTGTCAAGTTCGACTGTTTATAAAAATTCTCTCTTGTGCTTTAGAACTCTTTATATATCACTTATGCTTTAGAACTCTTTATATTTCTATGTTCTTTGCTATGTTTTTTGTGCTTTAGAAGTCTTTATATTTCACTTAAGCTTTAGAACTCTTTATATTTCGATATTCTTTGCTACGTTTTTTGTCTTATCATATGATCGTCTTTAGAATTGTTTCAGCCTTACTTTCATTGCCGTAGACAATAGACAATAGTCGATGTCGATATTTTTTGCAAAAATATTTTAAAACTGCGGAAGGTTAAAAAAAACCTTGTGATGAAAAAAATAATGCACATAAACAATTAATCGAAACTTCTCAATAGGAAAAAGTATCAATTTTTTGTTTAAACTAAATTCCACACAAATAATGAGAAAATTATATATCAATATATAACCTAAACACAATATTTAAAGAGATATTAAAAATATTGAATAAACTCCCTTATAATGAATGCTAAATAACTGGCCAGTGACGTCATAAGCTAGTCATGTTTTGTATGGGGCGTTTTAGTGCGAATCGTAGTTAGTCAGTTTTTAAGTCGTTATAACTTTATAAGGAAAAGTTCTAGGTACGATAATAATAGTCAAATACCCTATAATGTTAAAACTTGTGATACTTCTTTCGAACGGATCGATTTGGCCGCTGATCCATATATCTAATGAAATTGTCATCAAAAATATATTATTTGTATGCAGAGAATTAAAAACAATAATTATTTTAATTATGTAAACTAATTTTAGTTACTTAACTATATTACGGTGGTTGCTTACTAACGTACTAACGTTCTGAAACTCGAAATCAATTTAATTAATGTCATCCATACAAATAAATACTAATATACAGTAATATAACACTGTTTATTTATTTGTATGGATAAAATTCTTTCATACGTCTTGAAAATATTATAAATTCAAAAAGTACGAGAGTTAATCCCGAAACAAACCTTAGTCGTTATTGATGAACTGATTGAATAGATAATTTAAAAACGATTAAATAATTTGCTACCTCGATAAATTGCAATTATCCGCACAAAATCGATTGTCACGGTTGCGAAAGCGCGACCATACTCTTGTTAACAAACGAGAACACGTTCAGGTTGTAGTTAAGAAAACAAGTTTTACTGAATACTACAATTTACAACCGAGCACGTTAATGAAGTAAACAAAAGTGTTGTTATGGTACTGTAAACAATAAATAAGTCTTTATTTATAGTGCTTTAATTCCATATGGTTTTCGATTTTTTGTGCAAAGCTGTTTATAAATAAATGCTGGAATTTGTAGAAAACTTTGAATCTGTTTCATTTTTACATATATTTATTTTTATACAGTTTTCAGGGTTTGTGCATAAAGCTGTTTATAAACAAATCCTGAAACTTACGGGCAACTTTGAATTAGCTTCATTTTGATATACTTAGATTTAATTCCATACGTTTTTCAGGATTTGTGCATAAAGCTGTTTATAAATAGATCCTGAAACTTGCAGATAAACTTGAATAGGTTTCATTTTGATATAGACTTAATTCCATAGGGTGTTTAGAGTTCGTACATAAAGCTTATATATTAAAGATTGTTTATAAATAAATCCTGAAACTTGCATGTAGCTTTGAATTGGTATAACTTTCATATAGATTTAATTCCACACGGTTTTCATAATTTGCACATAAAACTGTTTATAAATAAACCCTGAAACTTTCGGATAAACTTGAATTGGTTTCATTTTGATATGGATTGAATTCCATACGCTCTTCTGGGTTCATGCAGAAAGCTGTTTATAAATAAATCTTGAAACTTACATGTAACTTTAAATTGGTTCCATTTTTTTATATAGATTCAATTCCATAGGATGTTCAGGGTACGTGCACAAAGCTGTTTATAAATAAATCCTGAAACTTACAGATAACCTCGAATTGGTTTTATTTTTGTATATATTTAATTCCATACGGTTTTCAGGATTTATGCACAAAGCTGTTTAGAAGTCAATCTTGAAAGTTGCAGATGATTATTAAGTATGTTGACGTTATTGGTCTTTTCGATAATTAGTAAGTATGTTAACGTCTTTGAGTATCTACCTGATTGATTACCAATCTAAAGTTCTTCCGGGTGTGATTGTAAAACATAAGTAAATATTTTTCTTTTACGATCAAATATTTTTTTCGTATCAGGAGTTTTAGTCCTTTGTATATGTTTTTTGGCAATCAAACCCGATTTTCTGTAAATTGAACATATCAATACCATTCATAATGCTGTATGGAGATCTCAACCAATATGTAACAAAATAGTATTTTATGTGTACCTCACGTATGGAAAGCGGTGGTGAAACACATTTGGATCGAAGATACTATCTGGTAGCCCATTATAGGAAAGGTATTTCTAAATTAAATCGAGTTTCCATTTACGGTTTCTCTATTTTTAAGCTTGATCGTGAAATATAAACATGGAACGTGTCACATCTTTTTTTTCCACAAAATCCGTCAATAAATGTATATTCATATATATAATTTGAACTTCAAGGTATGTAGATAACCATGGAATCCAACGCAAGCAGTCTTTTATTGTAATGGCATTTGTATCATTAGTATAAACTATATTATATATAAATATTTATAAAAAACTAGAAAACGACGCCACCGTTTTCTAGTTTTTTATAAATATTTATCGGATACTATATATATATATCTTTACTGAGAAAAACCCTGTTTAAGGTGGTACTCTATATACATATAAGAAATTAGCTCACCTAATTCTAATATGTTCTAAAATATCGTTTAATGTTTCAAAATGATTTAGAATAATAAATCTCAAATGATGCAAAGTAAAAGTATTCAAAACGTTATAAAAAGTTCTAAATTACTTTCAAAAGTTGTGAATCACTTGAAATTTAATCTGATCGTCCTAAAATGTTTTGGAATGTTCTAAAACATTTGAAAAAGTTCTGAAAAGTTCTAAATTATTCTTAAATGTTGTAAATAACTTGAAATTTAATCAGATTGTTCTAAAATATTCCGGAATGTTCTAAAAAATTCAAAAACGTTTTGAAAAGTTCTAAATTACTCTTAAATATTGTGAATCACTTGAAATTGAATCTCATTGTTCTAAAATATTCTGGAATGATCAAAAAAATTCGAAAACTTTCTTAAAAATTTTAAAAGTTTTTACTTTTATGTGTTTACTTTCAAAAGTTGTGAATCACTTGAAATTGAATCTGATCGTTCTAAAATGTTCGGAATGTTCTAAACAATTCGAAAAAGTTCTGGAAAGTTCTAAAATATTTTCAAATGTAAATTATTCGGAAATAGTTTGAATATTATTCAGAATATTGTGGAAACAGGAATTTTTCTGGAAGTTCAGCGTGTTTCCATCACAGTGTTTTCTCAGCAGAGGTCAAGAGAAGACCAACAAAAATCTTTCTATAAGGCAAGAGTGAATTTTCTGTCAGTGAATTCAAGTGATTCTCAACAGTTTAGCATCGAATACGTCAGAATATTCTGGAATCATAAGTTATTTTGGAACCAGAAATTTTGATCGTCGATGGTATATAAGTTGGAGCTCAACGTGACAGTATTTTCTCAGCAGCGGTCAAGAGAAGATCAACGAGATATCTTTCTAAAACTCAAAAGTTTATGTTCTTTTTTTAATTATAATATTTTATTTAAGTAAGATGCCCAAACATAAGAAAATGTGCACAAAACTTCATGTGGATTCACAAAGAAGAAAAGGAATATGTAAAAATGAAACAGAAGAACAAATAACAGGACGACTTACGAGAATTCGAGAAGGAGTGCAACGATTAAGAGAAAATCAAAATGAAGAACAAAGAGCAAACATTAATGAAAAAACGCGATTTAGAATACGATCAACTAGAAATCGTCAATCAGTTAATCAACATTATACAGTAAATGAACGAAATAAACAAAGTAAGTCTCTACGCTAAAAACGTAACAACAACAATTTACAAATACGATGAACATCCGAATATCGTCATCGGAAAAATGAGCGAAGTATACAAGTATTGCAACGCCAAAAAATTTAAAGGAGAAACTAAAAATATGTGTTGTTTGAGTGGTAAGGTCAAATTATCAGCATTTCAAGTACCATACTATTTGGTTATATGGTCGAAACGACACCGGAATCAAAACATTTTTACACAATATCCGTCGAAACAATTCTTGCTTTTAAATGACTTCGTTCGGGGCTTCATCAATATGCAATGAAGAAAATTTCAGTCCAGTTTTTAAGGTTCAAGGGCAAATTTATCACCGAACAGGCTCACTAATGCCGTTACCAAAAGAAGAACCGAAATTCTGTTTGAAATGAAGAAATTGAAACAGATCAGCCTTGTACTCAAATTCAAAGGCTACAACGAGAAATTATTCAAGAGTTACAACGTATAATTATAATCAATTAATCAATGTGTTCAAGACTTCTTTAGAACGAATGGTTGCAGACAATTATAAGATAGATAGTCATTCATGATAAAAGACCAATCGGTGAGCATGAGTGAAGGGATAATGCACCTCAAGTGCCCGCATTTGCAGTAGTAATTATCGATAATGAATATAATAATCGTGCTATCATTATTCAACGTCGAAGCAATCAACTGCAACGAATTTCTGAAACACATAGCAGATACGCTACAGTATCCAATAATATTTTGATAAGGTGAATACGATTATCACTTCAACGTCCAACAAGTCAATCCAACTACAGGTTTGGAAATTAACAAAAAAGTATCAGCGATGCAATTCTACGCTTATCGAATTATGATTAGAGATGGTGAATATAATAACATTCTTAATTGTCGACAATTATTCCAGCAATTCATAGTTGATATGTATGAAAACTGAGACGCAAAGAATGCAATTTAATCGCCATAATCAACGGAAGCTGCGTTCAGAAGAATATATCCATTTAAGAGATGCAATGATGAATGATGAAACGTCGATAACGTGGGAAAATTGATCATCTTGCTATCTACATTTACTGGAAGTCTACGTCATATGCGTGAATATAGTCAGGATGCAATTACCTACGTTAGAAAATTCGGTCGGCCAGATTTATTTATAACATTTATATTTTAACTAAACTTCTTGGCTGGTAATAAAATTTTAATTAAACTTCTTGGAAATCAAAGAAGAATTACCATATGAACAGGCGGTCTTTGATCGAACATGCTATCATTGCTCGAGTTTTTCATCGAAAACAAATCAACTTTGTAGATGTCATAGTTAAAAATCAAATATTCGGCACTGTCATCTGCTGGATGTATTCGATTGAATGGCAGAAACGAAGACTGCCACATTCTCACAACTAAATATGGTTTAATAATCAAATAAAAAATTATACCGACGAAAACGAGGAACGCCAGTGCAAGGTTATGGCGGAGTATTTAAAAGTAACGCGATAGGGCGAGACTATACCCTGCATTTAAAAAATGAATGAATGTTTCTATTTTCGTCTATTTTTTCACTGTATTCGTGGTCATGTTTTGAAGATTTAAAAACTATCGATAATTATATTTGTGAAACATATCGAGAGGCATGTCAACGATTAGGTCTATTAGAAAACGACAATCATTGGGAATTAGCTATGAACGAAGTGGTACAAGTGGCTACAGCAAATGAAATTCGTGAACTGTTTGCAATTATATTAACTACATGTAATTCATCAAATCCAAATCGACTATGGCTGAAATATCGAAAAAGTATGAGCAACGATATCCTGACTGAACTGCAACGATAAAACACGGACTTAGAAATAAATTTTAACAAAGCTCTTATATTGCTGGAAGATAGATATTTGGAGATATTCAATCAATACAATTGGGTGTACAACCACCTCAACGAATTGAATTTGATGCTATGAGCACTGAATTATTAAAGGAAACGAGTTTTAACATCGATGAATTGCAAAGCTATATTCAACATAACAAACCCTTATTAAATCAGAATCAAAAACAGGTATATGATATGATAATGGATTATTATAAAAAACAACAAAGAGGCATAATATTTCTGAATGCACCTGGCGGTACTAAGAAAACATTTTAGTTAATTTGATTTTAGCTGAATTTCGTGTAAACAAAGACGTAGTACTCGCCCTGGCTTCATCGGGAATAGCGGCTACACTTATGGACGGCGGACGAACAGCACATTCTGCATTAAAATTACCGTTAAATGTAGCTGATCATGAATTTCCAGCATGTGACATTACAAAATCATCAGCACGTGGACAAATATTGAAACAGTGCAAGTTCAATATATGGGACGAAAGCACAATGGCCTATAGAAAGTCTTTAGAAGCATTGAATAGAATACTTCAGGATCTACGAAATAACACGAGATTAATGGGAGACGTATTGCTAATATTGTCAGGCGATTTTCGTCAAACGCTGCCTGTCATTCCAAAATCGACACCAGCGGATGAAATTGATGCTTGCTTGAAAAAATCGGTTATATGGCAACACGAAATAACAAATTAATAACAAATATAAAAGCACAAATTTCAAGAGACGAAAAAGCACAAGAATTTTCTGAAAATCTTTCACAAATAGGAGACGGCACCTACCCTATAGATGCAAACTCTGACCAAATAGTACTGACAAATGAATTGTGCAACACATGGACGACCGAAATATGTTGGAATATCGTCGAAAATTATATGAATTCAGAATAGTTATTCAAGGGAGTTATTCTAGCGACGAAAAATTACATTGTTAAAGACATCAAAAGGACTGTCCAAAAGATGATTCCGGGTGAAGAGAAAACTTACCTGTTGATAGATACAATGATAGATGAAGATGAGAGTGTCAACTTTGCTACTGAGTTTTTAAATTCACTGAACGTTTCAGGAATGCCATTACATTGCCTCAAATTAAAAGTTGGCTAACCAAATATTTTACTGCGGAATTTGAATTCACCAACACTGTGTAATGATATAAGACTCTGCATCAAGCAATTAAAGAATCACATCATTGAAGCCAATATAATGACAGGTAAAGGAAAAGGGCACACGGTATTTATACCGCGAATACCTTTAATATCAACTGGATTGCCCTTCACTTTTAAGCGAAAACAATTCCCAGTAAAGTTATCTTAGAGCATAACCATCAACAAAGCAAAGGATAAACATTCCAATATTGCGGTCTTAACTTAAAGGAAACATGTTTTTCATACGGCCAATTGTATGCTGCGTGTTTGCGAATTGGATCACCTCGAAAATTTTTCATTTTTAGGCCAGACCATAAAACCCTAAATATCGTGTATAAACAAGTGTTGTGAAAATTAATAGTACATAACTGTCTATAATAATGCAAATATGTTGTGTATATATAAGCACGTATTGTAGTTATATATATATATATATATATATAAACACGTATTGTAGTCTAGTTTAAATGATAAATCTTACTATACTTTTACGATACTTTTTGCAATAAAAAAATTATTTTTTAAAAATCTGTAAAATGTTTAAAACATAATTTTTTTATTGCAAAAAGTATTTGTAATTCTAACCTGTGTTTCAATTCAATTATTTAAATAATTAATTAATTTCACACAACACACACACATATATATATATATATATATATACATATATATATATATATATATATATATATATATATATATATATATATATATCGTACGTTTAATGAAATAAACATCTGTATATATATAAGATGAACAACTGATCTTTAAAAAATTAAGTGTGCAATATATTTGACCCGGGCAACGCCGGGTATCGCAGCTAGTTTGTTTCATACATGATTAGCTATTCCGACGCGATTTCTTTCGCATTGAATTCATTACCATACCAAATTTCATCAAAATCCGTGCAGTAGATTTTGCATGATTAAAGAACAAACTAATATACAGACAGACAGACAGAAATTTTAAAAACGGATTTTCTGGCTTCTACTATCATTCTATACACTATATGAATCACTATTTTTTAAATATTTTCCATGTACAGAATTTATTCTGTTGCAATTTTATTATATATATATACGTTGTATAGATGCTAAAGCTCTTCTATCCCGTTTCTAGCTCATCATATTTATGTAATTCCACGGACATTCTTCGGACATTCCTCTACGGTTTTAATAAATAAAATATCTTAAATATCGCCTCCATCCTATACAAATTTACATTTTAATTCAGAGGTTACGCACAAAACCGCCCCTGTAAAAATCGTAAGTAATAAAAGCTCCAATATCGCGACTTGACCAATCGCAGCAAACCATTCTGTACAAGATTAAATGGCGTCCACTTGTTACGTCGTGTAATTGCCTGGTATTATTTTCTTAATCTTAAAATAGAAAACCATCAAAAATGGAAATCAATAACACTCCAGTTCAAGAAAATAAGGCAAAAAAGAAGATTCGTAATGAAGATAACATAAAAAGCGGTGCATAAATAAGCGTAAAAGGTAAGTTATACATGCATTAGAAATTGGACGATTTTATGCAATAGGCAGCACTCTGTGATCAGGTATAAGAATTATTTATATCATGGCACAATTTCAAGTACTCCTCCAAAAAGCCTCCAAATATAGCTGATATTACAAATTTAAAGCCTCAAGATATCAGAAAATGTCATCAAGTATTTTATGCAAAACCAAATAAAACGTTTCAAGGTAATTTTATTTTAAAATTCGTAAAAGTCCATACACCGAAACGTCGAAGACTTAGAGTGGGAAATCGAGCAGAATCGACCACGTACACGAAGTATTATGTCCGCACATACATCAGACCATACAAATTAATAAGAGTTTGTCAACGAGCCTTTTCAAAAATCCTTGGTCTTGGTATACATAGGCTTCGTAATATATCCAAAAAATTCTCACTACATGACAATATATCACAGGAAAATCGAGGTGGTGATAAGGTTTCAAATACAAATTCTGCAAAAAAACATAATGTGATGACGTCCATTGAGTCCTTTAGATGTATTGAGTCGCACTATTGCAAGTCTGCAACAACAGTAAGAAAACATGTCGCGTCTGATTTAAATATTCGTAAAATGTGGAAAATGTAACAAGATAAACAAGAAGACGAAAGTTTCAAAGTAAGCCATTGATTTTTTATTAAAATTTTTAACACAAACTATAGTTTGTTATACATTGATTTCAAAACTCGAAGAGTAAATGTTTGTTCTAAATGTACGGAGCTCTCAGACAAAATAAAAAAAACGCAAGATGAATAAAAAGTCCAAGTATCTTATACGAATTCACAAATTAAAAGCAAATTATTTTATACTTTTATGCGGAAATATGATAAACACACATTTTCAATGTCATTCGACTACCAAAAAAAACAACTTTTACCAAAAGTTGTCGACCAAGCTGCGTATTATTCCAGACAGCTGTATATCTATAACTTTGCCATTGTAATTGGAACAAGTACAAATAATTTCTGAAGGAAAATATCCGCACATACGAGTATATGTGGACTGAAAATGTCCATGCTAAGTCTTCTAATGAGATTGTATCGGCTGTTTTTGATTTACTTTTACAGACTGATTTCACTGACTAAAAGAAGGTGTGAATGTTGGCAGACGGGCGCGGCTCACAAAATAAAAACAGTACAGTAATTGCTATGGTTGCTTACTGGTTAATAATTTGCTCGCAAAGACCGTTGAACTCATATTCCCTGCACCCGGATATTCCTTTATGCCGGCTGATCGTATCTTCGGACATATCGAAAAAAAATCAAAAGTAAAGAAGGGATCTATCTGAATATAGAGCCATTTATAATCGTTATAGCATTGTTCGCAAATTTAGTAAGGATTGTGTGGTGAAAGATTGGAAGGCTTACGCAAGTGAAACAATCAAACCTCTAGGCCAATATCACTTCAAATTTGCTGAGTGCAAGAGGTTAGTATTTAACTAGAGTCAAAAGCATGCCGGACCGATATTTTCTCAGAAGAGAAGTTAATTATAGAAGTGACTTAGAGTCGCTAAAAGCGTAATTAAACGAGGTTTATCCTCAACCTCTGAGTTTGGTACCAGAGACGTACCGCCATTTCAAAATAGGGTATCTGCTTTGAAACTTACTGATGTCGACAAACTATTCTCAAAACAATTCGGTGATAATTGGAAATTAGAATTGGGATTTGATCAACTCCTCTTTTACAAAAATATTTTGGAAAACACAAATGTGGGTGAACCTGATAATGAAGATTCCTGTGAATTCTTGGAAGAAGTTGGAATTTGTGTATAATTTTATAATTTTGATTTAATAAGTCCATAATTAAAATGTTTGCGCCATTTATGGTTTTTTTTTAAATTCAGTAACCGAAAAATCAGTAATTTTTCAAATTGAACAAATTTAGTCATTCAGTGCAGTAATCAAAACAAACTTATCCTTGATTTGCATCATAAAAGTCAATATTATAAGAAATTGCAATATAAAACTAAATCGACACCTCGATTGCACAAAACCATTCAAGCGAGCGATAGAGGAGCAACCGCTTCAATCCTATAGTGGCAGATTCAAAACCGCCTTTATCAACTAATTAGATGCAGAATGGCCTCTATCCAAATCTCAATGTTTTTTTATAGTATTAATAATTTTCAAAAATAGTATTAATTTGTCATAACAGGTAATTGATTTAAGGGATGTAGCTTAAGATATGTATTTACAGTAAAATGGTTTTTGGCGGATTCTGAAAAATCAAAGAAATTGGATAGAAGCACTTTTGCATCTACATCCCTCATTATATGTATTTTTATTATCTCATAGGTCTGTCAAATAATAACGGTGCAATTATATATTTATAGTTATCATATTCTCTTTCAGTTGTTTGTTTTTTTTCCAAAACAACAAGTTAATACCAACCGAAAATGCTAAATTGCGCTATGATAAAAAATGTCAATGCTGTAAAAATAAAAGAAAACTCAAGAACCTAGAATTACAAAATTTGGTCAATGTGTACTTAATCTATATGATTATTGTCTAGAAATTAGGGAATCAAAGAAACATAAAAATTAAGTTTGTTTTGTTTCTCTCAGAAACTATAAATATACTTTCTATCAGTTTGAATTATTCCAGATTTTTCTACTTGCAAACCTCGGATATAAGACAAATGGGGAAATAGTTTTTTCGCATATTTTTAGTCATAAACCAATTAAATTCTTGGACTTAAATTCGAAGTAAAATATTATTAGGATATGCAAAGAAGGCGCTTTCATATGGTACCCTACCCTACCCGGCCTTGTTGCCTCTCTTTTAAATTCAAACCCCCTTATTTCTGAGGAGTCAAAGATAAAGAGATTTTTCTACTTACAAACCTCGGATATAAGGCGAGGAAGGAATAGTTTTTTCGCATATTTTCAGACAAAATCCAAAAAGTTCTGTGACAAATTCAAAATATTATTATAATATGCAAAGAAAGCCCATACTCCACTTAATTTTTCTGCCCCTCTTTTAAATTTAAATTTTATCCTTTTAAATTTTAACCCCCATTTCTGAGGATTCAAAAATATGGGACAACAATCATTTTTATATTAATTTAATTTTTTATGCACTAGCAAAAATGAAGAAAAAATTATGATCTCTGAAGTCGAAGGGCAAGCAAATTTCAAACTGTTCACGTTGATCAATAGTGTTTTAAAAATTAATACGATATGCCTGACATTTGAAATATTCCACAAAAAAAATAATCATGGTACGAAACCCTCGTTCCCTCGAAACCCTCGTCATCTGACGCGCATTTGCCCATTTTTTTTAAAGAAAGGAAAGATTCTGTTTTAACCGTCACTTAAGTACACCTAATTCACAAAGAGCAACGAGGTATATTTTATTGTCACACACTGCGTGCGGAGTATATACTATTATTGAAGTGTAGACGCTCACACGGAACTACACGCGAGTAAGTACATTTCCTACCAATATTTTGCAGAGAATCCATATTAATCATTGTCATTGAGATTGAAAGTACGCAGAGAATATTATTTTTATTTATTTAGTAAATTCTTATGTGACTCTTGATGCATTGGGTTCATAATATTTAAATTTATATGTTGCAAAAATTAAATAATGTAAAAGTAAATATCCTTTTGTTTTTCAATTACAATATAAACATAATTAATAGACTATAAAAAATGCGGAAAACTTAAATCTACTTTTCCAGTATTTTTCGAATCGTTAAAAATAACGTTTTTGACGAAAATAATGTATTTTTATAATTTATTTTTAAAAATTGTAAATAAAATAAATCTATTTCATGTCATAGTTAGTCAAACTCGCTATGTTTAATACACGATTACTGTAAAAATAATATTTTTTTAAATTCTCTTCCCATTCGAAAAACATTCCACACGCTTGAAACGAGTCGACAGTTTTTTATCAAAGGAGTTTCTTAACCCTTTTCAGCAACAGTTTATAAAGGTTGACAAAATAATCGAAATTCATATTATTATTGTGGCCCAATCCAACTGACGCTGGGTTAAAGAGATTCCACCAAAAATAAAATTTCAAAAAGAGAGCAAGTTCAGTAACAAGAACGAGTAGGTTTGTTGGCTTCGCCCACAAAAGAATTGAGTGCTAAATGGATGCCAATTTCTGTATTACCTACTTAAAAACGCCCCCTCGTATACGCAATAAATAACCATGTTACTTATTTTTGAAGTCGGTGCCAGCACTGTTGACCAACTGAAAGAAACTGATAATTTAATTTAATTTATAATGTAAATATAAAACCTTAACTTCTAACTCACCCAAAATATGAAATAGAGTCATAAAGGACGTATTTATAATATAAACTTTTACATTTGTTTAAGTTGATCAGCGGTATTAGCACTGACTTCAAAAATTAGTAACTTAGTTATTTATTGCGAATAATTAAGTACCTACCTATTTTGAGTTAATTATTTTTTAATTTTTAGTACCTTCTTTTTTGAAGTCGGTTTTTTAAAGGATATTTTATTTTAGAATGTTTAGTGATTAATAATATTTATCATCATACTATAACTAACATTCAATTATTTTCTTTCTTAGAATATTGTATAATTATTAAAGGTCTCAGGCAAAAGCTTGTATATAGGTACTTTCCTCTTTGTCTAAAATTGGTCATCAATAACACAAAGTGTTATTAAATTTTATTATTATTAGAAATGACAGTAGTATCCGTCAGTGGTCAGCTGTTAATCGTTAAGGAGATCCGTTCTCCATATCCGAAGTCCAATATCCGATTTTGCAAAGTAACAACTATTACTTGAGAGTTCTGTTCTCCATATCCGAAATCCAATGTCAGATTTTGCAAAGTAATAAGGTAACAACTAATCAGTAGCAAATATATGGAATCACAATAGATTTAATACTACTCGTTAAGAAGTTGCCTTATTCATCTTCATAACTCATCATTAGACCCTGATCTGATCGATGGTGCAATTATTTTGCAAAGTTGAAACTACCAGTGGCATACATCTTGAATTACAATTCATTTACTACCATCCGTTAAGGTGTTCCATTGTTCATCTCCAGAACTCATCATCAGATCCTGACCTGGTCGAGGCCATAGTTATTTTGCAAAGTAACAACTACTGGCAGCAAATACTTTTAATCACGGTTGATTTACTAACATCCGTCAAGGAATTCCTTTGTTCATCTCCAAAACTTAACCTGACCTGGTAAGTGGTGTAGTTACTTTGCAAAATTAAAACTACCCGTAGCAAATATTTTGAATCATAGTTGATTTACTACCATTCGTTAAGGAGTTCCATCGTTAATTTCTGGTCTTTATCATCAGATCATCATCATATTTATATGAGACCACCTCTAAAGTATACTCTTTCAAATAAAAAAAAGAATCACCAAAATCGGTCCACTCAGTAAATAATTATCGTTGAACATACATAAAAAAAATATTCCGACGAATTGAGAGCCTCCTCGTTTTTTTTTAAGTCAGTTAATAAATGATCATGACTGATGATGTAAAACCGTAATATTGAGAATACTTTATATTAAGCTTTAATATTTAACTCTAAACTGACTGCTAACCAATAAACAACTTGATCATATTTATTTGTCCAAATTTCCAGAGTTAAGGATAATATGTTAGTAATATCTTCGAAAGTACAAACCCGCTTTTGTTCGGAAGACCGCGATGTTTTTCTGCAATTAATAGAACCCAGGAATCCACGAGACATTTTGAGGCTTAAGTTACATCAATACTCTTGTACCATTTATGTTTTCGTATCGGAATATTTTAAGAGATGCACAGCATAAAATTCAGCTTTTTCACTACTGCTTCTTGCCCGATTTCGGACCTTTAGTCGTTTAATGTTTGGTTTTTTCGACTTTCAATAAAATCGCGTTTCCTGTCCTATACAAGGTGATATGTTAAAGTTTGTATGAGACTATAACGGTTGTTGAAGTACATTCCAGTTAGTGTCTTTATTATACAGTTTATCTGGTGTTTCCTTCTGGATTATTATACAAAATGGACAATCGCTTAAACTTTGTTGTATTCTGATTAGCTAGTAAATTTTTTAAAAAATGGAATATGTGGAATTTTACCAAATTGTGGGCTCGCCTATAGAAACTGCATTAATTTGATTTATATCTATATAACTTTTTAATTAATGTAAGACGTATACAAATAGATGGTCCAAATACATATGTAAATACGTATGTATTTGGACCACCAATTTATATACGTCTTACCCCTTCTAATAATGAATTTTCCAACCAAATATTTTATTTTTATACGTATTATAAATAGTTATTGCTTGATTTTGTCGACACTGCAGGATAATTACTGTAGTCGGTCGGGAAAAACCTGGTTACTTAAACAAGTATTGGCCAGTTAGATGGGTTTCTTAAATGAGTAATACATATGTTTTATCAGTCATTGTTAGGCATTCAACTTTTTATTTATAGGGAAGTTTGTTAATTAGTTCAACTAAATTATCTATAACATAAATCGGATGGTTTACTTCGCAAATTGCTTAATTAATAACAGTTCTGTTGGTAATAGGTTTAGTTTTATTAAAGTCCTGAGTATTCTTCGTGATGAGCCCTTTTGTTATAATGAGTGATAGTGTCGGTGTCCGATTCCAGTTCATCCTTCTTATTCTGATATTTTAGTAACTGGCATTCGTTATGATTAGCAATGCAGTTTCCAGGACATAATACACATATGACAGTCATGTTTCCACCTTCCTTGGGATGTTCAACAGCCATATCTCCTACCACATTGAACACATCTGTAAGGTTCATACTGTTGAGATGTGCATTGCCCAAATTTTTTTGACTCCTTTAAACTTTAACTATGGAATTGTAAATAACTAAATTTTAAAAGTTATTTTATCGGAAAACGGTACTAGGTGTACAAAGAAGATACCGCGCAGTCGAATTATTGATTTTACTCAATAATAATACGCTCTCTACACTATTCGAGAAATTACCTCGATGAAGTGCTCCTCGAAGTTGATCGCAGTCTGAAGTACGAGTCTACACATTCGCGCAACGCAGCGAGGAACTCAGTCGCCGTGAGTTTCCCGTACGCTAACCTCGCGAAGTTCTTTGACTCGAGCGCAAAAGACCGACAGCGATCGAAAGTCGCCCGAGGTGAGGCGAGGTTACACAAAGCGAATCGAAGTACCTCTTTACACTATTCTCTTCGCCTAACTTCGATCAATTTCGCGAGTAGTGTAGTGCTGGTTTAACGATAAAACTGAAGTTACGTTTTTTCTCGTTCTAGTAAACGTTCACCCAATAGCCCTTGGTTCTTAATGTTTTCTATTAGAACTTTGTAGTTTGAAACAATATCACTCTAAATTACTTTTGGAACGAAGTTCCTTATCGCGTGTTGCGAAAGGGGGCTAGACGGAAAAAATTAAGACCAAAAGTTGTAACGACACTTTTTGCTATATTTGCTAGCGGGCGCGCTGCAAGCCGTGCGGCGTGCGCGTGTTTATCTGTCTGTCTCTCTCTCTCTCTCATAGAAAGCGAGCTAGTTATTTTCGTTTCGTCTTTCTATTTCGCATTGAACAGTGTGGTGTCGCGAAGATTATTTTTGTTGAATGTATGCAGGTTTTTTGTACATAATAAATAATAAAAAATAATAACAATAATTATTATTATAACTTAAAAGAAATAAAATTTTATTACAATTCCTTCACTAATTAATCGAAAGGAACTTCGTTCCACCCGGGTATCCCTTGACACCTCTCAAGTTTTTTTATCGTTAGTTTATAATTGCAGTTTTGTTGCCCAGTACTTATTCTATTAGTTCTTTTGCGATTTTATTTGTTGTGCTGTCATCACTATCGATTTCAAGTACCTGCTAAAAATTACTATTAACAGTTATAGTTGGTTTATTGCTTTTTGTAGGTATATTTTTTGTATAATGAGGTATTGTCTTTTACTTGATTACAGTATTATCTTTTTTGTTTATAGTTGGAATTTCTCTACAGGTAAGAGCGGGCAATATGATACTCAAACTACCTATTCTTTTCCAGTCATACATTTACACAGTTCCATTCTGGTCACATGTTTGAATAATTCTGCTAGTCCAGCAGATTTCATATTATATATATTTTTCTTTCCGAAATGTTATATATATTATGAAGTTTAGTTTATCGTGTTTATGTTATTGTTCGGTCTAGTTATATTTGTCTTCATGATCAGTCATCACTGTTAGAAATTTGTTTATAAGTGTATTTAACATTTTCCAAAATCTTTAATTATATTTTTTTCATTATTCGTCTTTCATACATCATCATGAATTTTCTCTATCGAGTTCAAAAAAATGTATGTTGATCAATTATTCTCTTTCCTTACGAGTATTTTGTTTGCACTAATATTTCGTCTTACCTACGATATCTACATTTTATGGTCTTACTAAGAGTAGGTAGATTTAATAGTTCTAAAGAGATACAACATACCAGGGGTGGTCAAAAAGTTCGCAGAAGAGATGGAAAGTAGTAAAAAAAATGATATTTTTCCTTTAATCCTAATTAAATTAATTGACAGATCCGAGAAATGAATTTTATCGGATCTGTCAATTTAATTATACCCTCAAAAGAAAATGTTTTCTATTTATCTTGTAAATAAGTTGTATATGCAATAAGCCTCGTATAGCAGTAAGCATAAAACCAGCGCTACTGGCAATTATGGGACATTTACCAATGACGGGAAACGTAAAAAGCGTTCAAAAACGAAGATTGGTACAATAACCTCTAATAATAACGGTTCTTGTGTACCAACGTCTATATCCAATATCTTGGAAACCCCAAGCCAACACACCATGGTAAAGAACACATCGCAGCAGTTTATATGGTAAAACTGTTTCTTGTTAACCGATAATATTTTAGAACGTTAACAAAATATAGATTTTATCTACAATTTTGAGGGTGAAGATATAAACTTCACCCTTCAAAACACACCAATGATTTATATTTCTAGAAAAAAATATACAAAATAATATTTAAGAAAACATGAAACCTCTTTAATCTTTTGCTAATTTCCTGAACATGACATCTGTGTGTTTTCTAATTTGTGTGTCTATTTTCAAGGACTCACAAAGGTTCACACTAAAGTTTTGTTTATTTTGCTTCGTTCATCTCAGCTACGTTTTGATCTACCGTCACGCAAAAAAGTGATCAACAACATTTGTATATGTGTTACATAGCTGCTTTGCTTTTTCTAATCGGAGGAATGGTTCAAATTTCTTCACTTTTGACGTGAATACATCTTTAAATTTGCTACCATACGGGGGCAATCCAAAAAACCTAATGATAACAAAATCTGGGGATACAGTTTGGCGTTGCAGTTTCGAATCTATCCTCTACATCAAAAATTAAATTATACCACTGGATAGCTAAGAGGTCAAAGAATTCATTACGATAAGCGAGAACAGTGACGCATCGCGCGCGGTGGAGGGGGGCTATGCCAATGAATATCAATAATTTTTTTCTTATAGCCACTAACATCATCCTTTTTAACAGCTGCTCAGTTTTATTTCAGCTATATTTCACGCGGATTTAGGCCATTCATTTACTCACCACATCTAGCAAAAACATTAAGAAACTCAAAAATTGTTTATGACATAAAGGCAGAATAATGCTGGCACTTAGCGTTCATTGTCTTCATTGCGGCATAAATTACTAGTAAAATGGTAATGTTTATCAGTTACGTTAACAAGTTTAATAAATACAAATAGCAAAGACAGTGTTGAATGCTTACTATTTAACCCTATTACCTGGAATGATATTCAAACGTATTTCAATCGGAACTCATCTAAAATAATCTGACAGAAAAGGGTTTTATCTTAGTATGACTGCCGTTTGGGTAAACTGGGTCTGAAAATAAAAAAATAAGATGTGGAAATTCAGTTTCACTTTCAAAGATCTACTTAATGACTCCCACGCAATAGAGTACGCGAAAAAAATTTACATACATGGGGAAGTACATCAATTTTTTAAAATATTTTGCTGCATATTAATTGAAATCACTATCCGAGAGCTTTACTTGCAAAAGTTTATTTATAAAACCGTAAAACTGTAGAAAATAGAAACTGTGACAGATGGAAGCCTAAAAATAACATCTTTCGCACATCTTTCTTCAACATGGAAGCACTTTTCTTGTTTCAATACAGAAGCCTCAAATAGGGTGGGGATTTAACAGAGCATATTTCTTCAATATGGATGCACTTTTCTTGTTTCAATACAGAAGCCTAAAACAGGGTGGACATTTAAAGGAGCATCTTTCTTTAACATGGAAGCATTTTTCTTGTTTCAATACAGAAGCCTAAAAATAGAGTGGGCATGTAACGGAGCATATTTCTTCAACATGGAAGCACTTTTCTAGTTTCAATACAGAAGCTTAAAAAATAGGGTGGGCATTTAACGGACCATCGTACTTCAATATAGAAGCACTTTCCTTTTTTCAATACAGAAGCCTGAAAAATAGGGTGGGCATTTAACAAAACATCTTTCTTCAACATGGAAGCACTTTTCTTGTTTCAATACAGAAGCTTAAAAAATAGGGTGGGCATTTAATGGACCATCTTTCTTCAATATGGAAGCACTTTTCTTGTTTCAATACAGAAGCCCAAAAAATAGGGTGGACATTTAATGTAGCATCTTTCTTCATCATAGAAGCACTTTTCTTGTTTCAATACAGAATCCTAAAAAAATTTGGTGGGCATTTAACGGAACATCTTTCTTCATCATCGAAGCACTTTTCTTGTTTCAATACAGAAGCCTGAAAAATAGGGCGGGCATTTAACGGAACATCTTTCTTCAACATGGAAGCACTTTTCTAGTTTCAATACAGAAGCCTAAAAAATAGGGTGGGCATTTAACGGACCATCTTTCTTCAATATGGAAGCACTTTCCTTTTTTCAATACAGAAGCCTAAAAAATAGGGTGGGCATTTAACGAAGCATCTTTCTTCAACACGGAAGCACTTTTCTTGTTTCAATACAGAAGCCTAAAAAATAGAGTGGGCATTAAACGGAAGATCTTTCTTCAACATGAAAGCACTTTTCTTGTTTTAATACAGAAGCTTTAAAATAGGGTGGACATTTAACAGGGCATCTTTCTTCAAATCCTGGAATTTATACTTTCATCTGGAAGAGATCACAATTCTGGGGAATTTAAAAATATCTAACTAGATTCAAAATATACAACTATAAATCTATAGCAACCTTATAGAAATACCCTTATCTACATTTGTTGATCTATTTAAAACAATCGTATACGTCGTAATACTTTGACTAAAAGAACAATGACATCCTCATAATCAAATTGTTGAAAGCTGGTATATCTCCCTTAAATTTATTCGCCAGAAATTTTCAAGTCTAACGTCAAACAAAAACAAAAACAAAACTAACGTCTCGTTTGATAATTTAAAATGCAGACTTATATAAGTTTAGTATAAAAAATCCCGAATGTTACAGTATCTAGTATCAGATACTGTAATATTCGGATTTTTTTTGTTTCACATGATGATAAACAATTAAGTCCTTTTAAATATACTCGTCGGTTCCTTTTTTGGTGACTGTTTGAAACTTTCGAATATCGATAACCGATCTAAGTGAGTTTTTCCCACGCTATATCGACTCATCGTTGCAATGAATTAGTAGTAATTGACTACAATTTAACGATGACCAGTAAAGTAAACACATAATACGGTCTAGATACCCCCCTTTGGACTTAATTATAAATCGGACGGAACCTCGTCTTAATTTAGACGATTAAGGATAGTCTCTAATTTCATAAGCTACATATCGTTTCACGAACGACATCTTTTGTGGTTGGCTCTAAGCCAGGCCGTCTTAGACTATACTGGGGCCCTTGGGCACACAAGAATTTAGGGCCCTTTTGGAATATAAAGAAAGCGAACTATACACATTTTTTTCACTATAATCTGCTTTATTATGGGTAATCAATTATATTATTATAATACAATATGTCATTAATGATATTAGTATGCTGCTGTTTTTTTTATTATGATTAGGATAATAGTTTCTTTCGAGTTTTCTGTTGAGCAAAATCTCCTATTAAATCCTCAAACTCAATTTTCTGAAGAATATTACTTTCTATGCTCATAATTGACAAATTATTTAGTCGTTCTTGTAACATTGTTGTTCGCAATTCATTTTTTATTCTCTTAAGCTGCGAAAATGAACGCTCCCCACTACAATTGGTAACCATTAGGCAAAGGAATATTCTTGTAGCAACTTCAACATTTGGAAAAGTTTCTTCTAATTTATCAGACTTTATTAAGTTATGTAAGACTGAGATATTTAAATCCGCCGATTGCTTTGCTATATTTTTTTAAATATTGGCTTAAATGGAAACATTCTGTTTTGAGCTCATATGCATTAATGTCTTCATGATAAAATTCTGCAAATTCGTTGCATTCTTTGGTCAATTCGTCAGATTCGATTGTCGTTAATTGACAAAGAAAACTAAATCGATTATCAATTTATTGGTATGCTGACGAACGTTTTTTTAAATGTGTAATTAATGTGTCAATTATGGGAATGAAAGTATCTACACGAAACTTTTTATTGCATCTCAACTGGAGAGTCTCTGATGATCCTTCAAAGAAAGTGAGGCGTGAGCTGCGAATTCTTTTTCTTTCAAATTTATCTTTACTTTTTTCTTTAGCAGCCGTTTCATACTGATCAAAATTATTGCGTGCGTTATTGACATAACTGATCAGAGATTCGTAAAGTTTTGTTACAACGTCCATGGTCATAGTGCTATTCTGTAAACTTAGACTTGTTTTATTCATAATTCCCAAAATATCATTCCATATTTCCGTTACAAGAGCAGTCTCAAATTTTTCCATTTTTTTTGCTAGGCATTGGGCTTCATTTCTAATGTCTCCTGGTTGATTGATGTCACTTGCGATGAAGGACAATGCTTCGGAAATATTTAAATAACCATTTCGCAAAGCATTAATAGCATTGGCATGTGCGGACCGTCTGGTTTCCGAAAAAGACTTCAGGACTCTATTTACACCTAAATGTTCTGTCAAAATTTTTCATCGTTTGGTCGAAGGTGTGAAAAAATTGTACAATTTTTGTACAAATTGAAAGAATGCTACTGCTTCAGTAATACATCAACAGCTTGAACACCCACTAAATTTAGCGAATGTGCCGCACATGGAACGTAAATTGCATATTCGCATATTTCTTTTATTCTAGACTGGACACCAGAGTACTTTCCAAACATATCTGAAGCATTGTCGTAGCTCTGCCCGCGGCAATCTTTTATGGGGATCTCAAGGCTTTCAAAAAAGTTTAAAATGGTATCTGCTATATATTGCGCATTATGTCCATCCATAGGCAAAAATTGCAAAAATCTCTCAATAGACTGTCCGTCTTTTACGTATCTAACGATGAAAGTGGGCTGATCAACGTGGGACAGATCCGGCGTAGAATCTACACTAATAGAGTAGTATTTTGCTGATTTAAGTTCTTTGACAATTGTTTTTAAAACTCGCTGTCCCATTAAATTAATGAATTCATTACAAATATTTGCAGATAAATATGATATACTTCCTTTTCCACGATTTCCGCAGTTTTGTATGTTATCAGCAAGAAAAGGATCAAATTCACTAATCAGTTCTAAGCATCCCAAATAATTCCCATTATTTTGCGATCCCAATGCCTCATTATCACCACGAAAAGCAAGACCTCTTGAAGCTAAAAATTTCACTACTGCAACAATCCTCCTAAGGACATTTTTCCAATAGCTAATTTCTGTATTATATTGGGACAACAACTCACTATCAATTCGTCCAGTAATTTTCATTCTTGTAACATGATTCATCATAGATAGCCTGTGTTTCAAACTGTTCTCATGCTCCATCAATAAGTTACTTATATGCTTCCAATCCTTATATCCATTTGGAGAACTCAAATTATGTCCAGTACCAATAGTGGTATTAAATAGACGACAGCAATAACAGTACACATATTTCTTTACTGGGGAATAAAGAAGCCATTTTCTATCCAAAGACTCACCATTCGTCAATTTACGGGTAAAAATATTTTTTGTCAAGTATCTAGTTTTTGTTTTACCACTTGAATCTGGAAAACTTGTAGAAGTTTCGGAGAAGTCACAATGTTTATTTTGGATAAACTCTGGCCCTTTTCGAATCCAATATACTTTTACCGTTAAAATGTTGTCAGAGTACTTACCAGGGTCATGAGATACAGTTACATTCTCCAAGTTTGCAATTATTAACTCACATTTGCTTGAAGTCGAGGGTTCAGCAATTGATGTGTGTTTGAAAGAAATGGAAATATGAATAGAATAAAAAAAATTGATAAAAACGTTTAGTCGGAATCTCCTAAAATAAAAACGGATATCCAAAATGTTAAACTTATGAATTTTTTTGTAATATACAAAACTTTTTGTAATATACAAAATTTAAAAACAATTGAAACTCTTAACACGGCACGTCGTTGTGTGTGCTCTGTCATAGTTGGATAAAAAGTTCAGATTTATAAATTTTCGGAAGTGAGTAAACTTGTACTATTTAAATGATATATTGTATAACACTCTAACAAATTGCTGACGTATTCATAGGTAACTTAAGTAGATCCATACAAAAGTTTGGGCAGATACACTATTTAATAAAGAAGTTATCTGATCTCATATACCTTGTTACACTTAGAGAATTGATATTTTTCTTCTTTTTCTTAGCACTACAGCCTAGAGCAAGCCAGGGCCGTCCCAAGGAGCTTTTTCCTTCGGAATCTATTATTTTCTTTATGTTTCCAGTTATTAACCTTTAATATTTTTAAGTCGTTCTCGATATCATCAAGCCACCTGAGTGCAAGTTTTCCCTATTTCCTGGTACCCCCTGGCTTGTTGAAAGTTAGTAGCTTAGTCGAGTTGTTATCCTTTGATCTAAATAAGTGGCCAAAATACCTTATTTGGTTTAACTTTAACAATGTCTGGTTGTTTATATCGATTATAACTTTCGTGATGCTAAAGAATTCGCCAAAACTTATTTTCTTGGACAGCACCGAATATTTGTCGTAGTATTTGTCTTTCAAAAATTAGTAGACTGTTTTGTATATGCTTGCTCAGTGTCCAGCTTTAGCTGCCGGAAGGGCTACTGGTTGAATTAGTGTTTTATACATATTAATTTTTTTCTACTGCTAATGAGTCGAGATCTTAGTTGGTGTCTTAACCCAAAATAGCATCTATTCGTCAGCATTAGGCGGTAGTCAATTTCAAGACTCATTTCATTGCTGTTGGTGACAATTGTTATCTCTTGACTTGTCACAATAATAATAATATAATTTTTAATAATGTTTTCTTTTCATTTAGGATTAGGCCCATTTATTCAACCTCAGTCTTGAGGGCCATAAAAGCTTTGGTGACAGCCCGTCTCGATCTGCCAATAATATCAAGATCGTCTGCTTAAGCTAATATCTGGATAGATTTGTAGTATATAGTTCCATTAGTTGTTATCATTGCATCTCTTAGGACTTTCTCCAGTGTATTGTTATCAGTGAAAAAAGGGCTCAGATAACTCATTCTGTTTCTTTGTCTCATAACTCATATGTTACACTAAACCCTTGAAAGAGAATTAATATTACACAGAAAAAAGCTTTTCACTTTCGTAATTCCACTGTACATAAATAAAGGACATTAAAATAATTGAAAAATCAAGGGAGAAACAATGACCATCTCTAATATTAAATGCATAAATTAAAAAAAAGAGAGATATTGACAAGAATCTTAAAGGGCTATCAATGATTTTCAGATACTGCATGATAAGTAAACTTTCCGAGGAATTTACAAGGGCCAAAACTGGGAAAACCAAATAGTGACAGAGTGTTTTCATGTATTTCCCTCCAACCTTAACACATCGCAAATTTTCTAGAATTTTCAGAATGTTCTGCAATAATTACAAAAGGGGAGGTTAATCAAGTAATTTAGAATGAGAGACTGAAATAGAAGGACTTACGCTCTTCAAAGGTAACTAAGGACATGGATAGTTTTAAAAAAATATACCCATTCAAAAAAAGGAACATGCTTATTTTATAAAGGGGTATTGAGCACGGGAAAAAAATAATTGTGCACTAATGAAACTTATGTCATTTTAAAACTTAAAGTAATTACGACGATACTTAATAAACCTTTCGTGTTTATCGAGCTGCTTACTTGCAATATTTATAAAAATATACCATGGTAACTGGCAAACGTTCTCTATTAGAGAATGAACGCCATAAAATAAAATATAAGATCATGTTTGTTTATGAAGATTTAGCGCCACCTAGTACAATGTTTCAACTTTTAATTGTTCAACTTTACTTTTGCATTTGTTAGTTTTACGCGGTTAGCAATAGACTTGGGCGATACGAGTACTTTGACATACTGAGTACGACGAATACGCGTATTATAAAATATCGGTGACAAAATACTCGATGAGTATGAGCGGCGTAATTTTGTTGTAGAGGACCACATTACAAATGACTATAAACTTATGGTCGCGGGAGATATAAATAAGATAATAAATCTTAATTGTTACCTATTATGAAGGGTTTAATGCTTATATCATTTATTTCTTACAGCTAGAATTGGCGGGAATACCTATCATTTCTAAACGAGACAATTTTAATAAAATACAGTGTTTCATTTTTCCTTCATACTAACATAAATATTTATGGCTCCAGGTTTAGGCTTAGGACTAGCAACAAAATAATTCATTTGGCATAGTCATTTTGATAGCATAATTAAAAACGAATCATATTATTTATAATAATTACCATTAATTTAAAACAAATGGATCACATTATTAAAAACATATTTTTTAAAATTTTTCCCATGTTCATTTTAGCCATTTTTTTAAATAATGTAAGATGTTCAGAACAAACAGATTGTTCCGTATTGATTACTGTTACATTGAATGTTTTCTATTCAAATGTTTCCTTTAAATTAGATGTAGCTGTTTTGAACGACAATTTAATTTTGTAAATATTGCAAGCAAAATAATCACCCAAGTCGGTAAAATAATTTCATAGGGCATTGGACTTTTTTATAGATATAATGATGAAATTAGAATTTAACCTAATTAAAAGTTAGTTTTTATATACACAATTTTTATACAATATTTATAGTACAAAGTAATAATGCTCAACAATGCCAATAGAAAAATGGAGATCATTAGATGAAAAGAGGATCGTACTTAAAATAAAATATTAGTACTTATCGTATTGAGTAAATATTTGTCCGCAAACTACGAAATGTGATGCAATGCTTAACGTAATGAGTAAAATGATTATACGAGTATATTTGACATATTCGTATTACATACTTTAAAAGTACTACTACTTACGAGTATTTCGGTCTTATATTCAGTTCGTCTCTTATTTCATACACGTTTTAAATATGAAAGAGTGAGAAAACCTCAGTACGATATACGTGAGTGAAATAGCTCTAGCTAGTTGGACAAAGAAAAGAAAAAAAGTGTTATGCCGCAGCCAGATCATAAAGTAACCATTGTACGAATGTCCAGTCGGCCATACCATACAAGTATTTGTGATAGTATTTTGTATTTCGCATACCAAGCACAGATCATATACATACCAAGTACGTATTTTGATCTGAGATATTGAATATTTTTACCAGTGACAATAAATACGTCTCACCTTTAGTCAGCAATCACTAAACAACATTTCTATTATTCAAACATATGTTATTTGAAAGATTGAACTTATTGTAATTATACATAGTAAACATTTCGTTAATAATTTATAGAATTTTATAAATATTTGCAAAAGTAGATCGTAGTTGTACATATTTAGCGGCACCTAATGTAATTTTCGGGCGATTTACTTTACCATTCTATTTTTTATCTTTATACTGTCGGAGATCATTGACCATTTTCAATCATTTACACACATTTATTTCGTGTCATTCACAATGATTGTGAATCAATTATCTATCATTTAATGTTTTGTACATTCGTACGCATAAATGACACTTATTATGAGAAGGCTTATTAAACAACACTCAATTCTGTTAATATATTTAAGTTTGGACATTACAATACTTGTATTTACATGGTTATTAATGTTCTCTACTATACACTAAAAACTACGCCGAAAGTGTAACACTTTCGGTGTAGTTGATTGATTTCGTGCTCAACAGTGATACCAAATAAAAGTGTCATTGCATAAACAGCCGATAGTCCTTTTCCATCTTTTTGTTATAACAATAAACAGTTTATGTATTTCATAGTCATTTTATATAAAAATATACAAATGGGAATTGTATCACTGAATACAATTAAATTAATTTATTTCCACTAGTACTGCATATGCTACAGAAATATCAAATACAAGTGTCATTGTATAAATAGCCAATAGTCCTTTTTCACCTTTCTGTTACAAAACTAAATACTTCACTTCAGAGTCACTTAATAAGAAAAGTAGACCACAATATTAGGATTTTTCAATGTATTTTTTTCTAATATTTGCAAATTATACACATTTTTTTCTTTTTACTGTGGTTGGTCTATTTTGAGCATACTCTTTAGCATTTTATAGATTCTAAACAAAAAGTAGTTGTGTTAGTATGACCTGGTGCAGTTGGTTGTACTGAAATTACTACTAAAATAACAAATAAAATTTGTCTAGGCATGTAATTCATTACTTTTATAGTGATATACAGATTCCAAACCTTTTTTTTAAGTGGGGAACATCGTGACAAGTTATTTAAAAAAAATTAATTCCGCGAAAACCAATAGTTTAGAAGTTATGTTTTTTTGTACTTTTTTGAAAAATCTTTACTGGAGTCACACAAATCACTTTTATTCGGAAACTATTCCACTAAATAATATGAAATTTGATGTTTATTCTTCTATTTATTAACATCGTGTGCATTAAGTCAGTAAATGTGATATTTCTGCCATAATGGCAGTTTTAGCAAAACTAAGTGTGTTTCTTTTAAAAAACATTAATTCAACCCAGACTTACCTAAATTATTTGCAAATAAATTTTATGAACCTTAACATACACAAAATGTGTTTAGGTAAAATGACTGTTAGGCAGAGTCCTTTTATATTGTGTAGGTATCAGAAAAAGAGCGGCACACATTATTATTGTTTAGAACCCGTTTGACTTGTCGACGGTAAGCGGTCATTTGAACCAACAACAACGGCACTCGGCAGTTATTGTTTATTGCATCCATCTACATCTATTCAGCAGTATTATACTACGATCGCGGTCTCCTTGCAGGGGAAGCAAAAACGTATGAGCAAAACGGAGCAAATTGCGCGATCATTGTTTCTCACAGATCTTATAGCAACGGCTAATGATACATAACGCTCGTGCCGTAATGTTATCGACAAGCCACATACAAAATTAAACTCAAATGATATAATTGAAAATCAATCTTCGAAAACATAGTCCTAAATAGGTAATAATAAACATATAATACACGTTTAAAAACAAAATTATAAATGTTTTAATTAACATTAGGCTAAATAAATATTAATAACTAATTAATTAATTAACTATAACAAATAAAGTGATAAATATTGACTAATTAATTAATTCATTACTAATTATTATCACTAATACAACACTTAGTGCGGGCGCAAGTAAAGAGAGAAGTGAATTTACTCCATCAGGTCATTGCTAATATTTCAAAGTCCTACAAGACGCAAATTTCAGAAAGTCACATACCAAGAAATTAATTACTAATCATTTCGATTCTATCAAAAATCGTCATTAGAATCATCGGAGTTGTCATTTAAATTAATAACGAAAGACTGTGGGTCTGTGACTTTCTCAAGTCTTCGTCTTATAGGGTTTTTGCATATCGAACACAGTTTTCCCAGTTTTCATTTGAGACATTTGCAATGACCTAATGGAGTAATTTCTCAACCTCCGCAGGTTTAAATGTATTGTTCTTCATTGCCACTTCTACCTTTACTTGGCGCCAATTCTACAGGGTTCTATATTCGCAGTGATTAGGCGGCAAACGAACCACTTCATGCCCATGTTGGCTTGCCAATTGGTGACAAAAAAGATATCGTTGAAAATAGATTGCAATTAATAAAGTCAATTTATAAATGTAAAAATAAAAATGTAATTTTGAATCAATTAAGATCCAGAACTACTATATCAGATTTAAAGACGACGGCGGTATCGAACATTTCGCAGATCCACCAGAATTCGAAAGTTTCATAGGATCTGAAGATGAAGAACTGTTATCAAAGAGGCAAAGACCAATGTAGAATTGATTGTATTTGTAATTAGTGTGAGGAACGTACATAAAATTATTGTAAAAAGAATAGCATTTTCGGATGTTTTTTGCAAACCCCCATACTTTAGCCATTTCTCTTTACTTAATTTATGCATGTAACATTATATCTTACATTTTTCAAGGATTTAAACTGTAAATAATTTTAATAAATAACAAAAAATTTAAAGCAATGAAGGAAAGATTACTTTTTGAAATCAAGCTTTTTCAGTTTTTCACATTTCCTGGCAAAATTTTTCTATATCAATGTTAATTTTTTTTTAAATTATATGAAAGTAGACGTTTCAATAAAAAAAATGCTGGTTTTTTTTTAAAAATTGTATACATGGGTATTATTGACTGAAAGTGAGTGTCTTTTTATTACCGACAACTTTTAAATTCAACTTTTTTCGATAGGGGATCTAGGTTCGGTGGAAATCGTGAAGAACCATTCTCCACCCCTAAAAGCTGACCCCATTTCACCCTCGTAACTCAGATCGGGTTTAATTTATTTTTTATCATTACTTCCCTTTTCAAATTTTTTTGTATGCTGTTATTAATTTTTATGATTTTTAGCCTTTTTAAAATTATCTGCACTGGTCTAATAATCTGCTTCCTTTTCCAATACTTTTATTTAAACTACCTTCATTATTTCATCAAGCCAGGCTCGTTTAAGTGAATGATTCTAATTAACCCAAGTGTTGTCAAAATAAATTCTTGGGCGCGTGTCTCCGCCTGCTTTTGAACTCCTTCAAATTCCTTAAAAACATGAGTCAAGCACAAACAATATTACGTCTTTCCATCAGATGCTTTCTTCCATCGTTGTTTTGTATTTGTAGCCCAGCTGTTTCAAAATTTTCTTCATTAACGTTTTACCACACTGAAAACCTTCAATACGTTCCTTTGATTTTTGCAATATTTTTTTTCACTGACCGATATTCACCAATAGAGTAAAACGACGAAACTATTTCTTTAATAACACTTTCGTCACAATTATTTAGACGGTTTGCTGGACTACATCAAATTATTGTTCTGCAGCCTTAGTAATCGTTTAACTTTATGGGGATCATGCAAGATACTATAAGTACCGGCTGATGATAAATTTTTGGTTACACTGATGTCATTTTATCAAATTAATAAAATTTTTAGTTACACTGATATCATTTTATCATGTGATGTTCCTATAGCGTACTTGTAATCAATGAAAATTATTTATAATGTCTAAATATTATATACATATTTAGGCATTATAAATATTTTTTGTATAAAAGCATTTTAATAATTCTTGGAAACTAATAGTGTTCAATTTTCCAAAAATTTTAATTCATATTCATTCACAACATAAAAACTTTACATTCAATGTCACTTGCTTTTTTCTGTCTACAAAATAATGCATTGACACTGAAAACCATGGAACCAAAAATTCTTATTTCTGTTGCTTTCAAGTGACTTATTTTTCTTGCGCAGCCTTTTAGTAAGGTATAAACTATTTAATAATAATACGCTTTTTTATATTTAAATATAATATCAGGTATTATTCTAAGTTTGCTTTGTTTGATGTAATAATCTTTGTGCACCTATTGTCTATTGAATATTCCATATTTGTGTCGACAAATTTGACGCTTGTACATTGATTGAATAAAAGATGGGTCAAATCGGTTATCTTAAAATGCTCTCACTACAATAAAAGTGGGTAAATGAATAAACATTAGAATAATATAGTTTAAATATTTTTATAATTAACAATACTTTCATCAATATCTATCGCTCAATTTCAGATTATATATAAACACACAATCGCACTTCAATAACAAAATATCGGGTCTCTTAGGCGAGACCTTTCAAACAGCTGGCCAACTTTTGGCTTTTATAATCAGTCCGTAGTTGGATGAAGCTCAGCAAAATGCTCCGATCTAAATCAGCCTGAAAATTAAGGAACAAATTACTATGACTTGATTGCATTAAATTAGTGCAAACATTTTAAGGGAAACAAAATTTTATTTACTACAACTTAAATTTCCATTTAACCTAACAGTGCTAATTTTAAACCTGAAATAAAGCTTTTGTAAATGGATAGGTAAGCTATGGGATCGTGCCTAGTTTTAATTTAAAAAGTTTCTATTTTAATTTCAATAGAATATTTTCAAAATATACTGTACAAATTATCAGATAATTGGAAAGAATTGTCAAGTCTCCTAATTGTATGCTGTCCATGGAAATTTTCAAAACAGGATGTATTCAATTTGAAACAGATGTATTCAATTGTTAGTTGTATGCACAATAATAATTATCTCTTTTTTGCCTACGTTAATGAAATCCCTTGAAATGTCATACATTATTATTTTATACATTATTTAATAAAAACATCAATTATTTTATTTCAAATTCAAATTCTATACAGACAAAAAAATTAACTTTCAAATAAATTAAAACTATGCGTTAATCGAAATCAATATAATGCCTCATTTCGCAAAAGATCACGCACCCTTGAAGTACAGATCAGAAACTTAAGGCAATAACAAAGATTTGTTGTCTTTGCTGAGGCTATAAGTTATAAAATGAAAAAGTTTCATATTGGCACTTAACAATTATTACATTTACCACAAACATTGGAGGGAAACTATGATAAAAAATTCACTTTACTCACAAGCGTCTCGCCTTCGCACACCTGCAACAAGTTCTCAGGTTTGACAAGCAACAAATTGCAGAGAGCGTGTAAGGCATCGAAAAGTGCAGCAGCTGGTGGTGGTGCTCCTTCCGCCCCACCACGTCTCCCACCTCCACACACAGCTGCCCGGTACTCTTTTACATCACATATCGCAGACATTGCGCCTTGATGGGAAAGAAATTGCATATTAAATTGCCGTTGTAATATTTTTCTGATTATATAACTATGCCATGATTATTCAACATAGCTTTGAAATTAAATGTTTATGGGAAATATTTCAAATGAATTCTATTTTCACCACAGATTTTAGAGTTAAAAAATTAAGGTTGTTTATTATGTGTTGCAAGCATATAATCAATTAAGTTCCCTACTTTGAACTCCCAAAACATAAATTAAAAATTTATATATTGTACTTCAACGTGCCAATTAACTGCTAGAATTTGAAGGAGAATGCCTACACTGCTATAGAATCAGTGCTGTATCAATAATAGTAATACCATAATGGAAGTCACTTTATTTTGTTGAATTGAATCAATAAATTAAAATAAACAAATATCATCCATAAAATTGTTGAGGGTAACTAAAAATTGCCGATTGAAGTTAGGCAATGTCATTGATGCATAATCACTATTTTTTATTGCTTTTTCATATAAAATGTAGCATAATTCTTAAATTTTTAATTATCAACATTATGGAACAAATCAGGCTTACTGACTAAGAATTACAAAGCTTTCAAAATATCAAGCAACTTGTACAACTCTGGTGCGTTTACTCAATTCAGGATAAGTTGCAATCATAAGATTATTACAGAACTGATATGAGGGGTATTATTTTTATTTGTACTTATTCTTTAGGCTATACTGATAACTCTCGTTTACCCCTGACCCACATCTGGGTTCGGAGCGACTAGTGCCACTCAAACATTAACAGTCAGGTTAAAATGAGATAAACATATAGACGATTATTATATTATAAGAAAATGAAATAACAAATCAAATAGTAAAACAGTTGTCTGTAGCGTATAGTTATTTTTGCTGCTATAGTTTGTTTACAACTTATGTGGGACTGTGTTTTGTTTAACAAGTTTTATGTTTGTGATTATGGGATAGAAATGTTTATGTATTATTTGATATGTAGTTATTATTGTTGTAATGCCTATTTTGTATTTATTAGTATATTTTTGTAATAAACAATATTTGATTTTCTAAAATTGACAAAGTATGTGATGAGTGTGCAAGAATGTCACTTTGCTTACAAAAAATATTGGTTACATTATTGAGTTGTACATATTAGAATAAAAAATTTCATCGCAAAGATAGGAAAATAATTTTTTTATCATTTGAGACAGTAATTTTTTATATTTTTGTATATTCGTTTGGCGTATACAAAATTTTTCCACCATTTCCAACGGAATTTTACCTGTTTTAGATTTGTTATTTTGTTAATTTTTTTTTGCAATGTATTTATTTTTTATTATTGTTACAAATGTAATTTTACGCTAGTTTATAGCAGTATATAAAGTTTTTGGTGCATTTCCACTTATAAATAAGCAAAATGCATAGTTTCAAAAACATTAATTTTTCCATATTTTCTAAGCTTATTGCATTTGAAAGTTTTTACAGCATTTCAAATATTTTATGGCATTATTTTTTTTTCATTACGAATTGCATAACGGACTTAATATTATTATAAAAGTAAGTGTTTTACTTTGTAGCATTGCATTTAGCTACAGTGGCCTCTAACGTTTATTGCTCTTAATTGTAGTGTTTTGTGGGCAGAATTGAGATGGCCCTCCGAAAACTTAACGATAATATAATGTTTTATTGGGATAAGTGATTTTTTTCTTTATGTTTACTTTTAATTATTGTTGTAATTTTATGGTACTAATGAAAATTGAATTTTGTAAATACTTTCCCTTTATAAGCCTTTTTAGTTTTTTTAGTTTTTGCCATTATTTTTTGCACTTATATATAGCATAGATATACAAAAATACTTCGAAAATTGTATAACTACACTTATCCTCTATGCACGTAACAAATTCATTACAATAAAATCAATACGTTCGGAGTTATACAATATAAGCACACATGCTGTAAGGATACAACATGTTTTGTAAAACTAACAAGCGCCCCCGAGGGTTGGTTTATACAATGATGACGACACTTTTTATTAGAGTTCCGCAGCCTCAGCTAAGAACCTATATAGTATCATCATGTCTTTCCGTCTATGGGTCAACATCTGATTGCTTTCTCAATTTTACACCTAACAAGATAACATTTGGAGTGCATATGTAAGTTAAAGATGCAAAACCTTACAAAATTTTACAAAAAGTATTATGTAAAATTTAAAAATAATTTTTTTAATAATAATTTTTTCAAGGACGGCAATAAAAAAATTTACCTTCCCTATCAAGTGGAATTTCGTAAAAAGGTCTAAAAGCAAGTTTAATCTACACAATGTGGGGTAAGTTCTAATAAATAAAAACATGGTTTTTAATATTTATTATAAGGAGACATAAGATATAAATAATCTATAGTAACATCAAGTTCATTTCATATTATTGTCATAAAATGGAATCTTTTGCAAACAGCAAAAAAAAACTGCAAATTTTGTGTGGGGCCAGAGTTTAATAAATAGAAACATGATTTTTCACAACCATTTAAAAACAATTTATACCACTGGTGGCGTTCCCCTTTTCAAGCTATTGGACTATAATTCTTTCTGTCTTACAAAATCAGTGCAGACCTGTCAAATAGTTTTCTCTGACAAACAATTTTGAGCCTTTTTAATCTAGCTGACAAAATTGAAAATCAAATATTTTTTTCTTTGAAGTATTTGGTTGGCCATTCAGCTTTCTTAGAAGGCTTGGTTGAGCATAATGCACTCATAATATATAACATTATATGTTAATTTTTTTCCAAATAATGAAAAGTATAAAATGTTATTGAACACAGAATTTAATGTGTTATTAAAAATGTGTATTTAAAAAAATTATGTATGTGTTATTTAAAAAAATTATCTTTTTTAGCTAAAAATGTTTATCTAAAGAAATTAGTTTTTATTGAAATATATGAATATAATTTTCTGTAATTAAAGAAATTTATAATACATCCTTATTATTTCTTTCTTGGAACATTTTCATGCATGTAATGTTAGTTGTCTAACCAACTAACAAACAATTCAAGTTCTAGCCAAACAAACAAGTAAACAAAATTTGTATTTCTAAACAATTTTATTCTAAACAATAGTATTAAATAGGCTCATTTCTCACCGGCAGAATTAAACTGGAAAGTCATGAGGTGATCATAAATAACTCGATGAAGCCTTATAGCCAGCTCCAGAGTAAGGGCACGTAGGTTGCCTCCATCCAGGCAACGACGGATGACGTCCAGTGTTGAATTTAAATAACTCACCACTGTCAGACAGGGCTGCAATAAAGAAACCAGATTCAAAATTATTATTAATTATATATTGTTATTTACTTTATAACACTCCTGGCATAAGGAATTCACCATCCACATCACAGAGCATATATTATAACTAGAGATTGGTAAGTAGGCATAACACACGTGCCGCTTATGTTATCCACGTAACAAATATTTTTCTCTGTATGGTAACTTTAGTCATAGATCTAATGCGGTAAGTAGTAGAGCTACGCTGCTCATTGTTCATTAGTGCCCAAAAATGTACTTTTGTGCCATAAATCCATGCAAAAATAAAAGCCAGCAAAAGAATGTTACCAATAGCAGAATTTTCTATAATCGATAAATTAGTTTGAATATATTTTGTTGGACTTTAAATTAAAAAGTTAATGGCGACGTCATTGCACTGGTTCATGTCAGTTATGCAGGACACTTGATGTCATTATAGCATAAATAACGTGAATATGTTTGAAGGCTATCATCTTAATAAGATAAGAATTTCACACTTTAAAGCAGTTTAATCTAATCTAAATATATTATTTCTAAAAGTTGTTTTATGGTCAAGCGGCTCGATCTTTTTAACTACTGCACCAAAAAAAATTTAAAAAATACCACATCAGTGTGAAGATTTTCCTTCAAGCATTCCTGTAACCGATTTAATGGAATCCTTAATTGAGAAGTACATTAATGTTCGTTAAAACTCGTTAACAAAACACTAAATTAATACTAAATTGACAAATTGTCAATTATTTAATAAATATGTACTGTTTTCCTAGCAGTAAGTTTCTGAGATATTTTGTCATATTAACTGACGATTCCTAATTTCTTTGGCTTATTAAAGTGTAAAGTGCAATTAAGACTTTCTAGAAATTTTAAATGTGAACATCCCTTTTAGAACAAAGAAAATATTTTATTACCCGCCAACGGCACCTTATAAACGAAAGCACCTGTAGGTCTGTAATTTAATGCACCATTATTTATTAAACTTATAAAGTCTTCAACAACTTCACTGCCCTCGAATTCCTGAAAGTTTAAGTCTACACAACAACGTTTTAGCAACAATAACTAAAATCATTTTGATTAATACGAATCATAACTCGCTTTTAGAACTTTTTTATTTAATTAAATCTTTTTTTTTAATTATATTTTACTCCTTCATCTTCTATTATTTATTTCAATTTTCAAAATTATGACCATGTGTATACATTATTATTTTTTTATATTAAATATAAATAATAACTATCCTTGTACCTGTAAATATTAAACTTCATAGAATTTTCTTAATAAAAATTAAAAATACTCCAAATCTTTTATGTTGCTTTAGCTTAATATCGTGGTGAACGGTTGATAAATGTGTAGGCTACAGAACACCTCTGTAAACATTTTGAGCGGAGGTGGAATTATGCACCGCATTGTTATTAGCACTTCAAAAGACCAAAGTTCGAAATTGGTGACATATGTTTGCATACAGTTCCGGAAACCAGACCTTTCTATGTTATTTTATACTGACACAAAATAATTTTTGCAAGCATACCAAATAGTAAAATGTTGTTTTTCATAGTTTCCTTCATATAGTTTTTATGTTCTGGTTAAATAATTTAAATCTAGCAGGTATTAACGACAAAATAAAATAGAAAATTGTTGAAAATATAAAAAAGGCATTTATTTATGATAATTGAATGTTTATATGTATGTCTATCTCATTCATACACAATGTTTAAAAACCATGAGAAATTTTCTATATATTATTAACCATAATTTAGAGATCAAAGAATAATTAAAATATCTAAATGTATCCTAGTATCTTGAAAAAAGAGATTTGTATAGAACTTATTTCTTAATGTTGTTGGGAATAGATTATTGATAGCTATTATAAATTAATATAATTACTTAAATTTAATTTTGGTTTATTCTTTAGTCATTCAAATTATCATAACATTATTTTTTTAGTTTAGATATTTGACAATTATATTATTAAACTCTTACTGGGAAGTATGCCTATCATTTCATTGATCTGAATGGCTTCATTGTTTACCAGGACCATCATGCGTTTTATAGTTTAATTTCCATTAAAAAAATTGAATATGATGTTGTCTTTTGTACATTATAGAAATGTAGGTATGTCCAACATTAATGAAGAACGCAAACATTTACTTAAATAAAATAGTAAACGTCATAAGAGGCCTATTAGATTTTGACTGTGATTTTTGCATTAAATGGACTTTAGCATTTTTGTACTAAGAAACTGAAAGACTTTTGACAACTTTAACTTATTGAATGGTGGAAAATACTTATTAGTATAGTTAATAGCGGCCTTGCTTTTTGCAATTTTATCTCATCTACTTTTATAAAGCGAAAATTCCGAAGCAAGTTTTTCATAAAATACATGATGCACTTTTTGAGCTCATGAATTGAACTACTGTACATGAAATGAAAAATATATCGTAAATAGTGGTTTAATTCATAGTGGCCTCGGAATTTTGAAATATGTATGGAATATATAGAAAAAAAACCCATTGAAATCCACTAAAACGCTCACAATTAACTGTGAATTTCTCCTTAGTGCATTAATATTATTACATAAAATTTATACCAGAATAATCGTTCGTTCATTAGAAATCAAAAGATTATACTTTTCTCGAAAAATTATTAATTGTAAAATTTTAAATAAACGTAATTACAACTGCCTAATTGCTACATAATGCGAAGCGCTGGCCAGTCATTTTCAATTAGAGATGCACCAAAATTGTCGCTGAACCGATTAATTGAATCATAATGGATCGTAATGATCTGATCCGATCTGTGGATCAGATCATATATATGCCCTTGAATCGATCTTCAAAAGATTGATTAAAAAATTGTGTGTCTGGCTAATAAATTAACAAATAATACACACTACTACGTTTTTCAAATCAATTTAATGCATGCGTAAGGAAAAAAATTAAGTGAAAAAAAAATATTTTTACAAGTCTTCTATTTTTAGGATTTTCAGAAAAAGCAACCATTCTAAGTATAATCTATTTCGACTTTCACACAAAGTCAAGTTTGCTGGTGAGAAGAGACGCTCAGATGGTACGTATGTTGCTATAATGGTAAGATAAAGCAACGCCACGTCACTTAGAGAAGACCAAACAACTTTTCTCGTGATTTTACGGTCAAGTAATGGTTCGAAAAGTTAATGTTTAAAAACAGAATCTAATGTGTCTTGTGATCCAGTATTAATTGACGATATGGATACTAAGTGAATGTGAAATTTCCATAGGCCATTGCACTCTTCGTTAGCTGTCATGTCTTCGTTTTGCTTTGATGTCTTTGAATTTGAACAAGTTTTACGATAGTTGATATTTCACTAATAGCTTTTGCGCATGCATCATATCATTAAAATATATGTATCATTAAAATATATAATATTGTATCATATATATATATATAATATGTAAAATATATTATATGTAATAAATAGTGTATCATTAAAATATATTAATATATGAATCGATCCATAAGAAAATTGTATCGCGCTGAATCGTATGCCTCTAAATCGATCTTCGATTAAATCATATTGAATCGGCGTATCGCTATTTTCAGTTCTGCACGAGTCCTCGTTAATATCAGACCTGTGTTGAATTTTTCGCACTATATGATCGATCATAAACCGTATAAGCACAACTATCTAGTTTTGATCATGTAAGTATTGAATATATTTGACGTTAATTTTATAAAAATGACAACATCTTCAGGTGGGCAATATCTAAAGATCTTTTAAGACCAATCTTTACAATTTGCCCACCTGAAGATGTTGTAATACAACAAAACCTAGGTTGTGGTAAAGAATTGAAATGAAATGGAAATAATACTACATCACGTAGTTTCATTTACTTGTAAGTATTCTTTGTAACTCTTCTTATATGTTGACTAGTTATAATTTTTTTAATACTAATCTTTACTTATTGACTGTTATGTTTATTTCCAGCATGGATCAAAAAGGCTCCGTGTACGAATGTGTTAGTAAGAAAAAATATAAATCTATATTAAAAAAAGCAAGTTACATCTGTCCTCAATAAACCTATAACATCTTATTTTCTTGTGTTACTTTTCAGCAATTTATATAGTAACTTCTGGGAATGTTTCAGAAACAATAACTATTCCACCAAGAAATCATTTTCTTCTCCCATTGATATAGAAAATATCGACTTAAAGGATGCGGTAACAAACTTTTTCCGTTACATATTAGTACATAATATACATTTTATTAATTCTGAATATCGTAATGTTTGTAACAATATTTTTATTTTAGATACATATCGGCAATGTTCTTTCATCGTCTACGTACAATTCAAATATAATAATTAAATTTTTCACAACTAAATGAAACTACGTAATGTAGTATTATTTCAGGTGGGCAATTTGTAAAGATATAACAGACAAACCGCCAATGCCAGCACTTAACGAGATAGCTACGAAGTTGAGGTAAGAAAGAACTTATTAATTTTTATAAAGCTAACAATTGATCTTTTTTTCTATTATAAAAAAATAATAATTATTTCAGAGAAACATAGTGAGAAATTCGGTTGCAAACGGAATAATATGAAATTAGTGCAAGAAAAACAAAATGACCCGATACCAACATTTCATTTTAACTGCCATATGTACGGTTCTATTTTTAAATTAAAAACTAACAACAATACTGATCTGAAATTTTAAGTAAATGCTGAAGTGATATCAGCAGCCATTCTAAGAGGAATTAGATTACAAAGTCTCAACAAACTTAATACCTCTATGGATTTACCATCTTTGCCATTTCGTTTACACACCACTACACATGATGATGTTGCTGAAATATGGCAAATTACTGCTGAAAATCAGACATGGCCAAATAAGAACAAGAGGTTGCATTATCTCGTGGTGATGTTAATGGTGCTGGAATAGCAATAATAACAGTAGAAGCTGATGCATGTTGGAACAAACAATCTTTTAAAACTAATTATTCAGCTTTATCTGGATGTGTAACAATCATTGGGGAACATACCGGCAAGGTTCTGCATAATGGAATTCGTAGCAAATATTGCGTTATCTACGCTCGCGTCTTTTTGCCAACCTGTCTCTTACATTACAAATTAACACCTGTATAATCTAAATTTATTTATTTTTTCCTACCAGTTTTAATTCCTCCCCTAATTATTGAATTACTTATTGTTAATTATGAATTATCATAATTAACAATATTAATAAATCTTGTTTAACAAATAACTCAATGGTTAAAAAGTATCACAATCGTTTAGTCATAGCTACAGAACAACAACGTGAACTCATGACGCCCAACAAGTTGTCACCTTACTTCAATGTACTTAATCTTTCATAAAGTAATTTTGTGATAAGCCTTTTAATTAAAATGCTGTGAACTGACAAAACTCTCTTAGCAGATTCATGGTGTTTCCATTACTCAGTGTGTTGTACTGCATGTAGATAATAAATTAATAAAGATTTTAATATGTACGTAAATACTACAGTTTGGTAAAATTTAAGTTTCTTTAAAAAAAATTAAATGTATCGGTTTTTTCTAATGCTACTTTAGTTCGATATTATGGTGAGTGGTCTATAGATGTGTAAACAGTAAAATTTTCAAACGTTTTTAAATCTGTGGAATGTTTGTTGCGAGTGAAATAAGCATATGTGACTCAAGCGTGCGAAAAAAGGAAAGTGTTTGATGATTTTAGCGGAGATGGGGCCATGCCCTACAATGTTCATCACAGTTTACAATGTAGAAATAATACAAAATTTATAACAAATTAACACAGTTTAATGTAAATATTTTTTATTGCAAAAAAGTTTTCATCATTATTTTAGTACTTGTACTTGGTATTTATTATTCAAGGTTACATAAAATATCATACAATATGGTTTTATTATTCTCAATAGAACATTAGCTTACCAATATGGGTAATAAGAAACAATATTACATATCAATTCTCATCATTCATATTGGGAAGCTAATAGAATGTAATATTGAATTTTAATGTTTCACAAATATTTAAAAGTTTATATTCATAACTAAACAGTTTTACACAGTATCTAAGAATAAATGTCGGATAAAGAATGACACTATTCGTTGACTGAAAAATAGTTGATTGTCGTAAAAATAAAATTTAAAAAATGACTTTTTTCAGAAAATTTAAAATAATATTCATAATTATTTGTCATCTTTTTCGTACACACAATACTTGTGTACATTATTCAGCGCTGCTCAGGGGAGTGACCCGCAAAAAGCTGCAAAAACATCTAGCTGCCCGGGTAAGCACCATGCTCCAGGCAAGTATTGGGTGAGTTAAAAAGAGTTATGTGTAATTTTTTTTGCACTCAATTAGTAAAAGGGCATGTTTTAAGTTTTATTTCAATGACAATTTATTCCTTTACAGCTAACGAATAGTGTCTTTCTTTGTCCGACATATATTTTTGGACACTGTATAATAACAAGACAAAATGGAGAGAAACTATATGTGCTGAGTAATATATATTATATAGAAAGTGCTATAGCTTCTTATAATTTATAAGAAATTAATAATACCATTTTTTTGACTCTTTCAAAAAAGTCACAAACTTTAAACATCACAAGATGTAAAGTATTGTCCATATGAACTTCCCACTAATTTTATCTTAGGAATAATAGCCGCCTTAAACTCTTTGTATGACGAAGGTTGTTCTTGACCATGTACTTTGTAAAGATTATCAACAATTGGATCAATAACCCCTCACTGTTGAACCGGTTTTATTTTATACCCTAGAAACATACATTTGGGCCAGGAGACATTTACCGTTATAAGTTCTTCAACTACAAAACAACATTCTAATGTTTTCCTGTTGCGCTGTCATTGTGTCATTTTAACTCTATAAGATTTATTGTTTCCTTCTAATCAAATGATGACCTCCTAATTACAATAGATTTCCTCCTAACTATAATGATTAATCATGATATAGAGATACCAAAAGACAAAGTTATTTATTATTAAAAGTAAAGATAATTTTTATTTTTAGGAAATCAATTTGATAAAATTAAGAATTCATGTGATAATGAACACCAATTTTTGTCAAGTTGATACTGTTTTGCTCAATTACACCTTAAAAGACAAGTACAATTCGCAGTGGATGAGGTTTTAGCAAACAAAACACAGTAGTAATTTGTCCAAGATTTTGCGTATTAAACAGTGACTTCCGTTCATCAGAATTTCAGAATATTAAACTTCAATGTTTAATATTCTGATGAACATTATACACAAGTGTAAAATATGTATTATAAGCTGAAATAGTATTATTTCAGTCAGTAACCGTTTGTTTTTACACACTTTTTGTATTTTAAGATAATTGACACTGGTTTTGAGGTTAAATTTACGAAGTATTTTATCAATAAACTTGTAAAAACAGTAACGTTGCAAAATTCATCAATCTCGCTTTATATTTAGAAATGTGTGTCACACTTTGAGTGAGTGATATTCATTTGTTTGTAATCAACTGTATTTAGCTTCAATATTTTAATGTTTTTCTATAGAAATAGTTTTTTTTAGTTCAAATTTTAGTCATTGTTTAAGACTACAATCGCAATGATTCTGTATTAAAAATACAGTTTACCGAATAGGTAATTAAACTGCAAATAAATACTTACATCAAAATGATCTTCATAAATACTTGCATCAAAATGATCTTCTAAATAAACTACGAACTCCTTACAAATAATTTGTTTGGCGTTTTAATACTTGTACTTTTACACTGGGACACTACACCGTATTTGTAACAAGATGAATTTATTTTTAATTAAACAAAAGAAGCAACTGCCATACGCATCGTTTTGATTTGTTCCGTGTAGTGATATCATTCAAGACACAATGACGGTATTGAACATTTTCGAGGTAAATTTAAATTGGTTTTTTAAAATGCAAAATGCATAATGTAAATGATTGCAAATGTAAAATGCATAATGTAAATATAGATTTTTAGAAAAATATTGTTTTCTTGGGATTAAATAAATATTAAGGTATTAGTATTAACCACTTTCGCAAATTTAGTCAACTAGCCTATTGTGAAATTTTTGAATGGTTCACAATCCCCTGCTATATATTTAATATTTAGTAGTTATTATATTTGTTTTCAGATTTGATACCTTGTAATATTGTTCTATATTTTTGATGTGTTATTAACTTGTACAAAATTTTGATCTCTAAGGTTTTAATAAATAAATAAATATATACTATAGTTAATAATTCCTTTCTTTCCTGTAATTTATATGTTACTCATTGCTAATTACAATTCATTTTCATTTTAAATTCAACAAACTGTCATCATTCAAATAAAATATTTAAAATTATTTGAAGTGTTTTTAAACATTAAGACAACATACCACACAGATATATATATTATATCTAAACATTTACTATCACAAGTAAGAGAATACTTTCAACATGAGAATCAGCTCTCTGAAATTTAATTTAGATTAAAACTATTCTTTAAGAGGAAATCATTTGCCTGCACTAATGTAAGGTAAAAAATACAGATAAAATAACTCACAGCTGAGGCAAGTGTATCAACATCTCCTTCAGGTCGAAAATCGGTCTTCTTCTGTTCTGTCTGGAGATGCAACTTTACCCATCCTACCATGGCTGAAATAGCTCGTTCCAGACCGGCATCTAGCTTATTCTCCAATTGTTCTTGTACCACAGCCTTTTTCTGGATACAGTCTGCTTGTTTTGGAGTGGATCTGGAGTTTGTATAAAACTTTAATATACATTCCATATAATATGAGCATAGAAAAATACAATTTTATTAACTTTTTGCAATGTCATAAAATGCTACATGCAATCTCAATACATTCTCTTTATTACTATATAACAATTTTTTTAAGATGTTATAGCAAGGTTTTTAAATAGAGATAACTCTACTATAACACTATGGAAGCTGGAGTAAATCAGACTATCTCATAGTCAGAAACAAATAATTTTCCATGGTCTTATATTCTAATATATTCCTTGTGAAATATACCTAAATTTAATCCACTCATCCCATTTTCTTCTATTTTTCTCCCTTTACCACCCACCCTTTATTCCCACCTATTCTTTTTTTTTAAAAAAGATATTAAAATGATAAAATAAAAAAATAAATGATAAATATATTTCAACTAAATAAATTAAAATTTTTAAACTCCCAAAGATGCAAATAAAATTATAGAGACTAGAATTTATAATTATATAAAAAAATTGTTATATTTAAAATAATCCAGAAGTCCGCTTACTATAAATATTTATTGAACAATGTAACAGGATTTGCAATTAATATTGTTTTCTGAAAGAATCCCATGGAAATATTTTGTGTGTTATGGCTAAGCACATGTAATGAATATGTGTAATGAACAAGCCATATTTACTGAGTAGAAAAAAAACATGACCAGAATATGTATTTTTTTATGATATTGTTATTTTGTTTGCACCTTTTTCAGTTGCATTTAAGAATCCATACCTTTGTCAACTGCATGTCTATAAACTTTACCCATTCAAATGTCTTTGGAAGATTCTGTCATAGAAAAGGGCTAAAGGAAAGCAACTCATTGAACTACACTGAACGGAAAATTGCAGAAAAGCTTGCCTGTTAGGTGGTAAGTTAAGGTGTTATCAAAATGGAATAGACCTATTTGTTTGCCTCGATAGAAAATAGCATGTCTATTTATGTGGAAAAATTATAATTATCAACTTACGCAACACACGGTAGTATGTGTTCCTGAAAATGTTCATCAAACAAATGAACTATGGTGTTGCACTGCTTCACAATGTCGAAAAAATATATCTGAAAATAGAATACATCGTTCTCAGTTTTAATGATAATAACTCACTTTATAAATTCAAATAAGATCTTGCTTCATGAATTTTTACCCCTTTTACAGCAAGGCCGAAAAGGAAAGGTTATGATTTTAGGAGTCTATATGCATGTGGATATAGATTTTCCGTCCTAGAGATCAAAAAACCGGAGAGATTTTAACAAATGAAGTATTATTGGATTTGTTTTAATATTCAGAGTATATATAGGCTATATAAACTTCGAAATGAGGAGCAATGACTAGGCACTAACACTATAAAAAAATAGAACATACCTATTAGGTGCACTCGCATTAGCTTTTTATGAGTAAATAAATGTAGAAAATCCCACACACATTAATATTTAACAGGTTTCATCAATTATTATCAAAAACTTCCGCTTACAAGTTTGAAATAAAATAAAAATGTTAAAAACTAAAATCCAGTAGAAAAAAGAAATAAGTTCATCATAGTGAGAAATATTCTCCATATTATTGTTTTTAAATTTAAGAGCTCTCAATAATTTATTGCATGCAAAAGCTGTGGATTTCAAATTTTTAATCCTTTATTCTTGTAATTTTCATTAATAATAAAAAAAACATTATTTCCAGTATGCAGCGTGATTTTGTCCTTGCATTTATACCTACATACAATGTTTATAATTATTAGCTTTAAATTATATTTAGTACATTGGTTACTGTTATAGTAATAGAGAAAAAAACGATTAAAAATTTAATTGAAAACATTTCAATTTTGCTGTGTACTACCAAATTTGTTTGTCTTCTCACAAGATATACAACTCCTTATCGATGTAGTAGAAAGTTCAGAGTAAAAATAAGAAGTTTTGAGTTGATGAATATATTGTTATTATACTTATAAACTTAAAACTTTTTATTCAACTACATTGTTATTTAGAGGCTTTAAAATATTGAGAAATTAAAAGACCAATTCAAACTAAATGGGGTCTCAGTAATAACTAACTGTGTCTCTCTTCCGCTGTGATTTTAATTATAAAAGAAGTTGAATAAATTAACACAGGAAATATTTTTAGCTATGACTATTTAATGTCTACTATATCATGTCTATATCTTTTATATTATTACAGATATATTCCAGGATGTAACATAACCTACGATGTAATCCTAAGATGTAACTGCGCAGTTATATATTCGTATTTGACCATAATATAGACAGTAAAGATGTATTCATAGTTAGGACAGTAAAAAAATTTTAATACCTAAATTGAAGGCTAAAAATCTGAATTTAAAGCATGAATTATGGAAAATTACGAACTTAATTAACATAAACTTTATGTTACTATAAACTTGACAGTTATACCACATGTCAACAGTGGAGTATTGATTTTGTCTATAGTAATGATGTTTTTAGTATTATACCTAACATTTTAATTTAAAAAATCTGCAATGAAATACTCAGAAACGTTACTTAACACTAACATTTGTACATACAACTAAGATCTTTTTGTCTGGAGCTGGTAGGCCTACAAATTAAAATTAAAATCCACTAATATGATCAGATTGCAGCTTCCAGCATTTATCTGATGATTTTCAAATGACAGCAACGTAGTATCAAGGGATGGAATATATTAAGAAAATGTTGATTAAGTTAATAAATAATTCCATAACCACCTGCGGTTGCGTTTTGCTTTCTGCAATGGGAATGCTTTGTAAGCCAACGTCTACTGCGTAATCGCAGTGCTCAACTAGCAGATGCTGCACTAGGATCTCTGTGAGGGCAGTTGCATTTGCAGCTACTTCTCCACTCGGTGATAACTGTAACATAATTGGAGCAATCTTATGGATGTATGGCTATACCAATTTATCAATTTTTAAACTGTAAGAATACGACTATTGTTGCATGGTGCCCTACAAAGCATCAAATATCATAATTATAGTTGCATATTTGGATAATATCATTTAAGGTAAGTTATCATTAGGCAACAAATGATGAGCAAAGAAACATTTTTTCTTTTAAGTTATTAGACACATATTTGTCATATAAATAAAAGAAAAGTCTTAGTGTATGTCACATTACAAATATAAATATTTAATGTTTTTATTTTATTCAAGTAGCAGCTGAAAATAAGATTCCATATAGGGACCCATTAGAATGCAAAATCCTAAAGAGCCTGCTTACCACTTTGCATCTAATAAATGATGTCTTAGAATCAGCTAACATCTTGGTCACAAGTTCCTCGGATAAGAATGTTTCACCGCCATAATTCTCAATCTGTGCTATGTTGATGTTGGCCCGTGCCCCAATAACAGCCTGTATATCCCTTCTTAACTCCTGAAATCTATTATCATTTTGGAAATAAAACTTATGTTCATTAATACTGTATTATATATACATTGCTCATAGTGCACATTATGGGAAATCAGTAAGAGAAACGGCAACATGAAAGCATAAATCCAGTGATTGCAAATGAACATAAAAAATTATTTTAATGTTATTAAATATATAGATAGTCACAATAATCAAAAACAGAAAGCAGGGTAGATACTTTCCCTGCATCTATAAAATCATGAATTTGTTTACTAAATTTTAAATTTGTGAATCTGACCTAAAGATCATGTACACTATTCATATCTCAATATATATAGCAACAAACAAAAAAACCCAGTTTAGGCTAAAATTTTATTTGTTATTTTTTTACTGGAGCATTTTATAGTACAGGGTGGCAGATTTCAATGTTTGAAAAATTGGAAAAAAAAACTACACCTCTAATACAAAGTAGGTTTATTTTAACTTTATAACATCAAATGCGGATTTCATTTTTTAAAAACCACGTTTTCCAAATGGCGGCCATCGAATCTGACACACTCATCGACTCTAGCACGCATGTTTTCAAAAATGCGTTTGCAGAGCGACTGGGGTATCCTACTGACTTCGGCTCGAATATTTTCTTTAAGTTGTGTCACAGTGCTCGGATTTGTTCGAAAAGTTCGAAAGTTCTGCTTATTCACATATCCTCTAATGTGAAAGTGAGCTTCGTCACTAAAGAATATGTTGCCCATCCGGGTAGCAGTACGAAATCTCAACAACATCACCCCCGCATAAGTTTTTCTTAATTCAAAGTCAGGATCGTGTAAATCTTGAACAATTTGAATTTTATATGGATGGAACTTGAGCTTTTTTCGCATTATTGCCTGTAAAGTTGATTTCGGAATTCCCAATATCGATGAATGTGTACACAGTGATAAACGGGGATTTTCAATGACAGAAATCATAACACGCTCGACATTTTCATCCGTGGCTACCAATGGTATAGGTCCTGGCCTGGGCCTATTTAATGTTGATCCTGTAGCTCTGAACCTTGCTACCCATGACTGAATGAGGTTGACCGATGGTCCATCAAGTTATCGACGAATACTGTAACGATTATTAAATTGACGGCGTGCTACAGACAGCGAAAACCCACTCGAAATGTACGCCTCGACGGCAAAAGCGCAGTGCTCTCCATTCCACTGTTCCATGGTTACTAAAATACCCACACCGCTTGCGCTTCTAACGACGCCCCCCGCGCCCCTCATATGTGCTGCGTTCAGAAACTATGTTTGTTTAAACTTTGAAATCTATACACTGGATCCACTGGACACCTGTATAATGATTACGGTTATCAAGCTGTAAACCTGTAACTACTACTGTAACATATTACTCTATGTACATATTACCTAATATATTAATTTTTGTATAGTTTTTAAATGATGTCATTGCTCATGTATATACAAAGCATATATAAAGCTAGACAGAATTTTTCTTTTTTAACTCTCCCAAACTACAAGGCTTTATTACTACGGTAAAACATATTTGTACTAAACAGATCTTCAAAACAAGATAGTTTCATTCATGGCTGCATAAAATGTTAAGCCCAGATGCTCATATAAATTGGTTAATCCTCCTTTGTAATTTTGGCATTCAATTTGAGAAAGAAGTCAAAAAAATGTTATACAATAAAACTATACGGCATATTCCTGATTTAGTGAATTTTAATTACAACATAGATAATTTCCTGCAGAACTAAATATTTTATGCTATCATGGTATCATAATATACTTAATCTCCAATTTTTTCTTCTTCATAAGTTTCTTCTTCATCTTCTTCACCCACCATTGGGTATATGCCTGTGTAATCAACCTCCATTTAACTTGATGTTCTGTCTGTCTAAAGGCTGCCCAATTGTATTTTAATCTGAATTCTTTGATTTACCTCTGCCACATATTCCTGATATAGTGAATTAATAGCAAAGAATTCTAAGCTGTGTCAGTGGGCTGGTAAGTAAAAAACAAAGAATTCTAAGCCGTCCCAGACGTGCTTAGTCAATGCATTTCTATACTTATTCTAACATTTGACCTTCTGGTGATTTAGGTTACATTGACTATGGCCATTACTTGTCTACATTCATTTTCAGCCAGTTTGTAGGGATGCAAGATATACTTATTCTAATGTGATTTGCAGATTTTAATCCAACGCAGTGGAATTCGCTGTCATCAATATGTCATCATACTATTGATTGATAGGGGGCTTGCTTGTTTGCGTATTTTTGCTTTTTGAGTTCTAACACTCAAATACAAAACTAGAAAATTAATACCCACTACTCACCCTCCACTTTGAATCTGCTTCTTAACATGCTGTCTATCGGCATAGTACCGCTGTAGAGATCCACCGAGAACAGCTCTCAGCCGTCGGCATTCCAATGCAGCATAACCCTCAGCACCATCTCCGAGTGCACCGTGTATCAGAGCATCACGTCGCAACGCTCCATCAGAAACAGGTGCTGATGATGGAGTGGCCGCAACAAGGCCTGCAGCACACAGGTCATCACAAAGATGCTGGGTACTGAGAAGATTTAACATAAGAAAATAATTTACGAAATTAGTTATTAAATCTGTAAATACGAATAAAACTAGCATTATAAGCATTTACATTTATAGAATTAGTTTATAATATATATATATATATATATATATATATATATATATATATATGTATATATATATATATATATACATATATATATATATATATATATATATATATATATATATATATAGATATATAGACATATTTAAATATATATAATACTTTAAAACCCTCTACTTAATGTGTTATCTTTTCAAAATAAATAATACTATTCTTATATCTCCTACACCGCCTGGAATAACATGTCTGTGATTTTAGGTAGATATTTCACAATTATAAGACAAGATTTATAAATAATTTCAATACTGTAATTGAGTCACAAACAGAAAGAAGCAATGATTACAAATAATACATACCTCGTATACATGTCATACAAATTCTTCAAATATTTTTCAATATCATTTTTATCTGCCAGTTTTGTTTGAATGTACTTCTGTAGCTTAAGATGGAAGATATTGAGCACAAATCTACTCATCACCTGTTCAGGATTTGGAAATACATTGCTTATGATGACATAATTCTTTTTGCAAAGCGGCAATACTGCTGAAAATATGTCTTTTCCCAGCAAAGTATTCTGAAAAAGAAGAACAATTATATTTTAAACAAAATTTTAAAAAATGAAATGAAGATCACTTAATTAAAATGAATTTACTTCACTTGTATGAATAACAAAGAAATCAATGGAGTATTTGATAATTTATATTGGCTTAGACTTTGCTGTAAATTTAATAGATTTATTGTTATACAGTCGCTGGCCAAATTATTAGATGTACAGCAGTTTTTATGCAAAATCATAGTTAACAGGTATAAAAAAATGGGTATGAAATATTTTACTGCAATAAATCAAATTTTTATGTCTACTGCATGTTACTATATGTTGTTACAATTAAAACATAGTTTTTATTGAAAATTTATTAACTTTTAGTATGGGAACAATATTCATACTCCTAATTGATTTCTGTATTAATATTTCATAGGCAACTTTTCCAGCTATTAAGACCTCATTCCTTTACGGCATGCTGTTAAGCATGATTGTACAGTCTCCTGCATTTGTGAATGATGAATCCATAGGATTATTTTTTTAATGATCTGAGTTTTGGTCGTGACCACTTCTTTAGTCACATCCCTCTTCATCAGCACCCATACATCTTAAATTTTTCCATATCGGGACTATTACCTGTCCAATCCAACAGAGGCATATTTTGGTCATGGAAATATGTTTTAATTGAACAAGTAGTGTGATATGGTGCTCCATTTCGCATAAAAATAAATGGACCCCATTTCGAAACCATTTTCTTAACCGGAGAACCAAACGATTCTCTAGGATTTCTTTGTACTTGTCTTGCCTCGTGATGTCTTTTACTATGAGAGACGCCCAGTATTATTGCCACTGATAACAGATCAAATCATAATTTTTGTAGGGTATTTTATGATCTGCACAAAGCAGTTAGGCTGATATTTTTTCTGCTTGACGACAGTGAAATAATTTAGCTTTGCTTCCTACTATTTCAACCAAATTAGGGCTTAAATTGTAAGAATAACAAAAAATTACCGATAAAATGAACAATAAATGAAATATTCAATTACTTATTCCCATAAGTTCACATTATTGAATTTATAATCTGAAGTCCACTACATATTTTCTGCTTTCACCACAGCAGGCAATTTAGGCTTCCTAGAAGTTCGATGAACGTTGTAATGTAAATCCTTAAATTTTCTGCGAATATTTTGTGGTAGCAAATCTCTTCTACATACAAATTTTCTTAAGAAATCTTTCTAATCTGGGAGGATGAAAATTGGCTTTCTTTCGCAATTTTTCTTTATTTTCGGATTCAATTCTTCACTTATATTGGCTTTTGTCTCTATGTGTCGTATGCTTGCTTCAGATAATTCAATTTTCATAAAATTTCTCGGTTGGAATACATTTTAGTATTAAGAAAGGCATTAATTTCAGTTTTTTTCGCAGTGTGAGTTCCCCTTTTCGTCCATACTTGGAAAGTTAAAAAAAAGTTTTACAATCGGGAAAAGTGCTGATTTCAATTAAAATAAACTTAAATGTAGTTAAGTAATGCAAAAAATCGTAAATGAACCACTACCAGATGAAACAGACATTTCCACACATATGGTATGCATGAACGCGACTGAAGCGTGGCTGTTTGCAGTCCGATATCAAAAACATGGATATAACAATATAATAAAACAGAAATATATTTAAAAAGGGATAATAATTGTCTTAACTAATAACTACTATTTATAAAGTAAAATAACACTAATTTGACCACAAAACTTGTAATTATTGAAATATGCTAAAAAGTATTGTGTGCATCTAACAAATTGGCAAGGGACTGTAGCATATTAATTAATAATTCTTTAAATTTCTCTTAATCATATATGACCAATATAATTAATTTCTTTTTTGATTTAGACCTTCATTATTGAGAAATAATGTATCTTTTAATAAAAGAGGATATTTTATTTTCAACATTTTGTAAATCATAATAACATTTAAACATTTCATTATTAGAAACAGAACTTCATCAAAAAAAAACTTCAGACACTGGATAAACAATATAGTAAATTTTTTTTTGGGAAAAATACTCTTTATCGCTCAGTATTTATTGCCGAATAAGGTGTTTAGTGTATTTGCTTTGATGATGACACGTGATGCTCAGTGTGTATGCACTGCAGAACACATAATCCTCACAATAAAATTGAAATAGTGTATTGATAACAGAATGAAATATGAAAAAAATGGTTGATTATAATCACGTTGTTATGTAATCAGGTACTCACAGAAGCTGGCTTCTTATACGAATTTAATAACACCTATATATGTATATAATATGAACGTAATGAGGCCCTAAGTGATGCGACAAAAAAAGTGGTTGACAAAACACCAATATCCACAGATATATAAATATTCTATTAGACCAAGATACGCCTGAACGTAGCAATTAAATAATATGGCTACTCACCATTTGACTTGTTTCAATAAATGCATTGATGCACTGTGAATAACCTTTGAAATTTGTCATAATATTTGCTATTTCTTTCATCCGGTTAGTGTTACCCGAATTTTGTGATTTAACAAACTCCTCAATAAGATTCCTCTCTATTTCATTATACTTAGCATCAATCTTCTGCTTTGCTACTTCAAACTTATCTGGCGGCAACTCTTGAGATATCATATGAAGCTTTTGAATGATATCTGCTGCTTCATCAATCTAGATAAAACATAAAAAAAAACCTGTCGATAATTAATATACGTGACATTAAAAATCAAATATGGTCATCTTCAACCAGATTTTGAATAACATTTCAACCATGACATTTAAATTAAATGTGACCATCTAGACTCTAATATAGAGAAAAGTTGGCCCATTAGTTGAAAGTTATTTTTAAAACGACACCATCTCCGTCAATTTGTCAGATGTATATCCCATTAGATCCCATTAGAGCCAACAACACCATTTCTCAAATTAGCTTCTGCCATCTTATCCAAGAAATAATAATCTTCAAGAATTGCTGAAACTAATGAAAATTTGCATTGACGCAAACAATTTCTAGCCAACTTCACAATTCAATTTGAGTTTTTAATCAACTCAATTTGAATTTCATTAATATCAGCATTATTAGCATTAATTCAACTGTTAATAAACTAATAATTAAGTTTAATTTCAATAGTTAATAGAAATATTATATATAAATTTTATACAAGTAATCAAAAATCAAGTAATTTGCAAAAATGCTGGCACTGGAGATGATCTGGTTTAATTTTTAGTATCACATTATTTTAATTAAAATATTAATTTAAAATATAGAGCTCGTCAATCTACATATGAAGTTATTACAAAAATAAATTCTGTCATTTAAATGAAATAAATTATTCACTCAATTTTTTTCTATGCCTATTTTATTATGTATTAAAATATGAGCAAATAATATGATAAGAATTAACAGTTTAACTTATATTTCAAAAAATAAGTAAATATGTTACAAAAAGACAACAGTTCACTAACCTTAGTAGGATCATTAAATAAATCAGTAAGCACAGGTCCGGGACTAAGGAAATGAGCTAGATGTGCCAGTAAGTCCCTAGCAGCAGCCGCTCGTGCTCGTGGAGCTCTAGCAGCTCCAAGTCGCTCACCAACTGCCAATGCACGACCACCAGCTCGAGACATACGTTCATCAAGCTCACCAAATATACCTACACAAAGCTAAAAATAACTTTTCAATTATGGTTTATACTAAAGTGCATAAAACTATTAATTAAAATGAAGCATCTATAGAAAATGGTTTTTTCTAAAACAAGTTAAGGTAGAACTGTATTTATTATTATTTTAAAAATTGATAAGGAAATACCCTTTGGCATTTGCCTTATTTCTAGTTTATGCTTACAGCTCAACCCCATGATATGTTATAACTATACCTTGATTTCTTTCTTATATCCTGTCCCTCTGTTTCTTTCATCAAATTTGTATACATTTTTATACAAATACTTGTATTTAAATGTTCTTAAATATATCTTAGAAATTTAAATCTGACAAATTATACACTTTGACATGTAACTAATGTTATTTTAATAACAAATAAAAAGATAATTGAATTTATACTTTGTCAAATATGTAATCATAAAAACATTAAAATTAATTTATATTAAAACATTAAGGTAATTAAAAAAAGATTTAAAGAGTTATAAAACTTACAGTGTGCTGACTCATTATTTCTGCAAATTTTGCGGCATATAGTTTTTCTTCTTCTTGCACCGACTGTTCTAACCTAGCACACTTTCTTTCTTGTCGCTCTTGTAACATCTGGAAAAATTTTAATTATGGTATAGTTTCTTTCTAAACATTTTACAATCAATATAACCTCAATCAATTTCAGTTCTGAATCTACATAGTAATTATCAAACAACAAATAACACTCTTATAATCATACCTTTAAATCTTGTATTGCTTGTGTGAAAATATCATGGATGATTTCTGGATCAAACGTGTCTGACTTGTCAGTATCATTCATAGTTCTTTGAACCATCCTTTCTACAAATTCATCAGGATCAAATGGTTCCTAGATAAAAAATTTATAAATAGATTTTCTACATTATAAAAAATTAGTAAACTGTACCCAGATTTAATAGTGATGACATTTAAAAATCGGAATTAAATAGCACATGTAAATTCACGTGTTAATTAATTAGTTCATTACAAGTGTAGATATATATTAAAATATCGTGAAATTTTTGAAGCAGTCAACTTCTGAATACTTGCGCTTTTTCGTTGAACAATTCACGTTATTGCATCAATTAAAAAAATTGTTAAAAAATCGAAATAAACAAGCTATTTTTTTAAATGTAATTGAATCTTTGAAAGTCTGAAGTTCGTACCTGAAACAAGTGGATGAAAATACTAAGTAGTAATATTCACCAAAGATAGAAAGTCAAATGGAAAAGTAAGAAGGCAAATAATTGAAAGAGATGGAATGAGTGGATATTCAATGCGATTCTCTACGAAGAATTTAGTATAAGTTTTAAAACTTCTATACTACAAAGTAGTGACAGAAATTTTGGTATAGTGAGCAAAACGAAAGATATCTGCATGGTTGATTTCATAAAATCTGTAATTTGGTTATTATGTTCGAGAAAATTTAATCACAGTGACATTCATCACGGCGCGCTAGGATCGGCATTTAGTTTATTCTATAATAAAATGTATCTTGATAACAAACCTGTTCCAACTCTTTTAAATATTGATTAATCATTTTGATTATTATTACAAGTTAAAACTTATTTATTTGTAAAACATAAAAAATTATCGTTTTGACATTTTGTGGCGTACGAAATGAAAATACAATTTGACAATTAAGCCTAGTGTTGTAAGTCTAAATAATTTACTACTTATGTCCGAGTAACCAACAGAGATAAACTCAAAACGCATCATATTGGTAACGAGTTACGAAGTGGTCTATGTAACAAGAAGATTCCACAATAGCGTATTACAAAACTAACACAAGTTAAAGTTTATAACATTCACAGGTCATATACTAAAATACTGTTTGTACAAAGTTAAAGTTAGCTGCACTTAATATCTTCTTTAAACTCTAAGGTCTTATAGTTTTTTGGTGGCTTTGTAGATATCTAATAGCGAAATTAAGACGTACAAGAAATTAGCTGTTTAAAAAGTATATGTGAAGTGTATTAAACAGTGATTTTCAAGGGACCTCTGGGAAATTAACGTCGATTAAACATTCGGTGCCGATACTAAAGTTCATTGCAGCTCTACGGCAGTGTGCGAAGCAACATGGTGCGATACTAAAAAATATGATTTGTGCTGTTTTTAGGACGCAAAACGCATTAGAATATCACTGCGTGGCACGTATAATTTTTTTCTATAAAATTAATCGGTCGCTTCGTATTGCTCAGTGAGGCTCTACTGCATTTTTTGTCATAAAGAATATCAACTATACCTGGTGACATCGTGCCTCGTCACTTTACGCACGTTTTTTTGAAACTGGACGAGTGCAAGTATGCATATAGACGTTAGGTTCTTCGTAGTTAATATCGAAGTAGAATTCGTGCACCAAATTTTCAACGAATGTTTCGCTGTGACTCTTGCTCGAGTATGTAAAATAATTGATACAATATTGATTTACTTTTCGATTTAATTAATTATTTCTCATTTCATCTAATTTTCGTACAAAATATGATATAACAATAGTATGTCAAGAACATAATATTGTTATATTGTACTTTGAAATGAGCCGTACTTACAACTCGCTATTTAATAAATTATTTATTTAAAATTTCAATAATTATTGAAAAAAACATTATTAAGTTATTAAAATATGAAACGGAATACAAGCATAGATTTATTTATTCCTGCTCGTTACTAGAGAAAACTCAAAGCCGTAACAGATATTTCGAATTTCATAAACAAATGACAAACCATCATCCATGTAACAAGTCCTTTCGGTATAGATAACTTAAAAGTGGAAGTGGTTTTATCCAAATTTTTTGTGATGTCTTAAAATATAATATAAAATACAAAAATTATTCGTTGTTTATTAGTGGTCGTGAGAGGAAAGTTAAATGCATGAAAATAAACATCAATTTCTCAAGTATTGGTTTGACAGTTGAACTGGTCGTGTTCATAATTACTTTGGTGTGTTGTGAGATGTCTACTATCCAATGTGTCGCAAAAAAGGTCGTATAAAATCTGTACGCATTGACAATGGCGGAACGACTTAGTCCTCGTAGTTCCGAGGTAAATGCCTTGGAACAACGAGGATATTTAATTGGAAAAAAAATAGGCCAAGGATCTTATGCCACAGTTCATCTTGCTGATTATGTAGATCCTTCAAGTCCGAAAAAGATGCTTTTAGCGTGCAAAATATTCGATAAAGAAAAAGCACCACGAGATTTCCTAGCGAAGTTTTTCCCAAGAGAGCTAGATATTTTAACCAAAATAGAAAATCCACATATTATTCAAGTCCATAGCATATTACAGCGAGGACCGCGAGTATTCATTTTTATGAGATATGCCGATAATGGAGATTTGTTAGATTTCATTAAACGCAACAGTGCAGTGCCTGAGAATCAAGCTAAACTATGGTTTAGACAGATGGCAAGCGGTTTACAATATTTACACAGCAAAAATATTGCCCACCGCGATTTGAAATGCGAGAATATTTTACTTTCTCGAAGATTTAATGTCAAATTAGCAGATTTCGGTTTCGCTCGATTTTGCACTGACATAGACAATAGAAGAGTTCTTAGCCAAACATATTGTGGTTCTGCAGCCTACGCAGCACCAGAAGTTGTCAGTGGCACACCCTATAATCCAAAATTAGCCGACGTTTGGTCCTTGGGCATCATTTTGTTCATTATGCTCAATGCGTCTATGCCGTTTGATGACTCCAATCTAAGGAAATTGCTCAAAGATCAAATATCCCGAAATTGGGTTTTTCGATCGCGGATCAGAGACACGGTATCACCAATGGCAAAGTCAATCGTGCGTCATATATTGGAACCTGATATAACATTGAGATTAACCCTAGATAGAGTGCTGAGTCATGAATGGGTTAAAAGTAGAAAAGATCGAAACATCAGTTTAATGGGGAGGTTAGTACAATCTGCTCCCTCTACTCCTCATCCTGCAGTAGGGGGTCATTTAAAAGATACGGGAGCGGAAACTGAATGTGCCGGTCCATCTGCGTCACCCTATCCTCGAATAAGTGGTGACCATAGAGAGATGAATGTTAATAAATATGATGACAACGGATTACGCATAAATAGCTGATGCTGATGGATGCCGACGGCAAATTTGATTTTATACCGGAAGTTTATTTTGTTAATATTTTACTGTTTTTTGTCTTTTTTCAGGAACTTGGTTCCTGGAAATATTTTCAAATTATACAATAGCTCTATCTACCTTCGCACGATATTTTATTTACTTTTATAGGACCAATCAACTACAATTTTTGATTTGGCTATAGATAACATCGTTTTCACGCGCCACTTTTTTGAATAGTTCGCATTTTAGTATATGATCTGTGGTTCGCATCGATCTTTAGCTCGAATGAAATGGCGCCAATTTTTAAGAAAAGAAATAAAATAGATATTAATCACAGATCATATACTAAACATTAATTAGGAAAATGCTATTACTTAATAGGAATCTTTTTCACTATTTGTAATAAAATCATTTTATTGTTAATAACATTAATTCATACAAGCTATTCAACAGTCTACAAATTAGCATGATCAGAATCCTTTCTTTTATGTAAACTTCATGTAATATAACCTCTAATATTATACACCTTAGGTGAATAGCCAATTTCTCTAACATATCAATATATATCCAGAATCGAGTTTGGGCTATCTGTGAATAATCATGCAAATAAAATTATATAAGTAATCATTATTCAGCAAAGTTCATTTTCTTGCAATTTTATTAAACAAAATGTTATTAAATATTTTTTTATTAACTTATTTTCTTAAAGTGTTACCAATATAACTTAGTCACATTGTTATACAAAGGCATTTAAAATTTACCATTCATTACCATCCATAAAAGCACTACAGGCTTATTTTTACCCGTGTTTCTTTTGATTTAAGTTTGTTGTGGTTCACCCAAAGGATTTTCGTTCGGCTATGCATTATTTGATTTTGATGTTCTATTTGTATTCAGTCTCCTATAGCGTGTTAAGATAAGAGTATGTTTTATTTTATGAAAATTACCACCATTAAATCAACAGTATATACAAATATAATAACATTTTTAAAACAAACTAAACGTTTACAAAAGTGAAACTTATCACTTTTTAAATGTTTAGGTCTCCCTGTTATTTCAGTGAGATTTTCCAATTTAGATTATTAAGATTTTGCAAATCAACTAATTCTTATAAGACAACAATCATAAATCACATTCACTATCGGTTGAATTTTTCTAACAGGCGCACACATCTCTGCCACACTTGCATTAGTGATACCAGCCAACTTCATATTATCAGACTATGATTGCAATACAATAATTTTATTGTAGTCTACTTTTTTGTCCATATGGACATATTTATAAATTAGAGTTAAGGCTTGTTGTGTATAACCAATTTCCTGTCTTCAACTTTATTATTCACCAAATTAACTAAAATACTTTCATATATCATTCGCTGCACTCAATAACAAATACGTTTGTAGCTTTTGTAGTTCCTTAAGCTACTTTTTCTATTATGAATCTATCACATATTTACTGCGTATATTAAAGGATGTGTGAAAAGATACATTTGATAATGATTTTGTCATGTAGAATACACGGCAAGGGGTTAAACCAAAAAATATAAACATATAAAATAGTTAAAAAAGAAAATTAAGGAAAGTAAACAAGAATTTACGAAGTGTTTTTGAAAGCATGTGTGTCATTTAAGGTATATGTCAAGAAAGAGAAGTTTGGTCATTCATTATCAGAATGTGGAGATGTTTATAGAGATAGAGTTTATAGCCTATCCTTATGTTTTAAAATTACATCATACATCAAGAATTTTTTTGAAATAACTAATGCCTTAGACAACTATTTCAAATAACTGCTAAATTCTTCATTAGTAACCAAAAGAGTTAAATCAATAACAAAAACTTGAATGAGGTTTTTAAGTTTTTTATTTTGTAAGTTTAAAATACATTTTTACGCAACTGGATCATCGCCCTTCGTCACACGGGTGTAGATGACCTGCCCATGATGTTGGACAACCTGCTTAATTAACCCTGGAAAGATGAAAATATTATTCTTTATTCACAGTTTAGTATAGTTATACTGTCATTTTAGATGTTATAATTCTACAAACCATCAGACTCAATATATCAGTCAGTTTACTCACAAAGGATTTAGAGATTTGTAAGTTATAATCATTTGGTAAGCCTTTTTTTAATATTTGATTTAATTATTCCTATCAATCAATTTGAAAAAAACTATCTTTCAGGACAAAATGCCTTCAAAGTATTGTTTGATATTAAAATGAACACCAACTATAAGTAAAAACAATAAATCATTCACATTTTAATTTAACAAATTATAAAGTAAATTAAGTCGCACAAACTTAATTTCAAATTATGAATTCATAATCAATGTTTTAATAAAACAATGTGAAAAATAATTAGTGAAAACATAATATTCACAAGTTCTTAAACCAGTTTTGTGAGTTTGATTGTAGTAATGTAAAATGTGACCCCTCCCTAATACCAAGACAAAATTATCATGTATAATTTTTCAACAACAATTAAACTTGTATTAACGCACAAAATTATTTAAACGATTTAAACATTTATATAAATATTCACATCGAAAATAATAAGGGCTTACACAAACATTATGACCTAAATTTCGAAATTTTGCAATTAGGGTAAAGTTACCTTATTTTGGCACCCCACCAATTACTGGCAGTTTGTTGTCTTAATATCAATAAGGAAAAAAAAGAAATGTTATGATGTTGCCACTTATTCAAATTGAGTAGTACAATCTATTACACTGGAAAAAAAAATAAGATCATAATGGTGTTAGTATAATAAATTATACTTTTTTAATCAAATCTTACTTCGACGGAAGAAATAGAACTCAGAAAACTTGAAAAAGCCCTGCAAGCCGTCAAAGTTGGAGAAATGAGAAAGAAGTTGAGGGCCAGGGCTTTTCAGGTTCTATGAGCTACGAGCCTTACAGTCCAGGCGCTCCTACAATTTTGTCGAAAACAGAAGAAAACATTCTGGAAGATTGGCTAATTCTCAGTAGCAGAAAAGGCTTTCCTAACCTTCAAGGGGACTTAATCAGTAGTGATGCAAACTTTCTAAAAAATAATGGTAGAGCCAGCGTTTTCAAGAATGGAAAGAAATGGTATAAACTTTTTCTTCAGCGTTATCCAAACATTTCTGTCTGCACACCCGAGGCAGTTACCGCAGCTAGTACTGCAGTAAAAGAAAACAATATATTTGGACTGCTTAAAGACCCATCCCGCATATGCAATGGTGATGAAACTAACTTTCTTTTATGTCCGAAAACTGGCGTTGTTTTTGCTCCTAACGGCGAAAGAAATGTTGACGAGGTAGACAATGCACAGGCCACAACATTTCTTTCTGTGATGTTTAATTTTGTGCTAATGGAAACCTAACACCTCCGATAGTCATATTTCTGAATAAGCGACTGTTATCTGATATTACTTCTAAGATTCCCTCAGAATGGGGAATAGGATTTAGTGGCAATGGATGGATGAAAGCTGAAATCTTTCACAATTATATTGAAACTGTACTATATCCACACTTGGTCAAAAACATAACACAATTCCCCATAATACTTTTTGTCGACGGTCACATAACTCATTTAACAAATGCAATTAATGAGCTTTGTACAAATTGGAAATTATACTTATTGCAGTGTACCCCAATTGTACAAGATATTGCAACCAGCAGATGTTTGGAGTGGAGGCAAAATAATCCGTTAGAAGGTCTTACTAAAACCAGTTTTGTACCACTTTTAGACAACACTATTAAAAATACAATCACATTATCAACAGTTGTTAATGGTTTTAGAGGAGTCTTTGCCCATAGAATGATTGACATTCCTATGGACTGTGTGAATTTGTAAAATTTTAAAATATTATTGGGACTAGCTAAATTTATCAAATTGAACGAGGTGAACTAAGACCTGAGAAAGAACACTCAAGTCTTCTTTGAAAGGTTTGGAACTTCTTCACAAAGGTTCAGTTTTAACAAGAGATAACACTCTGAGCCAAGATGGTACGGATATGACATTAGATGCTATGGATATTCAAAATATGCCAGTTAATATTGATGGAAACTTAAATGAACAGCTTCCGTATTGCGTACCTGCACTTGATTCTGAAGTGGTTGTGACAACAGATGTTTTCGATGAGGGTAATTACATTGGTTTGTTTGCGAAAGATAGAACTGTTGGCTTGTATGATGATTCAGAAGAAGTTTCACATATTATAACTCATAAAGCGAAAGTGTACACTGATATGACCGACAATACTAGAAAATCTGATAAGAGTAAAAAAAAGTAGAATACGAAATAGTGACCTTAACAAAATAGGAACTTATGCTGAAGAAGCAGAAACTAATACAGTCAAAAAACCATTGGCCGCTCTATTAAACCTCACTCCTGTAAAACTAACAGATGTTCTTGTATAGCCTAAAACACCCCAACGAAAAGGTGTTAATATCACAAAGAGAGCACCTTCCGTACTGATACCCTAGAGATTGAAAAATCAGAATAAAATAAGAAAAAGAAGAGGGCATAAAAAGAGAAAAAAGAAACTGGAAGCAAAAACAAAATAGACCAAACGAAAAATGTTAGCCGCTAACCCTAAAATGAAGAAAGATAAAAAGGAAACAGTAAACAGACATGTGAATAAGCTTATAGTATCTGAGAATGCCGTGGATATATCTTTAAAACCATCTCTATTTGGAAATGAAGACTGCAATCTGGACGACTTTTGCTGTTATAGAAAAATTTTCAACTGAATTAATATGGATAAAAGAAATATATTATAAGATTTCACTATAAGTAGACTTTGTTAACTAATCTCTGACATATTGAATATGTTTGGCGTTAATTTTGTAGAAATTCATTATTCAAAATTAAATGAAACTACGTGAAGTAGTATTATTTCTACTTTCTTTAAGTCCTTTACCACAACCTATAGGTTTCGTTGCAAAGATCTTTGCTAGTAGCCCACCTGAAGATGTTGTAATACAACGAAACCTAGGTCGTGGTAAAGAACTTAAAGAAAGTAGAAATAATACTACATCACGTAGTTTCATTTAATTGTGTAATCTTTGACATTTAAATTGGGTAGGTTTTGTTAATGTTATGTTTCGTTATGTTATATCTAGGTACTTACCAACCTAATTTAATATGTAGGTAGGTAAGTACCAAGTATACTTTTTTATTCCTTAAATTTTTATTTCAAGTTTTCAAAAGATTTTCTGAATGAATTTATAATTATACAATAGACTATGTGCCAAAGCAGGTTTACTTACTACTAAGTACCTATGTTAATTTAATTTTTCTTTTGTAGGTACACACACCCACCCTAGCTAAGACTTAATTAAACGTTATTCTATATTAATGTTCTTATTTTTATCTTACACTAGACTAAAGGTATTTTTTGTTAATTAACCTTAGAGTTTGATATGCCAATAAACTGGGTTTGTTTATTGATGATAATTGGTCAAACTGTGTTGGGTGTTTCTTAGAAAAAAACAACAAAAGATATACAAATATGTTTAACTTATATTTGAAAAGTGTTAAAAACGTAAATTAACTTTTCTTCTGTCACCTTGACAATTTTTTTTTGTTGACAACTTTTCATGGTTTAAGCTCGCAGTAGTTATAATATGGCACTTTACCCTATATTAAATACTTTTTAATCATTTTTAAAGTTGAATCTGGATAATTAACCAAGATTGGTATTAAATGTAGATTCGCTAGCACAAACCCACAAGTAAAGCCCAAAATAACGGTTTGTAAAATGGTTCCAAAATTAAAAACAAGGCGTAACCGGCTGCACAGCAGAGGCCCAATAGGAACATAGCAATTGCATTATAAAATGCATGTTTCATCGGTTTTTCGTGTCCCTGAGGTAATCTGCCTATGATGTTAAATATATTTTCGAATGGAGACCTCGGATCGGATAATGTAGGGGGACACACGTACATTATTATGGATATCTCATATCTATATTGTCTTCTTACAATCTTTGTGTCGATAGTTAAAAACCCTGTTTTTATACCAATTTTAGGTTCAGTATTTCCATAGAAGGAGGAAAAAACTTTTTATCCATATTTTTCAGTACATATGTTTCTGAGGATATGTACCTTTATGTATTTTTGAACGTTTGCTATGAGTATCTGTGAGTTTATAAGTTTTACTTCTCAGCGATCTTATAAGAATATCGTTTTTCCTCTTCGAGTATGGAAAAATTATTTAAGGCCTATTATAGAAATTTTCCAGAGCCTATTTAACCATAGTTAAATTTAAATATCTTTCAAGGATACTGTGACTTAGTATCAAAATTAAGGAGATAAAGTTATTTATTGACTTAATACACAATTGAATTTAGAGGTATTAACATTTTAAGATAAATTTAAAGAAAAATATATATTCCAGAATTACAAAAATTTGTCCATAAAAAAATACAATTTATCTGCAAAGTTCTACATGGTGTACTAAAGAAAAGCTGTCTTCCGATAAATTAACAGTATTAAAAATTAATTATGTGTATGTAAGACACTCATTTGAAATAATATATAAGTAATTAAATTATTATAGAAATGCCAGACAGATAGTTTATTAGCAGTAAATGAGAGCAGTTATACTTAGTGCTATATATATTTCTTATAAAAAATATAAGCGATATCTATATTTTTTATATCGATATTATGGTGAGATTTAAATAATTATTGAAATAAAAAAATAATTTGGAAAAAATATAATGTATATAATTTAAACGTACTATATAAGAAATAGTGCCCTATAAATTAATTACAAATCAAAAATAAACTCGAAATTCAAAATATATTAATTCCCGACTTGCGGAAGTAATGAAATTCTAAGACGTACAAGTTTAATCAGCTTTCTAAGTCTATACCAACACTGTTAGCGTTAACTGTATTAGATATCAAGAGCTGTTTCTAGATAAATGGTAACCAATAAAATTATCTATGAACTATATTTACCTTTTTCTCTTAATTCAATAAGCGCTCGCCTCGCGAGAGAACCTCTGATCTTGAGCCTTTCGGAGACCACAGCGGGAGTAATCAATTTGTACTGCGGCACTTCCTTGTATAATTTCTCGTACGTAGGTTTGTCAAATAACACTTGGTTATTTAACTTGTCACGTACTTTTCCCTTTGACCACTTCTGTAATAATTAAAAGTATACACGACGTTAAAAATCATACTATTCAGAGTTCTCAGTTTTGAAAGCAAAATTATATTATCATACTCAATATATCAGTCAAAATTACTCTCACAATAATTTCAAGTTAAAATAATAATCATTTTCTTATATTATAAATGTATCAGGAGCATCTCACAATGAGCAATGACAACAGAAATGTTAGGTTAACAAGAATACGGACCTTCTTTTTGGCTTTGCCGCCTCCTGAACCTTCCTTCTTCTTTTGAGTCTTTTGAGGCTGCTTTGCCGAAGACTTTGCGTCCTTCTTTGGCGGCTACAAAGAAAGAAATATTTGTTTATAATGTTTGACATGAGGAACGCCATGTGGCTAACACTACACCATGAAGAAACAAATTTGTCTGCGTAGATGTTAAGTTGAAATTAATACAAATTATTATACAATATTATGTGATATTACTACAATATTTAATCAATGAAGTGAGTTATTTCATTCGTTTTACGGGTTTTTCGATTAAATGATAACTCAGTAACTCACCATCTTGGAAATAAAAAGAAAGATGGAAGCCGGAAATTTTACGCAGACCGTTCATGAGTGTTCATGAATGCTATGATTTGCAAGTGTTCAAAGATTTACAGTGAATAGAAATTAATCATTAGCTATTACATTAGGTACATATTTACCTACAGGTAAGTATTTTTTAAAATTCTAAAGCACAATGGCAAATTGTTTCTTTATAAAAGTAATATCAACTTTCTTTAGATTATTTTAATATCTTAATATAAATATTTATGCAAATATTATTTAATACATTTAAAATGCGCTTAATATTTTAGCTATTTATTTAGTAGTTACTACAGTCATTAAATTTACCTAATATCTCATTCATTTTAAGATTTAAATAATTTGATTTTTAAAAGAGTATTATTTATTGTTTCAGTATTTAAAATATTCATGTTCGTCAATTATTATAACGGAAAATGTCCATATACATTTTAACACGTATTATAAGTCTTCTCTTTTGATTTTAAATTCGATAAAATATGTAACATTTTCAAAAAAACCTCGCTTTGGTTTGAAGCATCCATAGACCAATTTTATTTTAGTGCTTTCCGTTTTTGACAGCTGATGTCATCTGATTTGACAGCTATAATTCATTGTAAATAAATATAAATGTGAAGTTCTTCCTAACATGTGAATATAAGTCGTTAAACAATATTAACATAATGTTAATACAGAACCCGAGGTCTCCGTTCGAAAATATATTTAACATCATAGGCGGATTACCTCAGGGACACGAAAAACCGATGAAACATGCATTTTATAATGCAATTGCTATGTTCCTATTGGGCCTCTGCTGTGCAGCCGGTTACGCCTTGTTTTTAATTTTGGAACCATTTTTCAAACCGTTATTTTGGGCTTTACTTGTGGGTTCTATTTTACATCCTTTTAAATATACGCTTTCTAAAAATTTGAAAAAATGGTTCGAAACTTTAGAAAAATCGAATACATATATGGTTATTGGTTTTGCAATAATGCCCCTGAATATAATTAATTCGATTGCGGATACGATAGGTGATCAAGTGAAAAATCATTATAAGGTTTTGTATTTATTTTATTTATATTTTATGATGTTGAAAATTTAATAATCTTATTTATAAAGAAAAAGTAAATAGGATATTGATCCTATGAAATTATTTTCCGGTTATTAATGTACTCATTTTTTTATGATTTTTGGTTGATCTGTATTACAATTTTTTCAAATCAATCTCTGCTTTGCAGCTTATTGGAACTTTGGTGCTGTTTGCCTTTGTTGGTCCTTGGCTATATAATGGGGTTCCACGTAGTTGTGTTTGCCTGTTTTGGCAAATCGAGCATCTTGTGAATGTATCAATGAAGAGTCTTATTTATGTTTGTAATTCGTATCTGGTAAGTATAATAGAATATTTGTAACTGTATTTGATATGACCAATTTATGAAGAGTAATGTATTAAGTATAAATTTATCATTCTGACCATTTATTTGTTTCTTAGCAATACAATCTGTGGAATAAAAAGCTTTTTATTATTAAAAATGTGTTAATATAACTTATTTGGTAATTTGTATTTGCACCAGTTAAATTTTTTGGGTTTTTATTAATGTCTGTTTAATTTTTAGTGTCGAAACAAACTAAAATATATAAAAATATTCAAACTTTAATGCACACATAAAAATATATACATATCTTCGAGAACTTACAACTACATAGCAATCTTTTCCAGTCAAGCACTTTTGTTAAATGTGAGAATTTAGGGAATAAAGGCAATACTAAAATATTTCATTGAATATGTCATTTTTTATGTTTATTCTTTCATATCATATCAAAAGAATTGTCAAAATATCAGCGGTGCTAAACTGCATTTATACCGAATTTAGTAATGTGGAAGACTATATAATGTATTAATGAACCTACTCTATTACCAAATTTACAAATTGGATATATAATTTTTAAAGAAAAAGCAAAGAGAAACTGTACCAAAAAAAAAACAAGCGAAAACGAGACAAGAAATGTAAAATTTATATATTTATTTACATAATTATTTTCCAGATGTTTACAGTATTTGTTGGTTATCTCATAAGTGTATACGTGTTCTGGACACCTGAGCGCGAATCATTGTTCAGGAAAACATCTTTGCTCATGTGGGTGTTCTTCAGTAGTTTCTTGGCTAGATTAACAGGGCCTCTTCAAGTTTACGTCTTCATTGTTTTGCAAATATTGGCAGCAGTTGGTTTTATCATAGAAGTTTCACAATTGCATAAAGTGATGAATGAAAAAGGTAATTAATAATTTTATGTAAGTTAATTTATATTTTCATTTTCAGTTTCTCTAATGCTTCATCGTACTAAGGCTAGGCAATTGTTGATATCTGGAATTGTAAGGAAGTATTTAAACCGCAAAATGAAAGTACGGATGGAATTTATTTCAATTTTTGATAGCTCAGTGCTAAAATATTTTTATCTATTAGACATTTTATATAAGTACTTTTTATTACTTCTAGATCTTGTTGCCTCTTCTTTTAGTGAACAAATATCTCGAAAGTATCATTTTGACTTGTTTTTGATCCACATTTCTTCTCAACACATTACCATGTACGAAATTTCCTAGCGCCTTTTTGGTCTTAGTGTGTTTATGAAATGTAATAAGGGAATTGAATAAAAAAGAAGGATTAAAATAGTGACATCTATATTATTATAAAAATATAAAAGATGTATGATGTATGTACAGATATTTTTGAAAAAATTAGTAGAATTTGCCATTTAGGTTCTTTGAATAAAATATACATTTTTATAGAAGTTTTATCTATCAGGCAGATAAAAAGAAAACAGACAGACAGGTAGATTTTGGTCTGTCTATTTGTTCCAGTAATTTTAAAATATAATATCCTTTAAAAAACTGTGTGTTGCGTCAGGTCATGTAGATTGCTTTTCATTAATCTGTTCAAATAAAGAAAACTCTAGAAGAAAATACAATATATGATTTTCATTAATGAAATTTTATAAATTTTGGTATATTTTTATTGTGTATTTATAAGTCCAATTATTTATTATTAATTCTCTTTTTATAGGAAATGAAATTTCAATATGGAAAGCCATTAACTACATATTTCTGAACAAAACTGTCGATGATTTTACGAAACCTGCTTTGGTAGAGACTAACGAAACAGAAATAATTCCCGATGACATTGAAGAGAAGAAAGACAATGACAATATTGAAAAAGAAAATTCAACACCTGAAGAATTGGATGTTGGAGAATCGCCAAGTTTGTTAAAACGTGGTAGTTTAACATCATCAGAACGTGTTTACCGTGCTAAATCAGCTTTCAAAACACGTACCATTTCAGCATTACCTTTAACTACATCACAGCCACAGTCAGCTATTGAAAAGCAGATTCTTGCGTCATTACACAAGCGAGCATTTGAAGGTTATGGTACAAATATGGAAAGTAAAACAGATGCAAATGATGAAGAAGAGAGCACTCTATACTTTAAGCTTCTATTTTGTGCATGTGGGACAATGGTGATGTGGAAACATTTATGGCTTTGGCCCTTGTTGTTTCTATTTTTAGCTGTGTATGTCATCAAGAAGATTGGCAAATTATTCAGACTGTGGTCATTTTTGGAATCCCAGTTTACTAATATTATGCAATTAACCAGTCAGTGGTGTGAAGACAGGTGAATACCAACATTATCATTCTTTTAAGTAATTATTAATTAAATATATATGCATAATTAATTTTAAAGATCTACATATTAATATGTGAAGTTTGTACCCCTTTTTAAGCAAATTGCCCACACGGAGAAGTGTGAGATTTGGCATAATTAAAGGTTATATGGAGAAGGAGTGCAAAAAACTGAAATTTATATATAATATGTCTATATATGTAAAGAGAAATCTTTGTACCACTTTTAAGCATTTTGCGCACACAGAGGAATTCGAGATTTGACATAGATAAAGTTTATATGGAGGAGCGCAGAAACCTAAAATTTATATATGTGTTACAAATACATTAAATTATATATTACAAATACATTAAACGATTCATTGTTTACGTTCATACTGTCAATGTCAAACATGTAATAGTCTAGAGGTATATTCATTGATCAAAGGACCTCTCTAACGTTCAAAGTTAAAAATTTAATGAATTATGGTCGAATTTCGACCCTGGGCGACCACTAGTATATTTAAACTGATTTACTTTTGTTAAAAAATCTAAATATGCTCACTGATTAAATTAAAAACCAATTGAGTATTTACAACCAAATAATTATGTTTTCTTTTTAATTAAACAAACCTTGATTCAGTGAATTAGAAAGAATGTTCTTGTATTAATGTCTGTAGATTTTGAGTAATATTTAATAATAAATTCAATTATTTACAGATGATTACTATAATGATTATTGAAATTATTCTAATGTATTGCATAGTTTTACGATATAAAAAATTTTTGTTTTTCTCACTTAGATTTAGAGTGTAATTAATAATTTAAATTCAGATATTCAGCCGTTATTCCACGTCACGTAAAAGGGATAATGAAGCTGATAGGAATCTGCAATACAAATATCAGGAAAGCTGCACAAGATTCTATTGACACTGTGTCTGCGTGTGTCGTCATTGTTGGTCTTATACTCTTCCTTATATGTGCTTCCATATTTATTGCTGTGCAGGTAAACTTTCTAATTTCTTCCAATTACGCTTCTCTCTGTATTTGGGCTAATAATATAATAGTATTTTGTTGCTTTTCCATGTTATTATATAGATTTTCCTTTTGCTTTTAGAAGTGGTAAGTTGAAATAAGTTTGAATAAGTTTTATAACTGTTTGAATAAGTTTAAATTAATAAGATCAGTTTTAAGTAAGTGCCGGATTTGACTATTTGAAGTTTCGTACTTGAAAAGGAAAAATGGAACCCTTACAAGATCATTCAAGGTCTTACAAGATCAATACCATCTGTCTGTCGCAGCCATTTTTCCTCTTTAACTTGATACTATTATAAAGCATATTAACCTGTATATATTGCAATAATTAATACTCAAAAATATTCATATGGGAATATTTGAGAAAGCGAAAAGAACAAAAAAAAATTTTTTTTTTCGATGTAGAAAAGAAATTGAAAGAGCAGGTAAGGGCAAAACTTATATGGTTCCAAACTGGTTCCAAACTTATTGGTATGGTTCAAAAAAAAACTTTTTTCAGAATTGTGTCGGGTAGTTCTAGAAATTTGTCGAAAGCATCCATAAAAATATGTTCATTTCCTACTAACTCCGAAACTACTGCTTTCAAAATTATAGAAAAAGATAATGGTACTAGAAATTTCTCGGAAATACTAAGAGATGATTCTAAATCTTAGATTTTGAGAAAATCATGATATTTTTATGCCTGTAAAGTACATATGTACTTCACAGCTACAAATGGTGCAATAGATTTATATGGTGAAAAATAATATAAATACTTGTGAATAGTTTAATAGAAATATATGTATACAAAACCCTAGTAGTACAAGTTTTACTTGTACTTTAAAGGTTTATCATTTAAACTGTTCTTTTTATTACACTGCAATGAAGTCTTAAGGAAGATTGAGTTACTTTTCATATTTGCAATTTGTTGCCATATTGTATTGGTAGATTTATTATCAAACTAGTAAAATTTGTCTAACACAATTTTGAGTCATTTATCAAATCGGAGAAAGTAAAGGGTGGAATCACTTGGACACAACTCTTATTTCTTTATAATAAATATACTAGTAAATATACCAGAATTATACTTTAAGCATTTATGAATCATTGTGTAGGTGTTGGCTTATTGAAATAGCAAGAATTCTTCTTTGGTTTCTTCTTTAAAATATAAGACCAAAATAATGTGTAACTTTTTTGACTTGGGCTTTTATTATTATAAAAAAAATTGCTTTATATTTCCAGCATATTCCGAAACATAAATCAATTTAAATATTTCATTATCATAAACAGAACATCCATGAAAAAAAAACAGAAAATCTTGAATTGTTGGTGTAGTAAATTTTTCTTTCTGCGAAATAATATTCATATCTCTTAACATTCATAGATGAATAAGGTGTTCACTGGGCCACTTTGATGACACCACTATTAATTTCAGAATGAATTAATTGATATATGAAAATTATTATTATGTATTTATTATATTTTGATTTATGTATTTATTATATTTTGATTGTCACAATGCCTTTTTCTATCACACTTAACTTTGAGTAGTGATGTTATGATGGCGTTCAGTTCTGTATTATATTTGTATCTGTTTTCGTTGATTGTTTTGTTTTATTTGTTTGTATGATGGCGTTCAGTTCTGTATTATATTTGTATCTGTTTTCGTTGATTGTTTTGTTTTATTTACTGTCTGTTCAATTTTGTCCTATCGGTGGAAAATTTTGTGGATATAAATAAATAAGGAAAAATAGAACGTTTTTTCTTTCTTATTTTATGAAACTATTTTATTACAGATATATTCTGAGGCAGTAGTTGTAATACAGCTCAGTGGTAATGTTTTGAACAGTACGTTGGTTCGTAATCCAGAATTGCGAGGTTTACTACCAGAGGGATGGAATGATACATTGGATTCTTTATTAGATAATGCCTACACATATGGTCGAGAAGGAATATCTAACGTGGTATGTATATAACGTGGCTTGTATGCATGTGCAAAGTTTAATTTTTCATAATTAATGAATTTATTGAGCTGAAATTTGAATATATTGGGTTAGTTAATAAGTTTTTAGCTACAAGTTTTATAGTCTATAGAGAGTTGTCAACAGTTTCAGAATATTTTGTTATAATCAAATAAAAATATGTTTAGGTGCACTCGGTTTATGACAATTAGCACTAAACCTTTAAGTGCATTACTTGAAAAAAATAGACATAGGCTAAGGATTCTGCTATTTTATGAGTTAATATGTGTTAAAAAGAAAGTACCTTGCGATGAGAAGTGAAGTTATATATGGTAACGCATGTGCATATGCCAATGGCTTTTAACACAGGACAAAAGGAATTTTAACACAGGAATTTCATTACCCAAAAGTGGAATTTTGAGAGTGTTAATCATTGGGAGTTGCTTCCGAAAGGACCTATGGTGAGATATTTACTATCAGTAATTAGACTGTCTAGCTGAGAAACTCAGCCAGGACAGAGTTTATTTTCCCCCTGATAATGCTAGACCATATACTGTACAATATACTCATCAACAATTATTAGAGATCAATTGGGTGCTACTAGTATATTTATTTTTGTTCATCTGATATTGCACCATCTGATTATTACTTGTTCAGAGTTCGAAGCAATTATTTACAAATTCAAATATTGGACACTGGAAAATATTGAAAAAGAACTTGTCAAATTTTTCATTCTAACTCACTAGATTTTTATGCTGGAGCAACAAGTTATAGATAAAGATAAGTTCATTTATAGTTTAATTTTTTTTATATTTAGGTCACGGTCAAAAATATCCAACTCAATATATACTGATTTCCACATTTGGAAAAAAGTAAGAAAAATAAAGGTTTCTTTATATTTTTTTTTATAAAATTTCTCCTGATCTAATTTTTTTTACTTGGAACAGCAATACACTTTAAAATGCTGTTTTCAAAAGTAATATCGAGTTTGTGACTGGTGGTTGATTGATTTGAGGAGCCTTAAATTTAAACTACTTAACATAACTTTGTTTTACGTGTTTTCATGCAATATAAAATAAATTCTTATTCATTAGAAACTTTTATTGACTGTATGCTTGGTGACAGCAAAGTGACAAAGTTGCATTTTTGGTTTGTAAAATTATATAACAGAAATTCTCTTGTAAACTATGGCATGTAAGTTTGTTTATTTTGTTTGTATAGAAAAAAGTTAATGCTAAAAAGCTTTTAAGTCTTATCATGTATATAATTTTTTCATGTATATCAGCTGGTAGATATGTCTATTATACACTCTTGGGTATAATTATAAAATGATGGCACTTATTGATATTAGAGTTTAATAGGTATCAGTCATATAGATTAATGTAAAAATAGAATAAAATCATGTTCAGCTGCTAGAAGTTTGTTGAGTCATTACTTAACTGAAAATGCGTGTAAATCTCTCGCCAATAATTTATAGGTAAAGAACAAAGAGCTTCCGAGTTTTGGAGTTCAGGATTTTCAAATTGACATTGTGAATATTAATAATTTAAAGATTAATAATATTCAGTAAGAACTTACAGTAAAATTTTTCTTTTAAAAGGTTAAGAGTGTTTTGAAAGATGCTGATACTGAGAAGAGTGCCCGTTTAGAACAGCAAGTGCTAGAGCTGTGGGACCGCATCTATCAGAGCTGGATGTCAAGTGATTCAGTCGGCCACGGACCCCATGTGGACAGTAATGCCGTACAGCTCAGTTGGGATAGTTTTGTTAATGATATAGCTAAGAGTCCAGGTTAGTTTTGTTTGGCTAATTCTAATCTTACATTAATTTATATTTTTTTCTAAAATAATTTTATAATAAGATAATCAGAGAAGAAAGTTACAAATCTATTTAGTTCACTTTTATTGGAGCTAAATAATAGTTGCTTGTAAGTTAGTGTTTTGAATTTAAAAGTATTTGATGTGCGATAAGTATTTTATTATTCACAAAGTATAGTGCCTATAATGTCCACAAGTTCACATAAATTTCTGTGGTAAAAAAACAGTGTTAAATTTAATACTTAATAGAAATAAAAAAAATTTGGTTTTAATAATAAACTTCTTATTTTAATACTGAATGCATATAATATTAATATAATAATTATACACATTGACCTGCTTAGGTGTTAGTTTCATTGATTAACACAAGTCAATACAAGATTACTTGAAACAATAAAACTACAAAATTGCCCATAATGAAATGAGTTCTACTCGGATAACTGATAAAGAGAATATGAAAGCAATTATAATTTCATTAAGAGTTGCAGCATCTGGAGTGACTTCGAGCGCACTAAGCATATACACGTATGAACTTACACTATATAGAGAAACGAAAAAGAGCCAATTTTGGAACTTGAATATAAATTGTTAACAATGAAAATTAATTTGAAAATTTTTTTGATATTTTGTTTTGTTTTAAAAAAATATTTTATGCAGAGTTCTTGCAGAAAGTAAGCAAGGTACCCATTTTATAAAGCATTTTTCGGCTTGCTTCCCAAGTGTATGTCTTTTAAAGAAAAAAAGAAACAGAAAATAATATTGTACATATTAGACACATTTAGTTAATAATTTTAAAATGACAGCACGTGTTTGTGTTATATTTACAATGTAATTTACATTGTCAATAACTATGTAACAAAGGTTGCTTTTTATGATCTATAATTTTTTTTAACAGGCATCTTCAACTATAGCGGTGCAGTAGCATGGCTGCAGGCCAACGTGGGTACGTTGACAGCTATTGCGAGTAGCCTCTGGGCTCCGCTCGCTAGTAATGTGTCGTTGTTGGCAGGTGCTCTCTCAGCTTTCACTTCTGTATTGCTTGGTGGAGGGACAGCCATTTTAAACTTTGTTTTGAGTATGGTGAGTTGTGATTGACTTTTTGACCAATTTTATGTTGTCTTTTATTGACTTTCCCATATTTTATTTAATAAATATATTTCGTATAGTCATGCCATCATATGCAGATTGAAAATGTATATATATTAGTGTTTATATACTATTATTTTGTACTTAATTTTCTAAACTTTATTTCCGAGTTGTTTTGTTGGGTATCTTTATTCCTTTATTCCTTACTAAGATATATATATATGTATAATAGGCAACTAGTATTGAGTGTTATAAAACTTTATTTAAATCATACCATCACTGATTAAAAAGTAATCGAGATATAATTAAATATGTTACAAAATACCAACAAATTACTTTCATATTCTTCTTTTCACAGGTTGTCTTTCTGACAGCGTTATTCTACCTACTAGCGTCGAGCAATATTCTTTATAAACCTATTGAAGTTATAACTCAAACATCCCCCATGGCCGGTCCACGACTGGGTATCGCTCTATCCGTTGCAGTTAATCAGGTTAATAATTTCATTTAATTTTTTAAGTGCTGAAAATTAGTTTTTCATGAATTACGTACTTTTAAAAATATAACAAGTAGCTTTCGAAGTATAAAATTGACTCATTTAAAAGAACTTTTGGATGTCCAAGGTCCAGGTTTTAACCATTTAATTCTATATATAAAGAATCATAAATGTAACTCACTTTCAGTAATTCATTATTTGGAACATAGAATTTGTGATGTAAATATTATACTATTCATAATTCCATTTGAAAACTTCTTTAGGGAATATCGATGTCACATTTGGACTAAAACAACCATGTCATGTCCAATGTTATAATCAGAAAATGTCAGTAAAAGAGACTATATACGAGCATAAATGTAGACCAGGAGTTCCCAACCAGGGGGGCGCTCCACCCAAGGGGGGCATAGAGAGATGTCAAGGGGGGCGGAAAGCGATTGCATTTTAGAAAGAAAAACCAAAAAAATATACAAACAACATTACAATGTAATGTTTAATTTACATGCATAAAATTAATGAAATTAAATATCATATTCACTATTATTACCACAAACTTGCGAAAAATTTGACGTTTTGGTGTACATTTTTTCTTGAGAAATCAGTTTGAGTGTGTAAAATTATTGTCTCACTGTTAAAAGGTAAGTTTGTGTATTTACAAACTTCAGTTACCACTTTTATTTAATTTACTAAATCAAAGGGGGGGGGGCATGAAAATATAATTTATAGTCCGGGGAGCCTCAACAAAAAAAAGGTTGGGAATCCCTGCTGTAGACCAATGTATAAGGAGTGGAAGGAGTAAAATGGCCGCCTATATTATAAGCTAATTTATTGAGAATTGATATATTAAGAGTGTACAAACTTATAAAAATGGGTTTCAATTTATTTTATATCTACTATATTGTTCGTCTTCTTTAATAAGGTGCATAATATGGTTATGTTTGAATTATTCAGTATTATGAACATTCAGTCTTAAATAGTCGTCCGCGTTTAGCAAGATAATAAATTGAATGAAAACATTTTAAATTAAAATAAAGGTTTAGTAAAATGTATTCAAAATGTGTAATAGAATATGTTAAAGATTCATAAGATAAACCTGATGGAGCTGTGAATTAGAAGTACTGGCTGCCTTAAAAGTCTAAATTAGACTAATATTGTAACAGGGTAGCTTTTATAAACATCTGGTTTAAAGGCCATGAGACTCATGTTTATTTTTAACAATTCTTATTGTTTTATATACTAATATGTTGTACGATTACATGCAAAAATCAAATTACATGCATACAAATTCGCACTCATACATACAAGAGAGAACCCTAAAGAAGTTACACGTCCAATGTGTGGATTATAGTACTACCACACGACTTTGTTTTGTATTTTATTATATAAGTAAAAAAGTTATATGGTAAGACAGAGAAAAAACTGAAGATCAGTTATAATGTTAATTACAATGAGATTAGTTGTAAATTTATTAATGATGTATCTCAATTACAAAAGTAGCATATGAATGTAATGAAACAATTACAATCAATTTGACCAAACTAGATTTGCATTCCATAAGTTCAGAGGTCATAATTTGTTGACTAGCTCCAGACATCTTCGTCGTTGTGACGTTACTTCAACTCATTGGTTTTGTTGATAACCCTAAAACATGATAGCAAAGTAGAATATTAAATATTTATCAGTTCAAACGATTTAGCTAGGAAATATACTTATGTATACTAAATTTCAACCTTAAACGTAATCATTTAAAGATAATTTTAATAGTGTTGAATATAAGATATTTGACAAAGTACATAACAAATTTTCAAAATTTGTAGCTTAAAATGTTATGATGGCACATCGCGACTTGTCATTCGGCCAGCTTACTGCCTTGTCGGCTAACATTAAAAGTGAATTTCCAATAGATTGTTAAGGTACATATCTGTGATAAATATATTTCATAAAAATAAAATAATCTGAATATTTATTTTTCGTTTCCAATTCGTTCAAATAAAATTATTTCAATATAAAAAAACAAAAAATTTTGATTTTTCAATTTTGCCAGGCATCCCATGACGGCTCTCAATTTTTTTTTCTCATTTAGTTTTTCAAATATTTCTACTAACTATACCTATCATCATTTAATTTACAATGACATAAAAAATAAATATATTCTCTTGAAATCGTTAAGTAATTTCATGAATAAGTCTAAGTGCGTAATGATTTAAATGTTCTGCTTGATGCTGAAAAATATTGTTTCCAAACCTCCTTAATTTTATTCATCAACTGATTCATTTGTTTGCATTGAGACTTCTCGTATTTGAATCTTTAGATAATAATTTCTCAACACGTATGTGTACTGGCTGAGATACTGAGATAAAAATCTATTTGATTAAATAATTAAGCTAGTATTATAAGTAAAACTATTTTTTGATGCTATGCAATACCAATGTCAAAATTTTGTTACAGGTATTTCGAGCATCTTTTAAAATGGCGCTTTTCTATGGGCTGTGGACTTGGCTTGTCCATAACTTGTTCGATGCTAAAGTCGTGTATCTTCCTTCTGGTGAGTGACTCTTTAGTCTTCATTGTGATTTGTTAAATTTGTTTTCATCAAATAGCATTAGTTTTTCACTCATACGCAGTAATCATTTGATTACATTAATATCGCCAATCATCATGACAAACGATTTATGGTGTGGCCGGTCTCTATATCTCTTTAAATAGTTCAAAATTGTTGTGTTAGTATTATTGACTACTGTTTTAGGGAAGAGTTCAAACTTTGTATAGTCGCCTTTGCATATAGCAAAGTAAGGATCTATCTGCCATGTGTATTAAAAACTGTTTTGACTATGCCTCTGACTTTCGAAATATGATTGTGTTGTTAGGGTGGTTCCTATAAGGGTAAATAAATTTTTTTCGTATTTTTGACAGGGCACCACCTCATTTGGTTTACTACCCTAAAAAACTGTTCAGTATTTTTTAAATTTTTTTAGCAAAATTTTGGGGTTGCTACCAAGATTTGAATTTTAAGAAAGGAAAATTAAAACATTGCATTAATCACTAAATTGTATTTATTGATATAAAACATTTATATGGAAAATTAATGTTTAGATTACAAATAATGTTTTGATACCTCTTAATATTAAAATCATTTATAGTCAGGATACAAGTGTTAGTTTTTGTATATCAGGATATTTTTTTCTGTATCCTTTTACCAACAAAACCAAATATTGCTTTTGCTCTTCAGCAGTTATCATCAATTTATTATATTCCTGCATTAAGGCAACACCACACTCAGCAATATCCTTCACTACCCGCTAGAATGGACGATTTTCTTTGCAGCCTTAAAATTAGAGTCATCCTCCAAAGTTTCAACATCTTTAATCAAAAATTGTAATGAGATATCCAATATCTGGATATATTGTTAAGAGTTATGTTCGCTATCAATGTGTTTTCTTTTTGGGCAAACCTCTATACCTTCGATTCTTAGTGCATCTACCATATTTTTTTTATCTTGAACTGAAAGTTCATTGTCAAAGAATGCAAAAGACGCTAGCTCTCTGACAAGTGCCATAAAGGGCCAAGTATTTTTTCATGGTGACTTTGGCCATTGTTTGGTTTGTACTTTCTAAGGATGCAGGGTCTTTTAATAATTGTAAGTCATTTTTCAGTGCTGAATATCCGAAAAAATATATGAAATCCGATAGGGGCTTGAAACCAGTATTTTATACATGTTACGACTATGAAAATACATGTATCTTTCACTGCTTTCTCTTCCTACTTCAACAGTTTAAACTGATGTTTAAATAAGAAAATCTTCAAGTAATACACAGCTTTAGCTATCTATCTAGCACAGTGAAGACCAGCAGACCTCTTAAGAGAAACTCCTTTTTGTAAGTAAATGATTGTAAGATTCAGCAACTCTTCATAGTCATCCCGAGGTTGATATATTTGGAGTTGTTTTTGAGGAAATGAAACTCTGTCTGCATGAACATTTTCTTTGGTATTAGAGGATTTTATATCATAAATCACTGTTTTATAATAATTTTCTTCAAATTTGTCCCAGTTCTTTTTAAACCTTTTAAACGATTGCATATCGGGATCACTAGATGGACCGAACCATTGACCCACTACAGCTTCTAACATAATTTCCATTACATGATGGCTACAAAGCCAGTCAAATCATATCTTTCTCCATTTTCTGCTCCAGAAGAACACAAGCATCATTTCTCAAACTGGTGTTTGCAGTTGTAGTACTAAAACATAAATATTTTATTGCTCAAGTACCCATGAATTTGTTGTTTCGTAAACAGCTGACGCGCATGCTTTGTCTGTTCCATGAGCCAATTTTAGAACTGCTAGAAGCTGATCGATTCCAAGTCCTGATACCAAAATTGGCATATGATCTATTGTTTCATGGCCATTTATATCTTCAATCAACTTGCCATCCCAATGAATCATTAATGGGAAATCAGGTTTGAACTCACTTTTAAGAGATTTGCTATTGATTTTTAGTTTTACAAACCCTGTCGACAAATAGAAGATCTATTAACATTACACTCTGACCGGTCACATTCAGCATTTTTCAAAGTAGATGCTATGACCACAGCAGCTTTTCTATCACTTAATTTAGAGACATCTAGGCTAGCAGCTAAGTGGCTATTAATTATGTCTTTTCAAGTTTTTTTTTGTGGAGGTTGCACTTTTGAAGATTCTGGTAAGACTTCGAAATCAAATACAGTAGTTTCTTCGCTAGTGGCCGCAGAAGAAAGTAAGCATATTTCTTTCAAAGCCAAGATTATTGTGTTTTAAGTTTCATGCAATTTTTGGAGGAGTTTTGCTTTTTTTTCAATTATTCGCTTTTTTTAAATTTATTTTTATCTAATGAAAACTGCTAATCCTCGTCTATATTCATATTACTTGAAGCTTCAGAATGAGCAATATCAAAGAAATCTTCTAATTTTTGCTGCCAGTCCTGTTATTTTTTCTTTAATGTTTCCGAATGTTTTTTCTTACTCTCTTTATTTTTTTTTAGATTTAGCCACACTTTGAAGTGTTTTTCTATTTTACTGATTACATGTCTTTTCAATCTCGTTGGTATATTAGCGTTTTCCCACAAATTTATCACTTCACATGCAGCCACAGTTACAGAATACCGAACAGTTTTCTTTGTTTTTGTACTAAAAAATAAATGCAAGAGAAGTTAACTTTGACTGTTTCAGATTTAGTATTGATTGGCTGATAAGCCAAATGTGTTTTATTTATAGTTAAAAAACTCCCGCCATTGCTTGTGGATGCCGTGATAAGTTGAAACAACTATGTATGGTTTGGGAAACAAAATGTGCGTGCTCTCGGTAATGACTGAATTCGAACTGACGTGTGGGTTGAGGCTCAACCTTATTGCATAGGCGTTGGAAAGAAGTAGGAGAGGATGGAAGAGGGAGGAGGAGGAGGGGTGGTAAATGTAGTGAGGTAGTGGGTCTTTCTGCGTGTTATATCACTTCGAAATAGGCTAATAAACATACCGAGTCAATAAGCCAGATTCATAGCTAGCGTGGCCATCAGTGCTTTTTCTGAATATTTGACTTATGGTCACTAGACCTAAAACCTTTCAAGAAATAAATTAAAAATATACATATTGATTATTTTAGGGTAGAGAACCACATGACGGGGTCCTAGCCAATTTTTCAAAACTTTAAAAATATGGAACACCTATTGTGTTGTGTTTGCACGTAATAGTACTTTTTGGATTTTGTTCTTATGTTTTCTATGTAAGCAGTTGATTCTGTAAATATTGTGTAGTTCCTACTGGTAGAACTTAAAGTAAGTATAAATTTAACTTTACTTATTATATTATAAATTTTAACATAAGCGCTATTTTGAAACAAGTCTAAACATTTTTCTACCTTTATGCTATTTTTAAAAGTCGTAAGAACCTGCTCTATTATTTTATAACAGTTCACATTTTTTTGATTCCTCACTATAAAAAATATGTGCAAAAAAAAGACAATTCTTCATTAAAGTTTATTGATATTGACTGTACACATTCACCATATTATTGTTTACGCACTTTTATCTTGTCATGATTAAATATAGAATAAGCATTTCTCTACAACTCTCGCACTTGTCGTTTCTTAATTCATATTAGCTTGTTTGAGTATTAAACTTGAATGGAATAGTTTTAAATTTGGCAATAATGTATTTATTACGATTTACACTAAGTATATTTTTACTATGCATTAATATAATGCTTGTGAATTCATCTTACAGTAGAATCAATTATTATAATTGCAAGAGTCTCGGTTGGGAGTGCCTCTCTCATTCTCCCCTGAGTATATCGTATTCATGCAGTGCTCTAAATAAAACGGTGAGTAAAAGTGAAAAACATAAATTTTTAAATTTAACTTTTATTGCTATTATTACTTTGCCACACAAGTTGATAATATATCAGAGTTAAATTTTTATTTGTTAGAGTGATTGTAATAAATATTGCTAAAATTAATTGCATATAATAGAGTATTGGTATTGATGGATTGGGAAGGTTTAGGAGTGAAAGTAAGGTTAATGTAGTGGAAATGAGTTTATTTTTAAAAGTCGTAAGAACATTTCCTGCTATATTATTTTATAACAGTTTTATTGCTATTATTACTTTGCCACACAAGTAGATAGTATACCAGAGTTAAATTTTTATTTGTTAGAGTGATTGTAATAAATATTGCTAAAATTTATTACATATAGTAGAGTGTTGGTATTGATGGATTGGGAAGGTTTAGGAGTGAAAGTAAGGTTAATGTAGTGGAAATAAGTTTTTTGTGAGTTAACATGAACTGTGGTTATTTCGCTCTAAAGAGCAGTTAGAAAAAAAAAATTATTGCCAATGTGTGTTAGACAAGAAAATATATAAAAGACTTCTTAAAGCATGAATTTTGCAGTACTTTTAATATGTAATGGTAAAAATCTCAAGAATAGATGAGTGTAAGTAAAGAATTTTGAGTGAAGGAACCAAGAAGGGTCAGAGAGAGTGTAATGGGTTAAATTAGGTTATCTACCCTAGATAGCAGTGTATGCGCATATGAGTTAGATTCTAGTGGAAATCTATGGAAAAAAGCTATGGAAATTTTAAATTGTTTTTTGTTTACGAGGAGAAGTCAAAAAGTTCACAGAATGAAGGGGAAGGGAGGTGGGATACATTCTTTCTTGGTACCCCGTTAATTAAGAACTCATTAGAGGCATATAAGTTAAACGTCAAGTCTCTAACTTCAATCGTTAATAAATAATTGTTTCTTAAAATTGAAAATTTGGAAGTGAACTGCTGTGATTAAATTCCTCACCAAGCAAGGAAAAACCCCTCAAATCATGAGTGAGATGGGAGATATTGTTGTCCTGGTAACATCATGGTTTACAAGTGGCATGGTCTATTTAAATAAAGTTGAGACTCGGTTGAAGAAAAATCCCCACCCAGGACGGCCGATTGAAGCCACCTCGCCGGATATTGTCGAAAAAGTAAAAAAACTTATGTTAGAAGATGCATGCCTGAAGAAGAAACAACTTTCTGCATTAATTGGTTTATCAGATACAACAGTTTTGAGAATTCTACTTGACTAATGAGCATATTGACATGACTAAAGTCAGTGCAAGATGCTTATGCCACCACAAAAGCAACAACGAGTTGAAGCATCTATAGAGTTTTTGATGATGTGTGCTGATGAACCTATGCTGATTTTGTAGAGAATTGTGACTGAAGGTGAAACTTGGATTCATCACTTTGAGCCCGAGTCCAAGCAAGAATTTACGCAAGGCACAAAAAAGGCATTCCACCTCCATAAAAGTTTAAGGTCTCGGAATCGGCTGGAAAATAACAACTGTTTTTTGGGATTGTGAAGGAATTTTATTGATAGAGTATAAGGAAAAACATACTTCTATCATCAGAGAATAATATGCTACCATCGAGGAAAAGAGATGCGGAAAACTGGCCAGAGGTGTTGCTTTTGCAAGACAACACGCCGGTTCACAACAGCAAAGTTATGTTGGATGCTGTTCACAAACTCGGCTTCGAGTCGCTGATTCACTTACGCTGTAGCCCCAACCTAGCTCCCAGTGATTTTTACTTGTTCCCAAACCTGAAAAAAGAACTCTGAGGAAGAAAATTTAAGGACGACGTATTAGTTAAAAAAAAATTATTTCAAGATCCAATAAAAGCTTAAGGGAGATTATATTAGGAAAAATAGTTTCATTATTTTATTTAACTTGCAACTCTCTGTTCCGTGGATTTTTGGACCTGCCCTCGTATTTTGATTTTGGTTTTTGTGTTGGATTGTGTACTGTAAGTGGAAAGTGATTATTTTTGTATTGATTGATGTAAAATAATTTAGGCTTTACTTTGTAAAACGTATATTTAGTATAGTGCAAGATTAGTATAATGCACATAATAATATATTGAAACACAATAAATCTAACTGTGTTTTCTCTGTTCAGGTTTATTATAATTTTAATATTTTAATAATTAAAAAATAATATTTTATACAATGTAATCAAACAGAGACAAGAATTGTAATATTCATTGTAAGAAGACAAATTGACTTAAATGGTCTATCAAAATGGGAGTTAATTTTTCATTGCGTAGGAAAATGTTACAGATTTATTTCACATCTACTTGATCATATATTTTATTATCACTGTCTGAATTAAAGTATTAATTCAGTAGCACTCAACTAAAATGAATTCAATTAATCTACTGGTTATTCATAGACAATACACATTTCTGTTCACCTGCTGATTATGTGTTATGTAGGGAAGATTTTGTTTCATGTTCATGAGCCGTGCTTTTCTCTGTCTACAAAATGAATACTCAGATTGATAATTAAATGAAACTACGTGTTGTAGTATTATTTCTACATTCTTTAAGTTCTTTACCACAACCTATGTTTCCTTGTATTACAACATCTTCAGGTGGGCTATTAAAAATATAAACATCTTCAGGTAGGCTGTTAGCAAAGATCAGGTGGGCTATTAGCAAAAATCTTTGCTAATAGCCCACCTGAAGATGTTGTAATACAAGAAACCTAGGTCGTGGTAAAGAACTTATAGAAAGTAGAAATAATACTACATCACATAGTTTCATTTCATTATCAATAATGAATTAACAAAATTAACGCCAAATATATTCAATACTCAGATTGTTTGAAATTATTTTCTTGTGTGGTATAAACAGCAACAGTATCTAATTATGACAAATTTTTAATTTACTTACACATGATGTTTATCTCAAGGTTTCTTAAGCTTAATTAAAATATGACTGTCACAGAAAGAGTTATTGATTAAAATATCCATTTTCGTTATTGAATAAGTGAAGTCCTATAATTGAAATTCTGTCATAACCCGCTTAAATTGATATTTATATTATTATATTAATATTGGACATATAAATTTCTATATACTATATATTAAGAAATAACAAATTCTATTTACACTATTTTTCTTAGGAAACAAATATGATTATTGTTATTTTGTTTTAATATACTTTGGTTTTAGGGGTAAACTGATTGTATAATTACCTGTAATGGCCAATGTTAATGGCTACTTTTTTATGTCTGTATCAAACACTGCCAATATTTTTTCTTTCAGGAAGCTGTCTTCCACGTGTCCGAGTTGCTCTTGAGTACAAGTGTGATTATTCGCAATTGCAAATATGTTAAATTGATAACTGACTGTCAGCAAAAGCGAATTCCGACTCGACTGGAATATTTGGAGTTCAGAAACTTAGGGGTACTGGAGCTGATTAATGCAGATATTTGTAGTACAAAGCAAATTCCTGACAGTGTCAAGATGTCTAATATTGGGCTTATCAAATCTATACCTATAAGATTCTTCAAAGGATCATATAACGAAACGGAACGTAACACAGGAACTAAAGCAAGAAATAGTATTGTTATAAGTAATAGCACGATTGGAATAATTGAATATCAAGCATTTTATAGATTGAACAATTTATGTGAATTCAAATTTAATAACGTTATTATATCTTCAATTCAGGAACAGGCAATCGATTTTGTTATGAATACCGCACATTCTGAGTTTGTTATTAGCAATTGCACCATAGACACCGTACATTCTGGTGCTATTAAGGTGGAGGCAATATCCGCTGTAATTGTACAAAATAAAATAGGAAACATTTTATCTGATGGAATGTTAATTCAGTCTCAATTTGTTAATTTTTCTCTTAATTACCTTACTTTACTAAAAACAGAATCTTTATCTTTAAATGCACATACTCTTTTTATCACTGACAATGAATTCAACGAATTGCGATCAGGAGCCTTGCTGAATTCTGGCTGTATGGAGCATCAGCAACTTAAAGCGAAACCGAAATTCACATTTTCCAAAAATACAATTAACATTGTGGAATTTGGATCATTTTATTTCAATGCTCGTTCTTGTGAAAGAAACTTTATTAAGATACAAGATAACGTAATGGTTTGTAAATGTCACAATTTAGCGTGGCTCACTGTTCAAGGTATCATGGGTGAGCGTTATAATGAACTTGAATTCATTAATGAAATCTTATTAAATACTGACAATAATAACACTTGTAAATCAGCACCCTGTTTTTTACCAATTAGTGTTGTTAAAGCTTTGTACAATGAAACAAATAATATTTGTCAACTAAAATTGGATATGCAGATCATGTGCCTGATATACCACGACAAGGTTAGCAATAATTTGACATACATGTTTGGCTCAAATCAAGAAGATTCCGATTTAGAAGACGGATCCAACAATACAGAAGCGCCACCAGCATTTTACATTGTAAGACCAGTTGAATTACCAACCGGCAACAAGCTGGATGTGGATATGAAATTGTCGAGTAAAGATGATGAACAAAATGTAATCGAATTCAATAATAATCCTTTAAAACTGTACAGTAGAACGCCTATACCGATAATTTTTGATCCCACGAAAGATTTTGAAACCATGTTGAGGAATACTACCTTAAGCAGCAAAAGGAATGTTACGAACAACGCTGAGGCTGAAAGGGCTGTGCATGAAGAAGAAACTAATAAATATACCGCCCCAAAATGTACGAATTCCGAATGTATTCATGTGTATGAAGCAAACAAGAAGAAAGCTTTGGATTTTTATAAATATCTCTATGCGCAGTTGAATCCAAAAAAGTCTTGAACTACTCTTTTAAATAAAGTGTTAAACATAATTTTATATTAGACAGAGTTTATGAATTATTTCAATAAATTATTGACAATTTTCTAATTTCCGTTTTTAATCTGTAAATTTCAAAAAAATTCTCAAGTATTCTATTTAGTATTTCATTATTGTTTGTCTTTCTGTCACTTTCATGTAAATTACAAATAAAAATATTTAAGAGAATTGAGCACAAGTTGCCATTTTTATATTAGTTATTTTTTATAAATTTCTTTTGCGACATTTTAAATGCGACATTTTGCTGTGTGCTTCTTTAATGGAAATGTGGCTTTTCCATATCTTTTACAGTAGTAAAAAATATGGGTTAAATAAACATATTATTTTGTTAGAAAATATCCTCAAATACCATCTTGTTTGTTGTCTACCCATCTTGGTCGTATAGGAGTCGGTGTTATGGCATGGATTTTGGAATATGTAACTTATTATAAAATTGTACTTTGTGGTATTTAAAATTATATTTCATTTGGATATAGTAATAATCTATTCCAGCAATATTTTGATATTTCACTGCAACCAAATCGCTTAAGGTGTGAATAATGTATTTCTGCTATAGTTATCTACAATCTAATAATATATATTGCTATTTGTAATTCTATTTGCCTATCTAGGAATTATTTCAATAAATAAACAATAACCCTTTAAGTTATCATATTAAAAAACTACCGTCAAAAATTAAGGGACCAGAAAATTATTTTAAAAGTTTACAAAAAATAATTGTACAGAAAAAATTTAAAAAAGATTTAAACTTAAAAACTAACAACTTGAACTTTCTATTTCTTAATTTTTCATCAACAAATTTTTTTCAGTGACAGTTAATGCACAATGAAAAGAAAAAAAATCTCAAGAAAACATTTTTAAAATGTTTTTTTCAATTTGGCCTAGACTCTGAAATAAAAGCTTTAATTTTTATTTTAATAATCAGAAGAAGAAGTGAACCGATCAACTTGAAATTTTACAGGGTTATGGGATGGGGGTAGCGCTAGCTAAAAGAAACCAGGAAACTACAATTTTTTACAATATTTGATTTGTAGATTTTTTAAAGAAATCAGAAAAGCCTTTTTTTATACTTTTCTAAAATGAATATTAGGGGTAATTTTATTATCATTTTTTTAACAATAATTGTAACTTATACAGCTTCTTTTTATGTTTTCAAAACTGTGCTTTAATTTTCTGTACCTTCATCAGTTCATGAGATATTCATAATCAAAGACAAAAGGATGGTTTTTCATTCAACGATAGATATCTCAGCAGAAAATTGTCATACAGAGATTTTTAGAAAAAAAAAATGGAAGATAAAGAATCAAGCTTTTTCATCTTGGTATTGATTACGTCTGAAAAAAGTTTCTGAGTCCAGGCTGAATTGAGAAAAACTCAAAAAATTTAAAAAAAATTTCTCATAATTTATTTTGTTGATTGCGCGTTAACTGTAGTGGAAAAACATTTTTTAGAAGAAAAATTAAAACTTGCTTAGGAATTAAAACTTGCTTTAAATGTTTTTTAAAAAATTTTTTATGATTATTTTTCGCAATGTTTCATTGCTGTAAAAATTGCTAAAACATTCTGCTTATATAATTTTTTGCAGTATTGTATTCAATTACAATTCTGCTTTAGTGGAAAGTATTATCTACTTGAAATTATAATAATTGATGACAGAGAATCTTAATTTAAATTGCAAATTTCATTCATTTGTTTGTAATGTAAGTCACATCAATTATTTGTAATGTGAGAAAATGTTGAATAAAATCAAGCAATGTTAAGACCTTTAAAAAAATTATCACTGTGCTCATTTTTGTACGAGATGAGCGATGCCATTACATTAAAATGTCTTGTTTTATCTCAGTTGTGTCGTAAACTTTGTCATTGCCTTCAGTCATTCCGTATTGACCGCTGTCCATTACGCAGGTCATGATTTTTCTACCTTGTTTGAAAGTTCTAGTTTTTATGCCTGAGAATTGTATGCCTGAGACGATGATGTCTGAAAGAAGAATTTTAGAAGAAGTTTACAATGAATTAACTTACAGAGTTCAAGTTTCACTTAACTTACAAAAGTTTACACATAGGACGTAATGCTTTGGCCAGAATGAAATATTGTATTTAAAAACTTGTATAACTTAATATTGTGATCTCCTATACACACCAATAGAGTTGGAAAGAAACTTAGGCTTGGGTAAATAAGAGCCAAGCGCTTTGAGAAGCGTGTTAATATACTATTATTGTTTTTTAAACAAACGAAATGATTTACGAGCTCAGCATAGAAATCAGCGTTAAATATTGTTATCAGGTCAAATTTGCAGAAAATTAGTATTCGTGGCTCAAAAAGTTGGTACAAAGGAATAAATATTGGAACACGAAAACAGTTTTTAATTGTTAAATGGAAATATTTATTTATGTTTTACATTAAAAATACGATTGTAAACAATAGTACTTAAGGTCGGTAATTGAACACAGTCGATCCTGCTAATTTTACAACTAAAACAAACTGAAAATCATATTTAAAATTTTTTAACACATTGTTAGGAAACATTTAACAGTTCACTATTGTTACTAGTATTGTACGTACTATGGGAACATATGGTGATCAGTGTAAGGCTTATGATGAGCAACAATGACAATTAGGAATAAGCCTCAAAAACTCAGGACGTCCTGTGAAAATTGGGGAAATCTCATTTTAAACCTCTTTTTCAACAAGCTCTATATTAAAAAGGCAGTATTTAATTGATCTCCAAATTGCATATATCCTGTACTTGTAGAAGAAATACTACAAAATTGTAAATAGCTCATAGATATGAAATATATAAGCAAAACATTTTTTTTAGTTATAGATACAATAAGTAACCTATTTATTACAGATTTATATGCACTTTTATGTTTGTATGAAACCATCTTAGCAAGAGTCCTTCTTATTTATCTTCACGTCTTTAAACTTGTTTTATAAATATATATATAATAGGAACTTAATAATAGTATCACTGTCAGTGTTGTTAAATTTCCATAATATTCCCAAAATAACTGGAATAACCTTAAGTTCTAGCTCATATTGTATAAAAGATTAAAATAAAGATAATATTAATATATGGTGGAAGTAGACACTCTTTCGAGCAGTCTCTTTAGACAAGTCTGTGACCTTTTTGCATATTCTCTTGTGGATAGAAATTGAATCGTTTAGTGAAATGAAAAACAATCTAGGGTCAGTTGCAATAGTCTGGTTATGGTTGACTTTACAGCATTAGCAGCAGTATTGGGTGCAGCACCTTTCCTTGGAACCTGGTTAGCTTGTATACCTGCAGCATTAGATGTGTGGCTGGCTCAGGGCCGCCCGGTAGCAGCCATTCTGCTAGCTGTGGCCCAAGCTGCACCAACTTCCGTTGTAGATGCAACTATTTACAAGGAAATCAAGAAGTAAGTTTTCACATATAAATGTCAGTAAACCAGAAATAATACTTAAAGTTATTATAACACCTATTTACTTACAAAATTTACGCTATATATAAAAGAATGTGAACCAAAAATCTTTTATGAAAGTTTTGTTTTAATAAGTAATAAAATAATACAGGTCTATATTGTCCATTCTCTTTTTTCTTTAATAGTTGTTGGTTTATACTACTGCTGTAGAGATCTGCTAAATGAGAATTGATGAGTTTTTGAAAGGTCCACTATCTTTTTGATATTCAATTTATTACATTATCAAAATTTCAAAAAGTGGAAAACATTTGTTACGAGGTTTGACAGATATGATGGTAACAGACATGTCAGGTTGCTTGAATCTGAAATTACCCCAGATATATTATGATTTGTAGCAAACAAATAATTCAATATTTTGTATGTTTCTGTGTTTGTGACACATTCAAATAAAAATAAAACACAGAAACATAACTAATTTTGAAATAAGAAATTTTTGTATTTAAAGGATTTTTACATCAGACCGCAGATATTCTAAGCTTACCAATATGAAAATCTGTAACTTCATAATGATAGGTGTGTTTGATTACCTAATCGCCATTTCTCTTTGTACCTGAAAATTAGTACTCCAAATCTATAATTATGTAATTTTGGAATTATGTAATTACGGAAGGGTTTTGAACTTTTTATATATTTTTAGCTCAAAGGTAAAATTCCATAATTACGGAAGTATGCATCTTGACTTGAACAATAAAAATAACATATAGATCAAGTACCGATTTACATTATATTACATGCTAAAAATGTGTAAAATTACATACCTATCTAGGTTCTAACATAACATCTTTGAAAGTCACGGGTAGCACTATCTGTCTGTACTAACTAGTTGCGTTGCGGTAATTCCCCATGATTTATTTTAGACTCGGATAGCTCATACATGACACCGTGAATATTGCTCAGTGGCGGATGCAAAGTAAACCTAAAAGCTGCGTACAATTATTTATTGTCTATTCTGCCTACAAGTTTTGAAGCTGAGCAACCTTTTTTTGCTTGCTGATTTTGCAACAATATGAGAAGCTTCTTAGCTGAGAAAACATTGAACGTCTTATCATTTATGTAGTCACATTTAGAGGAGCAAAAAAGTAGAAATAAGCTATAATATTTGATTTGTTTTTTTGATTATTATTTATTCTTGTTGATTTATGACTATTTTACTTGTTTTTTAATAAAAATAGAAATAAACCTCAATATTATAATGAACTTTTATTATTTTGCTTCTTAAAAGTACAAATACATTTTTTTTATTAATACCAAGTCAGTTACGTAACGACGTAATTTAAATCCATTAATTCCTTACTAGTTACGTAATTGACATATCCGTAATTTTGGAAGTCCCACTTAAAATCTGATTACATTCTAGATTAAATTACATAGATATTGGAATGTATAATATTATTCATTCATTCAAAATTAAAATTCATATTAAAATGTTATCACTCTCACAGTGATTATTGTGTCAATGACTCAAAGTAAGAACGTAATTGTACTATGTTTCATAACAGCATAGATATAATTTGGGAAATGTTGTTTGTTAATTACAATTTATCTGCATTTGACCCGGAATTACTTATAAAATTCTGTTCAAGGGTGTTAAATAATTGAGGACGATTTCAAATTTTATCCTATAAAAAAATACTTTGACATTTTAAAGTTTTTCTCTTTCATTCTTCAATGACTTTTGGTTTTCTTTGCTTCGCCTCATGCTTTTTTAGGGTTTCGCAGTGGAACCAGGAACCTTTATAATTTCATCTGCGCATCTGTTTACTATCAAGGCCTCAAAGTTTCAGATATACCTTCTGTATAAAAACTACTCAATATCATTAAAAAAAATTAACCGCTTAAAAGGAATTGATAAATTTTTTTTATTTAGTCGGGTAATTACAGACTTCCTAATTTAAAAATATTTCCTTAATTACCGAACCAAACTTGAGCTCGATCTGTCAACCAGTGAGTTTACAGCAGCTGTTGAAATAGATCGATCTCAAAGTTGTTCTGTGAATTTTATTATGGATAAATTAATTTGCTTAACAGAGTTTGCTTTAAATTTTGTGTTTCAAATGAAATTTCTTGTGCCGAATGTTAAAAATGTTAAAAAGACCTATGGTGACTATGTCAAAAATACAGGCATACGAGTGGTACAAATCATTCAAACGGGTGTGAAATGGTCGAAGATTTGCCTTACTCCGGACAGCCTTTAGTGTCTAGCACTGGTGATTACAGCGAAAAAATCAAGCAATTAGTACTTGAATATTATTATTTATTCGTCATTTCACTATTAAAGAGTTAGCTCGAGAGTTGAACATCAATAAAATGACCGTTCATGGAATTTTAACCAGTGTTTTATGCATGAGACGTGTTGCCACAAGACTGGTTCCGAAAGAGCTTAATTTCTTGCAAAAAGACCATTGATTGAAGATCTCGATTGATCAATTGAATTGAATTAATTGAATGAATGATTCAATTGATTTAATTGGTCGATAGAAGACATCGACTGGCTGTACTGTTTTCCGACTATGAAAAGTGTATGGAAATGTGAGTCCAGTATTATCACAGTTGTATTGCCAACAATGGGGATTACTTTGAAGGTGACAAAATAAATTTTCATAAATAAACTTAAATTTGTGTGTCTGTTTTAACGGTTCCGGGTACTTTTTATACAGAAGGTATGTTATGAAATTTTGCAAGTAGATGCCTAATACAGAGATTTCGATTAACATATGACATATATCAACGGTGTGACACCTTGTATTGTAACTTTGCAGAAAATAAGAAGAAAGTACCTTTTAGAAGTAATTTTATAATAACAAGATATCCTTACTAGTTGAATATCACATGAACTGAGTGTCCTACATTTGTATGTAATTATTTTTTGAATAATTTATTGTTTATTATTGTTAATTTTACATCATAATGTAAATATTGTCTAAATGGCGATATCTAAAGCAGAGGGATGAGGGGAGCGGGTGTGAAACTTATTTTTTTTTGGCACCTCCTGTCGAATTTAATATCATTGGATAGGTCTTTTAAAATGGAATCCATTTGAAATTAACGTAATGACCAATATCCCTTCCAACCTTTGATTGTTCAAACACGGCCTATTTCTTAATGTATGTACGTGAATACTAGACAGTCTCTTGTTAAAGGAATTTAATTGGTTTAATTTAATATTATTTAAGATACAATTCAAATATATCTAAATGGTTGTATGCAGCGGCGGTCACCCATATCTCACTGGATTGGCAATAGCCGGTGGTATATTCTACCTTGGTACAGAAGGAGCCATTCTTGGACCATTGCTGCTATGCTGTCTGCTTGTTGCTCTTAATCTATCATCCACCGTATTCCGAGACACCCCATCTGACGAGCGAGTTGTTAACTCTGCTTTGCAATCTCGCTTGAGGTAATTTCTCTGAAATATTTTCAATTCAAGAATTATGTTTTTATAAATTTGTTTGTTTTTGTTAATCTTTGTATCGTGTTCAAATTGATAAGGAGAATGATTAAATGTTGTTGTTAAATTAACCTTTTGATAAAGATTTACATTATTTTGAATAACATGTTAATAAATCACGTAGAAATATAAGAATTAATATGAATTTTTTAATGCATTTAATGAAATTTTTTATTCGTTTATCAAATTTTTTATTAGCATTTAATTTTATTTAAAGATTTAAGGTTTAATTGTTTCGTAAACCGCCAAGTTGATTTATTATTGCACTATTCTTTATGAAGTTTGGAAATCTAAGTCTATTGCTAGTGCATTTATGAAAAAAAGGTAGTTTATATGAAAAATAAAAAACAATTACGCCTATTATACGTCAAAATATAACACAATCCTCTGCCTACCATTATTTATGCATAAACAAAAAATGAACAAGCCTGAAATTGTCCTTCTGGTTAGGAAAAATAGAATTTTTAAATTTTTGCAATAGTAATCAAATAGTCCTTTTTTGTTTAGCGTACATATAAAAAGAATCAATAAACAAACATACAAATATGAAAATGATTTCGTCTAAACATTTGTGACAATTCAAGATGTTTGATATTCATTTAAACTTTATTTTGTATTAATACTCTTATATGATGTTAAATTAAGTATAACAAAATTTAATATTAGTTAACAAAAAAACGAGTAAAAATTTTGGCTGTTTATCTTCCCTCCTAAATAAAATCCTGGCTACGCATATGTTTATATATATAGTCACTTGTTAATACATCCTAAGTGTGTAAACCATTTAAATTACATGTTTACTGTGGCACATGAAATAAGCAAAACGAGCTTCCCATATGTAAGAAATATCAACAATATATTTAGAGCTTAGCATCTTTATCTTTAATAGTAATATTAGGTATTATAATTCTTTGAAATTGCATATTATTACTACAAAACTAAATAAAAATAATATTTGTTTTTATATGTCCATTTTTATAAACTTTTATTTAGACTATAATTCTTTGAATTCAGGTTTTATTAGATTAGCACAATATTCCGAGACAACACTAATTTAAGCACTAAAATTAATAATTACTGATATAAAAGTGTCAAGCCATTGTCTTTAACAAATCAGTATCATTGATAACAAATGAGCATGACAAAGTATTTATTAAAACCACAGGGTTTAAGAGACGTAAAGTTTGCAATAGTTGTCTTGAAGACAAATTTTCTAACAAAATATGCCTTAAATTACAGGTTGAATGCAATACTGTGACGAGAATGCATGGAATACTAACCAGAATTAACAATAACAAAGTTACCAAACAACATATTTACTGAATATTCGTCCACATAAAAAGCAAGTATTCAGATATGCGTCACTAAATAGGTGACAGGTTAAAGTTAATATTCATTGTTTAGATAATACAATATATTGAAGGTAAACTGTGAAACACAGTAGTGGGCTTATTATGCTTACAAATATGCAACAGTGAATTTGAAGTTACCATAAAAACTTTTCTCCCTTGTTTGGGTTTAGTCAATTAAACTTGTTTGTCAATTAACTTATTTTGAGAAAATGTTTTATTATTTAATATATTGATAATTTGAATTCACCTTTTAGCCAGTTCATGATAATAAAGCTTAAACAAAATATAGGCATATAAAGATTAAACAAAATATTGGGGTAGCAGTTTTTATTAAAGAAAAGTAAAATAATTTGCACGTTAATAAACCAAACAGGTGGGTAATAAACTGTTATGTTTTTTATTTTCTTAAACCATAAATCAGGTTTTAACTAGTCATTATTATTAAGGTTGAAGAATTGCTTATTTTTGAGAATTTCTAATAATTTTGAGATATTTATTTCAAAATTTTAGTCTTCCTCACTAATCTTGGTGCCAAAATGGTGTTGGGCGGATAAATGCATGTTCTATGAGATAACAAAAGCTAATATCAATAAATATTGAATGAGGAGAAATAATGTTAATATGTGAAATACGTACAAAATAGTATGTCAACTGAACCCATCGATATCAACATAAGAAAAAATAACCTTGTTTAATTTATTAATTGGGATAAAACTAAAATTGTGCTTTTAAAACGGTAGTCGCTTTTGAGCGTTAGTCACTTTTGAATATGAAAAAAACAATACAGAAAAGAAATGAATCATTTTGACATCTCACTTGTCTTCTAACATTCTTCAGTGTCCTCTATGTTTAAGTACAGGTTAATTTAATAAAAGGTTACATACAACAATGTTATATTAAATAGACATGTCATTAATGATTAAAACTGAGTCTGACAAGACGAGATGTTTGCTTAGTTATTATTTAGTATACATTTAAGGCTTGTAAAGTGTAGTCATCTGCTGTCATTGCATTGTTTTATTGAAATAAATATCAAAATGCCTTCCTAAGTTTTAAGAAAGTATTTTATTTACATGATTACAACCAGTAACTGCTTAAGAACAATATTTTATTTGTGATTCATGCAAATAATGTATTATTTGAATTTTTAACATTTTTTTATTTATTTCAAATTATACGTCTAAAAGATAAATGTGAGATAGTAAATATAACACATGCATGTATGACAAGACCAACTAAACCTCTTAGGTTTAAAAGTTTCAGTGCCGTCGATTTATGGTGATTATTCAAACGTGGGACGTACTCTCCTTTCCTAATTGCAATGGCAATACTTTTGTAAAACAGCTATTTCTTTTATATATTTGTTTCTTTTACTCTTTCACTCTCTATTTCTTTCGTTACTCAGAGTTGAATATATGGGAAATTTCAAATTGTATTTGTGAAGGGACTACATTTTTTTTGCATTTTATAAGTGTAATGTGTTTATTTAATATAACATCATTGCCTACGCATAATTTCATTTTTGGGTTTATAAAAAAATAAAACAACTGGTAACATTTTGCATTTAATTTTTTAATGTTATTATATAATACTAACTATTGCATGAATTTAATGGGCATATGATAAGTTTGCATAGGGAAAAACAATAGAGATTTCTCTATTGTTAATAAAAACTTAATTGTAAAACATTACAGTCGTTATATAATTAAATTTTTAATTAGAAGACTGATCAGATAAATACAATGAATATAGAAAATGGAATACAACTGGATAACTACTGATTAATACGAAATCCTATTTTATTACTTTTGTATACTGCTAGACCTTTAGTTCTATTATTACACCATTTGGACCTATCTAAGATTAGTGATGCTCTGAAAAATTTTATTGTCATTCTGAATTTGGTACTTAATTAATTATACAAATTTGTATGAAGGTTGCAAACTCAAGTGCTTTTTAATTAAGAATTATTGGTATATTTTGAAAATACAAATGAAATGCTCGAATAAAACAATATTAAGTGTTTATAGATCTTTTGTAATTCATTTAAAATTCATTCTGAATTCTATTTAAACAGAGTTTTTACGACAATGATGGTATTATTATATTCAATGACAATGAAACTTCTGTTCACTTGGACTTGCGCTAATCCTTTAAAATTTGTAATACAACTTTTGAATATTTAGTATAAAACATAGTAATTTTTTATTATACTGCACTTGGTACTTAATATTATTCACGTCATATTTACGAGTCTTAAATTATTTCGCACCATTCTTGCTCAGCTATATTCACACTTATGGAATATAAATGAAATTATACTACATCTTATACGATAATACATACTTTTCTCTTATGCATTTAGTGCTATAAGTCCACGTTGCATATTTGTCTTAGACCAAATGCACTGACTTATATATAAAAATATGAATCTCTGAAAATGTAAATTTATAATGATGAGATTATGAAATGTAATGATAAAATTTATAATGTATGTTTGCAGTAAATAATTTATAAATGCTATTGCTTAACATATTATTTACACATGTTTGTTAGCTTATATCTATATTTTTAATATATATTGATGAAAATAAAATTGTTTTGATATAAAATTTATTGTTGGTTTCTTTTCTTTCTTGAGTGATTTCTTTATGGTTTTATAATTTAGTTTCCTCTGATAAAGATTTATAAGGTGCATATTTACAAATTCTGTGTTTACTTTAGTATTTGTAATTAATAACTTTTTATTTGAAACAAGCATATAGGAAAGGTGTGGGTTTAACAAGTTCAAACCCTTCCCATTACATACAGAATAGATGATAAAATGGCTTGTAAAAATAATAAGTAGATTAAAAATAAACATGTCAAAAACTCCCTCTTGGAAGCGACGCCTTTAAACCAATTTGGAACATCCTAGATCGCTATTACTGATTATGTGTATCAACGATTAGATTAATAGCTGGAAATATCCAGAATTATCTTTATATAAAGACAATGAGCTATGTTCACTGTACCATAGCCATTATTGTCTTTGTTTTGATTTTTATTTATCTTATTTGTTTTGATTCTGCGGTTTTTAGCTTTAAAATAAAGTGTGTTGTGCATAAACTAGCGTTTCATTTTTTTGACAAAACGGAGTGTGAATTTGACTATGATAACAGCAATACAAGCACAATTGTTTCCAGTTTAGAAAGTTTGACATCTCCTTTCCTTCTGGTTTGTTCATAATTGACGTCACAGTATTTTCAGCTAGATTTTTATCTTGATTTGTAACATTCATGTCATATCTTGAAATATTTGATTTGTACTTAATGTTGTTCTGTGGATGAATTCAGATATAGGTGAATTTTATACTTTAATTAACCATTAATAACAAATAAACTTCAATTTAATTAAGCCTTATTGTTTAATGTATAAATGCATTTAAATTTTTTGTTTTATAATAAAAGTGTAAAGTTTTTATTCTAAGGTTGAAATATAAATGGCAATACAAGGACCGTAGCTAGACTTGAATTTAAGGTAGGTTAGCTGTGGTTACAAGTAGGGCAGAAGTAAAAATGTTACTTGATCTGATCTGGTCAATCGATTTCTGTCTTTCTTGACTTGTGAACATGTGTGAATCAGTTAATACTTGTTGGTCGGGGGTAATATATAGATAAAAATAAGAAAAGTAATTTACTCCGATCTATATTATTATTTCTCCTATAATAATGTTCAAACTTATTGAATATAATAATAAAAAATCCTTCCTTAAAACAACTGAATTCTTCAGTTTGCCATATCATTAAAAATGTGAAAGACTTCATTCAGATCAACTAACTTGGTTCTTTTCTTTTCAAAGGCCAGAAATACCATGCCTGCCATTCTTTCGTTACCAATCGATAGCCTCTGAGATTTGCCTCTTCTGTGTCTGGGTCCTATTTTCAGAATCGTCACTTGTCATAGACTTAGCTTATCCCACAATTTGGTGATACATTTCATCTTTTCTCAGTTTAATTATTTCATTTTGGATGCACTTTATGATTGTTATGGCGTCGTCCAACCCTGCACTTCGTGCTTGTAAAGCTGCATGTGCAGGCTGAAGAATGGATAAGATTTTTCTGGCTACAGCCATGGCCATTCGGAATTCTAAGTTGAGCATGACTTTTTTAATGCTGACACTTTTAGCGACCTAGTCACCGTTAAACTTGTAATTTTTAATTTCATCTAAAGTCTTCAAAATCAATGAATAATTATCGTTTACAACTTTTGTAATCGCCAAGTGTCCTGACAAGCGTGGTGGTTATAGCCAAGTGTGATGGTTATAGCAGTGGACGTGATGGTTATAGCAGTGGACATATGGAATATTTCGGCCCAATTTATTTTCTATTCTGGTGACAACTCCTGAAACCATCCCACTCATTGCACTTGCGCCATCATAGCACTGGCTTAGCATATGAGAGAGGTCAATGTTATTTTCTGTAAGGATATTGAATGTTAATTCCATAAAAGTGGCTACATCAAGGTTTTCAGTAGTTGTAATTGTCAGGAACGACTCATTGACGATTCCATCCTTAATGTAACGTATTGCTACTGCAATATCTTCACGGTTATTTTTATCTCTCGTCCCATCTTCCATTAATGTAAACTAGTTCACGTTAGATTCCATAATATCTTTAACACTGGAAATTCATATTGTTTGAATTATTTGATTTTGAATTTCAGGTGAACGATATGTTGCATTTTGTGGTATATGAATGATCTCCTTCAAATTTATATCACGTGTATTCAAACAAATTTTGAAATAATCCTTATTCTTTTTCTTCTTTCAAAATATAATTTCCACGCAAAGTTAGTTTGTTGACAACTAGAAATTGTATCACTTCAATAACAGACTTCACGTAATACCTGTTTTATTCTAATACTTTTTGATGTATCAACGTTAAAACACTGCTAGTTGTTGATATTCCATGTAATTTTTCCTGCCACATCACCATGGATCATATATGAGAAATGGATTATGATTTTTTTTGTGTTTTGGAAACCCAGTTTTTGTACTAGTGGTATTCCTGTGGAAGTGTACGAAGTTTCTTTGCTCGCATGTGGTAAAAATTGTTGGCAAGGATAGCAAAAAGCAACATCTTTCTCGACAGAATACTACAACCATTTATATCACTTGAACCAGTAAACTACAAAGGCCTTTTTGTTTTCTTTTGGATATATATATCTAAAATAACTTTCTTTATAGGTTTTGATTTGTGCAATATCACAAGAAATATCAACATGTTTCCATAGGGCTAGAAGTAGCAATTGAATCCTGTGCTTCCATTTGTTATGAGGAATGAGGTTCTTTATGGTCAATTTCCCCTGCTCCCCTACTATAAAACTCTTTGTTTTTTGCTAAAGAAAGCCCGTATATCCATTGCAAAATCAATCGATCTTTAGTTCACCACAATAAACAAATGATTGTATTACTAACTGACCGAAACACTGTACTGCACTAGCCAACACCCATCACAGACAATTAACTTGCTTATTTTAGTTTAAAACCGGAATCCCCTTAAGACCTCAGGGGCTAGGGGCCCCCGTGCCTTAGACTGTAATACGAACTAATCTCGCATGCATACTTCAAATGCCATCTATGGGCACATTTATTCTGCCCGTAGTATTAATTAGTATATTATAATTGTTAACATATAGGAAACACATATAGGAACAATACAAAAATACATTCTGCAACAATAAATAATACGTCCAGTTGCCAACACTCAAGGTCATAATTTACAAATAAATATAAAATGTTACTAAAATTTGTTTAGTTCCTTTAATCAAGAATCGGTGCAACTCATTCATTTGAGTGGCCAGCAGAATTTCGAGCTAGTAATAACTAGATTTCAAGATCCTACCTATACGCCAAAACACTTGTTAAGAAACCATTTCAAAAGGGAAGCATGCGAGAAAATATTTGAGACTCATTAAAAAGCAAGAATACCACCAAATGGCCATTGAACAAGCAGAAGGATTTTCTTTTGTGAAGTTGGAAAAAATTCTAAATGTTATTCAAGCAATCAGTACAGAAAGTAGAAAAATAGCTCTAGAAAATCGTTAAATACTCATCGCTGTAGTGCAAAAAGTCATTTTGTCTATAATTGTGAAATCGCCGTGAGAGGTTGGTTCTATATTTATTATGCAAAGATGGGCCTATTGAACTCACTGAACCTCTGCATAATGAGATTTCTTCATAATTCAGAGCTCTTCTTGGTATCAAGCCCATTCTAGAGTGAAGCTCTTAAAAGTCTTACTTCTACTTCTTACTTTTCTTTAGTAAAACTTCTCTTTAAAATGAAATTGTTCAATTAGGTGGCAACTCAGTGCAAAAAAGTCTAATTTGGAAATAAAAAATTAAAGACTAGGGTATTCACCAGTTTTGGCAAACGAAACACAAAATATTTCAAGAGTGTAAAAACTGTCTATTTATGCACATTATTTTGACAGCTTTTGCGAAAAATCAGCGGTTTTTGTGGTCTTTATTGAGTTCATTCACTTAAAGGACCTATCAGCGTATGACCATTATAATGGAACAACAGATTTCTCGTCGCTAAGTGACCATCTTAAATGTGTACACTCTCAAACACATATATAGTGTTTTGTAAATGCTTTCAATTTTGTTCTTGCACATTCGTGAAAAGTGTATATGATGAGGAATTTACATATGAATGTTTGAAAATATTATTTTTTTTAAACAATCTTAAGCAATTGCTATTCTAACAAGGCAGCTTGGGAAAATATGTAATTTTTCTATATTCTATATGTAATTTTAAAAATCTCTAAATATTTTATATGTAATTTTAATACAGAGAAAATATGTAACTGTTGGTAGCTCTTTGGGAAGCAAGGTGGATTAAGAAACACAAGGCCATAAGCAGATTTGAAAAATGTTTAGTGCCATTGCAGAGGTACATTATACAGTGCCTCTACAATGGCATTAAACATTCTCTACATTGGAAAATGATGTTAGACCATCACAAGCATATCAGTGTATACCAAGAGTAGAGAATTGTTAATTTATTATTTCTTCTTTATTTTGAACTAGACATTTGTCTAGTTACATATTGTATCTTAATATCGCCTTACAGAAGCATAAATCTCATTGACGCATACCAACACTTTAAAAAAGACTTGGAAGTCTTGGGGGTAATCAGGTCTGATGCAACTGATTCTGCATTTATAATATTATCGAGGTAGCAAAGAACTTACTACGCACAACATAAATTAAAGCTTCTCGTCTAGTTTCAAAACAAACCTCTAGATGTAGTGTTGCTACCATACTGATAAGACCAATTCTACAAAATAAATGTTTTTAACCATTTCTTGATTATGTTATAGAGGAATTGAAAGATAGATTCAATCTTTATACATATATTACATGAATTTTCGTTCTGGATTTCTCTATAGATGATGTGGCATGTTATTTGCAACTAATATGAAATATGTATTTGAATAATGTAACATCAAAAATGTTGCTGAATATGCTGTGGGTGTTTTGGAAGGATTACGGTGAACACAAAGATTTGTTCTTCATCAATATTAAGAAATTTTTTACAATTATTTCATTGATCCCAGTAAAATTATTCCATGATATAACGTTTGAATGGACTTTTTCACCTTTAAAAGGAATCAAGACATACCTAAGTACAAGAATCCACCAGCATAGACTGACCTGGCTCTGATGGCAGCTCATAGAGATATCATCATTTCTTCAGGAGAAATAATTGTTTCTTGCCAGAAAAGGCACAAATTGCTTGTATAGTTTTTTAATAAATTACTTTTATCGTTTTCTTTTCGAACCACATTCTGTTTGTAAAATGTTTCTTAAAAAAACATTTCAATTTTGTTTGTTAAAAAAACATTTCAAATTCGTTTTTCCTTACCAGGGAGAGATAACATGCAAAAAACGGACAAATTCGTTGTTCAGTCAATGAACCCATCCCATAATTTATACCTACATGCTTGTTATGATGTGAAGATCTCATCACAAACATATGTTTTATTATTTAAACAATATTATTAAAAATATTGTAACAATATTTTTGCTATTTTATTCCAAAAATATTTTAGGTTTTTTCCCCATAATTTTAGGGAAGAAGAAACTCTTAAAACACATTCTACTAAAATAGAAAAAAAAAAAATTTTATTAATTGGAAGCGACTGTTCTTGTAGTAATGAGAAATTGATATGAATAATAAAATTAAAGTAAATCTTACTAAAGACTTAGATTAGGTAATGCCTAATAAATAATTTTGGTCAATCTGTATAACCTGTTATAAAAATTGACCAAAATATGTCAAATTCACTAATTATTGAATTTTTGCCCCAATTCAATTTAATTTCGTTACATTATTTTAAGTCTTTATGACTTTGAACATCTTTAACGATTCATGTATTTAAAAACAGATCATGAAGATGAAGTACTAAAATAGCATTAATTATGATTTAAATATTTATTTATGATAATTATATTTTAGATGACATGTAGTTAAAAGGGTCTTGTTGCATCATTAGGTGTAATACGTCTCTATGCAACTCCATTTGTTGAGTGAGATTAATACTCCGAATCGATCGGCCGTTAATAGCTCGGCCCACAGAAGCAAAGAAAGGTGTTACCACTGTCTTTGCTTTATATGCCTGGATCACTTGCTGAAATGTGAATTAATATACATATTTTTATATATTGTATATGGATAAATATATAGATAGTATATAAATAATGTTTTGCATTAATTCAAAACCTTTTTTAGAAATAAATTGCTTTGCCTTATGAGTTGTTTGTCTCTTAGTTACAGTATCAAATAGTTTAGATCTTTTGAGGTAGATATAAGCATGGACTGAAAATATAAAAAAATACTTATTCTGCTACAAAACTTATTTTTTACATATTTCCTAGTGCTCAATTAACTGGATCAATGTGATATCCTACAAATTTAAGGCAGCTAAAGTTTTTTAATCATAATTTTAATTCTGTCAGTGTCAAGCTCTATAATATACCAAGTTTTATTAAACTAACCTGGTGTATACTATACGCAATATGTGGTATAACAATGCTTTTATGTTAAAAAATAATAGCTTGATGCCTTTCATCAAATGGACAGAAAAGTAAGACTTATATGGTTTAGAACAAAAATAAAGCTAATAGTGATACATGTACGTAATAAGCCTGATCTGATTCTATTATATTTTTTATTGCTTATACTAAAGAATATTCTATTTACCATATTTTGTAGATGTCACAATTGTACATATTTGTCACATGTTTACTGTTCACTGGCGAATGATATTAATGAGGAACAAGTTAAAATATAAGTGATTTTTTAAATTTCATGAAACTATTTGTTAACATATGACTGACTTGGAACTGGGAAACTATATTTATTTCATTTAGGATTTATGTCAATTACATGGAAATATATCGCTATAATAAATAAACACTTTAATCTATGAAATAAATAGGTTTCCGTTAAGTGGTTCTCAAGAGTTTTATTGTTCTATGTTGACTTTGGTTTAACATAACATGTTGCTAATTTGCTTGCACGAAAATAACTCGTAAATAAAAGTTATATGTAGGTATATCCGCTTAAAAGTCAAATTTTAAAATCTTTATTTTACACCATATAATAAAAGATAAAGATTTAAAAATCTGACTTTTACGCGGATGTACTCGCCTTCATACCACATCTGATTCATAATATGCAAACTAGTTCGTAATAATATACTAAACTATATCATTCTATTAAAAACAAATAATGAACGGAATTAATAAAACCATTCTGATAGAATCCTTAGAATGTAAAGAAAGTGTTAATTTAATTTTTATGAATTATTGCTTCTATATTTTTTTAGTTTCAACTGTCATATTTTTCCAATTCACTTATGGATCTAATTGACCATAGTTGTCATGTTTTTAGTCACAATGTAATAAAATTATCCTATGTATATTTGCATATTCAGATTAAAATATATTGCAATTTATTCTAGTCAAACAATAGTGAAAAATGTATTAAATACTTACTAAAACAAGTTTAATAAGAAAAACAGCAAACGTTAAAAATGAAATCGACATGAGGGCGCTCTCTGCAGAAGGAAAATCGACATGGCTCTCTCGCGCCCGTCTGCTTTTGCTGCGTTCTTCTTCTTCCTCTTCCGGCCATAATGCATTTATACGTTTCTCTTAAAAAAATAATGTATTAAAAGAACATAATAAACCGTGTATTAAGTGTACCAACATATATGGTACACTTTTAAGATATTGCAAGTTATATCCAGCAATAGAAAATAAACGTGATTAGTAATTAAGATAGGAGTTCAAAAAAATTATAATAATATAATCTATGTAATTGTTACAGTTAAACAATTCAAGTTTTTACGGCACAACTTCTATTTTATAAGTACATTAAGGACTATTTTTTCTCAACATCATTGTTACACTTTCTAATAATTTGAACTTTTTTGTTATACGAGATTGTATTGTACAATTGTCAATTTTGTTTTCAAAAATTGATAGGGATCTGTCATTTTGTAATGTCAGTGGTTTAGTTTTTAAGTTCATACATAAATTAAAAGAAATATAAGGCCTCAAGTAGCGCCACGAGCGAACTATCATGAAAGAGATAGAGATTGAAAGAAAACACTCACAGAACTACTCATCTTTGAAGACTGCTTTTAAAATGCTAAAGATATGTTTACGTACATAATATAACGTTATTGATTGTGCAATTGGATTTAAATTACGTGAATGGTAAGTATATTAGAATCCATGTACTTACAACATTAATTAAATTAAAAAAGATATAGTTATTTACAAAATATTATGAAAAGTGTAAATCAACCTTTTAGCAATACTGCACGTATTCGTACGTTCGTGAAACGCAAGTCTGTTAAAAATATTTTTTTAAATGTCGCAAAAAGATGTATTATTGTATGGCTTGTATTTATTTATTGTATTGTTGAGCTCATACAAAATTTGCTGGTGATCTAAAAAATATTTGTATTGTTGGGCTCATAAATCGAGCGTTGCGCATCCGCGTACTCATTGTACGATCTTGTGCAGTTTCTTTAGTTTTGCCTGCAATGTACCCTAAGTTGATTTTCTCCGGTATCAATAAGAAAAGTGTGAAAAAATCGTCGAACGGCTTTAAAGAACACTGAATTTTTAATTTCGTTAATGTAAAGTTTTACCAAATTTTAAAAATAAAAGTGGACAAATGTTAGACACACATTGTTACGCACAAAATATATGACGTATTTGCCTATAAATTTTGAAATTGTTTTAGCAAGTTAACCGAAATAATTTCATTCCAAAGTTCTAATAAAATGTTAACATCTGAAATTTTTTTTATTCTTCACACCCATAATTGAAAAATTATATATACTGCTAGTCATTTTGTTGCTTAATATTTTGTAAACGGGATTTAAAAATAAAAAAAATGAAAGAAGGAATCTCAATGTCACATAACGGAATGGGCGAAAAATATTTTTCATCCCTACATATAATCCATACATATAGAAAGGAAGTATATAATTTTTTTTAATTATAAATGGTATCTTGTTTCACAGGAAAAAAGATGGCCGAAGATATTAAAAAAAAACCTATCAAGATACCTATCAAACCTATCATTAGAAATTGTTAGATATAGGTAGACTTCTAAAACTCTATTTTATCATAATTTAAGTTGAGTAGTTTCGAAAATAAGAGCGATGGAAACATATATTTTTGCATATTTTTATACATTTCTGAAGATATACTACTTAAAATTATGTAAAAAATTTTTTGAGCTACATATTATTAATCTTCTTAAAAGATATTCCGCATTACAAATAGAATGATTTTTTTCCGTTATTTCATTTGCACCCATTAAAATTTCCATATAAGTATTTTTGAGTGTAAGCTGAGATATTTGAGGGTTAATATGTTTTATTACTATGACAATTTTGAAGTTTCTTCGTCAAGCGAAAAATGGGGGTTTTGAGAAAAAATGGTGACGACAGACAGATACGAGCGAGCTTATAAGGGTTCCGTTTTCCTTTTGATGTACGGAACCCTAAAACTCCCAAAAATAACATTTCTTTTATATTTGGTTTTTTATGCTTTAATTGTGCTTTAAAACTTTGATTTTGTTGTGAATACAAAAATTTCTTCTTTAAAAAAAAAACGGAAAAGTGTATAATTGCAAATAAAATCGTACGAAATTAAAAACGGGCAATGTAAGTAATTACTAAAAAATTATGTCGATTACTAAAAAACCGGCCAAGTTCGTGTCAGACTCGCGCACGAAGGGTTCCTTAGCACCAAAACAATATTAAACTTTTACGTTTCTATTTCTCAAAGACACTGAAAAACAAAGTTATCGCTGCGGTCAGTATCGAAAATATTCCATATCTCAAAAACTATACAAGTTATCTTATTCAAACTAATTGTTGTTGAAAGTTTATTTTAAGTTCTACTATATTAATTTTTTTCGAATTCTATTCACGTTAGTTGAATAGTTAGAGTCTTCTAACGTCTTAAAATATGTGACCCTACGTTTTAAGACTTTAGAAGCGCATATATTACTATTGACTTAAATAAACAAGTCATATTAGAACCTCTATCTAACGACACTCCACACGCCTATGTGCACTGGATTGTTTTCATCCCTCAGTTACATGTATGGAATGCCGCCCCTAATATTACTTTTTTTATAATTCTACTATTTCACTGTATTGCGGTTCATAGAAGACACTTACTATTAAAATTTCATCTATTTATTTATTTATGAACTTTTATGTATAATACATATGGTGGACTTATTGGTACATGAGCAATTTCTTCCAGTCAACCATAACAATTGGTATTGAACTTCAGTTGGTAGACTGTAAGAGATTTTACAATGAAAATATTTATAGCATATTGGACAAAAAAAATAAAAAAGTATTAGCAATAAAAACTATTTGGATTGGACAGGAAAAGACAAGGGCACGAAGGAAAAGATTTCAGGAGAGGCATGACTTTTTCACTCGATCTTTGAACATATTTAGGGACGTGATTTTCTTGGTGTCAGTATCCAGGCGAATTCAAATTTTTCCTGCTTGAACATTGAAGGATTTTATATATAAATATATACACACACACACATATATACAGTGCCAGTAGTCGCCGAATAAAATGGCTGTGACATAAGGACAGACAGACGGACAGGACGAAATACAAGGGTTTGGCTACGTAACCCCAAAAAGCAATATAATTGTTTTTATTTATTAACTTTTTCTCTTATAAAAACTGTTTTTAGTAAAAATTGATATCAAAGTAAAAAACATTATTTACTTACCAATTACCTCTAGAACCTTATGCCGCAGGTTTCGTAGATATTGAATTTTACTTCTCAAAGTATTGTGTATATTACTCTTTATTGTGTGTTGTATTGCTTTAATTATTTTTATTATGTATTCAAATTTACCAAAGCTGTTATTGGGGTTCCCTGGTTCGGGTCCGGTTTGGGTCCCATGCCATATTCCTTGTCGATTTGCGAAAGCGTCACTTCTTTTTCTAGATGAATTTTCGAAAGTTAAACTATTGTTTTTGTATTGGTCTTCATGATCATTCGAATGTTTATATGTTGAGTTTGTAATTTTTAATTTAATGTTTCCTTTTATTTTTGTATTGCTCTCTGTATGGGGTACTTTTTCGATAGTCGCGTGCGATTTTACGATAATCGCCGTCTCGGATTTGTTTTTAATTTTCAAATCATCATTTAGATTTCCGTGTCGATAGTCGCCAAAATCATCTATAGAGTTATTGCGAAGTATTAAACGAATTCTGTTTTTGCTACTTGCACGCTCACCGTGATTCGTAGAGCTTATATTTTTTAATTCTTCCAAGTTTATTTTATTAATTAATTCAAGCGATGGTACAACATAATTTTGTTCTGTTGTCGAGAATCTCACTGCACTGTGGATATTTGTTTTGATTGGCTTTTCAAACGATTGTGGTATTTCGACCCAATCACCTATGATTGTCGGTATACATAAAGCGTAGATCAAATAGTACTTCATTTTCTAAATAAATATTTTGTTAGCGACCCACACGACATTGTTTTTCAGACTGCTTTGAGAATGAGACTGAAAATTATTGTGATGATCGAAGTCCGTGACTTTACACACTTTAGATGGAAGGCAGAGGTTGCATACAATCTGCATGTTTATTTTAGCATCAGTTTTTACTAGTTAAATATAGGAACAATGAAACGTAGTTGTGTCTCTTTTAAACATTATTTATAATAATTTCATAACATTAATTCCTAGTATCGTTTATTTGTAAAACACGACTGTCACATTTTTATTTATATATTGCATATAATATAGATTTTTTTCAAAACAATAAAACTAAATCTCTTTTTTCTGTAACCGTGTATGTAGGGGTTGCATCCGGTAAGTTTAAATACTAAAAAATCAATTTTGCAACCATTAATTTTAAATAACGATAATGAGCTTAAGCATTTTGTATCAAAGTCTATTAACGTTATAGTGGCGAGTCAAAAATTTGTACTTTTAAGTATATTTTATTTAAATCAGTGTTATTATCTACGAAAAAAAAATAAACTAGTTTCTGTAAATGGGTTTTTAAAAAAACGGCGAAATTTCAGGATGCCTTTGATAAAGATAAAAATACAGATTCTAAACCTTTACTCCAGAGACCTTTTCGGTGTAACTGGGCAATTTTTGAGATTGAGTTCACAGTATAGACAGAGTACAATTCAATAGTCGGAGTGCTTTAAGCCGGCTTCATAGATTTGGCTAGGAATCTATCTCTGATTAGGTTAATTTCAGTTAGTCTCAAATTTAAAGTTCAATCATATACATCCATTATTTAAAAGGTGTAAAATAGTAACGGTTGGAAGGAAAAATAATGAAGTGTCACCTAAGCGCCACGCCATTTAATTTGGCAAATGTTCTGCACTGTAATTTGCCACTAGTTCCATAGAAATAAATAATAAATACTGTATGCACACTTACTTTAAGAGGTGTCGTAGAACTTTCACACTTCTCTTAATATAATATCCATAATTTTTAAATAACCACTTTCGTTCTAAAACTATAGAATCGTCAGAAATTTACATATTTAATATTTAAGACAGACTTAATGAATGCCGTTTTCCAATAGATGACATTTTATTTACAAACAGCACATAGCGTGATTGTTAAATAGTTGTTACATTTAACATTATGTCTAAATCATTCATTGTGCATACGAGTATGTCAATTAGAGCCATCGAATAATTAATTTGTGACTATGCTCTTTTTTTGAAAAAGACCTCTTATCCAAGTCGGTAGGTGAAGAAGACCTCACGTTGCATTTATGTTACGAAATGGGTGACTTACCATTGTGGTCCCCATTTGCAAGGTTTTTCACGATTTATCAGGAAGTTATAATAATTTCTATTAATTGATGAAATCGTACATATTAAAATTCCGTTTTTTATATAAACTGAATGATTTCTTTCGATAACTGTCTACCGATAACTGTATTGCCCATTGGAAAATAACTTTCACGCTATGTTAATTGAGATTTTCTTAAGTAAAGATCTGAGTAACGGTTTATTATTGTTGTCGTTAATTATACCATATTTCATAAAAAATAGTTTAGTATAAGTTATAAGCGAATTTGCCAGATAAGTGTACTGTGCAGTACACTTACGAGTGAAACGGTACAATCAATTAAGAGTGAAACGGTACGATAAAGATCATTTTCGGAATTAGATCATTTTTGCACGAAGATTATTTTTTTACTTCAAGATAAATAAATGACGACGAGCGAACTGCACGAATTATGAGATAAGCGTTCCATCAAGGATAATTCCATTACACCTCCTTTGCAAATTTATGGTGTATTGAGATAGTTTAACTAGTTTATGATAAAAATATTTGTATGTTGTCTTCTATTAAATATAACCGATCTGTTTAAATGAAGAAAAAAAATTGTGCAACATTTCGATCCTCCAAAATATTAACACATTTGTGTTGATGTCTCATAATCTATATTTTTGTTCAATTTAAATTAAATTTGTCAAACGATTTAAGAGATAGAAGGTGCAATAAAAGTCAAATTAACATTTCAATTAAAGGTTCAATTACCATTTTAGATGTAAATCCGTATTCTCCAATAGGTATCTATTATTACACATACATAAAACAATTTCCAAATTTACATAATCATTCTTGCACTATGTAAAAGGTTATTAATGTTAATAATAAGTACCAGTATAATGGCTATGTTTCTTTCAATAATTAGTTCGATGGTAGTTAGTGATAATAACATAAATGATTTTAGGGTTTTAGGGTTCCATAGCCAAACTAGGACACCATGTCCGCCAGTCTGTCCGTCCTTTGTAAATCACAGTAGTTTTACTCGCAGACTATTAGGCCATAAAGGTGAAATTTGGTATGGTTTTTTTCTCACACCCCATTGTGTGGAATATCGCTGAATAGGTCTTTCTAAAATATTGGGGGTATGTCATGAATACTTTTTCGATAGACGGATTCGTTTACGAAACATTAAGTTTTAAATAGAAGGATTCGTTTACGAAACGTTAAGTATCGATAGAAGTATTCGTTTACGAAACATTAAGTTTGAAAGTGGTAATTTTTGTTAAATTTTTTGTAATATTTTTTGTTACCAGCTAAACCGCTATTTTTGAATATCTGAAAGTATTCACAATAGTAGTATATAAAATGCAATTTAAAAAAATGATACAATATGTAAATTAACCAAAAGGCGCCATTTCAATCTGTAGATCATGGTTAGATTGAAAAATAGATGTATTGCAATCTAACATCATGGTTAGATTGCAATACATCTATTTTTTTTTAAATCATACCAATTTTTTTAACTTTGAAAATTGTTGAAACATTTCGATGTTAATGACTTGTGACAATTATCAAATTTCACAAAAAGTGTTATGATTTTAAAAAATTAAGTATATTACAATCTAACCATGATGTACTATTACAGATTAAAGTGGCGCTTAAGTTAATTTACATACTGTGTATTCACAGCTAAGCGGGTTCGACAAGTTTACGAGTAATAGTCGATCAATCTTTGACATGAAGTTTGGTCTGTGAAAAGTTCATAGCAACTCCATATGACTTAAATCTACCCCAAAATTAACTTATATAATTTAACTTATATAATATTAACTTATATATATTTATTATATCTTTGAAAGATATATTAGCCAATATATTTATATATTTACACGTTAAAAAGTATTGTTACTTAAATATGTATAATACTTTATGGTTTTATGGGAAATATATAGAAGGCAATTAATTTACGACGTGAAAAATTAATATTTGAAAAATTTGTATTTAATAGAAATGCTATACACCCTTAAAACCTGAATATGTACGGAAAACCTAAATATGTACGAAATATGTACGGAACTCTCGTAGTGCAATTTTTCGTACTTGATAGCCTTTTCTTTACTGCGTATAGAAAACTGGGAATATTAAAACCTGTGGGACTTCCTGCGAAATGTTTTCGACACATGCTCGATTATCCGAGGCAGACGATGCGTTGCGCGCCCGCCGCACCGTCATCGTCTAGTTGACGCTAACTGTAAATTATATTGTTCGCACGTCGTCAACGAACGTCAACCTCTGTTTAACAACTTTATGACATAAATCTCCTTATAGCATTCTATCTTGGTTTTGTATCTACCTACCACAGTTAAATATGCATTGGAGTACAAGTCAAGTGAAAGGTCACAAATCGTAGGTTTTACCGAATTAGAAACTCAGCGCATCAAATTTGGTGAATTTTATTGAAATTATCATAAATTAGGCAAACTTCGGAATTAGTTAAAAATTATGTGTTTCTTAATCGGTAGAGAATCCGAAACAATGTGGATTACCGTGAGCTTTTATAATGGGGGGTATATTTGTACCACACATCGCACAATAGTCCAACACAAACAATGACATCATTTTCAGCATAAATGGATTGTCCACGTAACTAATTAATATTTTGAATAAATAGTCCAGGTGAAAACCTTGTCTCACTTTGATTATATCCGACCATGTTCAAAATGAAAATTGGGCATGGTCGGATATTACTCTATGCTATTCGATTTCAGTAAGGCATTTGATTTTTTTAATTACTATTTACTTATTACGTGATTATAATATTGTAATTGGTAATTGATTTAAATCATTAAATTAGCTTCAAATGATGTGAAATCCTACATTATTCCAGTAGACAATCTGTGAAAATATCGGATCGGACTAACTTCGTAACCTTTGTCTCAATTACCAATTTACCTGTAAATCTCTTTTCACTTGAGTTATATCCGACCATGCTCAAAATAAAGATTGGGCAAGGTCGGATGAAACTCTACGCTACTCGACTTCAGTTATACATATGATTTGGTCTATTTCAATTTACTTCTTGCCAAAGTAATTTATTTAAAAACTTTAATTAATGTAAAATATATTAAATCTTGCCTAGTTTGCTAGTAAGCAATCCGTGAAAACATCGAATTGGGATATCTTGGTAATCTTTGTTTCAATTACCATTTTACATGTAAATCCGCATTCTCCAATAGGTATCTATTATTATACATACATAAAATAAGCCGCAAATTTAAATAATTATCCTTGCACTATGTAAACGGTTATAAAAGTTAATAATAAGTACCTATATAATGGCCATGTTTCTTTCAATAATTAGTTCAATGATAGTTAGATATAAGTTTATAACAAAGAAAGTATCTATTATTTATAAAATTGCATTATGTAAAATATTATTAAAGGTAATAATAAGTACCTGTATAATGTCCATTTTTCTTTCAATAATTAGTTCGATGATAGTTAGATATCAGTTTATAACAAAGAAGGTATCTATTATTTATAAAGTTGCATTATGTAAAAGGTTATTAAAGGTAATAATAAGTACCCTATATAATGACCATTTTTCTTTCAATAATTAGTTCGATGATAGTTAGATATCAGTTTATAACAAAGAAGGTATCTATCATTTATAAAGTTGCATTATGTAAAAGGTTATTAAAGTTAATAATAAGTACCCTGTATAATGACCATTTTTCTTTCAATAATTAGTTCGATGATAGATAGGTAGATGTCAGTTTATAACAAAGAAGGTATCTATTATTTATAAAGTTGCATTATGTAAAAGGTTATTAAAGTTAATAATAAGTACCCCGTATAATGACCATTTTTCTTTCAATAATTAGTTCGATGATAGATAGGTAGATGTCAGTTTATAACAAAGAAGGTATCTATTATTTATAAAGTTGCATTATGTAAAAGGTTATTAAAGTTAATAATAAGTACCCCGTATAATGACCATTTTTCTTTCAATAATTAGTTCGATGATAGTTAGATGTTAGGTTATAACAAAGAAGGTATCTATTATTTATTCGGAAGATTCTGTTCATCTATTTGTGTATATTCGAAGCGTGGTTCTGTCAAAAAAATATAATTGTTTTCATTGGAATGGCAAAATTGACAGTGATCCTTTCTGAAACCTTTGGGAATTTCCATATAGTTCCTTAAAATTTTCAAAACAGATAGGCCTTTTCTTAACTTCTTAACTTGTATATATAAATAATATATTTGAGCATATGACATTTTGAATCATGATTGAATCGAGGTAGATTTAAAAATATTTTGTAATTGTGTCTAGAACATTTGAAAAATATTCAAAAATTTTCACAAAAAAACTTAAATAGAAAAACTTAATAGACTTTGAAAATGGCTTTGTTTCTCGAGGTGTTCGTTTTTATTTACCTTGTAACCGGTGTTTTTTAAAGGTGTACAAATTTAAAATGTAAACAAAACAAATAAAAATCGTGATAATGGCCACGGTATTGGCTTTATTGAAAAGGTAATTTATGCCATTTGTGTTTAAATACAATTTCAGGTATATGGGAACTGCGGCTGGCTCGAATGACGCGCCATCTGGGAGTCGAATTCTCGACCTTTTTTTTAGCAAAAGGGGTCGTAATTTGGCAGTAACGCTGCGAATGTTGTCTTCTAAGTGGTCCAAGGTCTGTGGTTTATCAGCATAGACTTCACATATTCCCACGGAAAATAATTCCTAGGTGTGATATTATACAATTATGGAGATCAATTCGCAAGGGCATTAGACGAAATTATGTGGTCATCAAATTTTTCCTGCAATAAATTGATTATGTCGCGTTCTGTATGGTATGCAGCACCGTCTTGTTGAAACCAAAGCTCTTGAACATTAATGCCTCTCAATTGGGGAACGAAAAAGTCAGTAATAACGGATCTAAGGCACTCTCCATTGATTGTAATGTTCTCGCCGGCGTCAGTTTTGAAGAAATATAGCTCAATGATTCCACTAGTTCATGAACCACACCAAATAGTGACTTTTTGAGGATGTAACGGTGTCTCAATAATGGCACCTGAATTTTCTTCACTCCAAACCTGGTAATTTCGTTCATTGACGTAGTAACTAAACCAAAAATAAACCTCGTCATAACTTTAAAATGATGTGTAAGAAATTCAATTTCACTATTATTTTTTAGTTTTATTTCAATTAAAAAATATTCAAAAATTAAACAATATATATAGATCATAATCAATAATTTTGCATTAAATATATATATTGCAATTTTAATATCAACAATGCTGAAGCTAAATAACATCTTTCTGATTATAATATTCATAGTAATATTTATCATAAATGTCCTGCCAAATTTTCATATTATCCGTTTTGTCGAACGGCACCATCGCCATGCTTTTGTCTATCTTCAGGAGACGTATATCATGCTGAGCGACAGGCAGCCATTTGACTGGTAATAAACTTGACAATTGAGGTGTTGGATCACTGTCAAGAAAAGAGAAGTTTGCGGTGTTATGTCGTTTAATATAATCGAGGATATATTTCTACTATATACATATCGGTGCTATATTATCTTTGTTATTAAATCATGAATCAGATTGGTTTGGTCTAAGAGTGAATTCTATAAATAAAATGTAAATTTATTTCTTCTTAATCGGTTGCTTTGTTATGAATATATTTCAATTCAATTCATTCTGTTAAATGATCAACTGAGTTTCAGTGAATAAATTATAAACAAATATGGAAATTTAATGAGAAAAATTTATTGTTAAACTGCTCTTGTTCCATGAACTCTGTTTAGAGTGAAAAGCTACCTAAGAAACATGCAATATATTCAAGAAGAATACTGATACTGCATACTGACACTGTCCTTGGCAAAACCAAGTATTGGTTCCAAAAATTTAAAGAAAATTTTTGGTCTCTCCGATAATTCCATTCAGGGCGATCTCTTGAATTAAATTAAAATAATTAAAAAGCCATTATTGAAACAAATTTCGGGTTGAATTGGCATTAATTGGCAGTGCTATTTTCAAGCTCTCATATTGTAATAGAAAAAACAACTTCATGCTTTGAGGAAGAAGTAGAAACATTTTGTTTAGCTACGACATGAGCAAATACCTGAAAAACTTCAATTTCAGAAGAGAGCTACGGAGACCTCATCGCGTTATGTGAAAAAATACTCGCACTTGGACTTTATTCCCTCACCTACCGTACTCTTCCGACGTTCTTTTCTTCTTCAATTTAAAGATACAGTCTACAGTCTGTCTTAAGAGAGAACATGTCCAATTTTTCAGCCAAAAGCTGAAAGAATTATACAAGAAAGGAATTTTATATCTGCATACAACCTGATACAGTTATAGAAAATGTTGTGAGTGCTTTTATAATGGCAGATTGAAATTATTAATTACATTTAAAAAATAAGTCAATTAGCGCGGCAACTATTTTATGTGCTATTATCATAATAGCTATAACATATTTACATAAGCTTTTAAACTGTTATCGTTTCTTAGCAAAAGTGCTTATTTGAATGTTATTAGATGTGAAAAGTTCATTTTCTACGTGACACTATTACTTGCTTAAATTTAATCATAAAAAGTATTTAAATGTAGCTGCTATATCGGAATTCTACACTTTTACGTACCGACGTTAAATACTATACTTAGCAAAGAAACCAACATTTAGAAAAACATAGGGGTAATATTTAAATAGGTGTAACTTGCTTTATCGGAATTCTACACTTTTACGTACCGACGTTAAATACAATACTTAGCAAAGAAATCAACATTTAGAAAAACATAGGGGCAATATTTAAATAGGTGTAACTTGCTATATCGGAATTCTACACTTTTACGTACCGACGTTAAATACAATACTTAGCAAAGAAACCAACATTTAGAAAAACAGAGGAGCAATATTTAAATAGGTGTAACTTGGCGAAAGCTAAAGTTGTGAATCACTCACTGCATTAAATGCAAGAAGTACCACTTTGAAATTGAAATTTTGCACTTTTTAATGCATATTTTTCATTATTTATTATTTACTACTCTTATAATGTCACAGACTAAAAAGTATAATATGAAAATCATTATATGATCATTTTTAACAAAGTTATTCTGCAAGTAAAAACTCGTCTTTTATTTTGACTAATTACAATTTATAAAAAAAAAATCAAAAGTATATGGGTGGTTTCAAAAAGCAGGAAATTAGAAATTTTTTTCTTTAAGAATGAATGATTTAATATTTTGTGTTCTTAGACGCCATATCCATTTTAATGTCGGAATTTGCATTTTATAAAAATGTTGAAAAATATGAAATCCGATATTCCATTAGCTTAAAACTGATCGTATTTCCTTTCTTTTTAACTGTAAAATTTAATTATATGAATAGGTCGTTACAATCAATAAATCTTAAAACCGTGTTACATAGTCGATTGCTAGTGACTGTATCGTAATATGTTAACATTTCCTCTATTATCACACTTATGTTTGATCAACAGTTAACTTTTAAGAGACTCGCCCTCTGAATATAAAGTATTCGGCAAAATGATTTAATAACCAAACATTTTAAATTAGTTTTAAACAGCTGTAATTCCGAGAAATATAATTTGAAAAAAATAAATTAAAACTACTCCGTGATAATAACACAAATGACTTACCCGAATTTTGCGAAATTTGTCCACATTGTTGTGATTCTATCAATTATAATTTTATCATCTTCATTAGGTATAGCTGTTTCGTTGTTATGATTGCTTTTTGTAAATATATACGGAAGATCATCGGAATGCCCCGCCCCATCATTTGTAATATTCATCGGACCTTTCAAATTCAGTCCGCCCTTGTAGCCGAATTCGTAGAAATAAATATTGCTTGCCGTATTCGCGGCTCTGAGATACACGCTTCTATATATAAAACTGAGAAACACTGCGTCGTTATGGTAATTTAAAATCTCTGTCATAGTAATATTGACATTAAAATACAAGTCTTTTAATCGCAACGAAACCAATTCCTTTTCAGCTGGGTTTTGAAAGTGCAGAACTTGGGGAATCAATTCATCGAAGCTTTCATTAAATTTGTTCGAAATATTTAATTTAACAAGCATCTGTGCCATAATAAACGCTTCATTATTGTTATACCCAATCATAATATCGACGTCATCGTATTCTCCAGATTTTAATATATTTAACGGACTATCATGTAGAAACTGTTCCTCATTTTTAATCGGCTTTTCTATACAAGCTCCGAAAGGAAAGTATAACAAATTCAACTGACTTGACAAATGAGTTAAATCGTAAGCATTCGTCTCTCGAAGCACGTTAAATATATCCGAGCTATTATCAGTTCCATTGACTAGATGACTTTGTAATATTTTGAATCTATCCGTGGCATCGTAATTAAATGCCCATGGAGTCAGAGAGGAACCGCTAGATAAAATAGCTCTATGAAATAGACCTTTAGCCATTTTTGATATAATTAAAAGTTCAACTGCTGCGGCTCCGGAACTTTGACCATATATAGTCACTGAAGTTGGAGTACCTCCGAAGGCTATTATGTTATCACGAACCCACCGTAAGGCGGCAACTATGTCTTTCAATCCTGCATTTCCAGCTATACTATCAGCGTTAGGGCACAGAAAGCCTAAAGGTCCTAATCTGTAATCGAGAGTAACTAGGATTATGCCATGGCGTATGAGGTTGGCAGGTCCGTAGATGGCGCCGGTGCCGGTGGTAAAGCCCCCACCGTGAATCCAGACGAGGACGGGAAGAGGAGCCGAGTAAGATAGTGGGGTGTGAATATGGAGACATAGACAGTCCTCGGAGCCGATTATATGGCCGTGGGATCCATATGCGACACAGCCAGCACCTGGTTGCCGAGCGTCGCGGTGACCAGTCCATGATGTAGGAGGCGGGGCTGTCTGATGACAAGATTTTAGCGGTTAGAATAAGTAAATGTGTTCATGGTAGGGTTCGTTTTTCACTAAATATTTGTAGGGTATTAAAGAAAATTTCTGAAAGATGAAAAGCGATATACTTTGATCTTTAATACAGAAATGGTTAAGAATACTCACTTTTGTCAAATACCTATTTTTGGGTTTGTAAGAGAGGCGTTGTTTTAGGCTTGGAAAGCTTGAACTTAACAAAAAAGTGATGGATTAATTTCATAGCATTCTTATCTTATATCATAAAAATTAGGCTATTCATTTTATATTAATACATTTTTATTGAATTTAATTATTACTAATATAGTTGTTATAAATGCCTTGATCGTGACTTGAAGGCATGTTGTCAAGTCAAATAATATTTGGGTTTACATATACATATTAAGTCAAAAAGATTTTAGGACAAATGTAGCCATCTTTTTTCGCGGTGAAACAGTTTTTTGTGAAACATAATACTTTGATAATAATTTCTCGTTTGTGTAACAATATAAATATATATATATATATGTATATATATATATATATATATATATATATATATATATATATATATATATATATGTATCATATTTCAATTAAAAATATTTGTGGTTTTATTTCGTAAGGCAACCTGGCAGCATCTTATTTATCTATTAATAATGATCTATAAAAATAGCCTTTTGATTAAAAAACAGTATGAGGGATCTCGTACTATTACAAACAAAGACAGAATGCTGTTTTGTAACAGGTATCTGCGGAATGTTACAGTCTAGTCTACCCGTTCCACATAAATACTTGGTACTCGTACTGATTATAGTATAAATATTCCACCTCTAACTCGAAAACATTTCAGAAATTTAAAACATAATTAGTCAAATATGAAACTCTATAGTATAAATGTGATAAAAATGTAAAAAAAGATATTTTGCGTCCGATTTTGAAGCGCATACGGTTTAACTGAAATATAATAACTTTTTACCATCCGGTGTATCAAAGGAACTTAAACAAAAAAGAAGAAATAATTATTTTTAAAATGAAAAAAGATATTAGGATTTAAGCAGTTTTCTATTCATAAATGCAAACTTAAAGCTAATTTATTTATAGCTTATTCGAAATAGAAAAATAGTTTTTATGGGATTTTTTTACAGATTAAATTATAATCAAAATAACCACATCAACAGATCGAATCATAGAATATGTTAAATGTAATAAAAAATGTAAACCTACCTTAAAACGATATTGCCCTATGGGCACACCAGCATACGGCACTCCAAAAAACGACACATGGCTTTCATCATCAGAAACGATCCCCCGTAGCGTTCCTTGGGCCGTTACGAGCATCTGCTCTCGACCAACGACCACCTGACTAAAACACAGCAGGGACCAGATCGTGGTAGTAACCAGCTCCATATTGCTCGATGTCCGGTAGAGTAGTGATATGAATTGCTACTGTACGACTAATATCGTTGCCCTAAATGTGTGGCGGCTTTATTTCCTGGCGTATTGTTAGGTGGACAGCGTCATGGATTTTGTTCGAAACTATCGTATTGTGTTATAAAAAATGTTGTGAAAGTGTTGATTAGATTTGTGCAATAATCGAATAATATGATAAGTAGATGTTTTGTTGTTTGCAGATGTTTTTTATACGTTCAATAAACTGTTCTCCTGACGGTTATGTGCTATTTTTTAAAATATTTATTTACTATTTGTAGTACTGTTAGTTATTAAAGTAACATATTTATGACTCCCGACTAAACGAGTTACTCGCGGCTTCTTTTTAAAATAAAAAGCATTGTTGGCTGGAACATAAGGGAACAACACCTCCAGAATATAAAAACAAGAAAATGTTGAATGGTACCGAATTTAAAAGAAATGTTTGTGTAAATACATTGTTGAAGCTTATGAGAGAAGTTTGTGTGTCTCCAAACAAATATAAAATAAGGTGCACCCTATTTTGTATTTGTTTAAAGTATCTCACAGTATAGTCGATTTAAATGCGTTGATTTAGTTGTAATTTTCGCGTTTTATTATTTTATAAAATCAAAAAAATGGTGGGTAAAATCCCCAAGTTTTATAGGGCCTTTTTCCGATGCTGTTCATTTTTTAAAAAAGCTTGTGAATTTATTTTTTTTTAATTTTGCAGTTTTCCTGAAAATCAATTTTAAAATCTCGAATTTTTTTAATATTAACGCCTCTTATTTATAAGATTAAAGCCACTTAATGTATAAGATTAAGGCCACTCAATATATAAGATTAAGGCCAATTCATATTTAATATATAGATCCCGTAACGAGTGGACCAATAAAATTTGGTGATAGAGGGGGTTATTTTATTTATTAAAGGAGACACACAATTTTATTATCCTAGGTTTAATAGGTTTAGAGATATGATTTTATAATTTTTTTAAAATTTTTGTTACTACTATGAAATGCATGGAAAAAACTTTTTTGATTAGGTGTTATTACTATTTTTGTTCTTTTATTGTCAAAGTTCTTTAAGAGAACATTCCTCTTCTTAATTAAAATGTTATTCATTCGTTATTATTGGCAACATAAAAATTAAACGCTAAAACGAGTGCATTTTTTCGATTACAAAACATGAAGTGATATTTGAACAACGCTAGTTTAAAAAAAATATATGGCAACCTTGTGGAACTTTATTTAAAACATATCTACAATTCACACAGATTTCAAAAAGGTAAAATTGTTACAATTAATTCTGTAAACATTAAAAAAATACCTGCTTTATGAATTATTTCGTTATGTCTTTCCCACTCGTATGGTCTTTTTACTGCTCTCGCTATCAAGTACCACCTCTACTTCTTCTCTCAACAACTTCGCTTCTTTAGTGACTTGCTTATTGCTCGGAGCTATCAACGTGTTTTTTGCTGGTTTCGTATGTGCAATAATCCCCTCTATCACCGACATTTCGTTGGTCCACTTCTTACGTGACATTTTGTATAATCATCTTATACTTAACGGAGAAATTTATTTAATTATAAAAAAAATAAATTATTTTCCGGATAAAAAGTATACTTATATTCATTCACACAGATAATTATTGAGACGCAGAAGCGAATTAATATAATAATTTTAACTAATAAAGGTTATTGTTTTTCGTCATCATTTTGTCAAAAAATACGATAAAAATTTATTCCCAAAATTTAACATGTGTCCCAAATTTTAGCCCTTAATTATATCGCAGACTACAGATGACAGATAGGCAAGGTTATGTCGATAATAGGGTTTATTTAATATTACTTTAAAAGGCTGTTTGTTTAATTAAATTTTATTGAATCTTATTTATTTTCATTCTTGATTCTCTCTTTGCAAGTCAGATTCTTTTCAGCCTGCTCGAATTCGTATGACGGCATCTTAAACTGAACTAGTCAATTCATTTTTGACGATATGTATAAAAAAAGCTTTATTTCTCTTTCTCTCCAAGTGTAACATCCGGGTGAATAACAGATCGGTTGATATTGAATTACAATACATGTAGTGAATAATAGATCGGTTGATATTGAATTACAATACATGTAGTGAATATGACTGTTATCTCATATAAAACGTGATTTTGTGTTTTAATTATAATACGAAGCACATGAAAGATATAAACACACCCAACGGATTTTTATCTGTGATCTTTATACAAGCGAGTATCTAGAGTCTCTCTATTAGAGTTCTTTCAACTTTCCACTAGTTCTTTCTACATTGTCTCATATCACTACACCAGACTTAAAGACTTTCTGGACAAAATTTGCAAAGTATTAGTGTCGAAACTATACAATTATCTCGTAAAAAATTGTTACAAGGCGATAGAAGTTTGCAAATTATCTTACTAGGCCGTATGACAAATGTCCCAGCTTAAATGGCTAAGTGGCGCAGAAGTTAGAATTACACACGGGTAATAATATTTTACAGGAATTCCATCTAATAGATGGAAAGGATAAAAAGAAATTAGATGCAAGACGTTACTGAATCTTTTGAAGCGAAAAAATGTTCGCAGAGTTGAAATGGTTACGTTAATAATCATTGACTTGACTTCAGTTGGACTCATTTTTATTGATTAATTTTGATTCTTATATAACAGCCAATAGGTTGACCTACTACAGTTATTTGGAAAGTTTCATTAACGTAGGTGCTTTCTAAATAGATGAGAATATACGGGTTCACTAGTTGCTAAATTATAATACACTTGTCGTACCAGAGTAGGGGCGGAATAAACCGTAGGAGGTCCGGGACGGCAACACCACCACCCACGGTCAGGACTTTCAGTCAGATTTACTGACAGTTAAAACATATTTTGTCTGAATACTTTACTTAATGGATCGTGCAATACGGTACGGTCGGTGAAGTGGACTTTTGTTCCAACTCGACTGAAAGTTAATGACAAAGAGAAATACGTTTGTAACCGTCAGTAAGTCCAACTGACAGTCTTGACCATGTGTAGTGCATATGGGCGTGAATGACGTCCAGGATCTGCTTTCAAATTAATGTGTTTTTAGTACATATTTTGTGAAAAACTAAATCTATAGGTGAAATGGTCGACAAAAAAGTGATACACGCCATGCTTGTCTTAGAATACGGATCATCATTCAGCACAGCAACCAGTAGATATATTCAAACTGAGAGTATAATAAGTTGGCGCTCCCCATTATTGATACTTACATTATGATCTAAAAATAACAGCATTGTCCATAATCGTAGTTTGTTTCATTCTTAAAAACTCATTCAGTACTTTTTGGCTGATGAGTCATTTATCCATAGTTATTTTGGGAGACTATAAATATTGTTGGACTAAATTTACTTCCTCCAGTATCCTGTGCCAAAATTTAATGTAGGTCAAAAAGGTAAAATCACATATAGCTGAAAGGAGCACCTTTGTTGCTGAACTAGTATCAATGTTGGATTTGGATGGATCTTGCATATCTTCCAAAGTGCTGACAATTGTTTTATTCTTTTTTACGACTTTAACTGAATATAAATAAGTACTCATTTCTATTAGATTATATACACTGAGTACCACATAAAGTTTCAAATATTTTCTCGTTTTCTTCTACAAGTAATTCCAATTATGTGTAGAGGACACGAAGAACGAATACCATTTCTCTACAGTTCCAAGAGAGGTGACGCTAGAGGGAACGCATAACAATGAGTGAAAAGCATCTCAAAGATTTAAGCAATGATTAGCATAGGGATTATGCAGCGCTTTTGGATTGACTTCAAGGATTTTTCGCTGTAGTCCTCCATGTATACCTCATATTGACGCGGCAATGTCATAACCTTAAGCTCTGTAAAACGCAACATTCAGCTCATCTTTTTTCAGCTGTTATACAATATTCTCTGCCATATCTTCTGCAATTGTTCCCGATACCAGAAAAACCTAAGAAAAATTCTCGAATTTCCACAATGTTATATTACTAATATCTAGTAATTTATACATATCTAATAATTTGATTCATTTAATCGGTTCTGCTATCATCGTGAGTGCTATCGAAAATTGTTCCGTAATACTTCGCCTTTACATCTGCAATAATTTTTTTCTTAACCCATTCACTTAAAGTAAAGATAAATTCATTTTGTATTCCTTTTGACAAGTAGGAAGGTATTCTCTTTAACCCACCAGAGGACTTTTCAAGTCTCAAATAATGCTCTTTCAAAACTGGATTCTATTTCGATACCAGTTGCACCAATTTTAAGAAATTTTCTCTATTTTCCGATGAAACATCTTTACGATGATCGCGGAAAGCAAAGTTTTGCTGGGCTAAAAATAGTGTAATGTCTAAAAGGCGATGTAAAATGTTTCTTCATTTCTCGATCTCATCGTTAACAATGTTTTATTTTCCTTATCTATGCTTTTATGAAGTTCAGGCCTATAGATTTTCCATTTTTACAAATTTTATGGGTACAAGCAATGATTCATGCTGTGATATCTTTTGATTAAATTTCCACCAATGACAGAAGCCAGAAATAAATTTATTTCTGTTTGTATCGTCTTCAGATCCAAATTAATCGGCAGCAAAAATAAATACAGTTTCTTTGTTGTCGGCGGGTACAGTACCCATTTCTTTACATATATATAATCTCGTTCAAATATAAGTAAAACCACGACGAAGTTAAATAATGGCGTATGCCCTTAGTGTGTTCTTCTGGTCTTTCTATAGATTCAAAAGGTCCCTCTTTAATTTGACAAACTTCACTATTCTTTTCAATGATCACAATCCTTTGAATAATTAATATATTTGGCGTTAATTTTGTAGAAATTCATTATTCACAATTAAATGAAACTACGTGATGTAGTATTATTTCTACTTTCTTTAAGTTCTTTACCCCGACCTAGGTTTCGTTGTATTACAACATGTTTAGGTGGGCTATCTTGGCTAATAGCCCACCTGAAGATGTTGTAATACAACGAAACCTAGGTCGTGGTAAAGAACTTGAAGAAAGTAGAAATAATACTACATCACGTAGTTTCATTTAATTGTGGATCACAATCCTGGTATGCTCTGGAACAAATATATGCAGCATCATTGGATGAAGAGAAATTAATTTAGAAGCATCAGACACATGTTCATTCTCAGTAACTTTCTCATCATTACTATCTTTATCATTTTTTAGTGTAACTTGCCTGTAGATTAAAATCGCATGCAGCAAAATTTTCGATTTTTTTTGTAGTCTCAACATCAATTGTCTGTACGTACGAGTTAGATTCAATAGTCTGATTACTCTTTCCTTCGTCATCTTTCTTTTCTTCGTGAGTGGAAAAGTATTTGGATAAAGATCCAGCGAGTAATGTAGTTTCTTCAGCCTTTGCTTTTTATGCTCTTTCCTGAAAGCCAAATGGGTAAATTTTTTTCACCATAAAAAAGGTTAGATTTATTTTGGTGACAACTCGTGACCTAACCTAGGTACCTTCATAAAGGATGATATGTCTGATACACGATGAGAAATGAAAAGAGTTTTTTCTCTCTAAAAATATCTAAAAAAGGCGAAACACTTGGTTTTTATTGTGTTATTACAGTAATTTTAATGTTGTATTATTCTCCGTGTAGGTTATAGGGGTAGGTAGGTCGCTTACCGGTCGGTACCATCGCGATCACAAATGCATTGTTTTTTACAAATAAATACCGTGTACAGTATTTAGATTGTAGCTGACTATAAGTGTCGATGCACTTTTGATCCTGATACGTACTCTAAGACTACGAGTTAATAGTAACCTAATTAGTAACGTAGGTACTTACTTATTGACTGTTCTTAGATACCCGATACATTATTTAAACTCAACGCTGAACTGATTCAACACGCCACAACACAAATCAAAGAAAGAATTATATTATTTAATCAGTAATTCTAATCGGGCTGTATCTAAACTTTTAACTAAGAAATGAAGTTAAATAACTTCAAGGTTTTCAAGGAGTTCGTGCGCGCGAACGTATTGTTCGAATGGTTAAGGAAATTCCGCAGTGGCTTCTATCCTTATTTGATTTTCTAACAAGTTATAATGTAGTTTTACGATAATAAGGTTCACGTTGGTTACCATTGTTGTTGTTCTTTAGAAGATACCTTTTTCATTGTACGGAAGATATCATTTGATAATTTCTCTGTTGTTCGGATCTATTTATGTTTCGTGTCAAAGCCGCCATAGACGCGGTACGTGCCCCTTTACGGCACTAGCTATTACTAGATAGAGATTTATGTCATATTGCCTAATAATAGACACCTAGATACCTACGTACGTTTATATTTGGCATACGTCTAAACTGCCTCTTATTTAGTGAACATGTTTCGTCCTTATTTATGATTAGCTGTGCCCGCGACTTCGTTCACTTGAGCTTTAGAACATTGTTTACAAAACTTCTCTGTAAATAATGTTCGCAGTAGAATCGTCAGGGACATAAACAAATAAATTGTTAGCGTTGCTGATGCGGGAGAGTGTTACCATACAGCTGTCCGCTTAGGTCTTCATCAGCTGTGCACTGGCGTGGACCTAAGCATCAGTTGATTTTCACACGGATAACTGTATGTAGCACTCTCCAGCGTCAGCAACGCTAACAATTTATTTGTTTATGTCCTTGACTTTCAAAACAGGACAAACCTGAAACGCGCAAGGTTTGTCCCGTTTTTGAAAACACAATGACTCCACGATTTATGAAATTTACTTGCGACATCTTTCGTTGAATAGCATGCAACGAACAATTAAGAAAAACATATCGCTTTATATAATAGAAAACATTTAGTGTTATATATCGTCGAGTAGAAATAAAAATATATGAACTAATCAAAACAACTAAAGTACGTTATTAAGAGTCGTATTAATAGTACAAACCTTGTAATTTTATTTAAGCCTGAAAATATGAAAAAGCATGGATAGGATGTAAATTATATTGCATTGCATTATGTAAATTGACACGGTGCGATATAAAACAGATCCAAATCCATTCAGTGATAATTGACTTGATGCGATAGAGAAAAATTACGTATTTTAAAAACCTTGTGATGATGTCTATTGGTGATTTTTCAAACTGAACTTTGTTGAATATTATTGAGCCGTTTTACTTAATTTTTTACCTTTTTTTTAATTACGGGTATTATGTATTACCTATATATTTATGTATTGCCTCATTTTGTAATTTTTTATATTCACAAATATGTATCGATATGTATTGATTAGCAAAAATATCGAGATTCGGAGTGATTTTTGCCCGAAACAGTTTTTGTATTTTCGCTTGGGAATAAGACATTTTTGTAAAATAAAAAGTATTCTATATATTGACCCGAATATTCAGTTATAATATACTATACATATTTCTTATTCTTCTTCTTTCTTTCTTATTTCTTCTATAATTTCATCCGTCCAGTGATTTTTGCTTGATGTGGTGACAAAAAGACAGACTTTTCCCAAAACAAAAAATATTCTATATCTTGACCCGGGTATTCACGGGTCCAATGGTTTTTGCGTGATGCGGTAACAGAACAGTGTTTCAAGAACTATATGTATTTTTTCCTATCCTGGAATGTGTTCATAATTAAGCACAAGTATTCAAAATTTTATTCGGGTTTTAGGAAAAAGTGCTGATAGACTGAATATTTTCCGATTTTCAATTTTAATAGAAAATCTCCGTTTCGTTTTTGTTCAACTTATTCTTTGTAAGTACCATTGACATTAAAAGAATGTTAATAAGAAATCCACAGTCTGAGATTATTATCCATGAAGGTAGTTTTAATTGGTCGACTGATTCCATGAAACTTCCTCAGTTTATCTTCTGTAATCAGTTGTAAATTGTCAAATTTATTGTTGGCATCATTAAGTAGTTTTTAATAGAATTAGTATGTAACTTAGGTGCTCTTGCAGGTTTATTTACTTGTCACTACATTCTGGAATAAGTCAGGTCGAGACTAGATTTTTCTGTGTTTACATTATGGTTCTTGGCTGTCTTGTTTCAATGATACCAAAGTCTAATTCATTTCTGTCCCAATAATTCCGTATATACTTGTCCTTTTTTCCTTAAAGTTTTTATTTTTGTGTAAAAAGAGACATTAGATAGTAATTGTAAAATAAGGGAAATAGACTAGAATGAAAACTTACAAAATTTTATGCAATATTCAATTTTGTGTCAGGTTTTACTATAAAATGGCTGATTTTATAATGATATTTTTTGCAAAATATTTCCGAAATTTATTATTTCTATCCTAAACTCTGACATTTTACAGAAATAAAAAATTATCTTAAATTATACGCTACACCACTTCTCTCATAATATTTCTTTACAACGTTATCTCTTCTCACTGTAAATAAAACTTATACTTTATAGATCTAAGCAGTTCGTCTGGGCTGATGACCGTGTTGGCAATAAAGGGCACCTCGACGAGAGGTTGAGTCATGATGAGGCCGTTCTCCAGAAAATAGCCATCGATCGGACTCGCCTCTAGCCACAGGAAGAGCGCGATGGCGTTCGACTTCACTTCGACGATGAATGTCCGGGCGTACGTGATCACCACTGTGTTGTACTTCTCAAATATGAAAGATGGCTCCTCGTTACGAACTATTATCTATAAGACATGGAAAATTAAATGGTTTAAAATTTTATGGATTATTTCTGTGTGTGACGAGCAAAGTTGTTCTATGATATGTCATGAAATAGATAATTTCTCAGTTTTGTGGTCAGAGTTCAAAAATTCAGAATGCATAAAGGTGTAATTTATTTAATGGTTACTAAATTATATAATTGAGAGTCATCTGCGTTGTACATATTGTGGGCTTAAATAAAATTTCGTCTTTTTTCTATGAATTGCACCTAAAACACCAAATCAACGTTTTCGAATCTTCATCTGTTTTTGATCCATTAAAAATAGCCACTGTATTAAGAAACAGCTCTTTTGCTATTCAAAAACCTCGAAAGACTGACAGTGAACATATGTCGATTTTATGAAAGTATTTCATTGCTTTCATCTGTAAATACGAAATATTAAGAATGAGTGACATTTCTACCGGTGCCCTAATCCATAATCGCTCATTATATGATATATTTTAGGACTTAACCTCAATATTGGGCAGGGGCAGCGGACGCACGTTCTTGAGCGGCACCGGGAAGTAGTAATTGTACGGCGAGAGTTGGACACCGTCCTGCGAGATGAGTGAGAATCGGAAGAACCTGTCCTCTAGTGACTCGGTGACGTCGAACGCCATCTTGTACTTGGCCACGTAAAGCGCATCCACCTCCACGCGGTACTCAAATGTCTCCAGCGGAATCTATAATTACACAATGTTCTTGTCAAACAATTTCGATAAAAAGTTTATTCTCTGTCTGATTTTTTCCAGTTCCATGTTTTGAAAAAGTGATGATGTTAAAGTCAAAGTGAATTTTGTTTTATTTCGGAAGATGACGTATAATTTGTAGTGAAGAACCATTGGTTAAAGCAACACGCTTAAATTTTAAGAAGCTTAAATGTCAAAATTACTAGCACACTCTTTCCTTGTTTAGATACGAGAGGAAATTTGGCATATTTTTTCATATTTATAGGAGAAACAATTAAATACTCATCTATTTTGAATGATGTTAATATTTAATTTTTCGTAATGTAATTTCCAAAACTTGTATCAATAGAATATCTCATAATATAGTTCCACTAACTTAATTTACTACTTATTACCGACCTTCTCTTCTTCTCTATACAATTTCTTTCATTGTCTTCTTTTCTACCTTCTTCTATAATAGGCCGAGTAAAAGTTTAAAAGAAACCTGCGATAAACTACTTCAACTAAGTTTCTTCCAATTTGAAGGTGAATTGATAATTCCATCTATTTGCAGACTATTTAATAATAAATAGTTTTTTTTAATTTCATCAAAGTGGTCAATATCAATATATACTTTATTAATAAGGAAATACTGACAAATAGTTTATGGTGAGCTCGAGAAAATTGAGTTTTCGCTACAACGATATTTTTTCTTTTCAGTTATAAAATCTTTAAGTAATTCTACTTACACATTTTCAAAAAGAATATATTTTTAGTGTTAGATGTATGTATTTAGCATGAAATGTTGTCCAATGTGCATATTATTTTACTGTCAAATGAAAAAAAAATTGTCGTCCAGTTTAGAGAATTTCTGGTAGAAAATTCAAGTGGTTAAAATCTCAAATATCGCTTAGTTTAATAGTTTTACAGCTGTACATATAAATTAAATGGACAACGAAGTTTCACAAGTCCAAGAGTTATATTATTGTTATTAATTGTTTGCAAACCTCGTATCTTAGACAAGGAAATCGAAAAACATGTTGTCATAGTTTTTCTCACTCTTTTCAAATTATTATTTCTTGTCACTATATCGACATTTCAAACTCAAATAATGAAACCTAGCACAAAAATACATATAGCAATTTCAGAGACGAGTTATGTTATTTTCAAACTAAACCTAATCTTAATTTTATTTCAATTCTAGTATAACTATTTTCCAATTTTAAGTGAAAATTTCGACTGAGGAAATTAAAATGTGAAATTTAATGCGATAGTACCGTGCCATTCCAAAGAAAAGTGTCGACGGTTCCGGTAGCGTTCCGGATGGGCTGCATCCGATCATTGATGACGTAGACGCTGATAGTGTCGTCGACACGTCGAGGGGAGACAAGAATCGGAGCGAGGAATGTCTTTGCGAAGTAGTGCAACATCTTCCAGCGGCCCCCGAATTCTGATGGCGGTTTCGAAATATTTATTCTGATAATCGTATCTTTTAGTATACATTATTTGCAGATTAATAAAAACAATTTAAATTATTCGTTTTATTAGTTCCTTGATGTTTCGAATACCTAATATAAGTGATTTAATTTAGTATTTTATATTTTTTCTATAAAAATAACCAGTTCATCAATGAACATGTCCGTAAAAATTCAAAATAAAAAATTGTTACTATTTTTTATATTCTTCCAAACCAGCAAATATACGGGTACGATATAGTTTGAATTAAGATATAAATGATGTATCGGAGATCTTTAAAAATTAATTTCTTTAAACTCATTTATTAACAAGCAAGGAAAGGAATCAACGATTTGTATTCAGGATTTTCGGTTAAATATGTGTTCAATTTACCAATGCTAGAGCGGGAAGGCGCTTGCCACACGTCGTTTAGGTGTGAGAAGATGGATCCCATGGTGTACCAATCCAGGCGGGACTGGCGATAGAACTCGGTTTCAGCCTTCACGGCTAGTGCTTGAGCTATCTGAAAATGACCATCTGCTAAAATTATTTTATTAATAATTAACTAATTAGTAAAGCGTTATACAGACGCAAGTAGAGATGTAACAACTCGAATTCGTAAAGCGATTTAAACCGATTTACATCTATGACCAATAGAGTTGGCCTGGCTCGATCGATCGCTTGCTACGCTCGATTCGTTTATCGTTCGCATACTTGAACCGAATGTATCGCTGGCATGTTCGAATCAAACCGAACGTAGTCGATTTCCGAGTACAGATGGTTTTAGTCTACCGAGTACATTCTTTACTTGTAGGTTTTAATAAATTATTTTCATTAGTTTGTTCAAGTTGTTTTTTTTTGTTAGAAAGCTTTTATTTTAAATCTGCCCATTAATTAATTTCGATATTTTAAATTCCAATGCCAGGCACAAGAAAGAAGTCTATACTTTGGAAGAACAATAGACACAAAAATTGTGTGCAGAAGATGTTCTTTGTCTTATAAATATTACGGGAATACGAGAATGATTATGACACATAAGAACGAAGTATCTAGATCACGTGGCTGCTTACCCGATTAAATGAGTCATAAATTAATCAGTTCTTAAATAATGGAAATCGATTTACGAGTCTATCCAATTATTATTGTTTGTTAAATCGACTTGATCAATTCGGTTTGCAACTAGGGTCACATTAATTTTTAAATCGACTAACTTAGTTTTTCCGAGTTGGCCCATCTCTAGAGGCAAGTAATTATCTAAAATTATAATTAGGTTAAACATTCAATGTAAAGGAAGTTTTTAATTGAGTACAACATAATTAATGTAAAACATTTTCAGTCCTAGCTATTGTTCAAAACATCGATATTTTTAATTTCGAGCGACGTACGAGTATTTCGACTATCGACGAGCAATAATCGATTATATATTAACGTAACGGCCTGAAAGACGAAATTTAAAAAAAAATGTTTATGTATGCGTATACAGGTTGATCTGAATGAAATTTTGCATTTGGCAGTTTCTTATAAATGTGGATGGATATCTGTAAATTGATTTTATTTCCTTCGAACTTGTCACAATATATAAGGGAAACAAAAAGTAACCTCCTTTGAAGCATGTCCTCAGTTTTGCTTATTAAGGTAATATTGAGAATAAGTCAAATTGTAGGTCTTAAATACAGTAGGGTCCCGCTAACCCAGACTGCCGCTTATTCGGTGATCGCTGTAATCTGCACGGGCGGCGACGGTCAGCGCAGGTGCTTTCACGGGGGAGGCGGTAGGTGTGTCAATATTTTGTCATTCGCCCTGCGGAAGTGTTGGTTAATATATCACGCTCGCTGACAACATGGCGCCGCTACGTAAACATTCAACATTGGCATTCAGAGACAAATTGCGTAGTATAGAAATGTTAGATAAAGGTGACAGCTATCCTGTCATTGCTCAGAAATTTGGTATAGGCAGATTAACTGCAGGGTATGTAAAGAACAGAGATAAAATCTTGAAATTTGTTAGCCTAACATATCGTGGCCCCGGTGCACGAAAAACACCGAAGAAGTCGGAAAATCCCGTTTTAGAAGATGCTTTGTTTACATGGTTTTTGTAACAAAGGTAATTGCGTGTTCCTGTAAGTGGTGACATGATTTGTAAGAAGTTTCATACTTTTTATCGCCAGATCACAAACTAGAATATCGGATTTAATGCAAGTAGGGGATGTTTAGATAAAAAAATTAAGAAGCGCCATGGAATAAGACGTTTAAAATGGTGGGGAGAAAACTATCAAGTGATGAAGCTGCTATCTAAAGTTACACATGTGTTATATTCCTATTAAAATATTGCACGCTATAATCCGAACGCTTCGATAATCCGCAAAAGGTATTGTTTTTGCCCATCCGAATTAGCGAGGCCCTATTGTTCTTTCACTTGAACGTCAAAGCGCACAAGTCGCGTGTTTGGTGAGACAAGACGAATTTTACTTGACCTAGAAATATAGATGTCCGAGATATATAGCAGATATTTCTCGGGTGATTATATTAATAAAAGGGTTTATTTCACTTCGCATAGACTGGACTTCGCTGTTATTCCCATTCATAGTTCCAACAGCTGCGGATAATTTGAATTATAACTCATTTTGACGTGTAAAAATATTCACACGTGTTCTTAATATTCTTAGCAGCTTTCCAGCTGAGACTAGAATTCTTGTTTGTAGGGGGGGGGGGGTAAGATAAAAACTAAAAGTCGAATGTCAGTTAAGCTTCAATAATTTACCGAAATAAAGTAAAAAAAAAACTGTCAAGCGCAAGTGCAACTCCCACTATGAAGGTTTTGTAATTATTTAGGCATTTATAAACATTTAATGGAATATAATATTTCTATTGCTTCAAAAAAATAAAAATATTTCTTCCTAAAAAAATATTTTTTTAAGTAATGTAAATACAAATTAAAGATTTTTGGATTTTTTCCTTTTCTTCTGCTGTGAAACCTTGGTTCTTGCTACATTTTATGATTCTAGGTCAACGGAAAGTACCACATCAGGTTTTATTTACTACGAACATCAAAAAAAGTGGCATAAAAGGCCATATTTTTAGGGATTATTTATTGCGTTGACTTAGAGGCATGACTTTAGCTCCGAGGGGCCGCAGACCTAAGTAATTGGTATTAATTTCAACTTGATACTTCCACGTGTTCTTGAGAAAAAGATCTTGACAGACAGACAGACGGACAACGAAGTGATTCTAAAAGGGTTCTTTTCTTCGTTTTGAGATACGGAAACCTAAAAAAGACATGAAACTGTTCATTTAACACCTTACGGTACGCTTTTGAGATATATGTTTAGAGTACTATATGGTAATTTCTCTTTTCTCTAACTTACATTCTTTCGCTTTTCAAAAAGATTGAACATTATTCATTTTCAAACCGCTGCGCCCCCTAATTCCAAATCCCTGACCTCGTTATCTCATTTTTCCAACTTTGTCTCCTATAGATGTACAGAGTTCGTTCAATACCGGAACACCTTACAGCTTCTTCACTAACATTTCAATTTCATTATTATAATTACGTCACGTACACGATTGTGATATAATTGTAATAAATGCAAATATGTACAAATATACAAGTGTTAATAAGTTCGATTCGTGTTATTCTGTTACATTCATCGTGCGTTGCATTTTGTTCTTGTCCTGTGAGTACTTGCCGTTTATCATTATTCGTAAAAAGGGAGGTAATCGTAACTTTAAATGTATAAATAAATATGTAATACATAATAAATAAATAAAAATATTTTTATATGACTTTCAAAAACCTTTTGACACGTCAGCAGTAAATCTTCTACAGATAATAAGAAATAATTTTAATTGTGTCATCGATGTGAAATGAGTACTTAACAAATCTCATCGATTTACTTACGTATTCTTTTCTTTTTGGTGTCTTTTGTCATCAATCATCATTTAATTAGCAGTAAGCTAAGTATTTAAATACGATTATTGTCATGCTTTTTCACTACTTTGCCACAGTTTTAGAAAAAAACTTACATGATACTAATCATGCAAGTTGAAGCTTTAAAAGCAAACTAAGTGAATCTTAAAATCTAATATACATAGGCATCAAGTGGGACATCAAGGATATCCATTTTCTTAAAATGGACTATTCACTGTTCAAATTATAAGTGTTTATGGTGCTGACATCGAGGTAAAGTGATAAAAATGCAAAGAGTAGAATTTTGTATTCTTGTCCATCTGTTATTTTTAAAAGAGTGACTTCGCAAATATTACATACAACAGGTACTTTAAATGTATCGTTGCTTACAATAATGATTTTGGGAAGATCTTGGAAATCTATTGAGCACTAATAATTAGCAACAAGAGATATTGGTGATTTGCTGACTATTTTCTATAGGTGTCCACACATGCGAGACCACGCGAAGATAGATCGGGTATACTTTGAAAGAAATGGTAATTATAACGAGATATCAAATTTAACTCTTTAGGAAAGATATCCAATTTAGCACTTAAATTATTATTTAGTTTTTATACAAATGTAACTTTTGGTTAAAACATTTTTTTAAGACTATTTTATTATATTCTACAAGTGACTGCATGCAAATATAGATAAAAAAGCGTTATGTTCTAAAAACCTTAAAAACCTTTATGAATAATAACTGCCATAACTAAAGTTGAATAATGTATTTAATTTAATTAATGTAAAATAAACCTGTATATAATATAATTAAAAGAAGTTTCGTTTTTCATGTCAATAATATTAATAAAGCTATATGCAGCTTTGAAAATTGTTATTTAAGACTTATAAAAGCGTAATAATTATTATTAGTCTTAAGTTTATTTGAATGAACCTTACAAGAGTCTAAATAAAGTAACATAATATATACATAATATGTAAAGTAACATAAATGAAGTAACATATAATAACAATTGCGGTATACGATGATTATAATATTATGAGCTTTGGTAAACAACAATTGGAAATTTGGAAAACAACAATTGGTTGAAAAGGAGCCACAACGAAGTTGTTCTGGGCTACATTTGACAGCTCCCAATGCTCTATTTGAGTTGAAAAATACATATTGCTTGCCTCCATCAACGATTGGACTTCTTCCTAAAGTATTGCAACCTCTTAACACAAAACCGAGTCGCAGTTACGGCAAAACCTCAATTTTGTCAGATACGCCAGAAAAACTTGCTATTGTAGACTCAAAAATAAAGAGTATGAAAGTACCAAAAATCAACTTAAAAGAACTAAATAAGCAGAATAAAGGAAAGGGAAATGTGAAAGGGTGAGAAAAAGTACAAAAAAAGGAGACAGTCTGAGGATTTGGTCACTTAGAAAGGTGACGAAATCTACTTAGTATGTTTAATCTTTAAGTAATGAAGAATGGATACAGTGCACTGCTTGTAAGATGTGGGCGATTATTAGCTGTGCCAAATGCACATCTTAATTACTTGTGTAGATATACATTGTGAAAGCGATAGTGATTGAATATATTTTCTGTTCCTAATCTTATGTAAATATTTCATATTTAATAACTTTTTATTTGACTAAAAGTAACCAAAGCTATTTTCATATATACCTCTATATACATACACACACACACATACATACACACATACACATACACATACGCGAAAATAGTTTTTCATTTCAGACACTTTAGCTTCAAACGGCTATGAGGAAAATAAAAAAGGAAAAAAAAACAATAAAAAAATTATCTTGACTTTTAGGCTTCACAATGCACCAATTAATTGAAATAAATTATTAACTAAAATAAGTTCTGGCCGAAAGAAGGAAATTCTATTTTCGGCGAATTTGAAAATTAAATTATACTGTACTAGCCGAGTACTTGTTTTTACTAAGATCTATGCTATGGATAAGTTATAATTTATTATTTTCTTCATAAGAAACTATAGGTATCAGTCATTTATAACTAGCATTTTATAATTTTCGAATTCAATCCCTAATTTCATTTCTAGCTCCCCAAGAGCTAACTTTGATGTTTAATGGAAAATAAGAAATATTCAATCTTTTCACAGATTTAATCTTTATAGGCTTGCATAGCTCAAAAGGAAAAACGGAACCTTTATAACATTATTTACGTGACCATCTGTCTATCTACTTACCACAGTAATTTTTCTCATAAACTGTTGCAGTAGAAACTTATAAAAAATTTGACACAGTAATAAAGCACATTAACGCATTTATTTCAACATATAACGCTTAAAAAATTACACGGAAATTTTAGAAGTCGACAGAAGGCTTCTTTTAATTTCGGCGGAAACAGCAAGTTATGATAGTATATTAAGGGTTATAATATATTAAGTATATTAGGGATAAAACTAATTTTTTAACTAGTACAGCTATTTTTTAGAACTTTGTGGTAGCTCTAGATATAACATTTCACAAAAATACGTCCACTCCTCACCCTCTCATTCTTCGAAAAGCTAATTAAAATTATGAGGTCAACGCGTACTTAACAGATTTTATTTCTTATAGTTCAATGTAAAATTTGCAAACAAACGCATTAATCGCTAATTAAATGTTAAAGTCTTCTTACTTGTGAATAGAACACATTCTTTCCAAAATACTGTTCCTGAACTTTCTCTAAATAGAAAGTCTCCAGGGTGGACACGATTATTTCGTTTCCCCGCATCACGTGCTGCCGGTGATCCATATACTTGCTGGTCATCTTGTAGTCGATCAATTCCTCCGTGCTGGTTGCAATTGTATTTAAAGAGGGCAGCGATTGCACTCCATAATCCGTAATGAACCTGGCAGGCGCTAACAGCACGCTGTCATAGTAACTTATGGAGTGTCTGTCACCACTATATTGTTCATTTGGATCAACCCGAAGGATCCCATTCCTCTCGTCCAGGAGACCCCTGGAGGGGCTAGAAGAGAGAAATCTGCGCTCGGGGTCAATTTGATTGACGATGGGTTTAATGGTTTCTAGAAAGAGTTTCTTGTAAGCGGTGACGTAGGTGTCGATACGTTTTCGAGTCTTGTAACGGTCGTCGAAGAGAATCGCTTCGCCTTCACTATTACCAATCCAAATGGCGACTGATGGATGGCTTTGGATTCTTAGTACGTTTTGTTTTACCTCGTCGCTTACGGATCTGAAAGAAGTCGAATTTACTTCCTATTGACTCTCGTATAAATTGCACGTGTGATGTTGCCTAGATATTAGTAAAATATCGTATTGGTTCAACTTGTCGTATCTCTGAATCTAATAACTGAACTGGTATATAAAAACTGCTGGGTACAACTTATTTATCATGATATCCAGTGTTACGCCTAGTATTTCCCGATTAATTTGTTGAAAATCAGGATTGGGGGTTAAAGAAATTAAAAATCGGTACATAAGAACAGCTTTTAATCATTAAACAAAAATATCTTTGTATTGCTTACCATCATAATTTAACTATATATCAGTCCTTAAGTACTAATCAATCAGGTAAATACTTAAATACTTAGCTTAATCATTAATTAAAAAGGTTTTTACACATTAGTAATTATACTTTAGGATTCACAATCAACAGTTATTCGTATAATTTAAATACCAAAGTAAATTATGAAAAACAATAACAACATTTAGGAAGATGTGTAATCTAATGCATTAGATTATCGCTTTTCTTTCTTTAAAAGTTCGATTTGGAGGCTGTCGTGTATTTGATATATATAGTCAAATTTAATAGGTGTTAACTTTTTAATTAGCGATAGGATTAAGAAATCGAGAGATTAGGCGTCACGGGAGAGGCTTGATGCCCAGTAAAAGTCGGGATGCCCGCAAAAATCAGCATATATGGCAAGACTAGTTAAGCTTGTCTTATGGTGTGGTACGATCTCTCATTAATTGACTACACGTCTTAGGTAATATCAAAATGTTAAAGGAAAAACAAACAAATTAAATAGACTTGTGACTTAATTGTGATCAGTACTTAAAATAAAACAGGAAAAGGGAAAAAGAAAACCGGGGGAAAATTATTTAAAAGAAATCTATCTTAGAGGTGATGGTTTTCGATTAAATTAAAGCAAAATATACATACCCATTAAAAAGTCTCATTACGTTGAATTTAGATAATTTCTAAGATTAATAAAATTTTAAAGATATGGTGCTATGCAGTATAGCACCATTTTCTAATTTCCACAAAACATTTATGTGTATAAAATGTTAATGAAATATGTTTTTCTGATTGTTATTAAAGTCAGATATACTATTACAGAAACTTAACCTACGCATCTGTAAAAGTTCAATGATTAAGTAGCCGGTAAAGATAATCACATACAAAGAATGAGAAGTGCGAAAATTTATCAGATATAAAGCAGAGCTTTTCCCGAAAAAAATTCAGTTCCCTTATCATTGATATATAAATAAATATTATTACGAATCAAATATAGCTCACTCACTGCAGGAAGTCCTTCGTGGCGGGGTAGAGAGCTCCTGTGAACATGAGCTCCTGCCAGATGAGGAGTCCGAGTTGGTCGCAGCGTCGGTAGAAGTGGTCGCTCTCGTAGACGCCACCACCCCACGCTCGCAGTATACTCGCATGCACGTTACGAGCGGACACCAGCGCCCACTCCACTACGAGGTTTGCGACATGCAAACAGAACCGCATTAATTTTTTCTAACTATAGACCTAAGCTTAATTTCGACCGGACAATAAATAATGACGACCGGACAATAATTAATCATGACTAAAGATAAAAATATAATGACTAAACCCTTTAATCATAATTAATTATTGAAAGTTTTATTCAATAATTAATTTAGTTTTATTTGTAATCATTAATTATAACAGACTAAATTTATTTTTAGGAGATTTGAGAAGACACATTTACGGACATTTAAAAATATTACAAAAATACCGAAAATATACTTCTTAATATAAAGAAAAAAACAAAAATGTCATTAAGCAACTACTTATTTATTAGCGATATTAGATAAACATAGTTAACATGGTAAAAGCATTAAAAAAATGAAGAAAAGTCGTAATTATCACTTTATTTTTAAAGCCTTCATGAAGTTTAAATTACTCTTCATAATAAGCTTTGTAGGTTTCAGTACCACAAAAGGAAAAAGGAACCACTTCGTTGTCCCTCTGTCAGTCTGTAAAACCCTTTTTCTCAGGAACGCGTGGATGTATTAAGTTGAAATTAATATCAAATACTTAGGTCTACGATCCCTTGGAGTTGTCCCTACTAAGTCAACGCAATCAAGCAGAACCCTAAAAATACGGCCATTTATGTCGCATTTTTGACACCCGCAAATAGATTAAAACCTATAGGGTACTTCTCGTTGACCAAGAATCATGAAATTTGGCAAGAGGCTAGTTCTCACGGCACAAGTAAAGGGAAAAATCATTCATTTGTAGTTATATCATGTAAAAAATATTTTTTTTTGAATATTGATTTCTGAAAGATGTAGGCAATATATTTTCGATTTAAAAAAATAAAATTTTGTAAATAGTTTAATAGAAATATTTTGTAGCATTAAATATGTATAAATGCGTAAATATAACCCTTGCCACTCGTGTTTTTTAAAATAATCCGTCAGGTAATCAAATGGACTTTGATCTTTAGAAGTGAAAACATTCGTTTGACAGGTTCGGATTATATTTAGGAACACCTTTTTTGTCATAGGGTACTGTTGATCTTCGACAACTTAGACAACTTAATGATAAAAAAAAATAGTCCCGGTCATGACTAAATGACTGAAAATTTTGTGATGAGATAGACTAATTATTTAATCATGAACAATTTTGTCATAAATAATTTAGTCGACTAAAAATTTTAATTGATTAATCAACCTTTTCAACAAATTCTAAAAACTAAGTAAAAGCTCGAAAAAATGAGCATAATATACACATGAGCATAATATAAAAATAAAAATTCTTCCTTGTTATAGAAATATGAACTTGGGATTAAAAATATTTATATTTTAATATATTCTCATAATGTCATATATTCTCTAAATAGGATAATACAATTTTATACAAGATAATACAAATACGCCTGACAGCATATACTCTTTGTCAAAAACACGTTAAACACTATTGTAGGTAATCTCAATTTTACAAGGAGCGAGTTGACTGAGCCAAGAGCGTGTCTAGTCTGAAAATTTGTCGCAATCAAGTACCTGCATTTGTTGGGTCAACATTGGAAACTCTTACCCAAAGTTTTATTATAGGTCTGCTCTGGAAACAAATGGACGGGCGTCCAGGTAATGCCTTTGAGGTAAATGGGATAACCATTTATTTTAAAGTAAAATGATAATCCCGACGTACCGCCCACTGATTTTCCTGAAAAATGATTAAATTATTGCTTTAGAAAATATCAGACTCAACTATTATTTGTCTTTATCTATCGTTCAATTATTTCACTCAATTTAGAAAGTGGACAGGGTAAAAACAAGAAATGGAGCAGGATTTAATTTCTGCCTTAAATACTTTATTTTCCTTCAGTATCATAATTATTTCCTCGTCTTCTTTCAAAATTGGCGCCATACCTTAGCATCACATCGTTGCTATTTAAAAACTATGTTTTGTGACATGAATACATATTCTGAATTGGGAGTTTGAAATGTTAAGCATCCGAAAATAGGCTGGTCGGTATATATTCAGAGTGCGTATCGAGCACACGCATTACGGAGTCTGCCCATTATACCGTACCATACCATGACCGTGCTATGAATGTATCAGGCACGGAAAGAAACATGACAGGGACTACTAAGCCCACTAGATCGTATCAATAGCGTATCATACTCGGGCATAACAGTTTTAGTGACCGTAGCATCCACGTATCTTCCACGTGTCATGTCCGTACGGTTCCCATTCTCTCGGTTTTAGTAGTTTACCTTTTGTTTTCGCGTGAGGCAGATACGTCAAGAAGGGTGAGTGAATATTTTTTATGAGAAAATTATTTGTTATACATATACGATGACTATTAGAAGATTGTCCATGAAAGAATTGGCAATGATAACCATTGTTTTAGATGAGGAAGAAAGAGAAAACGATAAGATCAGACAATTACGATGTTACTGGGTTCACTCCGCTTTAAAAAAAGAAAAGTCGAGGGAGAATACTGGACGTTAATTAGGCACCTAGTTGATGACGAAGAAAAATTTTATATGTATTTTCGTATGACGTCATTTAAATTTAATAAATTATTGTGAAAGATTGAAAATATTATCACTAGAAGAAACGCCACATTTAGAGAAAGTCTTACACCAAAAGAAAAGTGAGTAGTAGTGTATCTACGGTAAGTAAAATACTAAAAATGTTTATATTCATATATTTTTTATTTTATTTAGGTATATTAAATTTATGGAAAAACGTGTTGTCTGATCATTCGAGTCATCAGGACTTGTCGGCATTGGCGTTACATTAGTACTTGCCGACTGCGGAGATTGACTGAAGGCGTATTCAATTGAGCAATTTCAGTTTGAGCAGTGTGTTGTAATTCCATGCTAGACGCCAGAGAAAATATTTTATTTATTACCAGTGCTTGTTCATATGGTGAGAATTTCTTAACAGTATCTTAACGGAATTTTGCCATTAATATAGCAGATGCTGATGGCTCTGATTGAACTGCTTTTCTCTTTCCTGTTTTTGGCTTCTTGGTATATATTTTTATTGTGACTCCTTTTGAGGAACTTTATCTGATATTCTAGTACTGTTAGCATCACTAATATCAGAAGGAGTGTCGTCAACTCAATGTTGATGTTGGGCTTTTCCGAAGCGTTAGATTCTATCGCATGGTTTTTATCTGCATTATCAGATAGTTCATAATCGTTTGTAATTTCGACGGACTTTAGTTTTTCCATGTAAAAGGGAGCTACAAATGCCATTTCATTTTTATATTTCCATTGTTTAATATTTTTGTCTGTTGTCCCATTTTTCCTTTTTTTATTTAAAGCCCCCTTGTAGGTATCTCTAAGGCATTGTCACCTTAATTTACAAGCAACAGCTGTAAAATAAAACTTCAATTTAAATAATGGCACTACATTGGATTTGTATGATATGGGCGGTAAAACAAACTGTGGGTAAAGTATCCTAAATCTTAAGAATCATTTTACAAAATCTTGCGGTCCATTTTACAATATTTTACCAAATATTACTAATAAACAAACGTTCCGGATGTTGTCTGGCGTTTTTTACAGACTTTTGGTTTTCATGCTTTTGGAATTTTAAGTCAAAAATTTCGGATTTATAATAAACGTATGCATTTAAAGCCAAAATATGAGGAAAATATTATTTTAACAACTTGTATTTTGTATAATTTTATAAGACGCGGAGGATCTATAACTATGAACTTCTCGGAGGTAACTTATCCTGTACAATTCAACAACCTGCGACGTCAAGGGGGTAATACAATTTCTTCTGCTTTTGATGTAAGCAATGCATTTTGTATGTACTAAAATACATATAAAATTCGTAGATTATTTCCAAACGTCAGGACAATTAGACTGGCTTTGTTATTAAAAATACTATACAAGCTGGTCAACTGAAGAAAGGGATTATAAATAGCGATAGTTCTATTTTTCTCTCACTCACACTCTATTGTCGTCTATAGGTAGGCACTCGCACTTAATATATACTAATAAAATTATTATTCAGTTAAAACACATTGAAAAGAATAGTATTCTCAACCCCTTTATCTATTTGATCCGCTTGTACTATGTTTAAATACTATAATAATATAAATAGTTGATAATACCTACACATTGTTAAATATACGAAAATAAACCATAAAGAACTTACCGGATTATTTTAATTGCTCCCAAATTTTAACATCGAATGTGTACGTGCGTCTTGTTGAACTGACGGTAACAAAGTGGCAATACGATTATAACCGGCTTAGAATGGTCTTCACAAGCGGTTATAACCAATATGCTCACCATTGCGTCGCCTGCGCGCACCGGTCTGGCAACGTCGCAAAGTTTGACGCTCCGTGCATGACACGCGACTGCGTTGGTCGCTGACGGAACGGCCTAGTGAACTTACTATCATAAAAAGAATATTTGATTTGCCTGACATTTTCCTGGCACGGTCATGGTATGGTACGCAAACTCCTTTAAGGGGTTATATACGTTCAGCACCCTTAAAACAATATTTTTAAAGGAAATATTTAACTGGCATTTAGTTGTCAGGTCTATTTTAGTCATTTTGAAATATGTTTTTAAATTCCTTGTGAATAAAATTTCCAAATATACGGAGGAATTTTTCCAATTGTTCGAGTGCCATACTCAAATTAACATAAGTATCCACAACCATAACTTTACACTTATACGCGTCCATACTTTTGTTCTACAATATGTAAGCAATTACATAAATTATGTTGTTATATGTCTTACGTACGTTCTATATAAAAAAAATAACTAATATAGAAAATATTCGTTTTTAAATATAGAATAGTTTTGAAATAAAGAACTTACCCAAATATCTGGTGGGGTTACCCTCTATCAGCTCGATAGTTCTGAATCCAATCTGTATGTTCTTGTAATAGTGCTCGTCGCTGTAGACCGAGTTGACGAAGGTAAGTCGCACAGTGTAGAGGGTCTGGTTACCGAAACCGTTCGGCCACCATCGTTTCACGTCGTTCTATGGGCACATGTATTATATACAATTACGTGCATCATGGACCTTAGCACTAACCACTGGATATGCCATACTTGGCCCACGCTAGTCGTACGTAGGTAAAATCCGACCTGCCCCTATCCTCGAAAAATCGAATATGTCATTTGCATGTGTGTTACAGTCGAAAACGCATTGTGTCACAAAATGTCAAATTATGCAATAAATTGATGCAGAAATCGGAGTGAGACATCAAATTTAGAAAAAGATGACATAACATTTCATTTGTGAACATATTATTAATATTTATATTATAAGATTTATTTAAAAACTAATGGTTATTATTTATAAATTATTTGTGATTTGATTTTTTAAGACACTAGTGAGGCATATAAATTAAGCGCCGATTTTTATCGATAAAAATTATTGCTGCTGTAAACGAAATATAACAAATGTGAATCATAATGTGGATTCACATTTGTTACGTGAACGATATTATTACTCGTCAATCTGTGTATTAATTTATTATTTTATCTATTATATTTTTCATGTCTTTCATTTGTTCTCTACTAATTTTTTTCATTGCGCTATCGGTTCATTAATGTTTTATTTTATAGCTCATATTTTTTTTATAAAAACATATTTAAAAAAATACTTTTGACATGGCGAAGTTATATTGCATAAAACTATGATAATATTGCATAAAACTATGATAATATTGTATAAAACTATGATAATATTGCATAAAACTATGATTCTGATTAATGAAAACACGTGAATGATACCGATGTTAAACTAAGACTTTAAAGTAACATATTTTAAAAATATAGTTTTTAACTATGGCAAATCTATTAGCTACCTACTCCGCAATGTGGATAATGTCAAGAACTTTTATTTTTTTTTAACTAAGTTCAGTAGTACGTTTATATCTACAGAAACATATTAAAAAAATTACATTTTACATTACATCGATCACATTAATATTCAAATATGTAATTTAGATAAATGTAGTCAATTACCAAGTACTAATAATAGTATTGGGTACTCATGTACCATTTTTCATTATCCGCTACGTAATATGCGTTTTTTACTTGAATTTTATTTGTGTGACTTAGTTTTCTCTGTACATTAGACAAACTTTTATCTTTATAAATCCTGTAAAACGAATTTACGTAGAATTAGGATAAAAACGATTTTGGACTAAAAGGTGACATTGTGCTCATTCTTATAATTTTAGTTATTCATGCAAGTCTTGGTAATTTTAAAATGGTTAAAGAATTAATAAATGATGAAAAATGATCATTCTTACTATCTACAGAATGTCTTCAAGTACATTAACATTATTATTAAGAACAGTTGGATCAATTTTAAAGAAAAAAGTATACGTTATAGAGAATCATTTTCAATAGTACGATAGGACGTAGCTCGGTAATTAAATACTATCGACCAATGTTTATCGATGTTGTCACAGTCGTGACATTTGTGATTTAAAGCACCACATGTGCTTTAAATTGGCTCATTTTTAACCTATTATGATGAAAATAGGTTAAAATACGGAGTTAGCCAGTCAGAAGCGTGGCCGACCCTCTGTATTACTGAAAGTTTGACACTCTTTGTTTCATAATGAATTTATTTAATTACGCGTCCAGTGGTTATTAGGTCCATGACGTACATAATGTAATCAGTCGTTAAAAGAAGAAAGTAATGATAATCATTACTAGAGAGTCAGAATTTAATTCTCAACTCAAACCAGAATCGCTTCTCAAATATCAATTAATAATAAATAGAACATTTTATTCCTAGCAGAAGAATTTAAATAAATAGTGTTATTTTAGCACATATCAAAATAAAATAGTACTTTAGTACTATATAATGATAATGATTAAATGTTATATATTTTATCTCCAGATATCATCTAAATAATGAATTATGTATTATATTACATTGCCTTAGTGTATATAATCGTAGTGATAGCGTCTAGTGTCATATTGCGCCTTACGATTTAAATTCATGGGTATGTGTAATCAGCTAACGCCTTTCAAAAGTATTAAGATACTTTACTTAGAAACCGCAATTAATATAAAACTAGGCAACTGCCGCGGCGTCTAAAATATTTCTTTATACACGACGTATATTACCTTTCCACCAGGTTCCAAAACGATGAGATATGAAAACTTGGTACGAGTACAATTTTATATAAATCTAGGGACCTGTCCGGCTTCGTATGGGTAACTTTTAAGGTAAATGGCGTCTAAACTAGTTCTTTATACACCATGTCAATTATCTTTTCACCAGCTGCCAAAACGATGAGATACGAATACTTCGTACGAGTACAATTAAGTTATTTTCATTAGACACGACAGATGGAAAATTTTATATGAAACTAGGGACCCGTTCCGACTTCCAATGGGTACATTTTAAGGTAAATAGTAGTTAAAATATTTCTTTATACATCACGTTAAGCGTCTTTCCACCAGGTGTCAAAACGACGAGATACGAAGACTCCGTATGGATACAATTAAGATATTTTCATTCGATACCATATATGGACAATTTTATATAAAGCTAGGAATACGTAACTTTTTCTTTGATTACATTGATGTAATTAAGTATATCTCATAAATTATACAACAATTGTATGTAATACAAATCTTAAGAAAACTGCAACCTATCATCATATTGCGCAAGTTGTGTTTCAATAGGTTTAGTAGCTTTTGCTTGAATCCCTAAAAAACAAACAAACAAAACTTTCATAATTACTAACCAACATAGGTTGGTTTGTTAAAATACAGTTGATTCAAGGTGTTGAAGGCCGAAATCTGTTGTGTTTTCTAATTATTTAAATTAATTCTAGTAATTATAATTAATTTATTTACAATATGTAAAAAAATTGCGAGTGCAACTTAGTAAACATGACAGAAGTGAAACTTCTTTGGCGATATAAACATCGATTGTAATTTATTGTCTAAATATCGATTGTAATTATGTAAGGGATAAAGCGACAGAAAGAGAGAAAGAGAGAGAGGGAGAGAGCGAGAGACGAAAGTAGCAAATGTTTTGAATCACGGTTTATTTACTATCACCCGTTAAAGAGTTACATTATTCATCTCCAAACCTCATCGTCAGACCCTGTCCTGGTCGATGATGTAGTTATTTTGCAAGGTAATAATTACCAGTATCAAATATATTGAATCACGGTTTATTTACTACCGTGCATTAAGAAGTTGCATTGTCTATCTTCAGACTCATCATCAGACCCTGACTAGATCGATGGTGTAGTTATTTTTCAAAGTAACAACTACCAGTAGTAATAATCTTGAATCACTATTGATTTACTACCATCCGTTAAGGAGTTCCATTGTTCATCAACAGAACTCGTCATCAGACCATGACCTGGTTGATGGTGTAGTTATTTTGCAAAGTAACTATAATCACAGTTGTCTGCTAGTAAGTAGATCCATTTTTCATTTCTAAATCTCATTATCAGAATATCATCTTGCTATTATACACTTTCAAACAAAAAAGAGGAAATTATTGTAAGCATGGATATATATATATATATATATATATATATATATATATATATATATATATATATATATTATGATCTTCATATACATTTACATAGACAATAATTAAATTAGCCTTTGAAATAAATGAAGACTCCCTATTAACCACGTTAAATAAGTCATTACCAAAGAGAATAAAAGAATTATAAATAGAAAAATAAATCGACAAAATAATGACAGTTTACTTTTGACATACATAACCTACAAAACAGCTGATAACCTGTAGTGAGCGCCATTTTTGTTTTCACACATGCGTACATTTCTTGTCTTATTGAATCGTGTTCATCTACCTCTCTCGGCTGTTTAGTACATACCTATTTGACCTATTTTCCGTCCTTCTTGCTATAAATTCGTTACATTCTGGCGTCATAAATGTTTCAAAAAAAAACTCGAAATCGGCTCAGGGAGATAAATAAATATATATAAACAGATGTACCTGCCAAACCCTGAAGGGTTTAAAAAAAAATAAACATGCCAGTTCATCTAAATAGCGAGAGTAAACAATACTATCTATTACCTCTTTAACGTGAAACATTATGTCCTGCACCGAGATTTTCTTGTCTTCCTTGATTTCCTTGTACTTCACTATGGTTTCTCCAGTATCAATCATCATCCTGGATTCTAAACGGCCTCTGAACCCTAGTTTAGGGGACTCTAGGTAAACCTTCAGCTTCACTAACCATCGATGGGTTGGTTGCAGTTCGAAATGCGTTAAAACATTGGATATACTGGCGCCGCTTACGAACTCAACGTATACTGATTTCCTGAAAATACATGTTTTTTCTTCTAATTGCATTTCTTTAATATCTTTATAATTTCAGCAAATTATATTAAAGTGCCCAATATTATGGGAAATGACAAATCCTCGGAATATTATTGGGAGGTGCAAAAACACTCATCACCATTTTCTTGCGACAATAATAGTCAGCAAACCAGACGAAGTCTTATTTCCTTCACTGACTATAAAGTGTCCTACACGTATTTCTGCTCAGTCATATCTTAATTTACTAGTTTACCAGTTCTAGCTGTCGTATGGTTATTTGGTTTCCATAATTTGTACAACAATATTAACTTTAATCTTAGAGAAGACAATTGGATTTGCCATTTTCAAATTGTTTTAAGTCAACAATGACTTTTTAAATTTTGAAATAAGAAAATACTTATTATTAAATAGATATATTTAACCTAATCAAAGTCAGTTTCGCAATTCTAAAACTATATAAAACAAGCAAGCATTTTTCGATTCCGTTCGGGTTAATTATCTCAAACTTTCATTAATCTGTTGTCGGACGGATATTATTTATTAGTCAGATTCAATTAAATTTATTATTCTTATAAAATAATTAACGTCCAGTTTTTCAAGATTGGACATTTATGTTTTTTAGGCAAGATTCTAAATTTACGTCATTTCCTTCTTTCAGGTGTACTGTCTTGTCTAAATGTTGAAACTTTTTAAATATATATATATATATATATATATATATATATATATATATATATATATATATATATATGCGACTTAAAGTGGCTAAACATGTTAACAAAAGAAAGTTTTTTAATAGGATCTGTTATAAATACTATCATAAACAGTACACTGTAATGTATCCAAAGAGTTATTTATAAAGTCTAGTATGTCCAAAAAATCTTTTGATCTTAGCAAAGGTCTTTTAAGCAGTGGTTTTTAAAGGGTTTTTGCATAATAATAGTGTGTCATGTTATCGATAAATACTTCGTTCTATATAAAATTTCGTTAATAATACTTAGGCAGATGATGGCGTTAAGGTGCGATTAAATTATTGTTTGTATACACTAAATGCCAACGTCGTGCAGTTAAATTATAGTTTGTACACACCAAATGCCAACGGTGGGCACGGCCGGCGCGAAGTCCCATCCGAATGCGATCTGCATCTTGCGCAGCTGGTTGACGTGGCACTCCGCCCGGCGCACGGGTGGTGGGCAAGGCGGCGGTACCGGCCGTCGGCGTGCCATTCTTCGCGCCGTGCGCGTCGCTGATGCGAACTGGACGCGCAGCTCGTTCATACCTTCCTGCATGTAAAGAGCCATATTTTACGGAGATAAACACAATAACTTTTTACTGTTTTACCCTCCTAAGGTTTCAATGTGTTTTGGATTTAAAGTCTTCTTTGTCGCTGATTAATAAATCCGGCATACAGGAATTGTTCAACAATGTCATATACATTTGGCACGGTCATATAATGGGGTTATTGAATTTGTCGAATACCAAATATTTGGAAATAGTTTTTATTAATTTTGAGACTCAACCTCCGTTTGTTCTTTTGTTTTTGTATGTAACGAACATGGCATCGTTTTCTATTTTCTATATTATAAAACCAGTCATATTTAAGTCGAATTTGTACGATTAGTGTCCCGTATCGAGCCGTAAACACATAAAAGCATCGATGCATAATTGAAGGCCGTACTAGTCGCGAGTGATACACGCGACCTTTTCGTATGCAACGTTTGTATAAACCGTGGTATGGTGACGTTGCCAAAACTTAATAAATAACGAAAAGGCGAAGACGTGTTTGGTATGTATTTGAATATGAAACATTTGTGTAACTCAATATTTATTCCTTGTTATTAATACTTTATTTGTAATTTAGATTTAAATTTTTTTGTATATTGTTTCTAATGAAAACAAAAATTACTTCAAGCATTGCGATATTAATAAGAAATTTTAAGGGAAGAGAACAATTCACTCCTCAAATTACCCCTAAAATGGAAATTAACCTCTTGTAATTGGGCCCCTATTAATATCTGTGTTTTTGTAACTTACTCTGTCAAATGGTCTCTGAAAAAAATTTTGTAACAGAGAGATAGAGAGACACAGAGCTGATTCTATTCTATTATCTGATATGTGTTCCTTTTTTCAATTTGGTAGATGACATAAATTATGATAAGAATTTTTTGTATAGTTTATAAAGATGTCTTCTGATACATTCCATGGCTTTATAAAAGTCTATAGACTATAATCATAAATACGCTGTGTTCATAATAATTTTTGAATATAAACTATCTCCTTAAGTTTTAAAATATTTTGTTTTCATGTTTAGGATTTACCTTCTCTAGATTCATATCAGATTTACATTAGACACATTACATTTTCCCTTTTTTGTAATGTATGAGATACGATCGTTTCATTATTTTTTTAATTGTTACAGGAGGAATTTCGTAACCACTATTTTTGAAAAAGCCTTAATTTTTATTATTTCCTGTTACCACTTTTCCGGACTCGCATCAAAGCATAATTTCTTTTAAATAATTGTTTTATAGTCGATAAACTAAGAAACTGACTGAATTGAAGTATTGGTATAGAGACTTTTTATAATTATTGACAACATGTCACAATAATAATCGTATTAAATTGTTTTTGTTTTCGCCTACACAAAATAAATTATTAACGTAAAAAATGAAACAAAAGACTGCGGAGCAGTTCGTCTAGAAGTATGTATCATAGATAATCTAGATTAGATTACATTTGTGCTATTTCTTTAAGTGTACATTAATAAAGAACAAATTATTGTGAAAATTATTTTGTTTTTAATTTAGTTGTCATCAATGGACCTAACATTATGTGCAAGATAAAGTGTTATAAGACGCTTTAATACATGTTTATGCATATATTACCTACAATGTAGGAGAACTTAACAAAAGAAAAACGTAATGTTTAAACAATTCACTGCCTTCAATTATTTTATGTTCGAAGTATATAATACTATTAACGTAATTTATAAACAAATGTCTTAAATATATTTTTTTACTTTCCGTACTCACTCAGCACTAGAGCGGTGACGCTGTTACCTTGATATCGTTCATGATGTCGAAGGTGTACTTGACGAACATGTTGTCTGTGGCGCCGACCAGCCGTTCGTTGACGAATATCTGCGCCACGGTGTCCAGCCCGTGGAAGACCAGGTTCGCCGCGCGCTTACTGAAATGCTCCCTCGATACTGCGTTTCAATGATAAATAAATATCGTATTATCCTTTTCAGGTTTCCATCAATTATACGTCTGTTTCGAGAAACGATAGTGGTCTTTTGTCTCTCTGTCGCTCTCTTTCTCTCTCTCTCTACGCGCGCACGCACACACAGATATATAGTGCATTTATATATATGCATATAGATATTATCCTTTATTAATCTAGAAAATTAATTAATTAGTCCAAAATTCAATTAAAAGTTTAGTTTAACTTATTTTTATATAAGTTTTAGTGTTCCATGGTAAAATTGCCAAAATGCAACACTAATGGAATCACTTCGGTATCCATCCGTCCTTCTGTTACAAGCCATTTTCTCGGAAACTGTTCGACGTAAAAATTAATACAGACGAAGGTGGGTTAGTTAAAGATGTGAAGTAATGTGTATATCGGATTGTACGTCCGTGTATATCGGATGTGTATATCGGATTGTAAGTAGATGAATTTTGATTCTAGTATTTAATTTCTAGGGGTCAATTTGGAAATTAAAAAAACCTTAAAGATTGCTGTCCCCCACCCTTTTCACCAGAAAAAGAAAAGATCACTCCGAAACATCTGAAAATATCATGACCATTAGGAATTAGGTGTAGATTGAACGAAAATGATCAGGATTGAAAAATTCCAGCGCGACTATTTTTTGTAAAAAAATTAATTGTTTTTTTTCCTTATAACTGCAGAGCCATTAGTTTTATAAAAAAAACATTTGATAATATTTTTTATCATGTTTTCGCCTTCTCATGGTATAAGGAACAATTTTTGTCCAAATATGTTTTTCTAAATCAATCAAAACATTAAGAACATGTCAAGTGTGAGTAGAATTTGCACACACCCTTACACACTTAAATGTATATAAAAGTTTATAGTTTTTTTTTACTATTTGCAAATTATTTTACTATTGTTTATCTTGCTTGGTGTACCTTTATATATAGTGCATTTCTATTAAACTGCATATTTAGGATGATCGTCATAGTTTTTCTATAAACTAAATCTTCTATGCTTCTAGAAATCATGGTATTTTCATAACTTTAGGTTACATTTTTTTTCAGAACACCGTTGGAGAAAAAACCATAGAAGGATTCCATTTTTCTTATTAAAGTACAAAACTCTAAAAAAGCTAAGTTTGTTAGAATTGTGAGGTCTTCCCATTTATTAGTTTTATGATAATACGTTTTCTATTTTTCAATTCCGTTTATTAAATATGGAATATAAAGCAAGTGAAATGTTATAGTTTACATAAAAAATTATTTAATTGAAAAAAAACCTTCATTCACAGAGCGGATTACCATTGGACTAAAAATTAAAGGATACTTTGACAAAGTTTATTTTTCTCCAAAATAGCAGTGTACAAGGGAATAAGCAAGCTTCTTCAAAGTATGCTAGATTAAGCATTTTATTATTTTAGATTAAGCATATTATATTAAATAACATATATTATTCCAAGATACTGGCATGTTATTTCTTGATGACTCGTATTATATACAACAATCAAAATGCTTACAATAGAACGCAGTGCTGTATGTCCAGATCTCGTCAGCCACCCATCTGTTCTTTACGTCATTGAATCGGCTAAAGACGTCTGGGATGAATCCCTCTCGGTATAAGTCAGAATATATGTTCCCGGGGACTTGGGCTCTTATATTTATTGAAGCTGCAATAATATTTAGTGTTTGACGTTAAAATTATTGTGAACAGTAAAGAAAGATAAAAAAAAGCAATTTATTTTTTTAATCTTTTTATTTGTAAAGCCGTTTCTGTAGCATTAAAGCCATCAGTATTGTATTGCATATTACACTACAATTTAATCATATTTTGAACGCATTTAATTTTTAATATGTTTGCTGCAAAATGCCTAATAAAATATTAATACAAATTGAATGCGGGCTCCGAACCCTAAGTATCGTTGTACACGTGAAATTTTTCATGTGCTATTTACATACATTTGAATTATTTCAAATTGATAAATTAAATGGCCGGAAAATTAAATTTTTTAACCGAATGAGAAATAGCGTATTTACACCACGATACAGGACACTAATTTTACAAGTTCGACTTGCATATGGCCAGTTGACTTGCATTTGAGCAGATTTGGAGATAGAAAGTGGTGAGGAGTGACATGTTTTTGTGGTCATTTTCAGCAATGTGAACATTACTCTAAAAAATTTAACTCTAAAAAAATAATGCATTAATTTTGAAATTGTTATAATTTGTCCTTTCCACACATAGGACTGAAAGCAGAAACTTCTTTATTTACTCCAATATTGCTATCTCCAACATTTTTCGAGAAATAGGTTCCAATATTACCCTCACTAAAATATATGTATATGTAAATATATGTATATAAAATATATGTGTATATAACCTTCGAAAATATAATAAAATCTTCATCACTTCTTCCTCTACAATAAACTCACTAACGTAAGCAGTGGGAAAACCCTCACAAACCCCTTCCGCTATTGTTTTATATAATATTTAAATGCTGTTGGAAGTTTCTAGAGTTAATCTTTGCTAATTTCCGACCTGAAGATATTGTAATACAACGAAACCTAGGTCGTTTTAAAGAATTTAAATAAAGGAGAAATAATATTACGTTACCTAATTTGATTTAATTATGAATAACGAATTTCTAAAAATTAACTCCAAATACATTCAATACATAAATAAATTTTCAAAATACTGCTAGTTATAGAAATTTTTGGAGTCGGTACCAACAAATGTGTGCGTGTTCATTATAGAGGGAGGCATCGAATTTCGATTAACATAATGCCGCATTATTCAAAATAAAAGTACAGAAGATTTTGTGCAAAAACTGAGGTCATTATGTTATAGATGTGAGCATTCAGTAATAATAATTTGAGCGGCTGGAGTTTAAGTATCCCGGTGTATTTTTTGAATATAATCTATATGCTAATTATTAGTGATTGTGGGCTGTGCCACTTTTCTCATTGCAAAATCGAGCCAAAGGAGTTTGTTTTTTATTCAAAGAATGTAAACCGTTAGAACTACGTAAAAATAACATTTAAAATTATTATACATAATAATGGAATCTCCAAAAAAAAATCCAGGTTATATATGGCTAATTGCTGATTATTTGTCATAAGCATATTTTATGTTACATGATTGGTCTGTTCAGATCTGCACTAAGGTATTTAACAAGTAACCGTTAACGTTTATAGCAAGACAATGTGATAAAGCAACGTTTTTCGCCTAGGCAAAGCCGGGACACGGAGCTAGTTTACAATACGAGTATACCAAAGGATATTAAAAATGCATTAACAAATATTTTTAAATTTAAAAAGACGCAAACTAGTGACTAACTAAATTAATCAAAACAACAGTTTACTCACAGTCGTTATTTGATACTCTCCAATAAACACCACTCATTTTGGAGTCAAGTTTCACCAAGTATTCGTTAAATCTGGAAGGTTTGAAGATGGCGCTGGCCACTGAAAGCGAGAATATTACGAGAAGACCTGCACAGTGGGTCATCGCGACCGGAGACATTGGCGAAAGCACCCGATGATTTCTGTTGAATGACACCAGTCGTTCCACTGGGTGTTTACAAAACATACCGCTGCTGGCGTCGATATTCTCGCAGACAAGCTCTTCTGTTATTTATTTATTGTTTTTTGCAATAATATTAAACGCGTTCACGTTTTAATTGATTCATGGTAACGTGATTCCTTCTGTTTATAGATCTCAAGTTTTAGAAGTGGAGTCGAGAAAAGTTTTAAATGTTTAAAAATTCTCAGCGGCAATGTTGGAGCATTCAAGAAATACACGCACGGACGTACAATCCGATATTCAACAATAATAAAAAAAATCATAAGGATGTCTATTGTTAACCTAGAAAAGACCTGCGTGACCTATTGAATAATAGCTTAAGTACTATCTTTCTCTTGTAAAATGAATTAGTGTGATACCATATCAATTCTTGCTGATGTGGCGCAAATCTACGTTTTAAGCTAATATAGACTTGTTGGTGACCTCCACAGTAGTCTTTCAGACACGCTGTGTACCAAGACAGGCTACACTCAATGACATTTATTTTAGGTATTAGTGTTAGGCTCAAATATATCTGATGCTAAATAATGTGTTTAATAGAAAAGTTAGATTATTTTTTAATTTATACTATCTTTTTAGACATAGTCGGTTTGTTTTAAAATTTGAAATGTTAAAAAAGCAAAAATCCAAACTAACAAAAAATAAAAGTGGAGACATAAATAAATAATTTATATTCCTAAGAGAAAACTAGTTTTACTTTTAAGTGAAAAACCACGCTTCATGGATTTCGGGCAAGCCGTATATTTTTATCAAAATGAATTCGCAACATTTACGTGATCCAAACCGTATTATAACTGTGACCGTATATATTTTACGTGAGGAAACCGTATTATATTTTTATTAAAATGAATTCGCAACATTTACGTGATCCAAACCGTATTATAACTGTGACCGTATATATTTTACGTGAGGAAACCGTATTATATTTTTATTAAAATGAATTCGCAGCATTTACGTGATCCAAACCGTATTATAACTGTGACCGTATATATTTTACGTGAGGAAACCGTATTATATTTTTATTAAAATGAATTCGCAACATTTACGTGATCCAAACCGTATTATAACTGTGACCGTATATATTTTACGTGAGGAAACTGTATTATATTTTTATCAAAATGAATTCGCAACATTAGCATGATTACTGATCTATTCCCGTTCCAAGTTGTATATTTATATTTTTTCATAGGTTTTCACGTAACTAATTAAATGAAGTATGGCACGATTTTTAAAATTTTGCAACCTGTCTCCTGTGACGTTTTTTGAAACCTGTTTGAGGCGTCATTTTTTCTCTCCCTCGTCTAAAATTTTTAAATGCGAAAGTATCAGTGCTCGAAAAAAGAAAATTTTACGTTTTTTATAATAAATGATATTTTTCTTAAATTATATTTTTGATATTGTTCCTCGACACTATATTGTTGTTCAATATCTCTTGCAAACCCACAATTAATAAATATATGTTAATTTCTATATAAAGTAGTAAACCATCAATAATTATTAAATGTATATGGCTATATTGTAACTAGAAAGAATAATAAAATTGTGTATATATCTTTTTTAGGTTTATTTTCGTGAGTCTGGAAAATTCCGCGCAACATTAATTTTGACTCGGTGAGGTTACAATGTTCGATTTAATATCATTCGATAGCTACGGTCAAGATCTATCACTTGCCTGTATAAAACATTGGGGCAGATTAGTCATAGTGAATTTGTATAGGATTTAATTCTACAATAAAGGAAAAATCAACATTATAAGGATTATCAACACATACTCATCCAGAGTCAAGTCCAAATAAAGAAATCGTATACGGCCAAAAAGAGCCTCTCAACAGCATTAAAGTGACATCCATGAAGCACTATATTTTCGAATGACAGAGTAATAGAACGCAAGAAATTTACTATATTCTGTCACGTTAAGTACGATGTCAGAATGTTTGGATCTCGGCGACATGAAAAAGCTTCTTAGCTCTCAAAGAAAATATGTGTTACTCGTAAACTCAGATCTATTTACATAAACATACGACCGTACACTGTATCAATGCTCGACTTCAATATTTTGTTATTTATGGTTTATTTATTATATTCTTGTCTTGTGATATTGCTTTTCAATGTATTGTTATGAAAACGCAATAAGTTCCACTTCTATCAAGTATCCTATTGTCTATACATTTTTAAGTGAAAACTTGGCTCACCTTATCCAAAATCCCTTTCATGGGAAAGGACTTCCGATTTCGCGTCACGCCAAGCATAATACTCTTTGGGTATATTTTGCGGTAGACCGAGTAAGGCCGAATGTTTCGCCTCGAGGTATAGACCTAGGACCTAGGCTCTAGACCGAATGCGACCGAATGAAAGGAGTAGTAAGTATATTTTGAATAAATATATTTTATTTTTATTTCGTCAGCTTGCCCAGTGATTCATTGGCGCAGCAGTTAAGTACTGGATTAGTACCGAAAGCGACGGAAATCTGAATTCGAATCTCAATGTTTGTGTTTTTTATTTCTTCATTTCATTTTTGGAAGTAATGTTTTTTTAATTCAAATAAAAAAGACTTTATCGTCTATTTGTAAAAAAAATTATTTAATTTTACGTCAGTGATTATGTATTTTAAGTGCATACATATCTAGATATAGTTTAATGAAAAATAATTAGAATTGTCCGCGGTCTTTTTTCGAAATCCACGACTTGATTTTCTTTTTTTATGTTATTTTAATAAAAATATAATTTATTAATAGAATATAAATAAAAATTCCTCTCACCTGCTCTCGGAGAATTTTCAGTATGAAAAGTCTAAATTTATAATGAAGGCGTATATTTCCTCTTTAGATAAATGTATTTATTCTGTGATATATTTTGTGGGTATTTGAAAAATTCTCATAAATTAATTGAGCGTACTTGTAATATATTCTAATTATTATAATATAATTAATTTAATTAAAATTACTTGTTTTTTAATTGGTTTTTTCAAAATTTCCCACGTACACAGTACGATTAAATTTATTGCAAAAGTTATCTCTTTTGCTGTGTGATCTTAAAAACACCCAATTTTTTTGGAGAGGGATTGAATGTTTTTTATTTCTTTATTTACAAGTAATAGGTTATTATTAAATTTTAAATAGTTTTTAAGTAACAACTGGATTGACATTTATTATATATATATAGAGGAAAAGTCCTCTATTTGCTCGCCTTGGCTATATCCTTGAATAATTTAATAAAATATTAAGACAAGAAAAAAATATAACAATAAATCAATTAAAAAGACCATTTATTTAAAAAACCCAATGAATAAAATTTACGAAATAAAATTTTCAATAAAGGTTTTCAGATGCAATTTTCTTAACGTATTCGTGTAATTTATGTTGTTGACTTTAAATTGCTACGTGGCTTGATGATATGAAATACTGATAACGAACGAGGTAAACCATGCCAGTTTCATCATTTCATCTCGTCGCTGTAACAGTTAAAATAAACAAGAAGTGTTAGGTAAAATCTAAGGAGTATTCTTTATTGTTTGCACTTGCTACTTCCATATTGAATCTTTCCTCAATGTGGACTCTTCGGTGATCGCGTCTCGTGTGGCCTTTCTGATTTTAGTCTTTTTGTGGGTGCCATATTCCAGGGCGCCGGAATATTAAAAGCCGCGGTACATAATATTTTATAGAAGTACCGACTCCATCTTTATCATTCTCAACCTACCTGGTACCCCAGCGTACACAAAGCAGTTCATGGATTATGGCTTAGGAGTAACTTTCGGCTAACGGATGCTATGAAGAATGATAGAAAACCATAATTTTTTTATGTAATCATTCAGTCCGATAAACCATCATGTCACTACTACATCAGTTAACGTAACCTACGCAGCTAGTGATTTGTAAACCTATAATGAATGAGAGAAACAGATACCAACACAATTTAAAATTAATTTATTGACTAATATCCAAAATGGACAAGCGATCGGCTCGAGTTACTGTCTACTCTCAATGCACCAAACTATTTGGAGTTCCTGCGATATGATCTTCAGATTTTACTTGAAAACGCGCCACTGATACTGAGACAATTTATGTGGCTATAGGATGATAAATGGCTCGTACATTATGGGACTTTAGTGAGAGAGTATGTATATATATATATACATATATATATATATATATATATATATATACATACATATATGTATATATATACATATATATATATATATATATATATATATATATATATATACATGTATAAATATCCCAGGAAGGTAGATCAGCCACTTACGCCCCTTTTCGCAAAACTTCAACCCTATGAAATTTTATTAACAGGAAAACTTTACAGATGTCTGATTATCTCTCTTTTTCCTTTCCGATTATCTTTCTTTTTCCTTTTGCCTTTCTTAGTCCATACGGCAGCTCAAGAAATCAGTATCTCCAGGTTCACAAGATTATTTAAATACTTTTTGGTCAGACGTTACAGAGTTTACTCAGGGCAATTAGACGTTAGTTTAAGTTTGATTTTTTTTAAGTCGTAATGTTAATTGTTTTTTTCTTTTCACAATTCCTTAAACATCTTGATGAATAATATATTAACTGTAATCAATATTGAAACACACAAGTTCCGCGAAATTAGAATTATCCACAGAAAATTTAAATTTTGGTGAAATGGAGCCCTCTGAAACATAAATAACAATATTTTTTCTAAAGTTAAATACTAAATGGGCATTTTATTAAAACTGTGATAAAATATGTGCTCAGAGTTTCGTTCCTAGTACTCTGAAAAGTATGCTGTATTTTATCCATATAATGACATGAATAAAATTATTTCTTCACCAGGATGGCAAAATATATCTACTTCACATTTTTAATTTTTTTGACATTTTTACAAAATTTTGATGAATATCACATGTTGACGTATGACGCGTAGATCATTTGTATCTGTTTTTAAAATCTCACATAAACGTTATTTCAAAAACAACTCACAGAATAACTGCTAGTCCTAGTCCTTATTATCGTTTTTCTTTCATTCACAAATCTATAGAAGTGTGATTTCATCGAAATCGGATCAGAGATTCTAAGGGAAATACATAGAAATAGCGACATCTTTTCTATAGCATGTAATGCCAATGTGGAAACAAGACAGTGTCGTTTACATTTCTTCGTAATCGGGACCGGGTTCGTGTTGCCTCCGACGTTTGATCTCCATTGTAATGCGATATTGTTTCTGTCCTCACGTCGTATGTTAACTCTTTGTTTTCACAGACACGGTCTTGACGGAGCCTTTGTCAAGACTTGAACGAGCAATGATTAGTATTTGATATAAGGTTTATGTCAGATTTTTACAAGCGATAGAAATAAATGTTATATACTGACGTCTTTTTCAGAGCTTAAATAGGTGAACGTTTGAATAACTTTCGCATTTTTAAAGTTTCTTTCTGCAGAACGCAATTCATTAAGATACGGCAAATCGTTTATTCAATCGTTTGACGAAACGAGTTATGTGGAGGGGCTCCGTATTGCATTTTTATTATGAGTTTTTCATTTTTATTCAATTTTTATATTACCAATTTTGTACATATGGGGAATTTTTTACTTTTGGATGATATTTTTTTCAGTTATTCAATAACACATATTTAGTCTAAGAGTTATGGTTCTGGAAGAGGGTATAAACATTTTCACAAATTATTACTGTGAATTTGTCTGTGTAGTTATATTTCACTTGCTTTGCTGTATTCAACTGCACCGCCTACATAAGGATATGATCTTGACTCTTGGCAGTGGCGACGCTAACGGTAGGGTGCTTAGTTTATAGTCCAAGAATCAGTAACTGCCCGATTAACGTTGTGGTATACTTGCTTTGAGTCATTTTAATAGATTTGTTGTAAAATAATTATTAATTTGTATATAGAATGTAGATTATAAACTTTAGCCATTAGTTCCTATAATAAGGCAGAGGTATGAAAGCTAGTAAAAACAAATGAATACAAGGTTTTAGTGGCATATTTGGCTTTTTAATATATTGACGTTTTTAATATATTGTGTTTAACATACCGCTTTTAAAATTAAAAAAAAAATATTATTCTATTTATTTATTTATCCATACTTTAATGTGCATATAATAAATACATTTGGCGGACTTATTGCTACATGAGCAATATCTTCCAGTCAACAACATTCCTTAAATGTGAACATTTTGTGATGTGGATGATTGGAAAAGACATTAATAAAAAAAAACGAAACTTAGGATATAGCAATTAAGAAAAAAATGTCATAATATATAAATAAGCAAAACTAAGCTACATATGAATAATATAAAACAAACAAAAAAATGGTTAGATATAAATCTGGACATGGTTGGAACAAGGAAAATGTTGAACAAAATGGAATTAAGGACGGTAGGATTGAAGGATTATGAGAGGAAGGATTTTTTCAGACGATCTTTGAATACATTTAAGGAGGGCGAGTTCCTGGTATCCGGATCTAGTCAATTCGAATTACGAGCTTGGACAGCGAAGGACTTTTCATAAAAAGTGTTTGGGAAAAAGGAGACTGTGCTGGTTTTTAGAGCTTAGCCCTATATCATGTGCAGACAAGTAACTAAATCTGCTTCTGAGTTAAGTTGGATAAGTAACATTATTCAAAATATTATAGAGAAGTGTAAGAATGTGAAGATTGCGATGATTACGGACAACCGTCCATTTAATTTGCGCTCTGAATTGAGATACATGATCATATTTTTTGCAACCAAAAACAAAGCGGATGCACACATTTTGTAGGAGTTCTAATTTTATAAGGCGATACTCAGCAAAGGTCTGGATAGCATACATCTCCGTAGTCAAGCAGCGACAGTAATAGTATTTGATGGAGGTGAGCTTTGGTTTGAACGTCTAGAGAATCTTGAAGATGCTTTGAGGGAGTACATTCTGTTGAAGATACGACGACTAACATCATTTACTTGAGGTTGCCAGCTAAGATTTTGATCCATCAGCAAACTCAAGTCTTTAACAGTTGAGTACAGTAAATGGAATAGGTGTCACAAATTTTACAAAATGCAATCTACCCGTCAGGGTGAAAAAGAAGCCGATATCTTATGTCAGTGGTAATAAATAATGTTATTAGAGGAATTGAGGTTGCAAAACGGCTAGAAGCTTCAGCAGACTTAGGTCGTTACAATATAATAAAGACTTCCAGATAATTTTAAAAATTCTTAATAGATTTAATTACTACGTTAATTCACTTGATTTAAAATCATTCCAAGATATTTTCTATCTATAAATAAGTGGAAAAGTTCGGAAAAATCGATTTCAACTAGTTTTGTTCCGATAAATTTCTATAAATGACAATATCCAATTACTTTTATTCCCATGTCTATGGGTAATTTGGATAATGCGCTCTGTAAAACGAGTATTTAAATTTTTAATAAATATCTTGAATGTAATATAACATTAATCACTAGCCACAGAGTTAGATATTTTCATAGTACAAGTAGATAATTTGTTTTTAACCCATATTAAAAACCTTCTTTCTTGGTTCTTGCAACATTTGGCGAAATCGGAACATTTTGCAAATAGTAAAAAACACAAACTTTTCAGCACAAAGAATTGATGCAATATTTGGCCAATATTTTCAACTTTCAGTGAAAGATCTCAACGACAAAAATCACCACAAACAGACTACATCATTACCGAACCTCGTGAAATGCAACCAGCAGGTACCACGAAAGAAAGAAATAACACAATATTTAAAGAACTTATTTGAAAATCGAGAAATAAGAGACACGACGTTTTTTATCTTATACCGATATTTAGGAATTAAATGTATAATTAAAAGAGAAGGAATAGTGTAGATGACGACAAACAGCTAACATAAATGAATGAATTATATATATATATATATATATATATATATATATATATATATATATATATATATATGTATATATATATATACATATATATATATATATATATATATATATATATATACATACATATATATATATATATATATATATATATATATATATATATATAGACATAGTGTATAATTCGACTAGATGTTGGGCAGTAGTGTGTGTCCGCTAAAAATGTGAAAATTTAGTATGACAAACATATATCAAATTAGACTTCACTACTATAACGTTAATTGTTTATTTTTTACATTTTTAAATTGGTCTTTTAATAATTAAGCATAAGCGAAATAAGTGTGCGGTAAATATATTTTTTTATATTTGTATTATTACAAAGTTTAGTCTGTTAAATAACCAGATTGGTTGCTAAAATATTGTATTCATTTACTTTTATCAATATTCATACAAAGATTCGTAATCTTCATTCCATGCACGGCAAGTGTACGAGGATAACTTACGAGTAGGTCAATAACAAATTAATTACCATGACGTAAGTCAATCGGCCGATGGCTCTTAGTACATAGGTTTCCCGGCGAATATAAGGTACCGCGTCTTTTCATTTACACGAGACGTAAAGCACCCCATCTATTCATTTACTTTTATCAAGAATCGGTCCAACGTTCGGACCTTGTTTCATCCTTACCGTGGAAAATGTCAGTAATAGCGGGGAAAACTAGCCTCTCGAAGCCGCTTTAGAATAATATAAATTGACACGACTGGCCGCCCAAGATAATTGTAGAGAGGTTTATGCAAAAGTCGTGTTGCATATTGTCTATGATTTTCATATTGGAAATTGGATAATAAGATTGAAAAGGCAACAAGGACTGAGGGCAAGTTTTTAAGGTAGGGTAATAAGAATCCTTCCGTACGAATCGTTTCTGACAACCGTTCGAGTGTCATTCTCGAGACAATATCTCCCATTGATTCACAGCATTGCTATAATCGAACGAAATCACAGGACGATATAATATTATCTCTATGATCTCACTGTACGTATTGAAGTAACTTACAATTAATGTACTTGTTCACGCATTCATACACTAGCATAATGCTATTGAAGAATTATTAGTCGTAACAGAGAAAACTTGACGTTTGCTCTACGCGTAGTGTACTTACACTGCGGCTATGAATACAACATAATTCGACCGTAAATCGGCCTTGTAAACCTTCATAGTCTCCTTTCTCCAAGCGATGCGCGCTCATTCCAGTTTCAATGCTGAGTGGGCAGCGAGCAGTAAGTACATCATCGCTTAAAAGGTGTGGTTACGAGGCAGTACAGTGTAGCCGGAAGGGGACAGCTCCGCATCGTTTATCGAAGAATCGAGCCACTGAAGGCCTTCGTTAGTACAACTAAACTATGTTCATCCAATAATATGTTTGAGGAAAATCCTTATAGCTTTAATTTTGGAGACCTTTTGGTAATATAATTATGTCTACATGAAGCGAAATCTTATGAAGAACAACAATTTATGATTGATTCAGAAAATCAAGGGGTCAAGGTTACGAAAAGTGCTTGAACGCGTGTTTATGTATCCTTATTTATATTTATCCTTTTTTGTCTAAAATATTTCTAGACCCAATTTTAGACCAATTTTATGTATCTTTCCTTAATACTAGAGGAATTATAAGAAGATAATATTTAATGTTAGAAAGTTATTTACTCCAAAAGTGTTTGAAATTAGTTTATGGAAAGTGTAGTGTCCACAGATTTGCAGGTGTTTTATTTTTTTAAATTTTTTATTTCATTGATGTATTTTTATACCACTTTGAAAAAAAAGACAGCAGAATCATGTAAGCTAATACATATAAAAATTACAGAAGTGTCGAATTGATGGAACACAGTAAAAAATGTATTTTAACCAATTAAGTCATGTAATGTATGAAAAACAAGATGGGAAAATAATTTAAAATGAAAGTTATTTCGAATATGAAGATTAATATTTCGGGGGTCATAAAGGAAATGTTCATATATTCAAGCCACAAATAGTAAACAATTGCTGCTACGTGGAATAGCAGCTCAAAGTTTAATTTCCGTTTGGACAATGCACATGTTCTGTGAATGCCCTTATAGCTGTTCATACTTGGACTACCATTTGTAAAATCATTAAGACAAAGAGCCCTGAAACCCTATATTTGTAGACTTAAAATCCGGACAATTTTTAGATGTAAATTTTCTCATTATAAATTATATATTATTTTTTTAACTATAAACAGGAAAGTTTCGCTCTTATGTAAAATAAAATGTCAAACAATTGTAATAAATAAAAGTTTGGCTTGCTCGCTTAGATTTTGGCCGAAAATTTTTATATTCAGTCGCTTTTTAATATTTCGCTCTCCATAATTTCTATGTTTTGTCTTGTATAAATAAAACTGTATTTTAACGACAATCTTTAGAGTGTTCTCAGTTATATTAGACAATTTTTATTAGAGATGACCGTTTAAGGAAAGTTTTCAAGTACATTTAATGGCTTTATCTAGTTTTCAATGTACACTTTCATTTCTGAATAGAAATGTATTAATATTGCTTAAATTCTTTTTATATTTTTTCCTGTTTCTTAAAAATGATTACATAAAGGATGAACCTTTATATAATAACTTTTAAGAAACAGGTAAAAATGTTAAAATGAATTTAAGCAATTTTACATACATTTATATACCGAAATGAAAGTGTACATAGACAACAGTCAAAATTAATTTTTTTATTTTTACTGTTTAATTTTTTTGTGTAAAGATATTCCTTGTCTCTATGACAAAGTTATCCTTCTTTATAACATTCTAATTCCTGAGCAAAAAGTTGACAAATAAAAACTTCTGAAAAGCTCGTTATCAAAAGGGAGGGCGTTTCTAAACTTTTAAAGTAATATTTTTTAACTTCTAAATTGCAAAGTTATAATTGCAACAATTTGAAAAATTCTATTACGGGAAACATGTTTAGCGTATAAATACAATTTCGATAGAAAAGCTGTCTGTATTCGTTGTTGGTTTTTCTGTTCTGTGTGTCTATCTATATGAATTGTCAGCATCATCATCGTGTGCAAGTTGCCATATAAATCCGACAAAGATGGTCTCGTACAGTTTAGGTTTTAATATCAAAATCCGAAATACATCGAAAATCATATAAATATATATATATATATATATATATATATATATATAGCTATATATATATATATATATATATATATAGATATGTATATTCAAATTAACATTGTTAAATCTATGCTTTTCTGATTCTTTTAAGTTTTCGACGTTTAGACGTTCATAGGTCATTACTTCTGCGAGATGCCATGCTATTTCTTGTGTGATTGTAAATAATACCAAAAATCCTTTTCAATACATTACAAAAATGTAATTAAACTTCTTAAAGCTAAGGTCGTAAATAATGTTCTAATTTCGGAGTTTCGTCTAATTTTTGCATTTCTTCTGTATCGAGTTCGATGCTCTTTGACGTAAGTAATTAACTGGCTCGAATCGAAATTTAACCTTCTACCTAGAAAATTATTCGAAATCTTGTTTTGAAAAACAAAAACTTGTTATTCAATGTATTGTGTAGATTACGATTTTGACCAATAGCGCCATGTTCCGTCTCAACGGTCAATCGTACCTTTGTTGTAAAGTAAGCGTTCGCTTCTTCTGCTGTTACTTGTGCTCTATTATTGTTTTACACTAGAATTGGAAGCCATAAGAAAACCATAAGAATATGGTAATCTTGATGTTCTCTACCGTCATTATGTCATGGAGACCTCTATCAACAATATAAACATCACCTCGTCGCAGAGGCTGTTTTAATCGGTTGGCTTCCTCTGAAAAGTTTATAATTATGGAAGAACCGTTCATTAATACCTTAAATGGATCTGCTAGATCAATGATACAAGTGAATTTTGGATAATGCAAACATAGGTTAAAAGCAGATTAAATACATTTGAAATTAAATTTTCACGGAATATCTACGCACAAAGTTATTGTAACTGAATTGAAATTTAAAATACCATGAGAATGTAATATGGATAAAGTGTAGATAGGATAATGTATTAAAGAATGTTGAAATGGTTTAACTGCAAATAGAGGAAAACTGAAAAAAGTTTAACAGATATGGTAAAATGGTCGTCGCCGTGGTGTGTTGGGTTGATCAAAAGGTATAGGGTCTTTGACGGCGCGGCGCACTGCGAGACCGGGGTTCGATTCCCGGCCGCTCGTCGAGGGGGTTTGGACCGGTGTTCTGGTTGGCTGTAAGAGATTGCTTTTATAGCAATATGTTCGTCATATGTATCAATTATATACATTAAAGTAGGTAAATAAATAAATCAACAAAATATTCAGAAAAGAAAACGTGAAAAGGTAAAAAAGATGCGATTGCGTTAAATTTAGAAATATTTAAAATGAGAAACAATAGCTATGGAAAGCTATGTTTAGATACGTTTATGACCATTAGTGAAATTTTGTCGGACGAATAGACGCTACATTAAAACTAATTCGAACGCGAATCAATAATCGCGTGAAGGGTTCAACTGGTCAATATGATTTTTTTTTTAATGAGAAAATTTAATGGCAATTCTAGTAGTATCTCCCGTTCTAGTTTCGAATATATCGTCATAGTTTTTCCATCAGGCACAGTTTTTGTTTTAACATGATCTTCTTTATTTCAACGGTTTTTCATGTTTTGTGAGTGTCCAATAAGTGTTTGAAGCAATTTATTAATAACGAAACAACTACAACAATTGTTGCTAACCATGGGTAGGATGGGATAAACTGGAGCTATCTTGAGGTCGTCCTGTTTTTGCAATAAACAATATTATGTAGGTTCATTTATGTTCAGACGTTCTTATATTCCCACTTTTGTAAGCACTGCTCTAGTATTGAATTGGCAATGCCAAGAAAGTGTAAAATTTATCCTGCAAAATTTTTAAATTATCCTGACAATATTATGCAGGTTCACTTATGTTCAAACGTTTTTATATTCCCACTTTTGTAAGTACTGCTCTAGTATTGAATTGGCATAACTAAGAAAGCGTAAAATTTATCCTGAGAATTTTTAAATTTATCCTGACAATATTATACAGGTTCATTTATGTTCAAACGTACTTATACTCCCACTTTTGTAAGCACTGCTCTAGTATTGAATTGGTAATGCCAAAAAAGTGTAAAATTTATCTTGACAATTTTTACGCTTACATAAGTATGCGGTGAAGTGACATTCAATAGTCAAAAACTTTTTACTAGATCTTTTAGATTTTTTACGCCTCTTATAAAAAGCTTTATGAGCTTTATTTCACGTGTAAAGTTTGAGATCCAGAAACAAACTGGGAACCACATGATGTTATGATGTTTATCTTTTATTGGGCTTCTTACTGGTTCGAAGAATGGCACACATCATATGTCATTTGCCATTCCAATTATTTTGTTTACGATTTATAATAAGACTGTCTCACATTGCGAAGTGTTTCCTGCACTTACCAAAGTGTCCGATGGAGCGCCAGCGCCAACATTCTGGCTGACTATAGTTGTATCACGAAGGGAGTGATGTCTCTTGAAGTAGCAATTTAGTCCCGTAAACGATCGTAAAAAAATTCTAGATACGCTATATTTCATATAACATTGATTAGGTATTTATTCCGCTAAATTTTAAATGTGCGACAAAGAAAATCCCGCATTAGGGAAAAATTTATATAAAATTAGCACAAAAAATAGATTGTATTATTTTTTGTCAACCACTGTATTTTGTCAACCACTGTATATATTGTACACTGAATCTGAATAAATGGCACTATATTCTCATATCAGGCATGTGAAATTAGAAATAGGTCTGGGTAAAATAATTTGTTATACAATTTTTCTTTGTCTTTCTGTCTGTACGTTTGTTCGAATAATGTAATCTGTGGGGTAGACGAAATAACCACGTTTAAAGATAAGTATTTTAATTGAAGAAATAATCAAAAAATAAACTAATAATTCTATTTGTTTTGTTGAAGTGATATTTCTGTAACGAATCTATCGCACGAAGAACGGAAAATAGGTAAAAACCCAACAGAATAAGATAAGGTTCACAGAGCATATAATATAACTGTTTTGTATGGTATGTGTGTCAAAAGTAAACTCTCAAAATTTTGCCAAGAGTACGTATGCATTAAAACAAACTAAAATGGCGCTCATTACAGCTATCGGCTCTTTTGTACGTTACCTGCGTCAAAATTAAACTATCAACATTTTGTCGATTTATTTATCTATTAATGATTGATTTATTACTAATTTTGCAATCATTATCAGAATAACATCATATGTATTTAATTTATTTATAAATCCACAATGAATCTACACATATAGTTGTCATAAACATAATCACAACAGGAACAATACATCCTGATTTCCATCAGCCGCATTTAGCCGTATCCTGGTACTGGCGTCGCGGCTATTTCTTAATTGACCATTGTCTGTTTTATAGAAATATTTTATTAGACGTTTACGTCGATTTATAATGACATTTTATTAATTTTTCTCAAAGTATAGTATTAAAGCATTCTTGTACGAATTTAGCAAAATCTATGGACTTACACTTACACTAAAAAAATATGCTTTTTTTATATTTATCTCAAAGTATTTATTCTGCCCTTAAGCACGTTTTCGACTGTAAAGTGTAGGCGTGCGCATGTCTCTCTCTCTCTCTCTCTCGATCGTTTTACCCTTTACTATACACTTTACAAATCGAGGTTTAGATTGCCAAAGAAGTTTCACTTCTGTCACCTATACTGAGTTGCAGGATACAAAGCTGAAATAGTCAGGGCCTACGAAGATTCCTTCTCTAAGTTTGTCCTCTGAAGGCGATTGAAATTTTTACAGAGATATTTAAAATGCTCTCCTTGCTTTGATAGTGCTTTGGCGAACTGGTTCATGACTCCAAGTTTAATATGAAGTGGAAGACGCAGCACTTTTGCGGGATCAATCAAATTTTGTTCCAATATATTGTTCATTCCGGCTTTTAAGGATTTTCTTAACGGCCAGTCTTTTTTATCCATTGCAAATCTTTTTTTCGGCTATCCCACTCACAAAAAACATGGAAATTTTGTGTTACCCCCTTGTCGTCCAAGTGATATAGATATAACTTTTAAATCATCGCATGAAAACCATTTGTGTTTTTGATAGTCGATCTTTCAAGAAAGTTTTTATTTCAGGGCGCAAAAAGGTTTTCTTTAATTTTTTTGAGAAATACAGTATTGCATAATTACTTCTTTTTTTTAAAACATAACTTTGTACTTTCATAAAAATGAATGTATTACATCCAGGTAAGAGAGAAATTGTGTCTTCAAAGGAAAAATTAATTGATAAACACGAATCACATATAAGTCTGTTGGTATGAATATACGCATGCACGTACGCATGTAAGTATCTGAGCTTGCAAAGGTTTTTAACATCTGAAGGGAACATCGGATAAATTACCGCTTTTTGAAGTGAAAACTTCTTTCGGCTCACCTTGTCCAAAACTTTCTGATGAGAGATGAAGATTTTGATGAGAGATGAAGATGAAGGCCGAGTGCGACCGAACGAGAGTTGAGTAAGTATATTTTTATTTCGTTACTTCAAACAATTTAATCATTAGCGCAGCAGCAAAGCATTGGATTACGCACGGAACGCAATAAAGTCTGAGTTGTAATGTTCGATTCTTGCGTTAATCTTTCTTTTCAAGAATGAGGGTTACATTTTCATGACTCTCTTCCAGATGTACGGAACGACCCACAGGCTACAAAGCAAATATATTCCCATTGTGTAAAAGTACGCTATCAGGTTTCTTTTTGAAGAGTCAATGAAAAGTTTCCACCCACTAGCGTCATATGCGATATCGAACTTAAGCCTGTTTATATCCATAAGTTAGTTTATATCTTTACAGTATACTAAATCTCTTGCTTTAGGAGAAAATGGGACAAAAGCTTTTTGTATGTATTTATAGCATGAAAAATTAATGCCCGGAGCCAATAATTTTTTTTGAGTCTAGAGCTTAAGAGTTCTGCTGCAATTTTGGGGAGATGTAAATCACGCACTAAGTTATTCAATTCGGTAAGTGTAGATGACTGTGGCACGGTGTTTTGGATAGGAAACAAATTTAAATCTTCATTTTTCCTTTCTTCGGACGACTTATCACTCTTATAAGTTTCACAATCAGTTGAATTTATTTGGCGTTAATTTTGTAGAAATTTATTTTTCACAATTAAACGAAACTATTAGCAATTAGCAAAGCCCACCTGAAGATGTTGTGATACAACGAAACCTAGGTCGTGCCAAAGAAATTAAAGAAAGTAGAAATAATACTACATCACGTAGTTTCATTTAATTGTGTACTGATGCAGTTCTTCTAAACAAATAGAACACATTTGGGGGGGGGGGGGTGTCCATGGCTTGTCCTGATTTACAATAGTAGTAACAAAATAAGCATAATAAACATCTTTTACAAATCTTGATATATTCCTCCATTGTTTCTTCGTGATGAATTCGCCGCAAATATAACAAAAACGTTGTGGTAAATTCGCACAATTTCTCGAAATTGCAGCCATTTTGATAGATAAACTACTCTCTCACCGACAAACGTTCAACTACTAAATGATTTACTACATATATTTGATAACTATCCTCCAGTAAAATAATTACAGAAAGTAAACATTTTTATCATAGCCACTTGGTATTTGGGTAGCATTTATGAATATTTATAAAAAACCTTACGTGATAATTTTTTTATTATTTTTCCGTTAATTAGCACCTCGAATATATAAGAAATCATTATTCAATTTTAGTCAATTTTACCCATGTATACTATCAATACTTATCGAGTATTAACAACGTAGAGACGAGATAAAGTCAAACATTACATAACGAGAGTGTATCTTATCATCAATTTTTAGAGAGAACAGAAAAATAACCAACATCGATAATGTCCAAGTGAATTTCTATTCTGTCAACGTGACATGTTTAGCGCACATCAAGCATAATCAGTGGCCGTGGAGCAGCTCGCGTGAGAGCCCGCTTCATGTCAACAATCTTGTAGTGATGTACAAGTGGTCATCGATAAAATAAAATGATAATAAACAGCTTCTTTTCATTGATTATAAAATATATTTCTCATTCAGTTAGGTTATTTACAATTTTAGACATGAATCTGAATCCTTTGTTTCCATTTGATTATTTTCATAAAAAATGTGGCGTGAACAAATGAGTAAATGTTTGAGGTATATGTAACTGATTTGTAAAAAATATTTTCTATATTTTACTGCGTTAGATAGCTAGATGTTAAAAAGTCTGACACAGACGGTGTTTACCTAAAAGTAATTCAAGATTCTCCCTACACATGAAACTGCAGACGTTAAAGACAATATCTTGTGAATGTAATTAACCAAAAGTAAATTTACAGAGTGTTGAATAATTAACGAACGCGGAAATTGGAACATGGATAAAAGTTAATAAAATATAAAATTAATTCGGATGAAGTAATCTTTGCTATATACAATAGATATAAATTATATTATTGTATTCAAATCAAATAATATAAAAAATAACAAGTCTCTCAAAACCCTTTTAAAAAAAACGTAAATTACATTTAAGTAAAAAAAAATATAAAAAAAGGAAACGATGCAAAAGAGAAATAAAGATGTATGTTTCAACACATGAGAATAAAAAAACTAGGTAATTTTAAAAACCTATCCACAAAAGCTTAATAAGGTCTACATGTGCGTCTAAGCTATAAAAGTACCTTAATATTTGACGTGAATATGCTATATAAGCATACGCACATATAAATTTATGTAAAAGACATAGATGGATATAAATACAAGTATAAGATCATACATGACTAGATCATAATTGGCATAAAACATAATCATTATGACTCAAAATTATAGATGTCCGAAATACTCTTTGTTCAAACGCTATTTGCGAACTGACTTTGAAATTATTGAGACCAATATCGTCATTTGATGAACTGGAAGGATGTTACTTCATTAATTTCTAAAGGAACACGTGAAGCTGCTGCGGTAGCTGGTGATTCGATGTACAGGTACAATTAAGAGATATTGTCTAGATTGCATTATGTAGCCCAGACGGATGTCGAATCAACGAACAAATAGGAAAAGGTCGGTTTAAACCATTACGAAGACATTCACGTGCTGAACACACTTTTTAACGAACATTGTGTTCGTTAGAACATGAGATCATGGCGCATTCTGGGTATTATTTTTTAACGAACGTTGTGTTCGTTAGAACATGAGATCATTGCGCATTCTGGGTATTCTTTCATGTTGAAGGAGGAAGTGATATGTAATCTTTGCAGAATGCTGTAATAGTACCTATACCCACGTGTTTTGTCATCTTTTAAACAATTCATCAGATTTAGGTAGAAGATGAGCATTATAAATTCTGGTACCATAGTTCACTAATAAGAAAATGGACAAAAACGGCTTGCTAGATTTTAATGAAATTTTAAGAAATGTGTTGAATGATTGTTTTTAACAATATTATCATTGTATATTAAAAAGACGCTGAGCTGTGAACGTTAAAGTAATTTCTATGCCATAAACCGGTGCCATTTGCCATTAAACTGACTAGAAAATATTTTTTAAAATTTATAAATTCTTAGTAGTTCCTGAGAAAATCGCGTTGTTGTTAGTTTATAGTTATGTGTATAGTGTATACATTTTTCACAAAATGCACGTCACATATATAGTGGATAGATTTTAACGAATCTAGATTAATATTAATATTAGGTAGATTCATTAAATTAAATAAAATCGATCCCATAACTGAGAAACCAGAGACATCTTAAAAACTTTAGTAAAAAATAACAAATATCTTTCAATATGGAATATATTAAAAGCCAATTTCTTAACATATTAAAGGTAGAGTCGAAGCGTGTGTAAGATATTATATTTGACATTTTTATGTTACCTTTTAATTAAGAGGGTTTTGAGAGACTTGTAATTTTAAGTCGATGCCGATTTGTGATAATTTTCCGCGCCCTTTTTTACCACCAAACCAAAGTGACAAAACTGTAATAGTGACATTATGTAATAGCGACTTATTACAAAATTACACTATTACATTTAATTTATTCAGAAATATGGCAAGTTACGTTACATAATTGTCAAACTAAAGAAATGTAGAAATAAGTATGTTTTAGTCCCAACCGGTGTTGACAATAGGCGAAATCATCAAGTCTATTCTCTTTTTCCCACCTACTGTACTTCTTATATAACTTTTTCACATGTATACCTATTTTCTTTTCTCCTGGTGACATTTTTAACTATAACTGCAATGATAACTTATATGTGTGCTGATAAAGAAAAAAAGGAAAAGTTGCGGAAAAATTGGACAACGAACTAAAAAAATTTTTTGTGACACTATTTTACATAAGATTTAAAAATTAGAAACTTGTATTTTTAATCTAAATTAGGCTACACAATCTATCTAATGACCTATTTATTATGCTTCCACGCTTATTAGTTTCGGAAATATAAGAACTCAAAATGGGACATTATTTGTTGCGTCGTAATATGGCAAAATACGTAGAATACGTAGAATAAAGACATTTGTCCAGCTATTCTTAAGAGAATGAGAAACGAAATGAAAAAAAGTTAATAACTAGAAGTTATAAAGTAACGATGTGCACTCCTTCATCTTTTATCGTTTAAATAAGACATAGTAAATTTTAGAGCTTTCATTAATGGGCGCAAAAATGTTTTTATAATTTTTTTGAGAAATACAGTATACATAATTAATGTGTCACTTAAATTTTTTTAAAACATAATTTTATATTTTCATAAACATGAGTTTATTACATCCAGGTTAGGGAAAACGGTGTCTTCAAAGGAAAAACTAGTGGATAAGCACGAATCACATCCGTGTCCCTGGATATGAATGTACGCACGCGCGTACGTATCTGCCGCCTAAAAACGATTATAAAATCTAAAACATCGGATTGATCTAAAACATCGGACCGACTTTTTAAAGTGAAAATTTCTTTTGGCTCACCTTGTCCCAAACTTTCTGATGAGGAAAGATCTTCGATTTCGCTTCGGTTACACTCGGTGTTAGGCCGAGTGCGACTGAACGAGAGTTGAGTCAGTATATTTTTATTTCGTCACTTCAAACTTTAGAATCATTGGCGCAGCAGCAAAGCATTGGATTACGCAGATGAAATCTGAGTTCTAATGTTCGATTCTTGGGTAATATTTCATTTTTTATGTTATTTTTTTATAAAAATTATTTATAAAATTAAAATAAAATTCACTAGCTTGGGTCATACAGAGTGTATGTCCATAAACAGTGTATGACTAGGGTCATATTAGTCCAAGTTTGTAATGAAGACGTATATTTCCTCTTTAGACAATTGTATTTACTTATTATGTGAATTTTGTATGTAATTGCAAAATCCACCACATAATAAATAAATACATTTGTCTAAGAAAACTTTCATAAATTAATTGAGCGCATTTGTATGCGTAAATATATCATGTTCATTATTTATCTATTTGGTGTCCAAGTGGATAAAATATGATCACTTGAATGTGCACTGCATTGTGTTGGTCCGCCCACTTATCGCCGTGAATGTACGAATGGTAGAGGAATGAATTATACATATATATATATATATATATATATATATATATATATATATATATAAACGTATATGTTTTTTTATTATTTTCGCATTGAAGATTTCCAACCTACACAGTACGATTATATTGGTTGCAAAAGTTTTCACTTCTACAGTGTGGTAATGTACACCTATTTTTTTTTATAGTGTTCAATGGAAGGAACAAAACGATAAGTTTAGAAGTCCGTTCCACTCTTGAGTTGGGCTCCCGAAAAGTGTAAATCCATGTTCTAAAAAAAAGAAAAACTAGTTGGATTGTAAATGACCAAATGGACACCGCATATTCCAGAGATTATCCTTTTGCTGCTGTACTCCATTTGTTATATAATATGAGGTTGGATGATTTAGTATTAAATTATAATTGTCATCTTATACCATATTGTAATAGCTCCATGTGTCATACTTTTATAAGCGTAATTAATTCCTCACCTCATTTTGACTAAAGTTTTGTCTGGCTTTATTCCGGTGTAGTAGTTTTCGTTTCTTTTATTGACCCGGGTTTATCATTCCATTAACGAAGGAATTGTTATTTCCACAATGGAATAAAATTTTAACAAATTGGTTTAATATGTGATACATCAATTATTTAAAAAGAATACTCACATTAGATATAATTATGCATTTAATGAGTAAAGATGCCATATACTTTTACCTTTTAATAAACGTTGTTAATAAATAAAGATCTTTTCAGTTATTGCGTTTGTTTGTTTATTTATTTATTTATCAGTGTATTATTAAAATACTTTGTTCCAAAAATGTAGTTTAGGTTTGCCTTAAAATATTCTTTATCTTTTTATTGATTTACAGAGCAACGCCTGTGAGCAAGACTGTTTTTGTATTTTATTAGCCAAAATTAATTTTGAGAGTAACATAAAAAACTATCAAATTTTAATGTTAATAGCTTATCGCCGAAATCGTTCGTCGTTATTGATTTAATGAGTGTCAAAGAACTGGATAATAAATTACACAGTAATGAGCAAATTCGAATTCATAATAATTTGAACTTCATCGATGTTGTTTTGTTATTAAAAATAAAATGTACGTAATAGGGATGTGAATCAATTACATCGTTTCGTGATCCACTAAAATCTTCCTCAAAAGTTTATCGATATGAACTTTGTTGTCCCTCTTTCAATCTCACCTTACTGGGTGTACGCAGATTTTACATAATTCGCTTACAACTAAACGTTTGAATATTGACAAATTTACAATCTCATATTGGCGAATATGCTATATTTAGTCGTAAAGATGCGTTCAATTAATTTATGCATGTTTTCTTAGACACATGTATTTATTTATTAGGTGGCAAATTATGCAATTACATGCTAAATTCAACACATAATAAATAAAACGCGTTTGCTAAAGTGAAAAAAATACTTCTACATTACAAACTTGCATCTTAAAATTATTTAGTATTATACAAGCACATATCCTGTGACTGAAAACGTTTTTAAACTTCTATGGCCGAAGCGAGCATTTTAAAATTCTTAATTATAATTTTGACTTTAGAAAACTTTTCTATGTAAACTTTTTTTACTTTTCTACGAGGTACATTTGATGAAAACGGAATATAGAGACAACAGAGTCCAGACTTAGTGCAGTAAAGTAGATTGCGATATGATGGTGTCATCGACAGACGAATGCGACCATAAATGAAATAAATATGCAAATAATACTGCTGTCGTGGAATTTAAAAATTAACAAATAATCAATTTATAGTTTTCTATGAGGAATTGTGAGCAATGGCGTTACACTAAATAGATACAAATAGAATTTCCACTGCAAGATTTTCGTATACGATTAGGTATATTTCAAAATATTTAAGGATTCATAGTATTTCTATAGATGTCTAAGGATACATAGTAAACTATTTACAAATACACGCGTACTTAACTAATGTGATATTAGAGAAATCATACTTAGTTTACATGACATTGATCGTTACTTGTAGATGGAGTGTTTCATTAATGTATTAATTAATACAATTTTCTTGTTTTCATTAGACGATTATTTTATTGTTTCTTTTTTTCTTCAGAATAAAATATATAAATAAGTCTAATTTCAGAGAGGTCACGCACTGTTTTCTGTTTCACAATATATAAAAAAAATTAATGCGGGACTAAATTTGCTCTATTTTATGAATTCATCTGAATAGTTTTATTCTTTCGTTATGTTTTCATTTGTAGTAAAGTGTACATTCATTCTTATCTGCGTTGGCTATAAAGGAATAAATTATCGTTGAGATAAAATGTAAAACATGTCCTTTTTCTAATTGAGTGCAAAAACAATTACACATAACTCTTTTTAACACACGTAATACCGCTAAAGCGCGCACACAAGCTAGCCGTACGCAACCACTACATTAACCCGAGCGGTGCTGATTGTTTGCGCAAATATCGTGTGTATGAAACAAATGTATATACCGACTTGGGATAGACATTTTTAAAACAAACACGCTAATAAACAAAAATTCTATTATTTATCCTTTATCTCTGTAATTATTTTTTTTCCAATAGTTACAATCTAAAGATAGACAATGTTTATAGTTTTAGTAGATGTGAAGTTTATTGCAAATAAAGATCACATGTATTTAATTTTGTCAAGCCAGTTTCTTCTTCTTTCAAGTATCGAGAACATAGTTCATTGACAGCTGAAACTTCAATACTTTTTTCAACCATACTAAATTTCTTAAAAAATACATATCGAGAAATGAAAGTGACAATCAAATGTTTCCTTATGAAACTCTTTTACAGTCAAAGCGTGTATTTTGTTTAAGCGCTGACTCATGTCGCTATAAAATAAACACGGATAAACACCGTTTTAAATATATATTTAGTGTCCATCACTAAAGTATATACGATCCTTTGTAATTCACTTATGTCAAAGATGTTTTTATCATCAGTTTAATCAGTGTGTGAAGTGTTTGAGACGAGTGGGGACAGGTTTTCGCATCTAAGCATAGAAGAAAACAATTGTGTAAAAGTATTTCGTGCTTACGTGACATTTGAAATAGTTTTTTAGAATGACACCTCAGTTTTAAATATAGCTCTGAAATATTGATTTCATCATTTTGATTAGAATATTTAAAATACAAATATATAAACGCAAACTATGTATACTGACAGTTTAATTAAATTGTTATTTATGACATCTTTGATATGGGTTCACGTAAATGCGTATAACCGACACGGTTCTGGGTCGCATAGCGGATCGATAAGTTTGAACACAGCAGCGGGTGACGTTTCTTGGACTGTTATAAATGCAAACAAAAGTGAGTTATTGTGTTTACTAAACATTTATTTTTTTTATTTCACTAAATTTAATTAAGATTTTACAGTTATTAATTATAGATACGATAACAATTGTAAATTGGGTAGCTGACTGTACTTTTAAGTTTGCCGTTTTTAGTAAAATGTTATGAAAATATATTAAAAAAATGAACAAACCGTAAAAATATATTAAACACTAATCAAATTATAAGCTTGATGGTGGGTATATCTCACTATCTCTTTCGCTTTCGTAGAATAAAATTGGCAAGACCAAAGATGACGTCACAATTCATTATTGCCGTCTTTGTCTAAACGTTAAGTTTCACACTTTATAGCTCGTCAACTTGCACCGCGGGTAACGAAAACTAGTTAATTAATAAAGACAAAACAAAGAAAACGCTTTTAATAAAATTATAAAAAAAATTAATATTTGCAAGTTTAATATATTAACATCGAGTTTGTTAAATCTTAACAATTATTAATTTAATTACATTATTTTTCTTCGCCCACGTTGTCTTGCAATTAACTTATTTGGTATGACAATTTGCTGACAAAAAGTCAAAATATTCAAAAAGAATGAAAAAATACTAAATGTTTAAATGACTTCAAAAAAGTTTTCAACTAGTAGCGTTTGTAAGTATGCCGGCAATAGCTGTATGCTAGATCACCCAAAATTTAGATATGCTGATATGAATATAGATGCTTCGATTCTACGTGCAAGGATAAGTGCATGAATTATGCAGTTCATAGGTATACTTATTAATTGTTTTATGAATACTTATTAATTGTTTTATCAAAAAATAATGCGAGTTATTTTAGAAAGAAACGTATTATGAACAATAAAAGGAGTATAAGTAAACAAATTTTAATGATTATTTAGAAAAAGTTAAGATGAAATTATATTTGGTACAGTGTCGTATAGAGTGCTCCGACTTCAAAGCTAACCAATGCGTCAATAATAAATATAGGAAAGGAAATCGAATATGATGACCGAGAAGGGCTGTCCTACAGGTCGGAATCGATGAAATTTTATAAATCAAAGAAAATCATTATTCGTCAACAAAATTTATTATCTATGAATATGTACTTAAAAGTTTCTGTAGTGTTTTTCTCACAACTTTTTTGACCAGGCAAAAATTAAAAAAATAGCGATTGTAAAAAAATCATAATCGCAGTAGTTAACATAAAATATTTTTTATCTTGGAAATTACTATTTTTTAAGACCCATAAATGAAAGTAAACATGCAAAAAAGACAATTTTTTTAACGTTTGCCATTTTAAAAAGATAAAAAAGTTGCTATGAACGAAAACTACATTTAAATACATTTAAAAAAGTTAACATTTTTTCAGACCGGTCATTCTCAAAATATCAACCCGGTCGTTATACCAATTTTTTTTATCTGCAATGTATTCGAGGAAGTTCGTATAATGTGGACCGGTCGTATAATATGGACTATGTTTGGTGAGAAATAACTCAAGACGGATGACCCAGTATAACTTAATGGAAGTTTTTGGACGAAGATATTTACGTGCACGGACTGGATAAATTGCTGTTAGCGCATTCCGTGTTAGTGGCATACACCCTCACAACAGAAACATTTTTAGAGACGATGAATTTATAAGTGGCGAATGCGAAGGAGAAGAATACCCAAGGCACGATCTTGGCAATTCATAACCGGATAATGAAAGCTTGACTATACAAACGGAGGTAGAAGTTCCAGACTTTAATATTTGAAATGAACTAAATGGTAGACAATGAATCCACTCAGTCAAGGATAACGTCAACGCAGCTTTCGACCTCGCGCTACATAACACTTTTTGAGAAGTCACATCTCCCTAATATTTCTAAGAAAACCAGCAATCAACATGGAAAAACATCTAAGTCTACACTTTTTACAGGATCACCATATAAATTGCAACCTGAAGAGACCATTAAGCAAAAAGGAGAAAAACAAATAAAAGGAAACGGAAAATATAACCAATAGCAACAAAAACATTACAAAAACCTGTGGTAAACACAACAAAACATTACCTCTTCCAACTCCGATGAAGGTGACACAGTATCTCCATACGAAGAATGCAGCTATCTTAGTATAAAGAGACAAAACCAAGAAGATGCAAAGAACCTTCATTGCGATTGCTTATATTCTGAGGATCAAAGAGGAGAATCATGGATTCAATGCATGATATCCAAGATCTGGTCCTATGAACATTGCGCTGGAGTAGATACGGATGTCGGGACTAGTCCATATTGAACAAACAATTATGAAATTTAAATTATCAAACCATTCAAGATTTTAATTACTATCTAATGTTTTCTTGTCAACATTTTGATTTGTTCCTACTTTATTCCGTATTTTATTAGTTTTATGAAAAAATTATATAAATGAAACTTTGTTAATCATTTAAATTTATATTTTATTATTAAAAAACATTAAAGTAGTCCATATTATACGATCTTACTCTATATTGTAATATAACTCCATAAATTTTAATTATTTCTAAATAAAAATTAATTTTTAAATTAGCTTAATATATCCTTAATAACTACCTTTTTCCCAAATCTCCATCAATTCATTTAGTTATAAAGAAAATTCTAGATAAACAGTTTTTTTCAAACCTGTCACAGTGGCCACTGTGGCAGGTGGAACAATATATAAGTTTTTTTCAAAATAATTTTTATATTTATTTTTTATTTCAACATTTATAAACCTTTCATTATCATAAATAGAACCACCATTTAAATCAAACTGAGAAAAACTTGAAGTACAAGTATAATCGATATTTATTTCTGAGAAATAATATTCGTTTTGCTGCGTGTTTATACTCCAATAAGGGTTTTATTTGCAAACCGTTGCAACTTATCGCTTCGAAGTCGGGGCTGGTTGGTTATATCTAAAAATTATTCTGTCTAGTTTATAATTTGGATCAGTATTTTGATGAGATTTTGTATGATGTATTTGCGCACGCTGAGGGGAACGCTTGACACGGGAATATCCATGTCGCGTACGTTAATCGCATTTATTTATAAAACGTAGGAATACTTTAACCAAATAAAACTACAGGTTAAAAACTTTAATAAAATAATTTAATCCATACCCATATGCATCCATAGCTTAAATTTTCGTTATGAATTATGCACACATAGCTTACATTTTCGTTATTCATTATGCACCCATAGCTTAAATTTACGTCATGCTTAATGCATCCATAGCTTAAGTTTACTTTATGCATTATGCACCGATATCTTAAATTTACGTTATGCATAATGCACCTATAGCTTAAATTTACTTTATGCATTATGTACCCATAGATTAAATTTACGTTATGCATTATGCACCCATAGCTTAAATTTACGTTATGCTTTATGCAGCCATAGCTTAAATTTACGTTATGCCGTATGCAGCTTAAATTTACGTCGTATCGTCGGGGCAGGTCGCTAGTGTTCACATACGAAGATAAATTTTGTAACTAGACTTATTACACTAATTGTCTATATATTAAATAACTGCTTTATAATTATAAAAACTTTCAAGTTGGTATCGATACTTGAAATCACTATTTTATTTAAACGACAGCTTCTTAAATAAAGTCCTCAATTAAGGTGATAAACTAAACAATTATAATGAAATACACGGAATGAAAGGATTGCGTTTAAATGGTAATAAATGTATTTCCGTCTTTTTAAGTGGGAAAGAGAGATCATGATATAAAAATGAAATTATCAAATATTTGGTTGGACCCGTACTATATATGATTTGTTTACGAGGTTATGTGGCCCATAATGTCAAATGATTTATATTTAAACGAAGCCAGATAGCCGTATCTTATACCGATACGTATATATATAACTTTTTAATTAGAATTTACATCACTGGGCATTTATATGTATCTTTTTTGAATAGTGGTACGTCATTTCAAGGTATCGTCATTTATATTTTCTTTATTTCGTTTTTGTAACTAAGGGATCAGGTGGGAAAATTTCCAGATGATATTCTAGTTAGATTTTTATGAAACCTGACAGGTTTTATTCCAACTACTAAGCTATAGCCCTAGTTAGCCTACTAATTGCAAGCTTATTAGTTTGTTGGAATTTGATAATTCTGGGTTTAATTTTAGGATTCCTAAAGTGAAAATTTGATACCGTAATAAAACACATTAACTTGGGCCTACCAAAATGGTTAATACTGTAAATTTTTCATATGAATAATTTAGCGAAGAAAAATTAAGTGCTCCCAAAAAATTAAAATTCTGATATACACGAGTGATACCGTTTGAAGGAATTATTTATAAAAGACTATAATTTAATATATTTTTTAATATTTTTGGTAGCTTTAAAAATAAAAATATATAAAATATATAACTACCATCCTCGTCTTCCTATTTTCTAGAATTACGACAAAGCCAGTATTTTTAGAGACATACACAACTGTAATTGTATTGTAAGGATGTAATTGTAAATGTAATTGTAGTGTAATTGAAAGGAAACTATGTCGATTATCGTGGATCTTATAATTTTTTAATTTTATAAATAGGCCCCGTTAATTTACGCCTGTAAAAGATATATATATATATATATATATATATATATATATATATATATATATATATATATATATATATTTGTTACCTCGTAAACAAATCATATATTGTAAGGTTGGCCATTTCAGAGGTTCAAAATTTTTTAGGTAGAGAACATCGTGATAATCATTTAAAAAGTCACATTAGTTCCGCGAAAATCTGTAGTTTAGAGGTTGTTATATTTTTTATATATTTTTTTGAAATATTTAGTCTAATCACATAAATCACTTTTGTTCGAAAACTATTCTACTAAATGATATGAAATTTGATGTGAAAGTAGAGTAGTTATGTAGTAAGCACGTAATGAATTTTGTGTTTATTCTTAGCTTCTGCTATTGTTTGAAACTTCATGTTGATTTTTGTTTGTTTTTATATGTATAGCTTATTTCTTTAGAAATGTAATGTTTAAATGCAAATAATATTTATTCAAGGCATCAACATACCGGCGACTGTGCCCGGAGGAATATATTCGGATCTAATGGCGAATAATGTGATCGGTGATATTCTATACAGATTCAACGATGTATCTAGTAGATGGGTCGCGTATGACACGTGGAACTACACTGGAATATTTTATGGTATTTGTTTATTTTTCTATTAGACAGTGACATTAAAACTGAAAACTATAGTTATTATGTTAATAATGTAAAAAAAACAAATTTCATAATTGTTTGATAGCCATAATTGTGAATTCATACTATTACTTTGTGGAATAGTTATAATAATTGTCCTGATTTTCGTTGATAAAATAGTGTCGTTTTAATTTATTTATTTTTAATTTAACAGGTGGAATTCTCAGAATACTCAGTTGTTGTTGTTTCTGATGAAAATATTTGAATTTGAATTATGTAACCTTGCGGTTTGATATAACTTAAATGTATTTGCCACAACTTTTATGTATTTGCCACAAATGTTATGGTTTTAACGGTTAGGCAGTTTACTGTCTAAATAAATAAAAAAAATAACAATAGATAAGGCATACTAGATCGTTCGGTAATTAAAACTGGTTATTTAGTTTTTGTGTTACAACTTAATAAAAAAAAATTTTTTTTAGGAAACGATATGAATGCTAAACTGCAATCAGCATTCCTTTAAAATTTTCATTAATTATAACATGAGTAAAAATCCACAACGAGCCATTAGGATGAATAAGAAAAAGAATCAATATTATTATTTTGTTTATTCTAACGTATCTATTAAGCTGGAGACATATTGTCTGACGCAACCGAGGGACGCGACTTAACAGCCTACACACTCGCGTTCGGACGCCGTGTTGCGTGAACATTACGAGTTGGAACATTTTTGTAGTATTTTGATTATTGTTATATAAATATTCTTATTCGCGGACTGTATTAATTAATTTTTCGTCATCTACTATTGTATGTGAATAGCGGTAAAAAACGTCTACCCTACAACGCAGATGGCGACTGGCAGCCGGGCGTTCGCGTCTGAACCCCGTGCGCACGCGACCGATGCGTCCGCGACTGATAGAAATATCCGGCGAGCCAGATTTTCATCGGACGTCCGAGCGTCTACTTTACGTCCGCGATTTGTTTAATTCATTTTTCATAAGTATTAATTCATTTTTCATAGCGAACACGCGGACAACAGCTGGTTAAGAATAAGTGTGACATTATTAGGTATGCCAGTGTGAAAAATGAAATGTTTTTCTTTTATTTTTAGATAAGTACACACTGTTCATTCAGCTCTCTGCACGGTACTTCCCGCGCTCGCTGAATAACTGTGCAAACTTTCTGCCTCTAAGTCATAATTTCACTGTCACATTTAATTAATAATAAATTTGAAATACACGTATTATTATATTATATAAAGTGAGCTTTCACATTCTATTTTGATGAAAGTTTTTTGTACAATAGACGTTTCGCTTAATTGTACGGCAATACCGAAGGCTCACTTATATCTCGCCACGGTACTGTAATAAATACATACCTACACTAAATAAGTGCAGACTATTATGTATTGAAAGCAAAAAGAATAAAATCTTATTTTTTTTATTATACAGTTAATAGCGAGCAACTTGCGAAAAGGTCTGCAAATTTGGTCTTTCTCGGCATTGATACGTTTGCGCAGATCAATTTGAACGGCCATTATGTTGGTTATGCTGAAAATATGTTCAATAGATATGTGTATTCCGTTTCCGAATATTTACAAGTAAGTGGGCTTATTATAATAAAAAAAATAATACCTTCAAAATTGTTATTTATGTACACAAGTATATCACAAAAAATTTTTACGTAAAATTATATTCAAAATCACGAGCTAAATGTTCCGATAAAAGTCTCTTTTAGCAAAAGCGTTATTTTATTATTGTGCTTCAGAATATTGAAGCAATTAAATATTTTTATAATATACACTTTTATTTTTATTAATTTGGAAAAATGTTGGCCATAACATTCCACTTATCATGTGTTTTTTGTTGAATTGTTACCCTGGTTTTTAAATTTACTTTATTTTTATTTTGAACTCTATTATAATTAAAATGACTTTTAAAAGCAGATTGACTATAAAACAGGGTTTCCCAATATTTTTTTTTTGAGGCTCCCCGGACTATAAATTATATTTTCATGCCCCCTCTTTACTTTTTCATGAATCCCCTTTGATTTAGTAAATTCAATAAAAATGGTAACTGAAGTTTGTAAATACACTAACTTACCTTTTAACAGTGAGACACAATAATTTTACACACACTAACTGATTTCTCAACAAAAAATGTACACCAAAACGTCAAATTTTTCGCAAGTTTGTGGTAATAATAGTGAATATGATATTTAATTTCATTAATTTTATGCATGTAAATTAAACATTACATTGTAATGTTATTTGTTAATGTTGTTTGTATATTTTTTGTTTTTTCTTTCTAAAATGCAAACGCTTTCCGCCCCCCTTGACATCTTTCTATGCCCCCCTTGGGAGGCGCGCCCCCCTGGTTGGGAACTCCTGCTATAAAATATCTGCAGAAAAATTAAATAATTAAAAAAGTAAACACTGGAAATCTTAATACAAAAAATACACTCGACAAATTATGGAAAAGTTACGAGTTTATATACAAATACAAATTATGGAAAAGTTACGAGTTTATATACAAATACAAATTATGGAAAAGTTATTTTTTTTTTAATTTGATACTTAATATCACATTTTGCAAATATGTGAGTCGACCGTCTGAAGCAAAAATTGAGAAACAAACATAACTCGTACTTGCATTCAATTATAAATTGTTGATGTTATTAAAATACGTTAAAAGTTTTACATTAAACGGTAACTTCCCACAATGGTATAATGTCATTTATACATTTTTAAAATCTTGTACGTATGTTGAGAAATAACCTAAAACAAAAAAATTAAATACATTTGTGATAATCTAGGATATTTCTTAACATAGGGGTGATTGCGTTGAATAGATGATGCAAAGACAAAAGGAGAAGGAGGAGGAGAAGAGAGGTATTGCAATTGCAGTGAGAGGCAATGAAAAAGAGAGAGAGGTATAGGGGAAATATGGTGAAGAAACATGAGGGTGGAGTGGGGTGAGACTGGGAGAAAGGTAGTTGAGGGTAAAAATAAAGAGAGAGGCAGTACAGAAAGAAAGGGAAATAAGAGAGAGAGGCAGATGAATAGACTGATAATGGTACTTGCAGAAAATGAAAATTACACCTATTTTTAAAATATTGTTAAACAATGTTATTTCATAAGCGCTATTATTTTTATGTTTAATTTATCGAACATTATTAACTTGCACATGGTAAAATGCCACTTCTCTTCCTTTTCCTAGGATTAGTAAAGTTGTACTATGTTTACATCCCAGAAATTACACAAAATATTTATTACATCACATAGGTACTCCTAGTTTCTATTTTTCTACTGTAATAGAATGTTTAAATTTTTTTAATGACTGAAAAGTTAATTTATTGGTGTAAAACAATGATCAAAGTTTATGATGTAAAGAAAATTTTCGAAAATTCAATAGGCCTTTTTTTTTGAGACAAAGATTAAATTTCTAGATGAGTATACTCCAACACAAAATTGTTAGATTTAAATATTCATTTCTTTTAAGGGAGTGCTAGAATTAATATTTTCTGTATTCATTTATTTTAGGTTTTGTATACTCTTTTTTTTAAATAACCTTATCTTACTGTTTTTAGAATTTAACTATCTTTTTAAACACTTTTAATAAGTATTTATATTAATAAGTATTTATTTTTGTCATTAAATTTAACATTCATGGTTTTTAAAAGTTTTTGAAGAGACAGAGTTTCTGTTATTCATATCACATTTCATTTTATTTTGTTAAATAATTTTTTAGATTGATTTCTTATTTTTTTATTTACATCATAAAATTTTATTTCCATTACCACTGCAGTCTGGTCGCAATGAGCTGGTTATTGCATTCTCCTCGCCTGTCGCTGTAGCAAATAACCTATCCGAGCAGTATTTTATCGCGCCAGATTGTGTTCCAGATGAATATCATGGTGAATGCCATGCCAACCAAATACGCAAAATGCAAGCATCATTCAGCTGGGATTGGGGTCCGGCCTTTCCTTCTGTAGGACTGTGGTTTGTAATAAGATAAAATATAATTTTTTTTAGTTAATTTAGACTGCTGTGTAAACAATATGATCATAGCTCCATACTAATGGACTTTATCTTCTTTGACTAAGAGTAGTTAAACTGTAATAGAAAAACCACTTGCATCTCTCAGTTTGACCAACAGAAAAACAGATTCGAAAGGTCTATTGTTTTACATTAACTAAGAATAAAGACACTGTATTCTAGTAATAAATTTTAAATGTTAATATTAATACTTGGTTTAAATAAAAAATTGTATACCTCAGAAAACATTTTTTGTTTTCGAGTGAGATTTGAAATTCAAAAAAACTGTTGAAGTATTTATATCACTTATATAGATATTTAGAAGTGCTTTAAGCAAACTAAACTAGTGCCAGGAAATAAATACCAAATGATAAAAGATGTATGAAGCACCATTGAATTAGGCTTTTGATAATTAAAAAGACCTTATAAATTCATGCTACAGGAGTTCCATACCTATATTACCTACAATCACATAAAAAAAATAACACTTTGTTACAAACAATATACATTTTTTGTATGTATTTTCTTCTTTTAAACAGTGTCACGTAGGTACAACATTTATATTATATTTTAAAGAGGTACCAAAAAAAATTGTGATAACAGAAAACATTTATTAATATATATTATTAATATTTTATTTATATTATACTATTACTACTAATTTATTTGACTATAGTTTACATTATCTAGTTTTTGTTATTTAAGTACAGAATGCTTGCAAATAAACTAGGTAAAAACGGCAACTGTAACGGTTCCCTACACGGCTAAATTATTTGACTTTGTTTTACATTGCAACATCTATTTGAACTATAGTGGTCAAATCTGTAATGAACAGCATGGGTTTCGAGTCGGATGTTCAGTCGTCATGAAGCTTATATATTTACTCAACTATGTTGCTTATCATGTTGATCTCATATTTTAAGTAGATGTTGCATATTTTAACTACCAGAAAGTTTTCAATTGTGTAGACAATGATATCTTATCAAATCGCCTTGATGTGGCAGGGTTTTCCATTCCACTTTTACAATTTTTTTCTTCTTATTTTGTGGATAGATACGTATGAGTGGGCAACTTTTTATCCGAGACTTACTTTACACAATCGGGAGTAAGCCTGCCTTCGAATTTTGGATCTTTACTTTTCACTATTCTAGAAAACGGTATTGGTTGAGAGGTGAAAACTGCATGTTGTTTGTTATTTGCGGATAACATGAAATTTTTTACAGTCGTTAAGGATACAGCAGTTGGCGAACGGTTTTAACGTGACATCATCACCATTGTTTAGTGGAGCACAGCAAGCTTACTACTTAACGGATGATGTTCAATAGTGAGTTACAGCCGAGCACATGCTCCCCTTAAATACGAATATAAGTTTAGCGGAATACCACTGCATAGTCTATGAGGTCTGTTGATTTGGCAGTCAGATTTGATTTGCGATTGGCGTTTTCTGGTGACATGGCGGATATAGCAAAAAGTCATTTAGGAAACTTAGAATCGTGTTAAATAATTCAAAAGATTATCAATCTATATCATCAATTCGTCTGCTGTACACTTCATTGGTGCAGAGCTGATTAGAATCTGACTCCATTATTTGGAATCCATATGAAGCAAAATACAGCTTGATGATTGAACGTGTGCAAAAGATGTTCCTTCGATATCTGTATATGTGATATTATGGTTATTTTCCGTTTCTATTTCCTACCGATTTTCTCTTGGATATGCTAGGTTTTCATTCCTTGCAACTCAGAAGAGACGTTACGCTTATGAAATTTATCTTCCAGCTATTAAAAGTAAGACTTCAGTGCCCTGTATTATTAAGTAAACTTTCAATCTTCATACCTGACAATTTCAAATCATCACCTGTTTGCTATACCACCCTCTAGAACGAAACTTTATAGGAACTCTCCGGCTTTCCGCAGTATTCAACTGCTCAACTACCTGACCACGGTCTCACCTGAGTGTGATTTGTTTATGATAAGTGAAAGTAAATTCGTCAAAATGTGTCGTCGTTATATTTTATGGTCCATGTGAATTTTGTATTCATGATTAATATCTTTGGATTTAATTTGTTAATCCATTAATTCTTATCGTTACAAATAGTTTACCGGTAATGTATTGATAAATATATGCAAATAAGTAAATAAATAAACAATAATCTTTCAGTGAAAAAATTTTTAAAAATGATTTGTACTCTATCCGAAAATCTCTTTTTAACAAAATTCTACATTTAGGTAAATAAAATTTTTTTATTAGATTTCAATGTATGAGGGCCTCCATAGAATAAAATTGTACCTAATTTTTAACATAATATTGAAAGGTTTTTTACTAAAAAAATACGCAACTTGTATAAAATTTCTGTTTAAGAGCTAGAAGATAGACAAATGGATGGAGCGACAGACAGCATTGTCACAAAAGGGTTTCCATTAGAAGCCTTTGGATATGGAACCTTAATAAATACAATGTTGTGTATTTAATAGTATTTGAAATCTTATCAATTAAACGACATACTGCTTTAGCTATCAGCTTTTCAAGTCTTTGGTATTAACAGACACCAAATAACACACAAAGACACAAATAGTGTATATAATTCATTTAACATACTTTAACTTTTTCAGTATTGTAAATTTTTACAGGATATATATAGACATACACACCAATAAAATGCATTGTTAAATATTAATTTTTTTTTAGGAAACCTGTTTCATTAGAGTTCAGCAACAATCCGGTTATAAGGGATGTCACAACTCATTTATCTGAAGTTAGTGACAGTACCTGGCGTTTGAACGTTAGTGTATATATTGATAATCCCCATTTAATTTCTAATGATGGTCAATTAGAAGCTGAACTGATTGCTGAAAATGGAGCAACTATGAAAGCTGTTCTCAGGGTTGATCCTTCTGACAATCAATCCGTCAGGAAAAGCATTATAATGAATATTCCTAAGGTCTGTATATATTAAATCTTTGTTTTAAAAGTAATTATTATACTAAATGACTCGTAAATAAGTATGCCTTTTGTTAAGTTGTAAAACAAGCAGAAAATAATGATAGTGCACTTAATCTTGGTTTGGACTTCTATAAAAGCTACCAAAAGATAAGGCTCATGTGGTATGAAGTATACATCTTTAGAAGTATTTGTATGATAAAGAGAAATGTATTATAGAAAAGTGTATCCACTAATGTAATTACATAGCAGTATAACATTGCACAAGGTATTTAAACAAAGTAATTGACATTTTGCCAATTTTATTTTACGATCTTGAGTAGAGTTTTCTGTATCTAAGGAAACTGTATCACGTAAAATTGTATCTATCCACTTTATGTGACAGTACTCAAAGTACTTCAATAAAGTAATCGCTATTTTTCTGATTTATTATATGATCTGGAGCTTTTTTTAAGGTTTTAATTACATTTTTATTTAAGTGACACTACTATTTTCAAATTTTTATTTCTCCATCTCAAAAAATTCACTTTTTATTTAAAATTTGAACATCAAATAAAAGTGGCAAAATTTGAATATTCGTAATATTGAATTAATTATTATTTTTGGGCTATTTGATAGAAATATTAGCATCTTTTACTTATAATCCATTTTCCATTTTTTATGATCTAGAACACTGTGAAATTGTGGTGGCCTAATGGATATGGAGACCAAAGTCTGTATGATTTGAGAGTTGCCTACAGAGGTTCTGCATATTCTGAAAATGGATCTAGCAAGAGTGTAAGGATTGGATTCAGAACAGTTGAGCTTGTAGAAAAGGACATAAAATTACATTTAAGTGAGTATTTTAATCTCGTTTTTTTATAATAGGTTAGATTAATAATAGTAAATTTGTATCACCTATGATTATGATTTATGACTCTTCACTAACTAATTTTACTAATATAACATAGGCAAATGGAGGTCTGTATTAATATTATTTAACATTGGAAGAAAATCTAATATGTTTCCATTTTTAATTAAAATTTTTAATGATGTATGATTACCAATATTTTTCAGATAATAATATCGGCTTATCATTTTATTTCAAAGTCAATGGGTACCCTATTTTTATGAAAGGTTCCAACTGGATTCCTGGTCATATTCTACCCGAATTAGGGTACAGTCCTAAATATGGTATGTATAATCTGTGACAAGCGTGTTACGCAAATCAATTCTATTGCAATTTAAATAAATTCATCGATTCACTATAGTGAAAACAGATAATGCAAATTAATTATTGAGTTTCAATCTCCAATAATATAGTGTTGAATTCCTAAAAAGAAAGATGCATTTATTGAATTACAGTGGATGAAGCTCTAGAGGCCGCTAGAGAGACTCATATGAACATGTTGCGTGTTTGGGGTGGTGGAGTATATGAGTCTGACTACTTTTATTCAAAATGTGATGAGCTTGGCATCCTTATTTGGCAAGATTTCATGTTCGCGTGCGCCATGTACCCTGCCATTGACTCATTTTTGAAGTACGTTATTCAAAGATTGATTTCAAATGTCGCTAGCTTATGAATGGGTATCAGAATCAAGTAATTGATATTGTGCCAACATTACCTATAAAGAGAAATAGAATATCTATCATTAAGTTAGGAATCCAGTATAGTCTTACCTTCATAAAACTTAAATGAATAATGAATAAACACTTACTTCATATGTCGTAAAGTTGTTATATTATTTGTTTTTCATTTCAGCTCAGTTTCAGAAGAGGTAAAACAAAATGTAATCAGACTGCAACATCACCCATCTATTGCGCTTTGGGCAGGTAATAATGAAAATGAAGTTGCCCTCAGAGGTAACTGGTATGCAACACAATCACAATTCGATAGATATAAACAGGAGTATATTAAACTATATGTAAACACCATGCGACCAATAGTAAACCTTTATGACCCAGAACGGCATTACATGGTATCTAGTCCTTCTAATGGTATTGAATCAGAAAAAGAAGGTTTCATAGCAGGAAATCCTTATGATTCTCATTATGGAGATACTCATTATTACAACTATATTTCGGATGGATGGTCCATGGCTACGTATCCAGAGACACGATTTGCATCTGAATATGGCTTCCAAGGTTTGCCATCCCTTGCCACTATGAAATCAGCCACAAATGTCAGTGAAGATTTTGAGTTTGACAGTGAATATTTCAAGCATAGACAACATAGTCCCAGTGGTTATGCTGCAATAGAGTTAATGCTTTCAAGGCATCTACATTTGGAAAAGACCGATCCTAATTATGTAGATAAGTTTATTTATTACAGTCAGGTAAGTTGGCTTTAGGTTCTCATTCTACATCAGGATTTAATATTGAAGAGGCACAATATTATATAATAACATTCACTTAGTTTTATACTTTTAGGGTTCTGTAATGAAACATGGAATCCTTAAAACTTCAGCACCTCCATCTATCTGGCCATCTGTCACATCCTCACTCTTTCTATACTTTTAGACTTACAAGAATGAAATTTCGCAAGTTGATTTTTAAAATGAGAATCATACCCATAAACTGGTGTTTAAAATTTTTGTTGTGCAACCCGTTGAAGTTCCATTTTATCTTTTAAGCCCCTTTAAGGAAAAATTAAGCTTTAAAGTGTTTGGCAATGTGAGTTCATCCTTTGTCTAATTTTTCAACCAAAATTGTGAACTTGAAAAAATTCTAGATACTACCATTTGATTACAACTTTAATTTAAAATTATTTTGGATAACATGCACTAAAAATTTCAAGATATATCCACAACACCTTACTTTATGCGTGTTCTGTATGCACTTTACCATTGTCATTGTGTTTTCCGTTGTTTAAATGGAATATTTTAGGTAACTAACAAAGTTTACATTATTTAACTTAAAAATATAATCATAAAAACTATTATGTTACTGCGTATTAAGATTAATAATACATAAACAAAAAAATTAACCGTTTTTGTATTAAAAATAGCAATAAAAACAGAAGTTCATTTTTCTTTGTTTGAAATTTTGCACTCATAGAAAGCAAAACTCTTATCTTCTAAAAACTTTCCTTTGTCATTTTTAACAAATATGAGAGTAATGGAGCACAGAAGCATTGAAGAAAGAAATATCTTTTTAACAATTGGTGATACAAATGAAAATAATCTTTGTGGCAACTACTGTAAATTACCGAGTGGACGTCATACACAGATTACCAAAAGTTACAGTCAAATAAATGCAAAGTTATTTTTCCTAATAACAAAGTTAGATCTACATAAAGAAAAAATATATATAGAACTAATTAATCCTTCTTTTCAAGTTTATCAAAAATATATACATTACATGTACATTGCAGATATCTCAAGCAATGGTTTACAAAGCTGAAACTGAATATTATAGGCAGTCCCAAGCTGATTGGTATACCATGGGTGCATTATACTGGCAACTGAATGACGTGTGGCAGGCACCATCTTGGTCCAGCATAGGTAATGTAATATGAAATGTTTGCAATGATTAAACGAGTAACAGGTTCACTATCTCCAATATAAACAAAAGTTTGAAATTTTATTTAAGAAAATATTGGTGATTACTTGGAAATTGCTATTTTATAAATTAATTGTTTCAGAATATGGAGGACGGTGGAAAATGGTTCAGTACTTTGCGAAACAATTTTTTGCTCCAATACTAGTATCTCCAAGACTGTTAGTTACTAATGATATTACAGTGTACATTATTAATGATGACTTTACTCCTATCTCCGTAGCGACTGTTGTAGTTGACAAATTTACTTATAGCAGTCTGGTTCCAGTTAAAAAGCAAACTTTCAGTGGAAGAGCTAAAGCTCTCTCGGCTCAAAAACAAAACTTTATGATCAGTGTAGATAACACTTCAAGTGAAGATATTTTCTATAGATTCTCATTGGTATCTCAGGATAACAAAGTTCTGTCTCCATACAACTATGTATTCCCAAAATCTTTTAAAGATGTAAGAAATATAAAAGAACCACGTATACAGGTATGTTATTATATTTATTACACATATATACAATCTGTTTGACAAAATTGGAAAAGAATTTAGGATAATATATAAAAAAAAATATGCATGTTATATAAAGACTATACAGATGTCCATTTTTAATAATTGCCTGGCACATCCGAGGCCTATTTTTTACTTATTTTACAATCCGAGAACAATATCCTCCATATAAGCCAAATCTGTCGAATCAATGGCTTAGTTTCAAATTTTTTTCCTTCAAAACTTGATCTTTATTAGTGTCCAAACATTTTTAAAGGTTTTGCATCTGACGACTGTGATGACCAATACAATAAATCAACGTTGTTTTTTTGGTTTCTGCACCAAGGTTTTAAAAAATCATGAGCCAATAAAACTTTTCTAGACAGGCAATATTTAGATACCTTTTATGTAAAACCCAACAACATGATGATAGATGAGCATTCTTTTCAAATAGCCATAAAATCACTCTACTCTCATTTTTTGCCCTGAGCCATGATCTGGCATATCATTGACTTTTACATTGTAATATTGTTTCATCAATTTACTCCCAAACTCTTTCGGTATTTTCAGGTGTCTAGCAGTGGTTCCGTATGACATTTTCTATTCTTTCTGATGCAAACATATAAATATAACTTTGTAATATGATGCAAACGCAACTCTCATGGTACCTTTTACATGGACAAGTAGTTATTAAAAAGATGGTGGAATTTTAGCCATTTCTCAAAATCAAGCATGCAGGCGCATTGGGTCATTGACTCACCAATTTTACTTATTTCGCCTCGTGACTATTTTTTAAATACATGACATGTTATGTTTTTAAACACGATGATATGTTTTGTTTATGAATGTTTTTAAACACATTCTTTATGAACAAAATATGCATGTTGTATTTAATTCTCTAATCTGCATTGTAATTCAATGTATCATTATTAGCTTATAACTCTGTTAAAAGACAGTATTATGTGTATATTATGTAAAAAAGATGATGTTTTTAATTTTTTCTAAATTATCTACATGAATTTTAATTTTCTGGAAAAAATTAATCGAGATACTTTTTCCAAGTAGTCTAAGCAATGGTCACTCAGGTAATACAGACATATTGCCAAAATATTTCTTCTGATAATATGAAAATATTTTTTTTATGTCATATTTTCTATACTTTTGCTGGTATGGATGTGATATGTAAGTGAAGTTATGGAAGTAGTACTGATTCAAAATTTACAAAAACTTAGAGTCATATTCTTGGATAATTATAATTCTTTGTGCCGTCATTCATTTTCATGAGAAAACGTATTTACCAGTGAGTATAAAAAGAAATAAACTTAAGTTATGAATCCAATATAGTCTCCTAACAAAATTGTATCTTCTATTGTATTGTAATTTTGAAATGTTTTGTTCGATTAAATACAAAATGAATTTCATAATGACACAGTTGGAGAATCTGATATAACCTAAGTTTTAATTGTACTTAATAAAGTTAATAACAACTGACACAAATGTGAGTGTAAAAATAAAAGACAAATAAATTTTAATTTATTTCACTGAACAATTTTCCCGAGCGCTGTCAATTAAATGTCCTTCCCATTTATTTTTCCAAGTTTGTGTCTTCCAGAATCTGCATATAATCATATTTCAGGAGCTTCCAACTTGATCAGAAATGGAAGCAAGGTTATGTTAATACTTGTATAAAAAATTAAAACAAATAATAAAACACATCACTACTTCTCTAAAAGACACTATAATTAAACAGTTAATAAATAGTTAAATTATAAATAATATATAAGTAAAATAAATTTATTTTCAGATTACAATTGAAAGATATAACGAAAATTTTAATAAAGATGGAACGAGATATCAAGAATTTGAGGTTAACGTAACTGTGGACAATGTAGTTCTATTTTTATGGCTGGAAGCAGAAAACATCACTGGTCGCTTTGAGAACAATGGTTTTATTGTTACAGAGCCACATTTAGAAGTGAAATTTATATCAAAAGATTATATATCAGCAGATAAATTGAGGAATGCTATCAAATATAAATACTATAGTAACTCTGCAGTGAAGGTTGGAACAGTACAAGTTGTTTAATATAAAACATTTTTTAATTAAAAATTTCCATGTTATCAGAACAATATAATTTTGTCTTATATTAATTTTACTCCTTTATCCTTACTCTAAGAAAAAAAAAAATTTCTTACACCATAATGGCAGACTACAAACTGAGTGAGTCAACTTTGAAATGATTTAATGGAAAAGCAAATTTTATTAAATTCCTTTATTTTAATTTTATAAAATGATCAAAAATTTATTTTAGAAGTTATGTTTATGAGTGTATATATATATATATATATATATATATATATATATATATACACATATATATATACATATACATATACATATATATATATATATATATATATATATATATATATATATATATATATATATATATATTTTCATTCCAAGGTTTGTTGTGTTTAACTATTCTATCCAATAAAGTGGTTCATAGAAAATCTCTTTTAATATTATATGTTATCTGAATTCTCATGTGGTTTATATGCTGGAATAACATATATGCCTGCGATTTCAGTTTTGTGTAGATTATTAAGCAACAGCGTTTGTCCTACAATTAGGACTGGGTCATATTTTGTGAAACTTAGTATAGACGACACAGATCATAATTTAAATTAACATATAGGTTACTTTTTAATATAGGAGATATTATAATTCTTGAAATCAGAATTTGTTATTCAATAAGTAAAATGTATATTAAATTTATTGCTCGCCTATCTTAAGAATAACTCTTGTATATAAATTACACCGTCTTAATTAAATAGACACAGGCGGAGCCATGGGCTACTTTTATAGATAGTAACACTCAAGTATAATAATAGTAATAGTTATAAAGATAATAATAGTTCATTGAAAAAATTTCATTACAGTTAAATTTGACAAACTCAAAACTGAGGCGACCCCTTGAAGTCACAATGCAGGTATATTTATTTTAAAATATTACCAAATGTTAATAAAGCTAAATTTCAAATATTTTAATAAGTAAGTTTACAAAAATGCTTAAGTTTAATTAACGTCATCTTAATAATTTCAGGTGGTTTTATTTGTAATCATTACAACTGATTTGTTTACTTAAAAATTAACATAACAAAATTTACAAATATTATTTTGAGACATTTTATGCCAGACACTATATTTTTCTGCTTTATTTTCATATTCCATTTTATATTTTACCACCAGAATAAGTTTGAAAAAAAAGTTTGGTACAGTTTTCAGTTTTTGGGTACTTTAGACTTAAAAATCTAAACTTTTGTAATAAATATATCTTTTATCTGAACAAGGGAATTCCTGCAACTTGTTTCACATCTAGAGGTGCATAATCTCTTCTATCTATATCTTAGATCGATGCAGGTAGTAACTACATGATACGATGCCGGGATTGCATCGAATAGTTACGATCCAATGCTCCAAATATCGTATCAATAAACTATGAAATAAAAGACTTTTTGGATATATGCAAAAGTTCATTTGTTATTTAGTTAAAATTGAATAACATACATACACAATACATATGAAAAAGTATATAACATAAATGCAGTGGGTAAGTAAGTGATGAAAAATATAATAATATTAGGACTGATCATTAAACTGCTTTTTTTGTTTTTGATAGACTTATTTCTGAAACAGTTTTTGGCAATTGCTTTTTGTAATCAATAAAAAATTACTACAAATTCTAGTTTTTTGTTTTTAAAAAGTTTTTTCTTTTGAGTTTAATCAAATGAAAATTACTAGATTCCAGTTTTTTGTGTTTTAAAACACTTTTGGGTTTTAAAAATAATACTCCCAAACAGTTTGGATCTAATCCCATGATAAGGTATAAAAACATATTTAAATCTATCCACCTTTAATCTTCAAAGCATAACTAACTTTTAAGTTGAAGACATTTTACGGCATGGAGGGGTATAAACAAAAATAAACTATTTGAGGGGACGCCGCCAATAACCTAATAAAGATATCGAAACCTTTATATATTTGATAATTTAGTTCAGATGATGATAATATTATAATTCAGATGATGATAATATTAATAATGATAATATTTGACAATTTAGTTCAGATGGCTGTGTGATTATGTTAACAACCATAGGAGTATAAAAGTTTAACTTGATTAAACATTCATTATCAATCTAAGCCTGTATCACATTTGTTTGTATCAATCTAAATTATTGAACTATTGTATAACATATGGTTATTTGTAAGTTTCAGATTGGTTTGTGAGACCCTAACAATTGTGCATGTGTGAGTATGGCTTTCCTGTCGATGATGTAAAACAGCCAAATGTTTTATCACACGGTTTAGTTCTATTAGTAATAAGGTTCATTATATGATTTGTCGCAGCAGAACATTGATGTAACTTCAAAAACAGTATTTTTGCAAGCATGCTAAAAATTTTATTTTAATTATTCCAAACATTTATTAAAGAAAGGATATATTTAAAATTTTCTATATTCAATCATAAAGGGTTTGGATTTAATTACCTTAATCTGATCTAGGGGATCAGATAAGTTAATGAAATCCAAACCTCTTCTTTCTTTTTTCAATCCCTATAATTATTATTATTTCCTCCAAAATGATTTGCTCTATTCACAACTGTTATAATAGAGCATTAGATTCAATGTGGGGTTCCATACCTCAAAAGGGAAAACAGAACCCTTATAAAACCACTCGCTTGTCTCTCCGCCACAATTAATTTTCTCAGAAGTTTCTCAAAATATCACAGTGTAAATCATATTAACCTGCATATTTTGTTGCAGTTAATAAACATTTTTATATGGTAATTTTAGAGGGAGCAAATTAAATGCTTGAATTTTTTAAAATTTTATTTCTCTTATGAAGTATCGTTTTCAAGAACTACTTATAAGGAACTCAAAAATATTTTTTCAGAATTTTAAGAGGCATCCCTCTTAAAATTTCAAAATATTTTTTTAAGGTTTTAAGGTAAAAAAATAGGTACGAAACACAACATGTTAATATTGACTGACTGTATCTTTTAGGAAATGCCATCAAAATTTTATTGCAAGAACCCCAGAAGAATGAAGTTTAAGAGTAGTTACTCCTTTCAATTGAAATAATATGGATATGTTTTTTGACAAACTTCAAACTGTTGTAAAAAGGGAAACTAGATAATTTCTTTATGACTAGTTAATGAAAAAAAGATTCTTAATTGTACTTAGTCTTTTTTTTACTTCATACATATTTTTAAAAGTATTTTTCAGAAATTACTTTTGTTTGATTCACTCTAGGACCAATTAGTCATTTTATGCCATACTGACATTGTATGGCAGTTGCAGAAGCCAATAGAGTATTTAACTGATGTCAATATTTTTTAAAAAAAATTTTTAAAGCTAGTAAATAGTATATTTAAAAAACCTTATGATGAAAAAAATATTTCGTTTTCATGTGAATCGTAGTTCTTCACTTTTTAAATCGTTATAACTTTGTAATGAAAGGAAGATTTCTAATTTTAGTTACTTATTCTACTTTAGTAATAAAAAAGAATATATTCAAATACCCTATTCAATATACCCCACTGTGATATATTTCAATGTGCCCCATACCCAGGGTGTTTTGGATAATTTTACACTTTAAAATTGTCCATAAATCTAAAACATGACGATTCATCACTGTTTGATGCTTCATAGTTATCATTTGAACCTGATAAAAGATCTACTCTAACCTTATCAATTATAAGGACTATCATAGGACTATTACTGCTCAGAGGCTTACATTTTTGTCAAACTCACTTTGTTAATTACGGTCTCATATTCCTTTGTTACCTTTGTTTTTTTATGTAGAAGTCCAATTAACTAAATGAATTCCATTCTGGATGCCATGACGTTTTATACCAAAAAGTGTGGCGCTAGAAATAGAGATGGTTATATATAAAAGTTCCGCGCCACAATATTATACTCATGCTGAGCGTGACCATTATTTTCCGCCACAAACTACCGAGGGAAATGGACAATCTGGAGCTTCGAGCCTGCGCTCTCCGCACTTGACGATCACGTCCCTCGGGAGGCTACCCCGATTTCGACATCGTTTAAAACGTGTCGACCTCATCCTTCATGAAATTATTCTGTACTCTTTGGAAGAAAATTGACTATTATTTGATTATTGCTTTTTGGGTAATTCTGTGCACTTTCATTACTCTGTTCTCTTTCCTTTATAAGGCCCCTAATTTCAGTGCTTGTTCGCTCATTTTAGGTCCTATAAAAATTCTGCAGCTGACGATTATTTATTATAAAAAAATAAATTTGAAAAATTTAGTGCCTAACAATTTTGTTTGCGTTGGATGAAAGGTTAAAATCTTTCTTTTTTCAAGTTATTTCACTTATTCTTTTATCACTAACCACTTATTACACAATTAAAAGCATAATTTGTTATGAATTATTAAGTTTTTATAACAAAAATTAATTTTCAAAATTGAATATTTTTTTAAGCTGTCAACTTTCAGGAAACAATAAAGTCCATTTTTTAGTATATGATCTGTGGTATATTTCACAGAACAGGTCTATTTGCTTAGTGATGTGCGAAACCGATTATGAATAATCGGTTTTAAAAGCACCACTTATGGTTGCTTTGAGTGAAATTGATAACGCACTAATATATTTTGACAACAATGAGTGGATAATATTAGCGGATTGTGTGGACAATCCTGTTCTGTAAAGTATTGAGGAAAGTACAGAATAATTATCTGAAGAAAAATATCTCACCATGCGCTCGGTCATTTCACTAATACGAAGTCTGCAATATAATTTAAATATGACACAGATAGAAAAGAATAGATTTGGCATAGATTCAAACGCCACAAATACCCAGCAACGTCGTCGAGAAGAACTGACATGTATTAGACGCAGCACTTTAGTAACGAATCAACCTAAAGAAACAGAGGTACCTGAAAAACAAGAAACTACAAAACTATCGAGAAAAAGAAATCTCATTATATTGCAACATCTACATATACAACAGAGTATATAATATATTTATGACAGTATTTAGAGCTTCCTCTGCTTGAAAGAAAAATCGTATCTATTCTGTGAGAAATATTATTAACTGTGAACAAAATTTTGAAAGGTTTGCTAGTGCCTAAGTAATAAGCAGTTACAAATAGGCCATTGCCACCTTTTTTATTTTTGTGGAAGCAGATCTTAAAAGAAAACAGTATAAAGTCATATATAATACTAATAAGAAAATTTATTCTTGTTATTCCAGTATAAAAAACCAATGTTGAAATTGAACTTCGGGTCTTGTTAAATCATATTGTATCTAGGTTGTGTAGATATTTAGAAATTTTAATAGCATATACACAAAATGGCTAAACAATTTGAAACTTACGGGGTTATGATAAATGAGATTTATTATAATAAATGGAGTTATAGTTGAATTACAATTACATAATACACATAAAGCGTATTTCAAGTAATAATTTATAAACCACGATACCAATGATTGCCATATATTTCATTATTCATTAATTGCTCTAAGGCTAATGAGCAATAACAACAACCAGAAGAAATTCATGTAGCAAAATCCAGTAAATTCATTTTTAAAATGTTGCAGGCCAGTAAGAATAGGCTTTGTTAAAGAAGCAAAAAATGATATTATTAACGACGAAATGCGGTAATTAAAAAAACAAGCATATATATTGATTAAATTTGAAGTTGTTAGGACGAATAGCACCAAAGTTTGCATAAAACATTCTTATACCTTCTATAATGGATGCTAAAGTCTTTTTTGCAGGAATGGATAACTTATTGATTAGCAGATTAAAGGTGGCTCAAAAATAGTAGTCCAAATTTCTTTTTGTGTAGGTGACGTCGTAACGAATAATTTAAAACCAATATCAATTCCGCGAAAGTCAATCATTTCGATGTTAGGATTTTTTTCTGGAAATTCTCCGATTCAGTTACGTAAACCACTCTAGTTAGTTTATTATTCCACTAAATCGAATGAAATTTGGTATGGAAGTAGAGAACACATGTTGCTAGAGTGTAATGTGCAGATTTTTAATTTATTCCTAGATTGTACCATTATTTAGAATTGGTTTTTTAAGTTTAGTTTAATTCACATAAAAACAGTTTGATGTTCAACAAATCATCATGAAAAACAATTGTACTATCGGCGATTTGTCAATAGCCTTAAAACTACCTTAAGACCTTGTGATTGTGTAGACATAAAATTGTAATGATGTAGCAATTACAACGTCTTCAGAAATTGATATGTGCACAGAGTCGCTAAAAACAAAATTGTACACAATTAAATGAAACTACGTGATGTAGTATTATTTCTACCTAAAAATTCCTTCTCTAAAAATTCCAGTAATATAAACGGTGTTTCCGGAATAAATGTTGGACAAAGACGCTTAGCTATAAAGAAATAAATTTTCGTAAAAAAAATATCAAAAAAATATTACGTAACTCTTTTTAACACACTCAATATTTGCCCGAAGTGCGATGTTTATCTGCAGTGGCGATGTTTTCGCAGCTGTTCGCGGGTTATTCCCCCGAGCGGCGCTGAACAATGTGCGCAAGTATGAAAAAGATGTCAAATAATTATAAATTTTATTTTTAATTTTCTGAAAAGTCATCTATTTAATTTAATTTTAACGACATATTTCAGTCGAGGAATAACGTCTTTCTTTGTGCAACTGTTATTCCCGGACACCATGTATGAAGTCATAGTATTTCCAATGCACATTTTAACCGATTCGTCTATTTCTTCTCCTGCTTATTACTACGCCTGACTCAATTCGAAAGTCCTGAAGTAAGATGTTCTAAGTTTAGGTAAAATATAGCGGCTTCATTTTTATCGATTTTGGTCTTGTACTACTTCAAAAGAGGACCTGAGGCTAACAAAAGATTATTTATTATGTCCCAATAGGTAATAGTGCATGACACCATAAATTCATATCTTATAAACTGTTGGTATCATTGGCCGTTAAATATATATTTCTATAGATAAATGCAACGTTTTGACAATCAAATGCCTAGTAATTAATTTTAGATAAATATAGGAGGAATTTAAAAAATCGAATTGCATGAAATATAGACAGACCAAACTTGAATGTTTTCAGATCTGCAGTTCCCTTAGTTGTTAATTTATTGAAATTTCTCCACATATACGGATTGGCCCATTTATAGTGGTCCATCTTTTTTATGTAGAGCATGTTGTAACGAATATTTAAAAAGAACATTAGTTCTGCGAAAATAAATAGTCTAGAAGTTATGATTTTTTTAGTTTTTATCTGGAAATTCTCCGATTTAGTCACGTAAACCATTCTAATTGGTTTACTGTTCACTAAATCAAACAATAATTTGGTATGCAAGTAAAGAACACATGTAGCTAGCATATAATGTGCAGTTTTTAAGTTTCTTCCTAGATTGTATATTAAAATTAAAGGAGGGAAAGAAATTAAAATGGGGAAATGATCGCTTCTAAAAGACTCAGATGAAATATTCCAGGAAGCTAAGGATGCCAAGTATGAGGAGCAAAGGGAGATATCTAATGAGTTCGTGTTCTGAAATAGGACCGGAACTCGTGTTGCAGAACTATAAACTTCGATTCCTGGCCCGTATATTATTCTAAGAAATTTTAATGCTCATCATCCGCCTTGGAGTTTCACCCGAAGCAGATCCCTAGGGGTCTCCTTGGTGGAACACCAGGACGAATTTGGCCTAGGTTTACTGAAAGATAGTTCTGCAACACGAGTTCCGGTCCTATTTCAGAACACGAACTCATTAGATATCTCCCTTTGCTCCTCATACTTGGCATCCTTAGCTTCCTGGAATATTTCATCTGAGTCTTTTAGAAGCGATCATTTCCCCATTTTAATTTCTTTCCCTCCTTTAATTTTAATATACAATCTAGGAAGAAACTTAAAAACTGCACATTATATGCTAGCTACATGTGTTCTTTACTTGCATACCAAATTATTGTTTGATTTAGTGAACAGTAAACCAATTAGAATGGTTTACGTGACTAAATCGGGGAATTTCCAGAAAAAAACTAAAAAAATCATAACTTCTAGACTATTTATTTTCGCAGAACTAATGTTCTTTTTAAATATTCGTTACAACATGCTCTACATAAAAAAGATGGACCACTATAAATGGGCCAATCCGTATATGTGGAGAAATTTCAATAAGTTAACAACTAAGGGAACTGCAGATCTGAAAACATTCAAGTTTGGTCTGTCTATATTTCATGCAATTCGATTTTTTAAATTCCTCCTATATTTATCTAAAATTAATTACTAGGCATTTGATTGTCAAAGCGTTGCATTTATCTATAGAAATATATATTTGACGGCCAATGATACCAACAGTTTATAAGATATGAATTTATGGTGTCATGCACTATTACCTATTGGGACATAATAAATAATCTTTTGTTAGCCTCAGGTCCTCTTTTGAAGTAGTACAAGACCAAAATCGATAAAAATGAAGCCGCTATATTTTACCTAAACTTAGAACATCTTACTTCAGGACTTTCGAATTGAGTCAGGCGTAATAATAAGCAGGAGAAGAAATAGACGAATCGGTTAAAATGTGCATTGGAAATACTATGACTTCATACATGGTGTCCGGGAACAACAGTTGCACAAAGAAAGACGTTATTCCTCGACTGAAATATGTCGTTAAAATTAAATTAAATAGATGACTTTTCAGAAAATTAAAAATAAAATTTATAATTATTTGACATCTTTTTCATACTTGCGCACATTGTTCAGCGCCGCTCGGGGGAATAACCCGCGAACAGCTGCGAAAACATCGCCACTGCAGATAAACATCGCACTTCGGGCAAATATTGAGTGTGTTAAAAAGAGTTATGTAATATTTTTTTGATATTTTTTTTACGAAAATTTATTTCTTTATAGCTAAGCGTCTTTGTCCAACATTTATTCCGGAAACACTGTTTATATTACTGGAATTTTTTAAAGCTCAATAATTTATTTTAATTATGATTTTGGCTAATTTCAAAATAAAAAGCAGTTCCTATTACTTCAGAATGGAATGAATCAAATTAAATAATTTGAAAAAGAGTTATGTAATATTTTTTTTACGAAAATTTATTTCTTTATAGCTAAGCGTCTTTGTCCAACATTTATTCCGGAAACACTGTTTATATTACTGGAATTTTTTAAAGCTCAATAATTTATTTTAATTATGATTTTGGCTAATTTTAAAATAAAAAGCAGTTCCTATTACTTCAGAATGGAATGAATCAAATTAAATAATTTGATTAAAGATCAAAAAATAGTTTTGACCAACTTTTGAAGACAAATACTTTTACGTGCGTAGTTATCGCATTAGGATTGCAATGAAAGTTGTTCCAGTTTTTGATATTGAATTAGGCTTATTTATTTTACTATCAAATGGTAACATTTTCTCTCCGTGTCAAATACAAACTGATTTCGTGGCCATTGTTACATTGTTCTTTTGATGTGAGACGATAAATAGCTGAAATTTACATGAAGACACAGACAGCTAACTACTCTCCAGTGACTGGTAGTAGTTGTTGTATGCTGTATTGTATAGTACATTTAACGAAAAATGTCATAGATCTCAAAACTACAAAACGCTCCAATCGGATTATTATGAGCATATATACAAACCTGAAGTCTGCTCAAACTTTTGAGTTTATTTTTTGGTATAAACAATGTTTATACAGCCATACAGTATGCACTACTAACCGCTATTTAATATTTTTAACCAAAAAGAAATGTTAAAATATCTCTATCCAAATACTTTGATTGGCCGTTGGACTAGCCATATTATAATTGCAATATATTTAGTTTTCGGGAACAAAATGAGGATGTAGGAAAAATATAAATAAAACAGCATATAATCATATCAGTCATACCACTTTGAAATTTCATTGGTTATTTTAATAAATTATCTATGATTAGTTATCAACTTATCATTAAGAGGCATAGACTACTTCTCTGTTCTGTGGCATAGACAACAGTATTTATAAAATTATTCAAAATCGCTCTTACCAACGGTTAACTGTTGTTTTGTTTTTCTATATATCAAAGTGCGTCAATAAATGAATTTAAAAATGAGCAACGTAAATGAATTAGAAACACGGATATTACCATCATTTATTGAACCTAGTGCTCCGCTTATAACAAATCCTTGGATGCGGCCGAGACCGACTCACGGTAGAAATCTTTTGGATTTATTTGAAAAAGATTCGTCATGCGAATCGGATAGTAACACCAATTTATTTAAAGTATATTTAAGATTGAAACCTATTAAAGAAGATGTCAGTGATATTTATAAAATTATGTCTGATACTTCCTTATTAACTGTCACATCGGATAATGTTAAAAGAAAAAATAAAGTAAATAAAATGTATAATTTCTCAAAAATATTTCAACCAGAAAGTTCGCAGCGAGAAATATTTGAGATCGTTGTACGTGACAATTTGTTAGATTTATTTGAAAATAAAACTTTTACCTTGTTGACATATGGGTCATCAGGCTCTGGGAAGACATATACCCTAATGGGAACGGAGGATCAACCAGGTTTGATTCCTCGCACTTTAGAATATATGTTCCAGTCTCTTAATCCATTAAGGCACCCAAATTTTAAAACCAAAGACGGATCCACTGTGGAGAAACTCAATATGACGCAAAAAATGGAAGAAATGAAGGTGTGTTTGGAATAATTCAGTTTGAGTTAATTGCTAATATATAGTTTTAAGTAGTCGATTAAGGCAGTCGAAACATAAAAATATAAATTCTCTTAGTGTATACAGAATTGGTATGTTATTATTATATCTGAAATCGTTTTAAAAGGTAATTTTTTACGTGTGTGGAAATTACTTTTGTGTTATATGCTTAGCTGCGAAAAACATTTTTAGTTTAGATTTGATTTCTTGACAATACATTGTTTCCCCCTTACGTATATCTCATATGATTGAATTGTTTAATTGCAAGTGCATTGAAATGTATTATTTAATTTGATATCTGTGTGTAAAACATATTCACTAAGTTTCAAAATATTTAAAGGGTAATCGACTGAAGAAACCATTGACAGATTTCAATCTATTAAGAAATATAGTATTTAAAAAAACATTATAATTCGTCTTTGTTCCCACGGAAATGGATGTTAAAATTGCATTTCTGTATAGGACCGTATAAGAAACATAGAAGTCGATTGAAAACTAAAGAAATAATAACTTTTGCTTATATTTTTGTCAATATCGGTGCTGTATTTTATCGATAGATAAAATAAAAGTTTTTTTGAGATTAGATTTTTGAAAAACTAAACACTATTGCATGTATGAATTTTGAAAATGCTTTTATACAACACATTACACTATGTTTAGTCATTATAAATAGTTTTCATTGATTACAATATGTATGCTAGGGGTATTTCATAGTTTAAAATGACAGGAGTGTAACCAAAAATTTATTAATGTATCACCAGCTCACATCAAAGGCATCTCGCACTTTCCATATTGTATTATACAATTTTTGATATACATTTTATTAACAAATGAAACTTGTGCATGTAACAAAATTATAGTGCGGGTGTATATAAGTTTGTCTAATATTCTTAAAAACTGACCTGTGTATCGGAACACTATAAAGTAGGGCTCCATATTTTTCTGAATCTTTTAAATTTTTTTATGCAAATTAAAATGATTTTAATAATATATTAGAACCTTGAGTATTTTAATATTTACCAAAGCCACACTTTAAAAACTAGAGGGGGGAGATGCGTGAGGCTGTGACAGGCGGATGGATGTATATGATAAAGTTATAAGAGCAGCTGACGTTCGAAAATTGATGATGAAATTTCAGGTGATGATTATTGAGCGGTATATTTTCTGGTTTTGTTCTTTTAGTTTGTCTGCTTTCGTTTTCCAATTTTTATTTTTATTTACAACTTTTATCATGAATTAGATCTATTGCGCAATCAGTCTAGTGCTTTCATAGAATTAGAGCAGAGCCTTAATTTTAATTATGATTCTATTGGATAACTTTTATTAAGAATTAGATTGATTGCGCGATTGATCTAGTTTTTTCGTAGAATTATATCGTGGGGATTATTTACAAGTTTGGGTGGTGCCAACTTACGTATAATGTTGCCTTGTAAACTTTAACTGTGCTTAATGCCACATAAACTAGGCCTTTTGCAGACTCTGTTTTACTGAGATCTATTACAGATTTTCAAGAGTACATCCTTGAAATTTGTGTGCAGTAATGCCCCATGACAATATTAACGAAAGCATGGTTCTAGCAATTTCGCTAGCCGCTCTTAGTCGTAAGGGGGAAACACTTATATCTTGGAAAATGACTGGGGTAACACCTATACCTAAGGGTGGCATGGGGTCAGATGTAAATCATTTCAGACCAATGCCTAATTATTTGACTTTGTTCTACAACATGTACTCAAGCTAGGGTCAAATCTGTGATGAGCAACATGGATTTTGAGTGGGACGTTTGGTGGTCACGAACTTTTTATGCTTCTTTGACTATGTTGCCTATCATGTTGACCTCGGTTCTCAAGTAAATGATATTTTGACCACCAGCTTTTGATCATGTAGATAATGATATCTTATTAAATCGCCTTGGCAAGGTAGGGTTCTCCGTTCCACTTTTACGATTTTTCTCTTTGTATCTTGCGGATAGATATCAATACATACGAGTGGGTAACTCTACATCCGAGACTTTACACGATCGGCCCCGAGATTCGAACCCTGGCAGTGAGCCATGTTAGCTTAGTGAGCCATATTAGTTGCACGGTGAAAACTACGTGTTGTTTGTTATTCACGGACGACATGAAACTTTTTACTGTCGTCAAGAATGCAGCAGATGGCGAACGGTTGCAGCGCTGTCATTGAGTGGAGTGCGGCAAGCAGCTTACAGCTTAACGCAAGCAAATGTTCAATAGTGAGCTACAGCCGAGCACACGCTTCTATCAAATACAAATACACGGTTAGCGGAATCCCATTGCATCATCTGTATAAGGTCGTTGATTTGAGAGTCAGATTTGATTCGTGATTGATGGCACATGGCAGAAAAGTCATTTCGGAAACTTGGATTTGTGTTAAATAATTCGAAAAATTTTCAATCTATGTCATCAATTCCATTCCATTCTTTGCAATTCAGAAGAGATGTACTAATGAAATTTATTTACCAGCTATTAAAAGGAAAAAATCTGAGCCCTCGTGTATTATTGACTAAATTTCATTCTTCGTAACTGACAATTTCCTGCGTTCACCAACCATCACCTGTTTGTTATACCATCCTCTAGAACCGAACTATATCGGAACTCTCCAGCTTCCCACGGTGTTCAACTGCTTAATCACCTGATCGCGGTAGCACTTGAGTGTAAATTTGTAATTTTACAAATATTAAAATTTGTAATTTTTTTTTTAAAGTAATTTTGCCAAATTGTGTCATCGTTGTCTTTTGTAGTTATCATGTAATTTGTGTTCATGTTTTATCTAAAAGTTTAAGTTTTGTTAAATCATTAATTTCTCATTGTTACGAATACGTTACCTACATGTAATGTAACGATAAATGTGTGTGTGAAAATAAATAATAAATAATTAAGGGCAGGGTTCCAGGTGCACAAATAAAATTATATTGTATGAATATGTTTCAAATTTTACTTTTCCAGTTACCGGTTCGGTATTTGATTCTGTATTATTCAAAAAACATGTTTTTGGGTTTGGGTGAAATGAAATTTTGTATTTTTATTATACTCATTCCCCTAATCTATAGTAATTGCAGCTAGAAGGGATGTGATGAAATTAAAAGATGAAAATTTTTCTTGCGAAATGTGATTAAATCGTAGAATAATATATTTTTTATCATTTTCAGTTCAGCAAATCAATAACACAAAAGTTGCTCCAAGGAATAAAGACGTACAGGAGAATGAGTGTCCGATTGTCATCAGACTTTCAAAGTGAAAGTTATTTGATGGGCACGGAGAGGCATTCTGTCTGGGTTAGTTATAAATAAAGAATACTTGACTTGTTTAAATTTCTATTGAAATGTGTGAGTTTCTACTATCACTATTTAATAGAAATGATTACATCTCACATTTCATTTATTTTTTTTCTCCATGTGAGAATTTAGTAAAAACAAAAGCTTTATTATAAAGTTTTGAATATTTAGGAATAGAGACTATTGTTAGAGATTAATTGAATGTTGGCTGTATGGGAAGGTATAGATAGATAGAAGTCTATTCATAATTTTTTTCTTTGCAGGTATCATTTTGCGAGATTTATAATGAAACAATCAACGATTTACTTATCACAGGGGATAAGACAAAGACTGCGAGTAATTTAAAGTTGTGTGAAGATACCAAGGGTCAATGTTACGTAAAGGTATGTTACGGTATTGCATATTATGTTGTACGCAGTGGTCGATATTAATAATCTAATAGGATTGAAGTATTTTTTAAGTTGATTTTTTTAAGTTGCTTTGTAATAGATCCCATCTCGGCTGTGATCTATTAAGGAATTAGATGTGATCTATTAAGGAATTATTTTTGTGTGTTTTGTTTTAAATGCTTTTTTTAGTAATTATTTATGGGTAATTTATTAATAGTATTGTTAACAGTTATTTATTATCTGTTTTATTTGAGTATATAAATATATAGTTCAATCTTGTAACATAATATGCTTATAAGAAACCATGTCAAATATTTAACCAAAGGATATATGACCATAAAACATTTGGTAAATTTCATATTGCTTGTTTATAATTTTACAGTTTAGTGTATTTAATTTAAAAATATTTATGTGGTGTAATTTTACAATAAATAATTTATCATTACAGAAAATCTGTAATAATAGTATACATTGTTGAGTTTTCTCTTTGTAAATTTTCATATTGTCTACAATATTTGAATGTAGTTATGATTTTTTTAAGCTAAAACTCAAAAATGCACCTTATCTTTACTTAGATCTCATTTAAATCATTATTGCTCATTATCCACATGTGTTAAAAAGATGATAAGTATCTATGTGTAAAGAATATTTTCTGGACACTATCGTGAAAGTTTTATGTCAATTGGATAAGCTATTTTTGTGTCGAACCTTAAAAAATAAAGAAAACTTTCCGTTTTCTATAATTTATATCGTATTAAATTAGGTTGTCTATTAGATAGGGTTTTTTAATATACATACTAGCAGGAAAACTATTTTTTTGTAACAATGTCAATTATATTTCAATATACAGTTTTTATATTCATAGGGACTTAGCCAAGTATATGTACGATCCAGCACAGAAGCTTACAAAGTGATGCTGCACGGCCAGAGGAATTTGAGATATGCAGAGACGGGTATACATTCTCATTCTTCACGGTCACATTGCCTGTTCACAATCACTCTTATTACCCATAACAATGGTATGTTTAGTAGTAAATTATATTAATTATAATTTAAAACTATCGAAATTTTTTACATGATACACAAGTAGCCCATTTACAGTGGCCCAAAAATTTCTTTTAGATGGAGAACATTGTGATAAGTAATTTAAAAGCAACATAATCCTGCGAAAATCAATAGTATAGAAGTTATGATTTTTTTTGTACTTTTTTGAAAAATCTTTATCCAGTCACATAAATCACTTTTGTTTGAAAACGATTCTACTAAATCAAATGGAATTTGGTATGGAAGTAGAAAAGTCATTGTAGCAAGCATGCAATGAGCGATTCTTTGTTTATTCTTAGCCTCTGCTATTGTTTGCAACTTTATGGTGATTTTTTTCGAGTGTAATGCCATGTAGCAAGTATGAAAGGAGTGATTTTTGTATTTATTCTTAGCTTCTACTATGCTTGCAACTTTAGGTTGATTTTTTTCTAGTATGTTTATTCTTAGCTTCTGCTATTGTTTGCAACTTTATGTTGATTTGTTTGTTTTTAAAAGAAAAACATGCTTTTTAAAAAATTACTGTAGTAAAATCTGTACAACTAGAGATTTGCTTATGATCTTAAAAACTACCTTAGGACATGGTTATAGTTTAGACTAAAAATCATATCAGTAAGTCACTACATGTGAAATTTCTGCCATATTTGCAATTTTAGCAAAACTATGTTTCATTTATTAATTATTATTAATTAAACATAGATTTCCTAAATTATTCGCAAGTCAATGTTTATTAGCCTTAAGATACACAAAATGTGTTCAGCTTAAAATTACTGTTAGACAAAGCGCGTTTATATTACGGTATTAGTGTAGATCGTTAGCACAAATAATTCTTTCAATTAACAATCATGGAATACCAGTGCGTCTTTGAAAAGTAGTCAGATTATTATGTATTTTTTGTAAGTTGGCGCCCACGGTTAACTCAACCAGGTTCTCGACCATGGAAGCCAGGAACTACTGTTTTTAACAATAAATTATGTAATCTCGTAAAACCCAGTGATAAGGGAAAGCACCCGTGTGTTGGTCCTGCTTGATTTTCAGCAAATTCGGGATAGAGCCTGGCAGGTTTCCGCAAAATATCTATTGCACTGCCTAAAAATAATACATCATGGCATATTCATGTGGTGTATAGGACGCACGAAGCCTACGTCAATTTTCAGCCATAGATATGGCAAAAAGGTTCCGATCACTAAGCGCACTAAAAGGTCCCAAGTCACACAAGCCGAGTAGTCAAGCAAGGAATAATTAGGGGTGCAATTCTCAAAACGTTCAAAATATTATCGTTTCGAAAATTTTCTATCTGAATTTATCGATTAAAGAAATTTCACATACGATAAATATTTCAATCAGTTGACAAATTCGGTATTCTGGCAAGCATAGAAACTTATTTTCCCATTCGAAAATTATCGATTGAAAAGCACGTAACATTCACAAAATCTACTTCTTGTCTATGCTAGTGCGTTCAGTTTTTTGGTTGTTGTTTTATTTTTTAAAAAGCTAGGCTACATATCCACTGTCCAACGCGAATTATTGGTGCGGCTATTAAAAAATGAGCCGCATTTGCTGAGTGGTAAATTTACATCGGACTTCACATTTAATACTGCCCGGCAGAATGGCAATGTATCACCAAGCAGAGTTACATGCTATTCCCAGTGGATACAAGGATTGGAAACACTGGCAGAAGGCAAGTGTGTCACTATTATATAATTTTTAGGTTTTGTATTATTATTGGAATAAAACAAAATCCCAAAATTACCTAAACTCTTGTTTCCTTTGTTTGTCCCTCAGTCAGCTAAATCAATTTACATTTTAAATTAATGAAAGAAAACCTTTTGCTATGTATTGTGCACATATAATATTGTGCACTTTTTATATATAAATCTGAATGTGCACTATGAAATAAAGATTCATTTCATTATACAGTTTTGTAAAAAGTATGAACACAACACAAGTATAGAAGCCAATAAGTGGGTGGTGATTTTCATTGTTTAATGTATATGAGATCTCGGGCCGTTCTAATTTATAAAATTAATTTTACAGCGGCAGGTGGCATGATCTAAACAGCAAAAAAAAACAATCGGCAATTAGAAGACACCAGATGGGAACAGGTGGCAGACCCGCAACTAGTTAACTTATAAGAATAGAGACCGAGGTGATGCATGCTATCAATCCATTTGCTGGGCACACATTTTTCACGGAATCTGCGGTTCATTTGATCTTCGCTCCTCCGTTCCAGAGTTAAGAACTACCAGGTACTTCGAAGGAAGAAGTACCAGGTACTTTGACTCAAGAATTACCATGTCCTTCTGAAGAAGTGCCGAAAGCATTGGGTCTGTCCCAAAACTTGGCCATTGTACCCATCATGATGAGCACACCAAGGGTATCTTTACGAAAAAGGAGGCCAACAAAGTTACAAACTTCACAAAAGTTTCGCAATTAATGAATTGTTGGCCCAACAAGGCGAACGAAAATTGAACATGAAGAAAGATATGAACAGTTTTATGAAAGATTATTGTAATAAAAAGTAGAAGATGAAGCAAATTCTTTAAAATTAATTGCAAAAAGTATTGAAAAAATAGAAAAATAAAAACTTTTTTAAATATTATAAAATGTGTATCTTTAATACAATGGTGAATCTTTATGTACAGAAACATTTTAAAAATATCTATTTATAAAGCGACGTTGTAGAAGTCGTGACACCAGTTCCACGCACTGGGATTTTTAACCTAAGAGTTAATTAACTATACATGCTACTTTTTAATGGATAACTGGTGACACCGGTTCCACGCACTGGGATTTTTAACCTAAGAGTTAATTAACTATACATGCTACTTTTCAATGGATAACTGGTGACACCGGTTCCACGCACTGAGATTTTTAACCTAAGAGTTAATTAACTATACATGCTACTTTTTAATGGATAACTGGTGACACCGGTTCCACACACTGGGATTTTTAACCTAAGAGTTAATTAACTATACATGCTACTACATAAAGGTTTCATAAAAAACAGATCGTTTATTAGACATTATACAACTGGACATAAAGTACTAAACACAATGTTTTTTAACAAACCTATTTTAAAAATTAAAAAATATACAACAATCTTATAATTTGTAATTAGACCATCCTTTGTCAGTCTTATGACACTAGGAACTCTTAGAAAATAAAGAAAAATGGTTATCCTTCTACCAAAAAACAAAAAACATACCTCTAAAATCAATCTTCTATAACAGCCAAACAGCTTGCGCAATAAGGTTACTAAAATATGTATACATATTTTTCTTGCATTTAGGGCACGTGTACATAGTTTTTCTGTTTTTTTTCCATCCACACTTATAGCACCAACCATTTCTGGAACCAGCTGGCTCGGGGACATCATTGATTTTCAAAATTTCAGTAAGTCTTTATTTCAAGGATCGAGGCAAGTTCGACTGCATCTACCTTTCTCTTATATGAGGTTCAATTAGTCCCATGGTCAAATTCTCAATTAAATGATGGCGTTGAAGTCTTGTGTTTTGATTATTAGCTGTATGTATCACCTGACTGTTTATAGTACTAACATTTAGCATAGCATAAAAGATTACCGTAGGCCAACGCCTTGTTGCTTGTGTACAATTGTAATTAGCACATAAACAATTTACGACATAGACTCCGTCTTTAGTGACAGTGTAGCTCGAAATTATATCGGGTTTTTGAGTTTCGACATCGACTTTATTATCAATGTGTATAGTACTAATCAGTAGTACGTTGTTTCTTACCCTTGGACATGTGATACCAAAACCATGTTGTTAAGAAAACCTATTATTCGCCGATATTAGACTTCACATTTCGACCACGCAATACATTGAAGTCAGTAGGAATTTCCTTCTTGTTATTTCTGATTGTTCCAACTGTTGTTAGACCTTTCTGGAGCAACGTTTCAGCTAAGGGTACACTGATGTGCCAGTTGTCAGTTGTGACATTGCGACCAGTATTGAAAATCGGGCCGCATGATTTTTTTTTTGCGACCCGATTTTAAAAAATCATTCAAATGTATGAATCATGTGTATTTCTAGGGAGAAGTGTATTTACATTTATTATCTTGAGATTAGAGTCTCATACCTAGAAAATATTTAATATTTGTTAATTTTATAAAGTATATTGAAATAGAACATTACTAAAATTCAGGTAAAGTTTTGTAAGAGACTATGTAAATTTGGTCAAACAAAAGAAAATTCTAAATATTTACGAAACTTTATTATGCTGTTGATTGCTAAAGAATACATACAAGGCTTTTATAGAGATAATTGAATAGGGTATGCCCATTATTCCATATTGCCATTCTTGGTGCGACTCTAGTACTTATTTACCATAAGGTTTTGAAGTATAGTAGGCACCTGGCCGATTCTAGTTTTATTCTTTATGGAATGATAATTTTTTCTATTGGCCTAAGCACATTCTTCATATGGTCTTGTCGTAGTGGGAGAATAAATTGCCACATTTGTACAATATAAATACCAGATTGTTCCAGGAAAATTATATTTTTCATAAAACCTAAAAGAATCACTGTTTTAATAAGTACAAGTAAATGTACTAAGTGTGGGGTTTATTATAAATAGAAATACTAACTCATTCCTGAGAAATTGTAGTTCTTGAATATTAGCTGGTAAATTCAATATGTCAACTACTTGACTGATAGCTCTGGAGATTGAGAATTTGGAGGAGATGAAGATTGAGATGTAGCCGTATTGATATTATATCCAACAGAGCTTTTGTAAATACCAATGGCGCAAAAATTTAATGCTGTGATGACCTAATTACATGATTTAAAATTGTTGTCCCAGTAACACACAGGCAAGAGTAAACTTTGGTATAAGTATTGTCAACACCATTATAACACAATTGTGGTATAATGGAGTAAATATGCTTACCTTAGTCACGTCTAAGGAGCTCGTTCCTGTGATATTGGAAATATGAGGGGTGACTTTTTGTATTAGTTCTCTACATAAGTCTTTAACAACCTAAAATGTTTCACGAAATTGGCACCACTCAAATAATTCTATCACGACTTGATGCATTCAGCATTAAGTCGTGATAGAAAACGTTTTCTAGGCCTAGCACCATCAATTTTCAGCTCACGTAATATTTCATTTGCATGTGAATTTACACTTTTATTTAAGTTTGCCATGATGTAAATATGTATGAAACATAAAACGATAAAAAAAATCTTAGTTTGACAGTTGAACGTGTGCGATATATTTTTTCTATTACAAATAACCACTTAGTCTTTATTGCACAATAGTTGATTGATAAATTATCACATACGTTTCTTGAGAATACGGTTCATTCGCCAAATGTCAAAAAGCAATCGATAATTAGTAGATACCGCATGCGATATATTTTTCGCATGACGGAGAACAAACGAGTCAATATTGTTACGAAAATCACTAATACTGTCGAGTAGATGTAGTAAGCGCATGTGAAAAATAATAACTGCCGAATGCCGTTGTTATTAGTTCAAATGACTACTGACCGGCAGCTGGTCAAACGGGTTCTAAATAATAACAATCGGGTATGTTGCTCTTCTCTTGATATGCGCACAATATAAAAATGTTCTGTCTAGCAGTCATTTTACCTGAACACATTTTGTGTATGTTAAGGCTAATATAAACATTGATTTGTGAATAATTTACTTAAATTTGAGTTGAATTAATGTTTTTTTTAAAGAAGTACGTAGTTTTGCTAAAATTGCGGTTATGGCAGAAAATTCACATTTAGTGACATGGTGATATGACGTAAAGTTCTGAAGATGTTGTAATAGTTATATTACTACAGTTTTTTTGTGTAGAATGTCACCATATCCTAAGGTAGTTTTTAAGATCATAAACAAAACTCTAGTTGTACAGATTTGACTACAGCGAATAAAAGTGATTTAGGTAAAGATGTTTCTACAAAAAGTGCAAGAAAGTCATAACTTCTGAACTATTGATTTTCGAGGAACTAATGTTTTTTTTAAATTACTTATCACAATGTTCTCTATCTAAAAAAATTCTTGCGTCACTGTAAATGGACCATTCTGTATAATGCTAAAAGAAAAGTCTAAAATTAAGCAGATACATTACAATATATCGACAAAATGAAAGATTGAAGCAATAGAACAAATAATCTCATTTGCTTGAAAAATATTAATGAGAAAATTTTATTTTATTTTTTAACATACGTCTAGTATTATCATGTCGGTTGCAAGTCTTTTAACTAATTGCTTGTAATAATTGCTATGTGTAACAAGTAAAATGATGACCAAAGAATTTTAATAACGTCAGAAGATGTGCTCGGAATGGCAACCTGTGGTGTTTATCAAAAAATGTTATACTGTATAATATCCAATTTTTTAATCAAATGGAAGACGATCGATAAACGCAGATAAATCGTATCTATTCCTGGTACGGGCCAAGGGCGAAGAAACTAGATATTTCGTACACATATAACACATAAAAGGAACATAAAATTCATTGGTGGTGGGCAGTAAATAGAGTACCGTTTTTAAATTGTCAGGTAAAGCTTACTATAAAAATATTTATCCATGCCTAGTGTGATTTATCTATACAGTGTTTATTCGGAAAAATAGTTTTCCAGAACGGGCATCTGGCAAGGTGAAAAGAAATAGATTCATATTTCAGCATTACAAACTGCCGCTTCTATATTTTGGTTACAGTATCAAATAAATCTTTAAGAGTGATAATAAGATTAATAAATTAAATATCTATTAAATAAATAATTAGGACATGTATTTAATTTTTCTGAAACCCAATTTTTCAATATGTATTTGTGTTCGGTATGTTTCAATATATTGTATATGTATTTTGTGTGCGTCTGAATATGCCGAATGCGTAATAGTTTGTGAATATTCGTTGCAACAACTCGTATAATAATGAAACATCTCGCATTTATTTATATGCATAAGCAAAATGTTACACAAACAGAGGGAAAATATTAAAATCCATTGATATTTTATTAAGTAGGGGTATAGAAGCCAGTACTTTATGATAGTTGTCTGCTGTTATCTATAAATTATATACTGACAAACTAAGTAAAAACTTTTTTATATACTGTAATTTTTTAAATAATCTATAACTGTAATTTGTCAATATTTTATTCAAAAAGAATTTCTTTATTTTAATTTTTCCTAAAGGATCTCATGCAGTAAGTCTTCTGCGGCTCTGTGATTTGGCCGGCTCTGAACGAGCACAGCAAACAGGAAATAAAGGTGAGCGTATGAAGGAGTCTCGTTCCATCAATTCCTCATTGGCAGTGTTAGAGCGGTGCCTGACCATGTTGAAGAATAAGCAGAATCATCAGATGTCAATGTCTTCTTCTGACAATACAATTGCTGGTAGAGGGGCAACTAGGACTTTTATGATGCCAGTCAGGTTTGTGGTTTTTAATGTCAATAAGGAACGCTAGAAATATTTGTGCCAAAGCTTATCGAATTTAAAAAAAAAATTTAAGGGAGAAATAATAAATTGGCGTGAGTGCACTCCTTTCTGTGTCAAACATAGTGATTAACAAACCTTTGCTTTATTATTAAAATGGATTTAGTCTGTGGCTTTGTTAATACGTATTTTTTATTTAATTTAATGTATACTTAAATTGTCAGGATATTTTAATTTGCTATTAACTATGCAATAACACATTGCTATGTATTGTATAAAATAATAAGCAAGAAAACTGCAATTACTATAAATAACTATAAAGAGGGATACAAAAAAAGAAATAATAGAAAAACGAAACATTTTAGCATAAATCGACAACAAACCATAAACAAAAGTAATGCCAGGCTTTGATCGTCAGAGGGCAAGTGGTTCGGACACCTTAGTAAGAAAATAGCTTTTATTAAATTCTTATGGTATTTATTACTCAATTATCTAACAAAATACTAATAAAAAAATTGTGCATGTACTTATACTCCATTCAATTTGAAAAGAGAATGTTTGGAAACAATCATATTTGACAGTTCAGGTATTGCAAAACTTTTTCTTACATTCACATTAGTAATTTAATGTGGATTTATTTTGTATTTGTGATTAAAAATAAATTTTTTTTATTAAGGTGCACAGTGGTGGTGATTTACACTGTATACATACGTAACTTAGATTATATATGTTATATTTTATATTTAAGAGAAATCCAGATAAGTGAGATGACGTGTTTCGAACAATTTATAAATATTACTGTTGCATAAAGAATATATAATAATACCAACCAAATTTCTCTCATACTTAATCCAGGCTTGAGGCTGGCAATCTTAAAGACTGGTGTATTTAAAAAGTTGTTGGTAGCCAAATCTCTAGTAGTAAATCACGCTTGGCAAACCTTCATCAACTATTATCAGTCTGTCTAATATATACTCTTCTATCATACAAACAAACAATACCTTTCTAAATGTATTAGTCACTATTACTAATACATTTAGAAAGGTATTGTTACTAATACAGTACTAATACATTTAGAAAGGTATTGAACACAGGAAATTAAATTATTACACAATAAAAGAAATATTATTTAATTTCCAAGATATGACTAAAACAACTTTTAAAAACATAAAATACACTGATGTATAAAAATACATCAAATACATTAACATTCTAAAGAAAAAAATATAACAATTACTGAAAACATATATTATAAATACGCAAAGTATGCTAATATTTCACATTAATATATAGAAATACACTAATATTTCGCAGAAAAAATACACTATAGTGTTACAATTCCATCATAATGAACTTAAAACACAAAATACATATTTATATTAAAAAAAAAGCGAAAAATACTTTATTATTTCACAGAAAACAATTTACCATAGTGCACATAAACATGCAATGAATTTAAAATGTAAAATGCACTAATATTTAATATAAATACACTACGTACAGGGCTGTAGCTAGACTTCAATTTAAGGTAGAGTAGCTGTGGTTACAGGTAGGCTGGAAGTAAAAGTGTTACTTGATCTGATCTGGTCAATAGATTTTTGTCTTTCTTGTGAACATGTGTGAAGTCAGTTAATACTTAATTGCTGGGAATGATATATAGATAAAATTAAAAAAGTCATTTACTCCAATCTATATTATTTCTCCAATAATAATGTTTAAACTTATTGAATATAATTATAAAAAATCCTTCCTTAAAACAGCTGAATTCAATGTCTAAAATCAGAAATACCATGTCTGTCATTCTTTTGTGACTCATTGATAGCTTCTGAGGTCTATTGAATGCAGGCAAAGTTGAAAACGTAGATTCGCACACAGCAGTGCTACATTCTGCGAACATAACTGCGAACAGATGCGAACTGTACATATGTATCTTTGAAAACTTCTTGCTATCTGTATAAAACTCGCAATGTGTTTTCCATTTTATCCTCGCGATGACACAAATAAGTTTTGATCACTGTAGCCTCTTCCCTTGATGGAATTGTTAGACCTGAAAATCAGTTGATATTGTGAATGTGACATAAAATAACACTCATATAAGCAGATATATAGTTTTCTTTCATTTTGTCACACTTAAATTTTTCAGAGGCAGAATAAAGAATTAGTATATTATAATTGTTAACATTCTGTGGTTAATTCGGAATTATTTACATGTCACTATATGCTAGTAATTTTTTAAGTCATGACATAGCTTCACAGTGCTTAACTCATTATTAGTTGATGGTATTTTATTAAGGTAGGGCATTGCCCCGCTACATACATCATAACAGATTATCACATCTATATCACAGAAGTGTAAGATTTTGAAATCGCACAACTCAATTTGGACTCTCCAATGTTAATAATAAATCTGTTTATTACATTATTTATTATACTATCAAACTCAGCCGTCCGCTTCTCTTTGAGCATGTGATCTGTATACATTTTTGCCATGCCGCTGGGCTTATTAATGAAATTGTTTCACGTAGAAGTCTTTTAATATTGATTAATTTAAAAGTTGTGTTTTCTCTTGCAACATATCCTTTCATTTGTGTCCGGACCATCTCAATGGGATTTAGTTCACGATGATGTGGCAGCAATCTTAATATCTCTATACATTTTTCCTTACCTTTTTACATCGACAGCATAAATATTTGTTTTTCTTTCTCGATGATTTATCATATGGAATAAGTTAGTTGCTCATTTTTGTATGTCTTCTTTTCTCCATTGTGTTGTCAGTATGTGTTCGAGCCTTCTTGAATCGCACTCAGCTCTAGAACATCCAATTTTTCAAATTTTGTCAATCTTGGCGGGCGAGGCAAAAGTGACCGGATGCGTCCCTCTTTTCTATATTCCCGAACTGTCCTGTACACTGTGCTTAGAATAACACTGGTAATTTGAGCTTTTGCTCCACTACATATTTTTTATAAATGTGTTTCCTTGGGCATAATCTTTTCTACGTATTTATATATATTAATTAAGATGGTTTTTCCTTTCGAGCTTAAAGCATTCGTCTTAAAGTGTTTCTTCATTGGCGATGAAAATGCTAGTATCCCGCTAGTACCTGGTATATCTGCCATTTTAATTACACAATAAAAACACACTTTAAAAATAACACATATTATTATATAACACACCGAACTTAATGCTATAAAACAAACAATAATATAATTAACTTAGTGTAATATAAAGTAATGAAATAATTTTATAAGACGCCAAAAAATCAGTGAGCAGTAATTGCAAACGTCAAAGTCGTTCAAAATTCCAATACGAAACTATGTTCGCTAGTGGCGAATTGAACACCCACACCTCGCCGTCATGTTGTTCTTTGCTTATCGGTGCGCGCTAAAATTTAGCACACATACGAATATAGTCAACAAAAAAATATAATTGATAACGAGTATTGCAAATAATTATACTAGCTGTGTGCTCAGATTAATGCAAATTTATTTAATTCTACGTACATTTCTATATGGCCTCTTCAATACAATTATTAAGTTTGGGGTTTGTGCAACACACAGACAGATGATTATATGGGCTCAAAACAGAAACAGTTTTGCCAAACATACATATAATCAATGTTAATAGCAAAACGTGCAATAAACATTGTCATAACGCTTCGACTTGCAGTGTAATTCTATATATTACATTTTCTTTTGGCGGTACAGTTCCGACGTAGTTTTTAACTATATTAAACAATTTGAACATAATGTATATCTGTCTGGCTCGAACGGTGCATACAGAATCATATTGTCTCACTAGTGCATACAAAATAAAGTAGCATACATATTTAAATTGCACTTAATCAATTACAGCCATCCGCTAGCAATTTGCAAAAAAATAAAATCAATTTTTAATTTTATTTTTCCTAAATCGTCCTGTAAAATTCCTAAGCACATATTAGGTATTTTTATCTGATATGAAGCAGGTATTTTTATCTGATAAACTGAGGATTTTATGAAATTCTAATGAAACTACGGTTTTAAAATAATAGGGTAATTCAGATGAAATGGCCAACCGCTTTTTTTAAAATTTCACAGTTTTTGCAAAGAAAATGAAGGAATAAGAAATGGAAAAGAAAAACTTACACTAGAAAATAGCAGAAATAATGAAAAAGGCAAAGGGAGAGGAAAAATGACCCAGAAATTAAATGGCCATTTTATCCTTACTTGAGCGGCCAACTTATAACTGATGTTGACATTAAAGCTTTTTCTAATGTTTTTGAAATAAATGTGTCTAATATTAAAAGTAATCATCGAAAATACACATCGAAATAAGAGTAAAAGCTTAGTTTTTATAAAAACATTGTCTTAAAGTACGTATACAATTTGTAGGCTGTACTGGAAAATATTTTAGTACGAACACTTATTTGAAAAGAAAATAACATGTCACAATGGTTGTTTAATTAAGTATATAAGGTAATCAAATCTAGAAATATAACAGCGTAAGCTGACACATTGTAGCTATCACACTCTTCTGTCTTATAAAATTAATGAATAGCATATATGGTCTAGGCTTTCTCAATGTCGAAATTTTGATTATTTTTGAAAAAAAACATCCCAAAAAATCCATTTTTACCATGTAAAATTTAACAATTCGTGTCAGTAAAATAATGGTATAATACTTGTTGATCTTTTGATTATGTATATAGTTTTATAATACTCTGGGTATAATACAATGAATTTTAAAAATAGTCGTCAGCTGATCGAATATATATTTGTACACCCATATTTTAATTGTCAAATTCCATTGTTAAAAAAATTCAAAAAATTCTCTTGAAATTGAATGGACTATATGTATGTGCATTAGAAGTTATACTTCTTTGGTATAATACAAGAATAACTTTATTTAGCACGCAAATAACTAATGAAAATAAAGTAATAAAAGGACTAGAGCGTGATTGGAAATAATTTATAATTTATATGGAAATAATTTATAATTTATAACAATTTATAACAAATACATATGGAAACTTAACCTCACTTAGAGAAATACACTTAAAATATATTTTAAAAAGCTTATAAGCACTATTTCTATCATGAGTATTAACAATGAATAAATTTTTTTTTATTATATGTACCACTGTTAAATTTTATTTACTTAAAATATTATTTACAAGCACAGGTATAACTTAGATTTGTATCAATATAAAACACGTGTTGTGTATTTACAAATACCTCAATAACTATCATGAATATAGTATCAGTCACTACACGCATGTTTAGTGAGCAACTTTATCCTGTCTATTTTTGTTGCATTGTGCAACTTTATCAGTCACTACATGTATAATAATATTTCACTCTCAACCTTTTTTTCATAACACGCCTAAAGAAGGATAACCTCAAAAATTTATATTAAATAAAAGTTACTGGCATTTCTGAAAAAGTGTGAAAAGTCAGAGAATTTTGCATGTTAGTAAAAAGGCCGACAAGTTTGACGTTGGTTAGGTAAAGTTTGCAGTCAAAATTGAGTTTGATAGCAAATATTCATAAAGTAACTTATATACAAAGGGGATGAAAATAAACAATTGTGAAAATAGCAAATGTCTCAGAATTTAATGGAACCAAACTATTACCACTGTTATATGCTGTAATTATGGGAACTTGTTCTTGTTTAATCTCATTAGTTAGTATAGCGAAAAAAAAAGAATAGCGTCTTTTCTACTTGACTTCGAGTTGCAATTAGAAAAATTTGTTAATGTTTGAAATTTTTGTACAAAATAATTTGTTTACTGACTCTTAAACGGTTGTGTTAGGTGTAACAAAGTTGTGTTTTATTATAAAGTTAGTTTTGATTTTACAGTAATTCATTTTCTTAGAGGGATTTTCAATTAATATAACTAGTTCTTAATTGATAATTTCTATGAGCAGTGTTTAATTATACAGAGACAAGCTTATAATGCACTTGTGCATCATAATAGGATATAAAGGTGTGGTAATATTAAAAAACTTATTCATGCTGTTCAAAATGCACACAGCTTCTATCGAGAAGCGCAGAAAAAAGGAAAAGAAATGTATGAAGTAGAGAAAGGAAGGCTGAGTCAAAACTGTAGATGGAAAAGCATTAAATATTTGAAAAAATCAATGAGTCAATGATATTTTTTGACATCGGTGTATAGTATAATACTTTGTCAATTTTTTAAATTTAATTATGGTTTGATGCTCCAAGTTTGTATTTGTTGGTAACTTAAAGTTATCATTATAAGTAGTTTAAATAAATATTATCAATACTCTGGTCAGATATAATCCCAAAAAATGACTAGAAAGCATTTATTGTTGCAAGAAAGTAAAATTAAATTGTAAAATAAAAACTTAGTACTTACTGAGTTGTTTTGTCACCAAATCAAGTTCATGTGCTGCACATGCAAGCGAAATGTGGAAATATTTTTTACAATACTTGTGTATGAAGTGAATAATCATGAATATCTGTTGTCAAAGTATATACAACGTAATAAGTTATAGTCTTATTAACATTTACAGGGAGTCAAAGTTGACGCGTCTCCTTGGCAGTTCGTTGACAGGTGATGATTCTGTAACCATGCTCGTAGCTGTTAATCCGGAAAGAACTTACTTCCAAGAATCACAACATGTCCTGAAATTATCTGCAATTGCGAGGCAATTATGTAAGTAACAGCATTAATATCTAATGTCGATACTAAGTACTGTATGATGGTTCAGACTCCCTGAAACTTTCGAATATATATAATTATAATCAGACAGAGTATTTCTTTATTAGTTGGAGCCAGTTTCGGAAACTATCTTTGATTTTTATCATTGTTCAGTTATTTATTCCTGTGGGCTTTAGTTTCAATTTTATAAAAATGGTCATTACTATTTTCTTATATAATTATACTAATTTCTTACATTACAAAAAACGTGCCTGTTTGTGAGGCATTGAGAAATGTAAAAAAATATTGAATGTACTTGATTAAATGCTAGTAAAGAATAAACCTCCACATGATAACTTTTTTACGTATTAATATCATAGAATGCTTAAAGAGTATTAAACGGTTATGCATCATTAAATAACTATGGCACATGTATGTGAAGGTATTTGACATGCTTTTGTAGAAGGTATTATTTTGTATTTTTTATGCGTTTTATTTAATGAATTTTGTTACTTTTCTTGAAACCGGTAATAATTTAAGGATTAAGTCAATCCTTAAATGATTACGTAATCTTTATATAATGTAATCTATATATATGTATTTTTATGTAATTATTTAAGGTCATAATTTAATCGTAATAATTTTTATACGTATATATCTTTTTAGGATTCCCTATTATAACAAATTTAGAACGCTGGCAGTCTTGCTGTGTGTTTATTGGTTTCTTTTTGATCTAGTACTTATACCCATGGGACTAGTTAACTTTTAGGTTGAGACTATCATTAACCAGTAATATTACCTGAGTTTAATGGAAAGGTAAAACTATTGCTAGGCGACTAAATCCTTGACTAAGAGAAACATTTCTCTCACTTATCTGTGCAAGGTGCAACATTGGATTGGTGGAGAAAAAAGCATCAAAATCTGGTTAAATATCCTTTCATCTCAAGTTTATTGTGCGACTTTTTTGTTTTAAAACTGGTAATAGTTATACTGTTTTAGTATTTGGCCATGTTAAAATTTTTTGCAATTATCTCATTTAAAATTTAGAAACGTAAATAGGTTGCACAACATAACATTTCACAAGACGTAAATTATTTTATAAGTCCTTTATAAGTTTTTTTTACAATAGAACAGTATTTTATAAGTCCTTTACTAGTTTTTTTTTATAATGGAGCAGTATTTCAGATTTGCCTGGTAAATTTTTAATTAAGATCAGCTTAGGGTTTTTGAAGTTTAGATATTTGTGCTATGTATTAGATATTTGTTCTTTCAAGTCATCTTGATCGCCTTGCAGGTATATAACTTTTTTAGAAGAAGTTTTAGTGATAATATTTGTAAGGTTTGTTATCAATAAAAGATGGAATGCTTAAATGTTTTATAATACAAATGATTTTATGTTTATGTTTTCAGGGCTTGAACCGAGTAACGAACAATCGTCTTGTCAGGACAGTACTACAGATAGCTTTTTACAAATTCAGAAGGATAGTGAAATAGAAAGGCTCAAATTTGAATTGTCCAGGTAAATGCAAACATTACATCCGTCCATGATATTCATTAAACCAAATAAGATAGACTATATATATTGACTATATATATATATATATATATATATAGACTATATATATATGATAGATAGACTAGCTAGTTATTTTACATTTCTATTCATTAATATAATTATTACGCAGACTGTAGTCACCAATAATAACAGCTAAATGTGAAAAACAGATTGCTGTGCTAAGCAGAATACAAAAAAAAAAAAAAAAAAATTAATATAATATAGCAGATATAAAAGTGTAATCTCGGTATTTTAATCCATTATTACCTACTTTCCTCATTTTACATACGCAGTCCTCATTTGTTTCTTTAAAGAATAATAAAATTTGTGTATGAATGACTGGTCAATGTTAGTTCACGCTACAAGGATGACTTTTTTAGTCTTCACGGACCTTTAATAACCAACCATTCTTATATAATTTGAGAGCTTCTATACTATAAACAAATGTTTGAAATCTCTGTAACGTTGAAAACAAGTGCTATCGCAGGTCTGCCTTAAAAATGCTAATTTTTTCTTATTTAATCACATTTTTGAAACAGTGGAAAAAGATATAGCTGCATTATCTTGTAATTAAAATTTTTTTCAACTTGAACTGTTTATCGAACTTGAAATTATTTTTGTTGTGAAGGATTTTGACAGCCTTAGAATTGTTCACTGCACTGTGAATTAACTTGCACTCTTCATACCGTGTTCATGCTTTCAAGTACCCCTGAGAAATCCTACTACCTTGTAGGCTTTCTAACAGGTTTCAACATCACTGTGAAATATGAGATGATCATCCTTAATTAAAATGAGATCATGCATGGATCAAACACATTCAAGCATAGTTCCATACAGCTCAAGCATAGATCTATGCAGCTTCTGTGTATAAGAAAATATATATTTGGTTTTTTTTGTCATTGCATATTTGCTTACATTAAAAGGTAGCTTATTCCATTGGAATGGTGAGTCGATATCACTTAGAAACTCCTCGCTATTAGATTGGTTGATGCTGAGGAAGAGTTTTAAATCATCAGGAAACAGTAGTGAAGGAGGAAGTTATTTATCTTAATGAGGAACAAAAGTGGACCTAAATTACTACCTTAGTTGATTCTAAATTGAATAATATAAGGCCGGGATTTGAAATTTCCAAGCTGGGGATGTATTGTTTATAAACCAGAAAGTAACTAGCGAACAATTTTACTAAAGTGGAAGATATTCCTGCCTCTAACAATATCCAACTCCCTGATCAAATATTTCCCAAAATTAGTGAGATTAGTGTTAGTGGAACACTTGGGATAGAAACTGCTGGTAATCTATCAGTTGGAACCAGATTTGAAAATAGATATGGGGAGGCAGATAGTGTCAAATACTTTAGTAAATGAAAATAATACTGTACAGGTCTATTCTTTTTTTACATTATATCTAGAATAAGATTTGTAAACAGAAGTCACTCAGTCTTGGTGGACAAATTTCAAAATTTAAAGAAAGATTTATTATAAATGCAAATGTTTTGATGAATGTATCAGAACAGGCCTTGATTACTATGGAGGCAGGCTATTAGGACTGTGGGTATGTTGTGGTTGGAGTTGTTTTAATGTAGGTCCGATTTCAGAAAAACAACCATGTTGATTTAATCACTTCCCGAGTGGTCATTATCAGTGAGCTGTGTCGCCATTGGATAGTAGAGTTACAGCTAATTATACAAAAAACTGAATTCAAATATGCTCAGTGAAGACGTTTGCAGCGGCCTCACCTAATTACGAGATCCTGTCACGCTTCATAGTTTTGGGAAGCTGCCTGACTGAGCGCTTACATCTCACATATTTCTAAAATGCTCTTCGCGACAGACTTAATGCTAGCTTCAATATTCTGAAAGAATATGCTATACGCAAGGCTCTAATGTCATAGTAAAGCTTGCTTGTGCCAAAAACAAAACGTTTCACGACCACAGCTTAAATCAGAGTGTTTGTAGTGGATTTTTTTACTGTCATAAAGGAAAACAAATTGCTTTGAATGTCGCAGAACAGTTTAGGACATTTTCAAGGCATGATAAGTGGTTACAAAAAAGACATGAAAATATCTATAGTAAATTTTAAAATAAATTTACGATACCACAGATAATATTCACTTGATTGAAGTGGTTGTGATACACAACACTATAGTTATTCAAGAGCTAAGTTAGACGTATGAATAATTCCGAATGTTCGAAGCTAAGTTACACATATGAACAAGTTTGAATGTTCAGAAACAAGTAACTCGTGCATAAGGTGGCCTTTAATGATGAGGATTATAGTAAATAAATATCAAGGCATGATAAGTGGCTACTAAACGGACACTAAAACATCTAAAGTAAATCTTAAAATAAAGTCTCTATTTCTTAAAGTTTAAATTAAATCTTTATACTTTCTTTACTGATATTTATAAAGTAACACATTTGTTATAATGTTTTAAAAAAATGCTTTTCTATTGACGTCTTAATCGCTTTTTAACAGGTTAAATTATTAAACAATTTTAGTTAATATTTTTTACAAAAAGTGAATTTTTTCAAATAATACTTGTTTTGTCAGGCTATGATATACAGTATGTACCATCACTAAATAGCGCCAATTCAACCACTTGTGCAATTAATCATGTGTAATCTGGCAAAATGTTATTTTTTCGATCAGAAATTATAATGTGTAAATTAGCACACTGCATATTTACACATAATAGTGCTAATAATCAATTTGGCAATGTGTAAAATACCTGTTGACAATTAGTCTAACATCAGATGAATTGTGATTATGGAAATAGTAAAAAGGTGTGCGCTTAATCACAATACATTAAATTAATAATCAATACATATAAAATTAGTTTGTGGACGCTTACACAATAATTAAAATTCAAATTATTTCGCTTTAGAAAGTATTTACGTACTTAACTAAGGTGGGTTTGGATACAACATAACTTAGCTTCACCAGTATTGTAATTGCATTTGGAATACCCTAAAATCATGTCCAAACATTCGCTCGCACTAGATCTGGTTTTTTCAAACATTAAAATAATATAATTTTTTTTTAATTTTATTTATTCAAAATGGCTGATGTACACTAAATTCTTCCAGAAAGATCGCAGCGAGACTTCTCAATCGGCAAGCATTGTAGCATCGGTTCTAGTGATCTCAAAACAAAAAACCAAAATTCTGTGTGTTTATTAATGTCATAATTTAAAATTCGCAGAATAAAATACTTGAAAAATATAACATGAATTTTGGGCCGAATTTTCTTATTGTTTTTGCTTCGATAAAATTATTTTTTCAAAAAATTTTCGGAAATTTGTAAGTTCATATAGAAAATAATATCATTAAAAAGATGTGTGCCAAATGTCAGGGAGTTCGATCAATAACTTTTTGAATTATCGTGTATACCAGTTTGAAAAATATGGTTTCCAGAAAAACGCGTTTAAAGTTTGAATACATTAAAATTCAGTGATTATAGTGACTTACCGATTAGTCAGCAATTCCAGCGTCATATAATTGTCCTTCTGTAGCCTCATAGAACTCATTTTGTTCAATTAGTTGCTGTTGACGTGCTTGACGAGCTTCTTTAGTGGCTAATGAGGTGCGCCGATTTCCTCGAGTCACTCTCTGTTGATTAATTTTTTTGGCCTTTGATTTACATTGTCGGCCAACTATTATGTCTGAACAGTTCATTATTTGTAAAATCGATGAATATCCTTCATTGAATAATCCAGCAGCAATGTATGAGACTATTTCAATGATTTTGGAGCGAGAGGCCAAACGGTAGAGTTGAAACTCTCATTTGTGTTTTGCGTGTGGCCACCCAAACATCTTTCAAGCAATTTCTGATAACGCAGTGAACACCGTACAAAACTCAATAAATTTATAACAATGCATATTATTGTAATGAATGTCCTCACTAGAGTAACATTAGATAATTTTCTCGCACTTGCACTCGATTGTTCGGCTTCATCATTTTTAGTATGCTGATTTCAATGAAATTTCCATTTACGCGGGCGTCCTGACCGAGCTGGTGTATCTTTAGTTCCTTTAGGATATGAACTCATTTTTATATTTATTCAATTTTGAAGTCGTTGTGTACAGAATGAGTTCCAAAACTAAACTGAACAAAACTAACAGCAAAACCGGATCTGGCCTGTACGAATATACTCTGTAGCAACTGTGAAACTACCAATTACTTGGAATTTGTCAATAAAAGTATTTCAAAACATCTGTTCTTTCAAATTTTTAACAATAAAGAGTCGGCCGCTTAATTATACCTCTATTCTTTGCGTTTATTATTCGACCCTATTCTTTGCGTTCGCGCCCAGCGCTCATCGCAAATAATAGGGTCGTATAATAAACGTAAAGAATAGAGGTATAATCGTCGTCAATGTCGTCACGGCTTACACTCTATAATATAAGAAATACTTAAAATTATGTTCTAAAACTTTGGTGACGTATTCTTAAAGGATTATACTAATATTTAAAGAAAAAAAAATATTTTTTTTCAAAATTTTACAGGTATTTCCCCCCTTAAACGATCTTGAGAGGTAGTTATTAACAATTTTGTTTACGTATGTGAATAACGCTTCAATTACTAATCATGGAGTTTCCTTATAATCAAATTATTGCATTACTATAATTCCAAGATGTTATGTGTATTGATTATTATTTTTGAACAGGGCGACAAAATATCTCGAAGAGGCCATGCAGCGTGAGATGAATATGCAAGCAAAGTTCAGTGACAATATGCAGGAAATAGTAAAGGAGGCGCAGAAGGTGACAGCGTGGAAGTATGAGCAGAGGCTAAGACAGCAGAAGGAGAAATATGAAGATAAAGTGAGTTATTAAGTTTTGGTATTTAAAGTTATATTTGTTAATTATAAACAGTTGAACACCAGAGATAAGTATTTAAAGATTTCCTTGTAAGCATTTGTTCAAGTATTTCTGTGATTTAAAAAATAAGACCGTCTGAAATCAATTACATAATAAGTTATGCGGATTTGCTATTATCTCCCAAATAGGAGCAAGAGGATTCAGATTCTGTAGTTAAAAACTAATTTTCCAGTGGAAATGAGAGATATACCTTCGACTAGATAGTGCATGTACTGGAATTGTATTTTGGAGACAGCAAAATTCTGTAACGGGCTATAAGGTTCAAAAAGAAGAGGTATAAAATGATAGTTTAAGCAAAAATTTTGTCAATGACTGTTGGACAACAAAAAGAGATAACATATTGAGTATTTCCGAGATGGTGCTGCATCCAAGCAGTCTAGATGCTGGGATCGTGGACGTTGAGATATATCTGCTGTGCATATATTTTTACTCTGTCCATATATTTGTCCCTACAAGTACTCTCTGCTATTAAGGCCAGTACTGAATGTGTTAGTAGGGATTTTTAGTCATAAGTGTATAGAGTCCTGCAAATTATTATAATTATTACTGGTCTTTAATCCGATGCTCTTTATTCTCTCCGCTTTTATTAAATCGAAAGTGTGGAAAATGTAAATTATTTCTTCATGTATAGAAGCCGTTAAGGCCGGCACTGAAGGTGTAAGGTTTTTTAGCCATATGTGTAAGAAGCCTTGCCAATTATTATAGTTATTACTGGCCTTTAATCCAATGCTCTTTATTCTCTAGATTTTTATTTTATTAAATGGAAAGTGTGGAAAATATAGATTATTTCTTCATGTGTAAAATAAATTATCTGTAAAACATTAAAAAGGACTATATCAAGAAAGAAATTGTATATATTTAATAGTTATTAGGTAAAGTTTAGTTACAATTTATCTATCATTTATCACGATTTATTTATCAGTTAAATGCAGATTTGCTAATATTGAATATATTTGGCGTTAATTTTGGCAGAAATTCATTATTCACAATTAAATGAAACTACGTGATGTAGTATTATTTCTACTTTCTTTAATTTATTTACCACAACCTAGGTTTCGTTGTATTACAACATCTTCAGGTGGGATATTAGAAAGATCTTTGCTAATATCCCACCTGAAGATGTTGTAATACAACGAAACCTAGGTCGTGGTAAATAAATTAAAGAAAGTAGAAATAATACTACATCACGTAGTTTCATTTAATTGTGAATAATGAATTTCTACAAAATTAACGCCAAATATATTCAATATTAGCTGTTTTGACATATTATAAATAAGGCGATTCATCTTAAATTATTGTGGGTCAAAAATTATGACGACGAAGGGTCTCTTTATTGTGCGTTCCTATCCCAGAGTCGTCAGTTTATGTTTGCTTTGTGAGAATTTTTACTTTACTGCTCTTCCATTATATTCTCATAACTTTGATATTAACCTAGGTAATTTTGTCAAACTTTGATAACTGTTTTTTTTATTGTTCGGCATCGGTTTTTTTTATTGGATTTTGATGTAATAAGCAACTTTTTTTTATTACTAATATATTGCTTTTTTAATTTTCTCACACTGTTCTTTCATCGTCATAAATTGTACACTCAATAATTTGAGACTAATTGTTATAGTAACAATTGTAATACATTGAAAGATTTTTCCAAAGACATATGGCCGACTGTAATGGGACAGAGGACCAGTTCACATACATTTTTGTCCATCCTTTTGTAACTAACTATTTGATATTATTGGCTAGGGTATGTAACAATATTTTAAATATATTAATTCTAATTTCAGTTGGAGGATAAAGATGAGATAATTAAAAATTTGACTGAAAGTGAGACCATGATTAAGGTAAGTCTCAATTGTTTTAAATTATTTTGTATTGAAATTGTAAATTGAGCGAGCTAGGCAATTTGTAATTATGTTTGATTTCATGTTAGATTTTTATTATTTTTGCATTAAAAATATGTTTATTAATATTACGCATTAAAAATATGCCCACAAAGCATAAGAATGTCACATAAGGAAAACAAGGTGAATGCAAATTTAAATATATGAAAATAATATTATTGCAGAATACTTTTACTGATAATTTTTGTGACTGATTTCAAATAAGTATGGATGTTCCCGGTGAGATCATTAAATGTAGTAAGGATGTTTAATGTGGCAATGTCTTTGGTCAGGCTTTTGTGAGATGATAAAGTGCTATATTATCATGAACGTATGGTTTATGGTGTTTATGGGGAATATCAAGAAAGTAATAGTACTTGCCAGCCATACATTATGTCAGCAGCAGTTTGTAAACATTTTGAGAGAGCTAAAAGGAAAAGGGGCATAGACAAACAATAAATCTTGGTATTGCCATACAATAATTTCAACACTTTACATAGTGCGCAGGTGCAATCATTTTAACATTCTACAAGTGCACAGTAGCTTTGCAGTGTGTAACAACGTAGAATTGTGTAATTGTCACTAACAGATTCCAAACCGTCTCTCAGAATTCTCCCAGAGAAAGTGGCACATGTGTGCCCCTTTCTGTCGGTAGCAATTGTGTGTTATTTGACACTGCCCTGGTGCCACATGGATGATGCTGAAAATAAAGGGAGTGCCATTTTTAATACCTTTAGAGTGACTATGATGAGTTGGAAAATACATTGGAGATACGTGAGCGAGAGCTAGAGCATTGGAAGACTGCTTTTGCATCGCTGGAGAGCAAACACGAGGAGCTACGAGCTGCCTACGAAAGACTACACCCAGAAAGTATGGAGAAAGATGATCAAACCGATGTGACAGGTATAAATTTTTTTGATAGTACATTCTTAATGAGCATTTTAAATTAAAATTTACTTGTAATTTAACTGTTATAGTAATTTCAGACAAATTTATAAATCCAATCACAAACTACTAGTCCAAATTTAATGTTACCGATTTAAAATTGTGTTCTTAGCTTCTCTAAGGATGTTATACATTATCACGGATATCTAGAGGGAGTTAACTGTAAAATGGAGATGGGATAAAGAAGGCACCAGAGCAAGTTTGGTGTGCACATGAGTATTGTTATACGTTGGCCAATCTATAAAAGTTTGTGCAATATAATTGACATATTTGATGTTCGTCTTTGTTTTCAATAACTTGTATTTATTTTAAGTGGGTAGTTTAGATTTTACTCCTGTATAACAATGAAACAAAGTGTTTATTAAGAAAGGAGACTAACAGAAGCCTGTATAGTATTGGACCCAGCTATCACAAGAGTAAAAATTTCACTCTTAACAAAAGAAAATGAAAAAAAGCACCTTAAAATTTTTATTTAAATCGTCAGTCGGACAATTGAGAAATCTTGTATTTTTTTTATAAAAAGTTTAATAGATTGTAAATGCAATTTCTACGAAACCTCTTGAACCAGAAGATGGAACAAAATGCATATAATATTGTCTTATTTATACACAGACATAAAATACTAATCCACGTAACTCACAGACACCAACAAGGTAAGTAGAAAAAGGACTCGTAAAAGTGAAAAAAACATTTATTTTGACAACACATAATAAATATCATTTCGACGACACATTAAAAAAAACAAACTATTCATTAGGCCACGCCTATTTTTGGAGTCGCCTTTATGAAATAATTAAAAGATTTGACTTATAATATACTAAAATTCATATTAATTTACGTAAATCTGATTGTAAGACGTGGTAATATTGAAAATGGTTAAATTGGTTTTAGGGAAATTTTCCCAGACGTATATTATGACTTTCGAGAATATTAGGGGATGGGTAATACACAATTATTATGTAAAATTGGATGTTATCAGTGGTTTTACACAAATTAGGCCCTGTTCGCTAATTACACTTTTAATTTCACATACAGACTTATGAACTTATCTCTGAACTGTTGCTTTGTATTGTGTTTAGTGAAGCTTTACAATATCTGCTTTGTTGAATATTGAATATATTTGGTGTTAATTTTGTAGAAATTCATTATCTATTTTTTTCTCTTATTTGCAAGAAAGTAGAATAATACTACATCACATAGTTTCATTTAATTGTGAATATTTGCTTTAAAATAAACCTAAATTTGACTATCAATATAAATCCCAAATATTAGAATTCCATTCTACTGTAGTTCTACGCCTTTTGGAATACAATAAAAATCAGGGTTATGAGAGCAAGGGTCACAGAGGACTAGCGGGTCATTATGTTGTGTTTCTCGGCATGTGATAGTGCATGAACTGATCTCACTGCAGTCTCTAAATTGATTTCATTGTTGTTTACCCTATTTACACATAAACCCATGCACCTTGGTTCCCACTAGGTTTGCTATGGCTTTCACTCGGAATCTCCGGTTTTGATGAATTGTCTCCGGGTTCCGGGTTGGTATTGTAATTCTCTGGTTCCAACTAAAACCCTCCTAAATTGATTAATAACCGTCTGCAGTGACGATTCTCGGTCGATTAAGCTAATGCATGCTTGGTGTGGGTGAGATAGCACAAGTAAGGATGTGAGACGACAGCGCAGGCGAGCAGGAAATAGAAAGAATGTTCGCATACAGCTGTTAGTTCGACTATCATCAACTTGTGTAGTTTGCATTGACTTTTGTTTTCCATAATAACTATTATGTTGCAGTTATAATAAAATATTTGTTATTTGATGAGTTTGGAAATAATTTGTTTGTTATATTTATCTTCATGGGGGACAGAGAACAAAAACAGAAGTGGAAAAATAAATACGAATCTAGTTTTCAGGAAGCGTGGTTAGGAATTTGACGAGAATTGCGTGAAATAAGTCTTTTGTAATGTGATTGTCACAGATAAGTGGGAAGGTGAAAAGCTTTAAAATGTTACGCAAGTTTTGAAACGTCGTAAGAAACTTACCGCCTAATTCAATAATGATGGTATTTATTCCGAGAAGAAAAACGACTCAAGATACTGCAGTTATTGAATTAGTACCAATTCATCATGCAATTAATCATCATCATAGTTATCTAATCAGCGATTGTGTCATTAAAGTCAATGTTTTACGAGGGGCTGCTGAAAAGTTTTGAGCCTAAGGTATTAAAAATGCTGATATAAATGTATAAAAAATTTATTTTTTAATGTAATCTCCCTCATTTCAATACACTTGTTACATTTATTAAAAGGGGCTTTTAACCCGGTCAAAAAATATTCACCGTTTTTGTCTTCGAAATGTTCGTTTACGGCTGTCTTCATTTCTTCGTCACTGGAAAATCTCCGTCCTCGGAGGTCTTTTTTCAAATTTGAAAAGAGGAAATAATCGCTAGGGGCCAGGTCTGGACTGTAGGGTGGGTGGTTGATTTCTTTAAATCCTGTCTCAGTGAGGGCACGCTTTGCAACTCGTGCAGTTGGACAGGCGCATTGTCTTGCAAAAACAGGACTCCTTTCGTCAGTTTGCCTCTCCTTTTCTCAACAACTATTTGACGCATTTTTGTCAACAATGTGGCGTAATAGTATAAAGTATTAACATATGATGTAGAAAACTTAATTTTTATTATTAAAAATTTTTTTCACTCCTCATCACCTTGTACCTTGAAATTATGATTAATGAATTAAAAAAAATTTACACAGTATTGCCATCCTTCTCTAAAGGTTAAATTTAAACTTTTATAACTCAGTCAATTTTTAAGATTATTAAAAAAATTTTTCACTCCTCATCACCTTGTACCTTGAAATTATGATTAATGAATTAAAAAAAATGTACACAGTATTGCCATCCTTCTCTAAAGGTTAAATTTAAACTTTTATAACTCAGTCAATTTTTAAGATTATTAAAAAATTTTTTCACTCCTCATCACCTTGTACCTTGAAATTATGATTAATGAAATAAAAAAAATTTACACAGTATTGCCATCCTTCTCTAAAGGTTAAATTTAAACTTTTATAACTCAGTCAATTTTTAAGATTATTAAAAAATTTTTTCACTACTCATCACCTTGTACCTTGAAATTATGATCAATGAAATAAAAAAAAATTAGTCAAATACTCAATTTTCCAATAGTGCGAAACAAACAAAAGAACTGCAGAAGTTACTCTATGAATTTTCTATTGCATACAAAAAAGTTTTACACCATGGACCAATTCGATTGTTAAGTTTTGCCAAACTTCTTGACAGATTATTATTATCTTGGCCGGCTATATCGTTATTTTTTAAGATTCGTGGCAAAGATGCGTGTCATAAATTTGTATAGGAATTTGTGAAAGCTTGCACAGAGAACTAATTTCCAAAAATAACACTTTAGGAATATTATTGAAGTGAAACTTCTTTAGAATCTTTGTGATTTGAAACTCGATGAAACGAAAATGCATTACGACAAAGAAACAAGACACTGTGTAATACTTGCTCTGGTCCGAGCATTCTACGTGTGTTTGTTAGTATGTGTGTTAATACGTGTGTATGCGCTTGCGTATTACAAAGCTTTAGTAAAAAGCCAGCGCAGTGTATTATTTTGTGTAGAATAAAAACTTTTTGAACCTGCGTATTACAAAGCTTTACTAAAAAGCCAGTGCGGTGTATTATTTTGTGTATAATAAAAACTTTTTGGGCTCGTCCGGGATTTGAACTCTCGCACCCTACAATCATACCCCTAGACCAATGAGCCATTGTGATGATGGTTGAAATCTTGATATATATAGGTAAACTTATCTTTATTATGATTAAATATTTTTTACATCTTTATTTAAAATTTTAGGAACTTATTAAACTAATTGATTGATCAAAACAGCGCTGCAACTTATCGAAATGTACTAAACATTTCGATAGATGGCGCATACTGGTTGCGTGATTCAAATAACAGATTTTGAAAATCTATTAACTGACTTTCTTTAAAAGTTCAGATAGAATATAACCTTAAAAAAATTAATACGCTGAAAGTGAAATATCTATTTGTAATAAACAAATATCTTATAAACACATAAACTGTTGCTTTGAATTGTGTTTAGTGGAGTTTTACAATATTTGCTTTAAAATAAACCTAAAGTTCACAATCAATATAAATCCCATTATATTGGAATTCCATTCTACTGTACTTCTATGCTGTTTTGGAATACAATAAAAATCATGGTTATGAGAGCAAGGATCACGGAGGACTAGCGGGTCATTATGTTGTGTTTCTCGGCATGTGATAGTGCATGAACTGATCTCACTGCAGTTTCTGAATTGATTTCTTTATTGTTCACCCTACTTCCACGTAAACACTTATTATATTTATTCTTGTGTCTTATTTTTTGAAATTGTTTTTTTTTATTCTTTAGCTATTCTTGTAACAGTATAATTTAAACTTATTTATATTGTATTGATATTTACAACAGTGAAAATGCCCAATAAAAATCATCTTGGAATGAGCTTTGTCTCTCATTAGATTATTGGCTTACAATAGAAAGCCAATCATCTAATCTGGCAGATGATTAGATGATTGGCTTTCTATTATAAGCCAATCTAATCATCTGCCAGATCTTGAATAAAAATTGTGATTTTAATAATTTTATCTTCAAAATTTGACTTAAAATGTGCAATCCCATACAAAGATGCTACTGAAGAGGACGAACTGCTTGGACAGAAAAACGTCGACGAAGATCAGCCTTACGATGAAGTTGATAAATTAAAGATCCACAGCTTATATGGACAGATTTAGCAACATATTCATCTAATTTATTATGGATTGAATTTCTGAAAATCTGTAATTTTATTCAATTATCAAAAATAGTAATATTGTCCATTCCTATGTTTTTTTTCAGCGAGTTTTTCTTTGATGGGCAATTTGTGGGCGAACGAACGCAATTGTCTGTCGGTTGAAATGACCAAGTCAGAATTTCTAATAAAATTTAATTATAATATGAGTGATCAAGAATTTGTTCATTATTTATAAAAACTAAAAAATAAATGTTGAAAAAATCACAAGAAAATAAAAAAAATTCCAACGAGGAATAATATTTTTACTGCTAATCGAGGATATCATGTGATTAATAGAGTACCAAATAATATATTTCAGTTATTATTAAAACTAGATTAAATACTGCTATATGAGTAGAAAAATTTGTAAAATAAAAGTAATGAAAATAAAAATAATACAAAAAGTATATAAATATAGAAATAAGAAAAAAGAATATTTAAAAACACAAAATAGAATAAAAATGTAAAAGTAAAAAAAATCAATAATCTACAAAAGGTACTTCATTTATTTTTCAATTCCCCCTCTGCATCTTCAGCACGAGCCTTCGCTCCTCGATCTTGACTTAACAAAATTTCCTTACGGATTTCATGGAGCTTGTCTTCTCTTCGTTGTCTCTGCTCCACATTTCATTCCTCATGTAATTTCTTTTTAATTCTTTCGTCTGAAATAACTGAACGTTGGCTGAAAGTGAACTTGATATTCGAATGCTGGCTGATGGTGTGTGTCCGGTGTATTGGTACATTCGTGTCCACGTTCAACATGGTTTCCTGTACCTCACTTCTAGGCTGACCCGCAGGAATTTCTTTCATTGCCTCGGACGATGTTGGCAAAGTTTCCGCGGCTTCAGAAAAAACTTTACTTCTACTCGTCGATTGTTGCTCAGACGGATCTGTAGATACTTTAATAATACTTTAATTAATTCAATGTTAATTCATGAATATCACAAATTTACAAATTTTAAATTTCAACACATTTTCATATATCACAAGAAAGAAAATAAAGAAAAGGTTCTTAAATTAATTTTACAATTTGTAATTTTAAACACGATTAAATTACAAACTACTTTCATTTGCAATTCTGCATCTTCAGTATTAAATATAAACTCGAATAAAATTCACTTCAAATAAATAAATCTAAAAACTTTCAGTGCCCTGTTATTAATCAATTTCTAAAAAACAATATAAATAAAAGATTAACTGTACACTTATTTATCTCGATTATTTTACACACGTTGTTTACCTCGATTGAATTACCTGGCAAAATCGTTTAATGGGACTTCCATAATTAGCCCTGGTGCCAAGGAAACGATGGGGTCAATTTGAATGTCGCTAATCGTGTTTCCTCTGCTGGTGGCCATCCGCTGCTGCCTTTCCTTTGTCAACTCTCTTCTCTGCTTGGCTTTATATTAAGTCAAAGTCGGCACAGCTGACTTTCTTTTGCCTAAAGAAGCAAATAAAGTACACGTTTCTTAAGCGCATCACTTAAAAAAAAGATATTGCATTCGTGTAAATAAATTAATTCTGTATTCATCAAACAAACTAATTCCTAAATTAAACTTCATCTTGGACAAGAGTATAGATCCTATGAAATCCAACTATAGAGATTTAATTTCTTATCACTCGCTGCAAAGAGAAAGCGCTGATCTATTATATTTACATAAAATTATATATTCGCATCTTGATTGTCCCTATCTCCTCTCTCCACTCAACTTCAACACTCAACGCGGATCCCGTATACCCTTATAGAGATTATTCGTATTACAAGTTTATAACAATAATACCTCTTTTTATAACCCTATAATTCGAATGTGCCGATTGCATAATTGTATTGTTTCTCGACATCCGTCCTTGGACATTTGTAAACTGAAATTATTAACATTTAAAAAGGAATATATTTATAAATTTAAACCAGCTTTGATAGAATTAATGTTTTGTTCAGTATGTAGAAAATAATATAATTCTAAGTCAATACTTACTTTAATAATTGATCAATACATTTTGTAATAGTAACACAAGTAACCCTTGAAAATGTATAAACATAAATACTCTAACCATTTTGTGCACACATAATTAGAGTTATAGTATAGTTTTATACTCTGTTCTTTTTATTATTCTTCTACGTGACTGTAACTTGTTTTGTGAGCCTTTCAATAAATAAATTTTCAATAAAAACGTGAACATTTGACTGTGTACATCGACTAGCATTATATATGTATCTCAGCATTTTTTTCAATCTCAATTCGTTCATTTTCAATTACATCTTTGTGAGAGACGAATATATACACTCTTGTTTCCGTGTAATTTCTTTTTCTTGTATTCATTTTACTATTTTTGTTAAACGCAATATTTCCAGCCAAAACAAACTTCGCTTGCAACTGTCAGTAAATAATTCGATATGTCAATTAAAGATGTGCCTGAAATTAGCTTATTACACATTTTTTTAACACTCTGAACTTTGTACTATACCGGGTGCTGTACATACTGGGTGTTGTATATGATATTGAGGAGTAAACCCCAAAAACTATAAAATATTTTAATATTATTTTGAAATTTATATAATCCCAATTTTTTTTCAATTTGAGCCTTAATATTGCAGAAATTTCATCGTACAATTCTACGCCTTGCTGTGATTTATATAGAGAAAAAATTGTCTTCTTCCTTTTCGAATCGAAACTGTGAGGGCAGCTTGTGTTCAAGAGCTTATTCTATTCATTTGCAGGTAGAGAATCGGTGATCATAGTGGAGGAGCCTAAAGTGCAGAGTCATGTCTGGGTGGTGGACAGTGAGTCGGAATCTGAGGTTAGCCAATCTGAAGAGGAGACTGAAGATGAAGAAGATGATGTGGATAGTGTGGAGTATGATCATAATCAAAAAGATTATGTGGATATGGAACACGATGATGATGAAGTAAAAAATGGTGTGGAAAATGATTATGAGCAACAGGATGATGATGGTGACAATTATCAACAACAGGATGATGACCAACAACACACACGGAAGACATCACTCGATGGATGTCATAAGTGTCAGTTAAACAATAATTTTCTGTTTAATTTTGATTATTAATCAAACCGACTAAGTGCAAGTCGAACTAGCACGTGAAGGTTTCCGTACTGCACAATATTAACATATTAATTCTTTGGTAAATAATATAGTAAATAATTATACAATAAAATATAGTAAACTTCAATTAGTTACCAACTTGGTTTCTTTCCATGATTAAAACTTGGGAAGAAACAAACTAACAAACTTTACACAGGCGTATAGTTGAATATGGCAAAGCCGCAGAGGTAATTCTCTTCAATATCTTAAAGAAAACAGTGGAGTTTATTGAAGTTCAGAATTTTTTTTTACAACTTTTACCATACTTTCCACATATTTCGTTCTCATTTCATAAAATCATTAATAATTTAATATTATCGATAAAAAATTTATATTATCTCTACTTTCCTTCTGTTCTAAACGTTCAAAAACATTTGAAGGTTTAGAACAGAATGTATGTTTTTGTGTATTTAAAGTAACTTTACTATGTATAGTTTCTTCATTTCCTTTTTTAGAAATTTTGAACTATTTGCTATTTTTCCATTCTAACACAGCAGAAATACCCCCTTAAGAGACGAGTAATGCTAAATCTGAGATTAAATATAAAATATAGATTTAGAGAATTGAAAAAGTAAAATATTTTCTATATATACAAAACTCTGTTATTTCTAAATGAAAGGTTAATAAATTCTCTATATAAAGTTCTTAAATATTATTTAGACCTATCGTAGATAGTGGACAGACAGTGATGGATACATATGCATAGCGTGGGGGATTTGTCTCAGCACAGAACTGTAGGAAGGAGCGCATTATGGCCTGCCAGTATACATTGTTACATGGAGAGATTTTTGTTTGCCATCTGTGTTATGTCATATATTTAAAAAAGTACGTCATAGGCTGTCTGTCTTCTTTAGAAGGCCTTAGATCAAATTTTGAAAATAAAAAAATAACTAAAAATACTCAAAATAAATTACTATTCACTTAATAAATTGCACTGCTAATTGAGGTACTAAATAATCCAGTTAATTGTATGTTTTTGCGAGTGTTATAGGGAAAATGTTTTGTTTTTAATTATTTGAATTTGTTGTTATTTTAATTTTAAAGTCTTAAGTAAAGAAAGTTATCACTTTTTTAAAAGTCTTAAAATACAATAATTATAATACATAAAACAAGAGCTTTACTGTGGTCTTTTGGAAGAAAATTATAATTTTTGATAAAAATATTGTCTGCATATTTAAGACTCTCCTAACCTTGACGATGAGCACATTACATTTATTTTATCTTGTTTCTAAAGAATAGTTTTTGAATATTTAGTAACATTTAGTTACTGTATTTAATATTTATAGTTACAACAAAATGCAGCGACCTTTTTGAAGACAGTATGACTGAGGGCAGTCAAAATTCTATGATAAATGTTGGAGAACAATCAGAAATTCTGGCACATTTTGAAGATGCACAAGCAATAGATGAACATGACATAGAAGCAGTAGAGGACAACAAAGTGTCGGAAAATTCAGACACTCATGAATATAATAACAAAACTAATTTGATTGAAATAGATCAGGATAGGATATCATATCTTGAACATGAAGATTCAATGGATATACAACCAAAATCGGATATATCTGAAGAAGAAATAGATATACAGGCCATAACTAACGACATAAACAAGATGGATACTAATAATGATGAGCTTAAAACTAGAATTGCTGATGAAGTAATCCAAAATGTAAATATCTTATCGGAACAAACAGATGTGAATGGAAATTTAGAGCATGAAAATCAAAATTTTAATAAAGAAAAAGATTTCATAAGCGAAAGTGATAAAGAAACAGAATCTGTGGGAAATTGTGTAGCCAAAAATGATGAAAAATGTACTAATGAAATTAAAATTGATGTTGAAGAAAGGAGTACAGTTCTAACAGATATTGATACAAATATTGACATTCCAAATACTACAGAGAATAATCAGCTCGTTACAGTAGAAGAATTGAAGATTTCGGAAGTAAATATTAACGAAACTAAAATTGATGTTGAAGAACGGAGCACAGTTCTAACGGATATTGATACAAATATGGACATTCCAAATACTATAGAGAATAATCAGCTCGTTACAGTCAAAGATATGAAGATTTTGGAAGTAAATATTGATGAAAATGCAGTTCCCATCAAGACACCAAGTGGCAAAAAACCACCTATTTTGGGTCCTGAGTAAGTACAATATTCTATAGTGTTTGCATCTGGCTTTTCCTAAGATTTAAGTTTTATGATGTTACCTCGTTCTAGCCTTCCGAGACTAAAATATTTTATAAATGCTTTTAAGGGGCAATGCTATTGGATGAGATAATAAATGATCTTAAAATGATAGATCCAGTAAGAGATACTTGAAAGATGTGTAATTGGTGTAACCTATTTTTCATAATTGACAAGTCTTGCATATTGAATTCAAGAAATAATAGCATAAATAGGTTTTAAGAATGTCTATGGTGGAGGGTGTAATAATATACTAGATTCAGATATCAGGTCAATATTATTGGTATCATGGATAAATGATTAATTTGAGAATACTAATGGCTATCTTCTATGATTTACTGCTGTCGGGCAGTTAGTAGCTGTTGCTTCAATCGTATGTCCCCCGAGCCTTAGTTAGAGAAGGTTCCAATGTGACTATTGTGATTATTACACTCTTTTTAACAGCAGGTAATATATTGGAATCTCTGTCGCTCCTACTTGCATAAAGTACTTGTGCTACAAGTACCATGAAATATATGTATTTATGAAATATATAATTCCAAAATAATGTCATTTAAATCATCTATTATTACTTATATAGAATATGTCCCCATTTAAATTATATGTAAATTTTGGAATCTTCTTTACCATATAAGTGAGCCCCATAGAGGCATGATCGTCAGTGTATGAGTGTGTTTACTGGAGACACCATTGATAATAATTTAAATGGGTAATATGACGGCAGCTCAGAGGGAATAGAAGTTAGTGGGGATGGATAAGATAATCGTCTGTTTCGCTCTCTATTGTTTTATTTCTATATGGGGATAAGAGAAAACTGGTATAAGAATTATTTGAATTGAATTGTATTTCATATAGTGCGGTGATAAAAGTATCACTTTCATTATACACTATGAAAGTCGCTTTGCCTTCTCATTGGAGGGGGTTCATAGTTCATAGCCCATTTTTGCAACTTTGACAGTTTTTAGATTACTAATTGCTTACTCATGAAACTTTTAAAAAAGAATTCTGTTCTTTACGAGTTCAAACATTTTTATAAATGACATCTAATGACATCTATATTAATTTTAAACTGATAATTAAACTTTCAATGCAATCTTGGTCATTACTAAATTTTTTCACCTAGGACCAGTGGCAAGAAAGGGCGACGTAGGTTATGGACACGGAGAGCCGAGGAAGAAGTGGAGAATGCGGATAATGAGGATGAATCACCATCAGACAAGCTGGTTTCGAAGCCTAAAGTTCCCATGGTCTATGGCTCTAGGACGAGGAGAAAGAAAAATTATGCATGATAAAGTGCCACTCGATATGGGTCTGAATACAGTTATGGTTCGGTGGTGTATTTGAAATGTCAGTGTGACAGGAGTATAGATTTAGTAAATATAATTTGAATTTGATGAATCGGTATGTGTAATAATACTGTTGTATGATGAAATTAATAGAAGTACTATGACATGAGAATAATACGGGGGTGAATTATGGTTATAGTATAACCTGCTTAGTACAATTCTTAACTTGTGAAAGTGGACTCTCGAGTGAAAAAATGTCTTACGGCGCAGAGAGAAAAATGTTTGTGAGTATACAGGTGTAAAGTTGAATATGTCAAAACGGAAGGGAAATTTTCTTCTATATCCTGAAAAGTGTAAACCGTTTTTGGAAATTCTGCATTAGGAAAAAATTTACTAAAAATTTTAAAAAGTTAGTCATGATTTATGAAATAGGGAAAAAGATACGTTCTGTTCTAAGTCTTGAAACGTCTTGTTTTTAACATTATTTTATAATACGAGTATGAAAAATGTGGAAAATACGTTAATAATTTTGCTAGAATTTCAAATTTGAACATGAATAAATCTAAAACGGCTATAAATCTCGAAAAATGGTTTTCACTGTTTTTTTCAGGACATTAGTATCACCTTTTAGTGTCTTTGTCATATTCAAGTTTACATAATAAAACTATATGTTTACTATAACACTATAACTACATATTTTAAACACAGATGATTGTATTAAGCTGTATTTTTTTGACATGCGTATTTTGGAAAATGAATGTTATGTTCTTAATGACATTGCAATACCTATAGTCCCTCTTCCCTCTTGAAAATTATTATGAACAAATAAATATATTGCCTAACTCGTGGCTAGCTGTCAAACCAAAATTTCTCTGAACCAGAGTAGGATTTCCGCTTTTGTTTTAATTGTCTTGCAGTTTTCTCTTTTTTTAATTTTGGTCAGCTGTTTTTGGATGAAGATGGTGGGACTTATACGTACAACTTTGGACTCTCCAGATATGTTGGCAATGGAGATACGTTGCTCGGTTGCAGAGTTATTAAGTAATAACCAAAGATATTTTCAAATTTATTTTTGTTAGGGCTTACGTACAATGAAATCTTTACACTAATTTCAAGAAATCGACATAAGAGCATATTATGTGGAAAATTGTATTAAACGAAAGTATTTTAGTTGGGTTGGAAACAGAAATGCGGTAGATTTACAGTTAAGTTTACGTTAAAATAAGCATGTTTAGTGGTATGGCCATATACAAGTAAAGTTTTAAGAAGGGTCTGCAAATAGTGTATGTAGTGGAGTGAAAGTTAACCACTTGGAAATGAGACAGATTGTTCGGCAAGAGATTTAGAAAGATTTTATGATGTGACATGAAATAAGTTAAATAAAAATTATGCCTGATGTTTGGCAAAGTTTGTTGACATGTATCTTTTAAAAACGAGATTAATTGCTAAAACTAAGGGTACTAAAGGGACTGAGGAAAGGATAGCTCTTTGAAAATAGTATAACGACGAAGACTTTTTGTAGAATTGCATTACACTATCTATAAAAAAATTAAAGATGTTAAGTTTTTGTATAAATTATTTTGTTGTTTTTGGAAATTATAGATAAAAAGGCACATTGGGCTTGGAAATTTTTAATTTTACTAAAGTTAAACTTATTTTAAAAGCTTATTTGTTTTTAGAGTTGAAACAGTTCTCGTCACTTATATATGGTTTATTTTCATTTATTAGTGTCTTTTAACTTAGAAAATGTTTCTCACGTGTGTGTAATTTAATGCAAAAAGCATGAATTGTAAATATAAGGTTTAGTATTTAAAAATAATTCATCTGTATTACAATGTAAATATATTAAAATTATATTTGAAAGAAATTGTAAATAAACATGATACATATTGTTAGTTAGTTTTACTTAGACAATAAACATTTCTAAACATGGTACATGTGACAATTGAATTCTCACAACACTTTGCTAATGGAGCTCAGTATCACAATGAATGAGACAGAAAAGATGCCTTTTTAACATTTGAAGTCAATTAATTTTCTATTGATCATTATACTTATTTCCTTGTTTGTAGAATATTATGCAAGATAGTATTTTTTGGTGCTTTTCTTGATACAAAGAACTTTGAACCCAGGTTCAGAGGGGCTTGCACCAATAATATAGTGCTAAGTAAAAGATATTTTCCAAAAAAAGTGAATTAGTGTACCCCATAATTTACAACTTTTGTCTTCCCGGGTTACAGTGGTAGATTGAATAAGACTATTTTGTCTTCTAAGCCTTTTTTTTACTATGTGGGTGATGCAGTAGAAGTGTAAACATATGGACCTTGCATTTATTGTCAAATGAAGTATATAAATTTCAAGGTCCTAAATTTGTTAAATTTAATATCTGACACTAAATTTAATGTCATGAAAAATAATACAAAATTTTGAACAATACGTAAAAAAGCATTTTATTGAAAGTTGTTTAACTTAATTATTTAAAGATTGTTTCTTTGTCTAACTTAGTTCTGATGACTTAGTTTATTTTCACATCAAAGTCTACAAACAAGAATGTATGCAAGTAAAAGGTATGGCGATGCATGTACGACTCTTGTTAAATTACATATTAAGACTTAAGTACCTTAATAATGGACTTGTAATAGGCACTTGGCATGCCGTCACATTTTAACCCATTTGACAATTTTATAGGAGAGTGAGCATTATACAAAACTGAATTTTTACGTTCCGTTATATTTTTTTAAATAACGTTTACTAATATGATGATTAGACAATCTTAGGGAAAGAAATGAACAACAAAAATATAATTGCGACTTGAAACTACTAAACAGCAAGTTGCAATGTCAGAAAAGCTATTGTTATCGCTTTTCAACATGTTTTTCTCTTGGTGCAATTTCATGTAATAGTCATTCATTGCTGATTGCAATTTCCACTAGGGCTAACATGATAATTAGTATATAGAAAAAAATAAATTGCTGAAAAAAGTTTTGTGGACAGAAATCCCTAATTGTTCTTAAACAGAAGTGCTTATTGGTTTCATAACTTAATTTCAATGCTTTATCAAATGGGACACTATTCTATAAACCTAAATATAAAATTATTGCTTATATCCGTTATTATATGATCCGAGAAACTCATATAAGCAATGTTCAGTAAAAACAATACTGTCTTATAAGTGTGGTCATCTGCTGCTCTTGAATGAAATAATGTGAATTTTGAGATGTGTCCTTTACAATTTGTAACACGTATTCAATATTGATTACTGTTGCATTCCTTGAAATTCATTGTTATGAATCGAATCTATACATTTAATAAAACTGTAACATGGTAAATACTGTACATGAACAATAGTTTAGAGTGATTGACATAGCGTACAGAATGATAATAGAACCTGTAAAACCTTTAGAATTTTTGTCTGTATGTTATATTGTGCGTCAATTACGTAAAATCTACTGGACAGATTTTGATGAAATTTGGTATGATTATAGTTTATAAATCAAGAGTAACAAACAAATGAGTGAAAAAAATTATTCCGAATTTTACGTGAGTGAAACTATTGGGGCGCAGCCAGTATTAAATGTACCTATTAATTGTTTTTAATACTTTGATGTCGGACTTTACTTGGATCTTGCACAGATCATACTGTCGGTAGTTGGTATTTTTTGAGAGATTATGAAATATCTTAGTAAAACATGAAGATCTCAATAGGTACAGCTGCTAACACTGCTTTTTCATGAAATTTTGAGAACTATGTAAATAAAAAGATTTTCTTATTATTATAAAACACCTGAAGATTTGTTTACTATTTTTCTCAATACTCAAATTTCTCTCAAGTATTATGAGATACATACAACGAATTATACAAGAGCTTCACTGGACACATTAGATATGCTGTTTCACTTCTACCATTTAGAGAAATTTGTATCAAGTGGAGATGTTTTAGCTGCCGCCTGGAAGACCATTAGCCTGTTAGTAATTAATTGTTGCCCTATATACGACACAAACAATATGTTACTGGCATTTGATAGTTTTGTTTGCATACCAATGTGGCACCACCAACATGATAATACCAGCATGCATTCAATAGCTGTGCATGCTTTTCTATATATTTGTCGAATAGCTTTATATGCAACACCAATTAAGTGTTGCTAGCATTGGTCTGATAGTTTTCACATGACGCCAATATGGTATCTTCAGACAGCGTAGTATTAATAATGATTGGCAGTAAAATTTCATTTACATTGGTAACAAGTGGTAAGCCGAGCAAAGTAATTGAACATGATCTCTTTTGATATACTTATTTTGAAATTCTTAGCTGGGAACTTTGACAACTGTAGTTTCTTCGTTGTTTACTTGGCATTCCTGTTTTTATTTCCACAACTTTAAATTATGGAGACATTAAGTTGAATTTATGTTATAATCTCCAATATTGTTCGATCTTTTTAGCAAAATAGTTTAAATATTGAGTTTTTAACTATGTTATTTTATTAAAAATTATTTTTGAAACCATATGTGACTGCTCTTGCAATGAACATAATTTACAAAAATGAACAAGAAATAAACTTTTTGGCTCAAATAAAAAAAACAAAATATTGGCATGTATTAAGCAACTATAACATAAATAATTCAGTTTTCCATATCTGTGCCATTTTCTCTAAGCCTCTTATTGATATAAAGCTTAACGTATTGGCCACGTGCTGACTACGAGTGGGGGTAATGAAATTAATCGAAGTGCTTGTTCTAGCAGAAATAGAAATACCTAAAGGTTTCTGTCAAATATTATCATAGATAATATAATTTACTTGCATATAATGTCATCTGTGCAGTTTAACAAAAATGCGAATTTCACTGATTTTGAAATATGAATGGTGATAATTAAAGAAACAAATTTAATAAGAGATTAATAAAAATTTGGGATTTATATAATTCTCTTTTAATTTAATTTGAAAAGGACATTCCAGTCTATCAACCTTAATTATTATTGAATCTTTAATTTGATTTTTTATATAAGTTAATAATTGAGAACAAAATGCATTTAAGCAACAGTGAAAATTTCACTGTTTATCAACCCAAAAACATGAAATTTGAAGTAATTAAAGAGGTTCCATGATATTACTATTTAAAAAATTTAAGAAACTAAATATTTAAACGTCATAATTATTTACCTTTATAATAACTTATAAATTCTTATTCTGTCTTGTTTAATTTTTTATCATTAACATTTCTGTTTAAATGTTTGTAGTATATAAATATAAATTTAAAGTGAAAGTAGTGAAAAATACTTCAGAGTAAACAAATTTATTGTAATTTGTTAAAATCAATTTTTATAATAAAATATTCCCAACTGAATCCTATTTTTTTTAAATATTTAATTTCTTAAATATATTCTCGAAAAAAAAATATTTAAAATTACTATTTTTGGTATACTGAATTCACACCTCACTTTTTATGCTTATAAAAGCAAATTTTCGGAATGTCACTTGATAGTTTTTATGTAGTAAATTTTATGTATATCCCATATCAAATTGGAAATTAGATAAAACATAAGTAAATGGATAGCTACCTCAAAATACATTCTGGCATTGTTTATGACAGTTAAAGTTTTTCTATATTTTTGTATTATTCACGTAAACATTTATCAGAGCCTTTAATTTGTATCCTACAAATAAAATTAATGCGCTTTTAATTAAATAGTTGCGGACACTACGCAGTGTTGATGTCATGCACCACGTAAAAATAATCGTCATCAAATGAAGTATGCCGTGAGTCTTTTTTTAATAATTTGCAGTGTTCTTTTTTTGTACTTATTGGTTTTCTTCCATTTGTCTTCCTTGCCTTTCTCCTTTGTTGTCTTTCTTTCTGATTATTTAATATAAATCCTTTTTCTTTCCTCTGTGAGTAATCTTTTTTCAAAAGTTTTCGGGATTACCTAAATCTAAGACAATTTGATAAGAAAACAATATTACAGGCAAATGGGGTGTATTTTTCAAAGGCGGATATGTCAAATTTAGAACTTGATTTTTCCGATGTTTCAGTTGATAACACATTATCACAAATCACGTTTAAAAAGACGTTATCTCACAAGAGTTTTGGAAAATCGGTAGTCTTAAGCATTTGGCTCATTGGTAGGCTTCTAAGGATATATTACAAGTATAATTTTTTTTAGGTTTAGATCTATTGAATTCCAATTTGTCCAGTATACAGTGTAGTTAACATGTATTATTGAAATTATTTGTAGGCTGTTGTGCTTCCAAGCGTCACTTGCATTGTTAATAACTTTGTTAACTGGTCTATATATGTGTATATAGATTGAGTGATTGGTGTTTGTATGTTCAAGTGGAGGAAACAATACGAGAATGATCCCATTCTTGGGAAAGTCCAAAGGTTATATCGAAATGTGATACGTGACGATCAATTGGCAGCAGAGTGTGGACAGTTGTGATTAGATATAGTTATAACAAAGTGAATTATTAGCTTTAGGGTGAGGGGTTGAAAGTAAGAGGGGACAGGATAACATTTCTGGATTTATTCACTAGTGTTGTGTACTACATGTCACTTGCAGGGGGTCTTATTTTGTTTTGTCAAACCAAAGTATTTTTTAACGAAATTGTTTCCCTATTATGCAGCTAATATTAAAATTATTTTTTGCCTAAAGATGCTGTAAAATGTGGCAACTTGACATTTACTAGTCAAATTGACCTTAGCTTCTGGTTATAAACAAACTAGGAAGGTTCATAGGACTGAATACAAGTTGACATTTCATATTATTCGTAGTAGGTTTTTAAGATTGCAACTGGCAACATTTTGTTTTTGAAAGTAGTAACACTGTTGGTTCTTGCTATATAGCGTTTCAAAGTGTGATTAACGGTACATGTTTTTGCGAATTCACATTCGAACTGTGGCCGAGTTCGGACTCTTGTTTGATGTCAAAGGAAGTGTGTTGTCATGTGTTGAAAGTGTCGAATTATGGATCGTGCTTCCTGTATGTCAAATGGATCCAAACATTCCCTCAAATCCCCCGTCTCGTCATTATGATCTCTTTATTGAACAATCATTCCTTGCCAGTTTCGTTACAATTATGGATTACGAAACTTATTTAAAACGTAAATCATGCATATAAAAAAAAATTTAAACTGTCAAAATCTCAATTCGATTCTTCTTGCACAGAAGCTGTGCCCAGAAAGACTCCTCGCCCTGAAATTTTTCCTAATTCTCCGAAAGTAATTCCTCATTCCTCTGTAATCCTCCTAATTATATAGAAAATCGCTTCTATGTTGCTGGCGACGTTGTACATTTCATTGTTCACGTGCAAAGGAAAGAACTCCGACCAAATTTCGATTTCTCGCTTCATGTGGTCAGATTCGGCTCTGCCCTAAAACAATTTCACGTTGATGGTATAACCCCGGATGGGGTAAAACAAATTGGACGAAACAGGATTTCGGTGGAATTCTTTTCTGCAGATTCTGCCAGTCGATTTGTTATTCACTTGGATTTTATATGATAATATAAATTATTCATTCCATCAATGTTTCTCGAATGGTCTTTGTTCGCAATGTTCCAATCGACTGGTCGGATGATCAGGTTTTACATTCTATTGAAGTTCGTCGCCCTCAGGGTTGCGATAAAGTTACAAATGTTCGCTGCCTTAATTTAAAATAAAAATGCTATAACCGTACAGCCCTAGAACAGGTTTAGTCAGACTTCAGAATTCCACAACCAGAAAATGGCTGTGGGCTTAATCATCAAACCCCAGTTAATAACTTTTCTACTCCGTCTATCATTCAACTTCTTTGTGTATGCAGTGCAGACGATGACGTTAATAAATGTTTAATGCCGAAATTTGTTCCGCCAATATGATAGAGAAAGTTAGCATATCTCGGAAAGAGATTCTCAAAGCATTTATAAATTTGGACGTACAAAAAGGACCATGTCCTGATCAAATACCTGCTATGTTTGTTAAGAATAGTGCCGGTACACTTGCAACTCCGCTGAATTATATATTTGATATATTATTATCCACAGGTAACTTTCCAAACTGCTTTAAAATGACCAACGTAATGCCTATTCATAAAACAGGTGACTGAAATAACGTAGTTAATTATCCTCCCGTATCAATTCTATCTATTTTTGGCAAAAATGTTTTCAAGTGTCTTATTTATAAAATTATTTATTGCCATATTAAACCACATTTCACTCCCAACCAGCATGACTCCTTACTAAAAAAGTTTACGTCAATAAATATGGTTGAATATATAAGGGTGTTGCAAATATTTCAGATAAACGCAAGCAAGTAGATGCAATCTGCAAGTGATTTCAGTAAGGCCTTTGATACAGTAAACCACGCTATTTTTAACCGACTTCAAAAAAGGAGGAGGTTCTCAATTCGTCAGAATTTTTTTTTACGTATGTTCAGCGATAATTCTTTATCGAGTGGACCGATTTTGATAATTCTTTTTATTTGAAAGAAGGTGGTATGGGTGTGGTTCCATATAAATATAACGATGATCTGATGATGAGGTGCGGAAATGAACGATAGAAACGAATGGTAGTAAATCAGCTATGATTCAAGATATTTGCCACGGCTGGTTGTAATTTTGCAAAATAACTATACCACTTACCAGGTCATGGTCCGACGATAAGTTCTGAATATGAATAATGGAGCTCCTTAACGAATATTAGTAAATCAACCGTGATTAAAGATACTTGATTAGTATTAGTTTTACTTTGCAAAATAACTGCACCGCCGACCAGGTCAGGGTCTGATGTTGAATTCTGGAAATCAACAATGGAACTCCTTCACGGATAGTAGTAAACTGAAAGTGATTCAAAATATTTGTTACTGGTGGTTGTTACTTTGCAAAATAACTGTACTATCAATCATATCAGAGTCTGATGATGCGTCCTGGAGACGAATAATGGAACTCTTTATCGGACGGTAGTAAATCAAAAAAGCATTTTATTGAAAGTTGTTTAACTTAATTATTTAAAGATTGTTTCTTTGTCTAACTTAGTTCTGATGACTTAGTTTATTTTCACATCAAAGTCTACAAACAAGAATGTATGCAAGTAAAAGGTATGGCGATGCATGTACGACTCTTGTTAAATTACATATTAAGACTTAAGTACCTTAATAATGGACTTGTAATAGGCACTTGGCATGCCGTCACATTTTAACCCATTTGACAATTTTATAGGAGAGTGAGCATTATACAAAACTGAATTTTTACGTTCCGTTATATTTTTTTAAATAACGTTTACTAATATGATGATTAGACAATCTTAGGGAAAGAAATGAACAACAAAAATATAATTGCGACTTGAAACTACTAAACAGCAAGTTGCAATGTCAGAAAAGCTATTGTTATCGCTTTTCAACATGTTTTTCTCTTGGTGCAATTTCATGTAATAGTCATTCATTGCTGATTGCAATTTCCACTAGGGCTAACATGATAATTAGTATATAGAAAAAAATAAATTGCTGAAAAAAGTTTTGTGGACAGAAATCCCTAATTGTTCTTAAACAGAAGTGCTTATTGGTTTCATAACTTAATTTCAATGCTTTATCAAATGGGACACTATTCTATAAACCTAAATATAAAATTATTGCTTATATCCGTTATTATATGATCCGAGAAACTCATATAAGCAATGTTCAGTAAAAACAATACTGTCTTATAAGTGTGGTCATCTGCTGCTCTTGAATGAAATAATGTGAATTTTGAGATGTGTCCTTTACAATTTGTAACACGTATTCAATATTGATTACTGTTGCATTCCTTGAAATTCATTGTTATGAATCGAATCTATACATTTAATAAAACTGTAACATGGTAAATACTGTACATGAACAATAGTTTAGAGTGATTGACATAGCGTACAGAATGATAATAGAACCTGTAAAACCTTTAGAATTTTTGTCTGTATGTTATATTGTGCGTCAATTACGTAAAATCTACTGGACAGATTTTGATGAAATTTGGTATGATTATAGTTTATAAATCAAGAGTAACAAACAAATGAGTGAAAAAAATTATTCCGAATTTTACGTGAGTGAAACTATTGGGGCGCAGCCAGTATTAAATGTACCTATTAATTGTTTTTAATACTTTGATGTCGGACTTTACTTGGATCTTGCACAGATCATACTGTCGGTAGTTGGTATTTTTTGAGAGATTATGAAATATCTTAGTAAAACATGAAGATCTCAATAGGTACAGCTGCTAACACTGCTTTTTCATGAAATTTTGAGAACTATGTAAATAAAAAGATTTTCTTATTATTATAAAACACCTGAAGATTTGTTTACTATTTTTCTCAATACTCAAATTTCTCTCAAGTATTATGAGATACATACAACGAATTATACAAGAGCTTCACTGGACACATTAGATATGCTGTTTCACTTCTACCATTTAGAGAAATTTGTATCAAGTGGAGATGTTTTAGCTGCCGCCTTGAAGACCATTAGCCTGTTAGTAATTAATTGTTGCCCTATATACGACACAAACAATATGTTACTGGCATTTGATAGTTTTGTTTGCATACCAATGTGGCACCACCAACATGATAATACCAGCATGCATTCAATAGCTGTGCATGCTTTTCTATATATTTGTCGAATAGCTTTATATGCAACACCAATTAAGTGTTGCTAGCATTGGTCTGATAGTTTTCACATGACGCCAATATGGTATCTTCAGACAGCGTAGTATTAATAATGATTGGCAGTAAAATTTCATTTACATTGGTAACAAGTGGTAAGCCGAGCAAAGTAATTAAACATGATCTCTTTTGATATACTTATTTTGAAATTCTTAGCTGGGAACTTTGACAACTGTAGTTTCTTCGTTGTTTACTTGGCATTCCTGTTTTTATTTCCACAACTTTAAATTATGGAGACATTAAGTTGAATTTATGTTATAATCTCCAATATTGTTCGATCTTTTTAGCAAAATAGTTTAAATATTGAGTTTTTAACTATGTTATTTTATTAAAAATTATTTTTGAAACCATATGTGACTGCTCTTGCAATGAACATAATTTACAAAAATGAACAAGAAATAAACTTTTTGGCTCAAATAAAAAAAACAAAATATTGGCATGTATTAAGCAACTATAACATAAATAATTCAGTTTTCCATATCTGTGCCATTTTCTCTAAGCCTCTTATTGATATAAAGCTTAACGTATTGGCCACGTGCTGACTACGAGTGGGGGTAATGAAATTAATCGAAGTGCTTGTTCTAGCAGAAATAGAAATACCTAAAGGTTTCTGTCAAATATTATCATAGATAATATAATTTACTTGCATATAATGTCATCTGTGCAGTTTAACAAAAATGCGAATTTCACTGATTTTGAAATATGAATGGTGATAATTAAAGAAACAAATTTAATAAGAGATTAATAAAAATTTGGGATTTATATAATTCTCTTTTAATTTAATTTGAAAAGGACATTCCAGTCTATCAACCTTAATTATTATTGAATCTTTAATTTGATTTTTTATATAAGTTAATAATTGAGAACAAAATGCATTTAAGCAACAGTGAAAATTTCACTGTTTATCAACCCAAAAACATGAAATTTGAAGTAATTAAAGAGGTTCCATGATATTACTATTTAAAAAATTTAAGAAACTAAATATTTAAACGTCATAATTATTTACCTTTATAATAACTTATAAATTCTTATTCTGTCTTGTTTAATTTTTTATCATTAACATTTCTGTTTAAATGTTTGTAGTATATAAATATAAATTTAAAGTGAAAGTAGTGAAAAATACTTCAGAGTAAACAAATTTATTGTAATTTGTTAAAATCAATTTTTATAATAAAATATTCCCAACTGAATCCTATTTTTTTTAAATATTTAATTTCTTAAATATATTCTCGAAAAAAAAATATTTAAAATTACTATTTTTGGTATACTGAATTCACACCTCACTTTTTATGCTTATAAAAGCAAATTTTCGGAATGTCACTTGATAGTTTTTATGTAGTAAATTTTATGTATATCCCATATCAAATTGGAAATTAGATAAAACATAAGTAAATGGATAGCTACCTCAAAATACATTCTGGCATTGTTTATGACAGTTAAAGTTTTTCTATATTTTTGTATTATTCACGTAAACATTTATCAGAGCCTTTAATTTGTATCCTACAAATAAAATTAATGCGCTTTTAATTAAATAGTTGCGGACACTACGCAGTGTTGATGTCATGCACCACGTAAAAATAATCGTCATCCTCAAATGAAGTATGCCGTGAGTCTTTTTTTAATAATTTGCAGTGTTCTTTTTTTGTACTTATTGGTTTTCTTCCATTTGTCTTCCTTGCCTTTCTCCTTTGTTGTCTTTCTTTCTGATTATTTAATATAAATCCTTTTTCTTTCCTCTGTGAGTAATCTTTTTTCAAAAGTTTTCGGGATTACCTAAATCTAAGACAATTTGATAAGAAAACAATATTACAGGCAAATGGGGTGTATTTTTCAAAGGCGGATATGTCAAATTTAGAACTTGATTTTTCCGATGTTTCAGTTGATAACACATTATCACAAATCACGTTTAAAAAGACGTTATCTCACAAGAGTTTTGGAAAATCGGTAGTCTTAAGCATTTGGCTCATTGGTAGGCTTCTAAGGATATATTACAAGTATAATTTTTTTTAGGTTTAGATCTATTGAATTCCAATTTGTCCAGTATACAGTGTAGTTAACATGTATTATTGAAATTATTTGTAGGCTGTTGTGCTTCCAAGCGTCACTTGCATTGTTAATAACTTTGTTAACTGGTCTATATATGTGTATATAGATTGAGTGATTGGTGTTTGTATGTTCAAGTGGAGGAAACAATACGAGAATGATCCCATTCTTGGGAAAGTCCAAAGGTTATATCGAAATGTGATACGTGACGATCAATTGGCAGCAGAGTGTGGACAGTTGTGATTAGATATAGTTATAACAAAGTGAATTATTAGCTTTAGGGTGAGGGGTTGAAAGTAAGAGGGGACAGGATAACATTTCTGGATTTATTCACTAGTGTTGTGTACTACATGTCACTTGCAGGGGGTCTTATTTTGTTTTGTCAAACCAAAGTATTTTTTAACGAAATTGTTTCCCTATTATGCAGCTAATATTAAAATTATTTTTTGCCTAAAGATGCTGTAAAATGTGGCAACTTGACATTTACTAGTCAAATTGACCTTAGCTTCTGGTTATAAACAAACTAGGAAGGTTCATAGGACTGAATACAAGAATGACATTTCATATTATTCGTAGTAGGTTTTTAAGATTGCAACTGGCAACATTTTGTTTTTGAAAGTAGTAACACTGTTGGTTCTTGCTATATAGCGTTTCAAAGTGTGATTAACGGTACATGTTTTTGCGAATTCACATTCGAACTGTGGCCGAGTTCGGACTCTTGTTTGATGTCAAAGGAAGTGTGTTGTCATGTGTTGAAAGTGTCGAATTATGGATCGTGCTTCCTGTATGTCAAATGGATCCAAACATTCCCTCAAATCCCCCGTCTCGTCATTATGATCTCTTTATTGAACAATCATTCCTTGCCAGTTTCGTTACAATTATGGATTACGAAACTTATTTAAAACGTAAATCATGCATATAAAAAAAAATTTAAACTGTCAAAATCTCAATTCGATTCTTCTTGCACAGAAGCTGTGCCCAGAAAGACTCCTCGCCCTGAAATTTTTCCTAATTCTCCGAAAGTAATTCCTCATTCCTCTGTAATCCTCCTAATTATATAGAAAATCGCTTCTATGTTGCTGGCGACGTTGTACATTTCATTGTTCACGTGCAAAGGAAAGAACTCCGACCAAATTTCGATTTCTCGCTTCATGTGGTCAGATTCGGCTCTGCCCTAAAACAATTTCACGTTGATGGTATAACCCCGGATGGGGTAAAACAAATTGGACGAAACAGGATTTCGGTGGAATTCTTTTCTGCAGATTCTGCCAGTCGATTTGTTATTCACTTGGATTTTATATGATAATATAAATTATTCATTCCATCAATGTTTCTCGAATGGTCTTTGTTCGCAATGTTCCAATCGACTGGTCGGATGATCAGGTTTTACATTCTATTGAAGTTCGTCGCCCTCAGGGTTGCGATAAAGTTACAAATGTTCGCTGCCTTAATTTAAAATAAAAATGCTATAACCGTACAGCCCTAGAACAGGTTTAGTCAGACTTCAGAATTCCACAACCAGAAAATGGCTGTGGGCTTAATCATCAAACCCCAGTTAATAACTTTTCTACTCCGTCTATCATTCAACTTCTTTGTGTATGCAGTGCAGACGATGACGTTAATAAATGTTTAATGCCGAAATTTGTTCCGCCAATATGATAGAGAAAGTTAGCATATCTCGGAAAGAGATTCTCAAAGCATTTATAAATTTGGACGTACAAAAAGGACCATGTCCTGATCAAATACCTGCTATGTTTGTTAAGAATAGTGCCGGTACACTTGCAACTCCGCTGAATTATATATTTGATATATTATTATCCACAGGTAACTTTCCAAACTGCTTTAAAATGACCAACGTAATGCCTATTCATAAAACAGGTGACTGAAATAACGTAGTTAATTATCCTCCCGTATCAATTCTATCTATTTTTGGCAAAAATGTTTTCAAGTGTCTTATTTATAAAATTATTTATTGCCATATTAAACCACATTTCACTCCCAACCAGCATGACTCCTTACTAAAAAAGTTTACGTCAATAAATATGGTTGAATATATAAGGGTGTTGCAAATATTTCAGATAAACGCAAGCAAGTAGATGCAATCTGCAAGTGATTTCAGTAAGGCCTTTGATACAGTAAACCACGCTATTTTTAACCGACTTCAAAAAAGGAGGAGGTTCTCAATTCGTCAGAATTTTTTTTTACGTATGTTCAGCGATAATTCTTTATCGAGTGGACCGATTTTGATAATTCTTTTTATTTGAAAGAAGGTGGTATGGGTGTGGTTCCATATAAATATAACGATGATCTGATGATGAGGTGCGGAAATGAACGATAGAAACGAATGGTAGTAAATCAGCTATGATTCAAGATATTTGCCACGGCTGGTTGTAATTTTGCAAAATAACTATACCACTTACCAGGTCATGGTCCGACGATAAGTTCTGAATATGAATAATGGAGCTCCTTAACGAATATTAGTAAATCAACCGTGATTAAAGATACTTGATTAGTATTAGTTTTACTTTGCAAAATAACTGCACCGCCGACCAGGTCAGGGTCTGATGTTGAATTCTGGAAATCAACAATGGAACTCCTTCACGGATAGTAGTAAACTGAAAGTGATTCAAAATATTTGTTACTGGTGGTTGTTACTTTGCAAAATAACTGTACTATCAATCATATCAGAGTCTGATGATGCGTCCTGGAGACGAATAATGGAACTCTTTATCGGACGGTAGTAAATCAAACGTAATTCAAGATATTGATTACTGGTAGTTATTACTTTGCAAAATAACTGTACCATCGACCAGGACAGTGTGTAATGATGAGTCCTAAAGATGGTTGTGGTAGTTTCGAATTTGCAAATACTCCTCAAGTGGTAAGTTCGAAATTGCAAAATCTGGTATTAGATTTCGGATGTGAAGAACCGAACTCCTCAACGGATAATCATTTGCGGCTAACTACTATCGCTTTATTTCTTTGTGTTGTTGTTGATAATGAAATTTATACAAAGAGGAAGTTATCTACATACTAGCTTTTCCCGTGACTTAATAATTATCCAATATTCTAAAAAAGAAAATAATTGTGATAATTAATATTAATATATTAATCATTAAAAATTCTAAAATAAAATATCTTAAAAAACTACCTTCAAAAAAGGTAGGTACTATAAAGAAAAAAATAATTAACTCAAAATAGGTACCTAATTATTTGCAATAAATAACTAAGTTACTTACTTTTGAAGTCGGTGCCAGCACCGCAGATCAACTTAAATAAATGTAAATTTGTGTATTATAAATACGCCTTTTATGAATCTGTTTAGTATTGTAAGTACATTAGAAGTTAAAGTTGTGAATTTACATTACAAATTAAATTAATTTATAAATTTGTTTAATCTGGTGGACAGTGCTGGCACCGACTTCAAAAGTAAGTAACTTAGTTATTTATTAAAAGTAAGTAGGTTCCTATTTTGAGTTAATTATTTTTTATATTTGTAGTACCTACCTCTTTTGAAGGTTTTTAAAATATAATTTATAATATACAAATTGCAATATTACGCTATACATAATGACTTGCTGAGATGGATTTAGTCATATTTGGCAGCCAGGAAATATCCCGTTAAAATTAATGGATTCTCATCTAGCAAACGTGAAGGACAATCTGGCGTTCCACAGGGCTTCCACCTCGGGCCACTATTATTCGGCAATTTTGCAAATTGATCAAGCAAGGCGCTGCTGTTATATGCCAAGCAGCTTATGTTCGCAGACGATTTACAAAATGAAAACGATTTAAATATTACACGACTCCAAAAAGATCTCGACATTCTGTCACCATGATTTTCGAGGAACAAAATACACCTAAATCCTAATAAATGTTCCTACGTAAAAATTTTCATTTGCTCCCAACCTTTTAATAGTCAGTATGCCATTGACGATATAATACTTGTTCAACATTGAAAAACATGTGGACCACGTTACAGCTGCAAAAATGTTGGTTTTGTTTTGATGGTAAGTAAATGTTCGAACTTTGCTTTCTCTTTACAATTCGCTTCTACGCAGTCAACTCGAACACGAGTATGGAACCCAATTTTTAAGAAATACTCTGAACGCATCGAAAGGGATCAAAAGATATTTTTGTACAATGTCACCTGAAGGGTAGTTCAAAGAAAAATATCTCTGTTCAAAGAAAATATCGCAATTCTGAAAATAAAAAATTCTACAAACTGATTGTTATGAATGGTTGAAAAAATTGCGGTCGGGTTAAAAAATAATTTATTCTATTTATAGAACTATCCAACTTTGAGTAGACGTGGAAAAGTATACATAATATCGCTATAATGTGCTAAAAACATTTACTAAATTGGTTCAACTTAATGAGTACGTAAACTACCAAGAACCAGATATTTTAAGCAACATTGAGTAAAAGGAAGGGTCGAGGACTAAGTCGAACTTATCCAAAATAAAAATAATAAAATGTTACTTTTCCGTATATTTATTTTTCTGTAACCTACGTTCTCTACATTTTTTTCACAATTTTTGTTATAACTAGTTACATAACTAATGATTAATTTCTCTAAATTATACTTAATAATTACCCTAAGAACTGTCTTGGCTAAGATTTTTCCATTGAATCACTTAGTATTCTAATTAGACGAATATTCGGTCATTATTTGGTATTCGGCCTATTCGGCTACTTTTATCCTATTCCGTCATATACCGAATATTTAGGTACTATTCGGCCGAATACCGACTACTTATGTTGTATATTTCTAGTCAGATAAATGGGTAAAAAAGACTGACTTATTTTACAATAATGTATTTTTCTTTTAAACATTAAAGTTGTAATGCATAATCAACTTTCGTGTTATAAGAATTAACGAGAAAGTATCAAACTAATGTCTAAGCACTTGAATTATCGTAATTGAAATTTAGGAGTGGAAGATGATGATGCAGAAAGACAAATTTTTCTGCATTTTTAGGTAGTAGTTTATTCCTCTTTTTCTCGTAGACATTACCAGCTTCAGAGAAAAGCCATCATGCCATCATGCGTATGGGTCGTCATGACTTAATATACTTAATACGCATCTTAATACGTAAATAAAGGTCTATTTCAGTTGCAACTGCATTTTTTCCTTCCGATATCGTGGTATGAGCTGTGTTTTTTTTCTGCAACCACCTCTTTGTAGCAATCATGAAAGTTGACTAAATGGTCTGGCTTAGAATCAGCTCTTCGGTTCTCATTATCTTGGCCCGAATAGGTGACGAATTTGCGCTATCATCGTTGCTTGTTTCACTGTTCCTCTTTAGGCTATCGATCAAAATATACTACTTTGCTTCTTCTCTTTGCACTTGATTGGTGATAACATTCATTTTAAAGCGCGGATATAAAACGGTAGCCAACAAATAATTTTTACTTTTTGTGATCTCTTCAAATCGTTCTTGCAACCCTTGTTGTATGACAAGCCTCACTTGGCTTAATTTGAGTGTTAGCTCTGATGTGCTCATTTTATTGCAATATCGCATTAATGGAACAACACACAGAATGATTTCAGAAATACAAGCGTATTCTGAACATGAAATTTTTGTTACTTCCTCAAATGGTTGTAATAATTTTAAAAGTTGTTCTAAAAGTTCCCATTGTACAGCAGTCAGATTGGCAATATCGCAGTCGGTAAGATAAAGTGTAATGGCCCGTTTTTGTTCCATTAGTCTACAAATATATAATAGCATATAATAGGTGGAATTCCACCGCGTACTGACATCTCTTTATATAGAATGCAGTTTTTCCGTGTGTAGTACCAAAATGATTAAAATTGGTTACGATCCTTCTACCTGTAGCAATCATTTGAATCACATCTGACTGAGTCTTCAGACAATCTTTAACAATTAATTGAAGAGTATGAATGAAACAATGCACTGAGGCGAAACCTGAATTACTAACAGTTTTTCCTATATTTCGTCCATTATCATAAATTTTTTCTGGCTAAACGTTTCATAAACTAGCAATTTCCTGTAAAGTAATCGCTATGTTATGTGCTTTGTGCTGTCCCTCAAAATGCTTGATGCTGAGTACCATATGATTGACATGGAATTCATGATGAATAAAATGAGCTGTTAAACTTAAAAAAAAATTACGATTATGCAAATATGTCCATATGTTGCATGTCATGGAAATATAATCAAACCATGAAAGTAATTTTTTTAAATTTTTTTTACCTCTTCATGCTGTATTTCTGGAATTATTTTGTTTGAGAAGTAAGGGCGCCTTGGTATTTTATACCGCGGCAAAGCTTCATTAATAAGTTTTTTAAAACCAGCTCTTTCTACTATACTTATTGCCTCATTATCAAGTGCTATCATTTCGCCAATTAAGACGTGATATTTTTTAGCCTTATGGTTATTAATATCCTATCGTTTACGCATTTCAGTAAATTCTTCAAGACTCAATTGCTTTTTTGATGTCATAGGTTTATTTACACCTGTATCTTGTTCCCTAATTTCTTGCCCCTTATGAAGCGTTGGCTGTAATTGACGATGTTCTTCACTGTGCTTGTTTTTCAAATGATTTATCATTCTTGATCTAGTTGTTTTCTTACCGACGCTGCCACGAGAATTTTTATTTCACACAATTTACCTACTCCTCCCCTACCTCCTCCTAGTCCTCAAAGTATGTCCATATATTTCCTTTTTGAGGCCATAATCGATTGTTATTAGTCAGAGCTCATACAATTTCACTTTTAAACGAATTAAAACTCAGAGAGTAAGATAAACTGTGCTTACGTATTTACGATTTGCACCGAATTAAACTCATCAAAACACGCAACGTGGTAGCAATATGAACGCGTGGGGGCGTCGGAGGGAGGTAAGTACATTTGAACAAAGGAGCGAGAAACAAACACGTTAATACAGGGTTTCTCGCCATGCACAGGCCGAATAAATTTTGCCTAATATTCGGCTATTCGGCCAGGAAGCCCGTAGAATATTCGGTGTTCAGCGTGAGGCCTGAATACCGAATATTCAATTCGTTGCAAGTCTAGTTCTAATGTCTAACAAGCTCAAGTGGTTTATTCTTTTGAGTAGTCTAATAATGTTTTGCACATTTAAGAGTCTGGACGCTTCTAGGTCAATGTGGTTTTGAAGTGTCTTTTGGTGAGAACTAGCAAATCTACTAATAATATAATCTACCATCTCGATCTCAAGATCGCGATGGAAGTCAGAGTTACGCATGTACCAAGGCACGTTAACTGCACATTTTTATTTTGGAATCTTTGTATCACTTGGATATTAGACTTACTGGCGCAACCCCACAGTTGTATTTCATAACTCCAAATTGGGCGTAGAGCTTGCTCACACAAAATAAGCTTTAACACAATACAAGGTTGAAAGCTCACAAAATAAGGTTGAAAGCTCAGAATTACGACCAATAAACCAATATATTTTTCTGAACTTGATGTTGAGTTCGTCACGTTTCTTCTTAATATGTACTTTCCACCGAAGCTTGGTGTCAAGATTCATACCAAGATATTTAGCGGTGTTGGCATATGGTAATTGAGTGCCATTAATAAGGACTGGTTGTTATGCTATCTTTTTATTTATAAAATTGATATGTGTCGATTTGGATTCGTTCAATTTAATGCACTATTTTTAAGTCCAGATGGCTACTTTGTTGAGAGCAGCTTGCAATTTTCTAGTTGATCCTTTTACAGTTTCACCCTCCGCTATAATAGCCGTATCATCTGCGAAAGTGGCTGTTGTACTATATAACGTTGTTGAAACATCATTAATGTATAACAAACACAAAATTGGACTTAAAACACTACTCTGAGGGACCCCAGCCTTAATCAGCTTGAAATCTGACTACGAGTCTTCGTATTTAACCTGAAAGTGTTGATGACTAAGATAAGATTTTAGATAGAAAGTGATCTTTGTTGTGAGAGTTGATAGAAGTGATCAGGAGGAAGTGATCTTAATTTGTGTAGTAGGCCTTCATGTCAATCTTTATCAAATGCTTGCGCTACGTCCAAGAAGATAGTACAACATACCTTTTTGTTTTCTAGCGCTTTTTAAATAACATCAGTAATACGATGTATCTGATCGTTTGTCGAATGATTATTCCTGAAACCAAATTGATAAGATGGTTTCTTTGATCAAGAATAGGTTTGAGACGCTTTAAAATCAGTCAAGGTTTAAAATCAGTTTCTCCAATAGCTTTGACATGATAGGTAAGAGTGAGATAGGTCGGTATGATTCAACTTCACTTAGATTTTTGCCAGGTTTTGGTATCATAATAATTTCAGCTGTTCTCCACACATCTGGGTGCATAGTTTATCCGAATACGGGTATTGATCAGCATCTCACCTGTAACGAGATTAAGTCCAGGTGTTTTCTTCGCAGTGAGGTTATTTTTAATTTCATCAGCAACTACTTTAGGCGTAACCAATGGAATTACGTCAGGATAAACATTGGGATAAAGACGTGGCAGAGCATCATCTCCCTCATTTCGATGAAATCTTGCTTAAATTATTACGAGCCCCTTTTTTATCAGTTTTGTTGATAGGGAGATAGGTTGAGTTAACGGACATTTAGGATATTTTGTAGCTTTCCATAGTAAGTACTGAGTGCTGCTATATCTAATAAGTTATGTGAGAAATTTGTACATTGATCATTTTTTGATATTTTTAATTTCTATAGTTAGTTGTCTAGTAATTTTATCAAATGGGCTTTTTGATTGATGCTAGTTTCTTCTAAATTTTCTTTTTTTCTGATATTAGGTCTTTAATTTTTTTCGGGTAATTAAAACCGTTTAATTTTCTTTTAATAACCAGCGAACTGTTTTAGGCAGTTTCCTGAATAGCTGCGGTAAAGGCATTTAATTCTTTTTCCATTTGATCAATAGTATTTATCGGGACCATCAAGTTGGTATCATTTACTAATAAGTAATTAAAATAATTCCAATCAGTTTGTTTGATACTGAGAATTAGTTTTTATTTTTTCCCAATTATTTTGTCACTAACTGTTAGGTAAATTGGAGAATGATCAGGGTTTAAGTTAAGTTCCTCTTCAATTTTAATTTAACTTGATGATACATTTTTAAAAACAAAAAAGTCTACTAGATCTGAAGTTTCTATGGGCCAATAAGTTGGTTTGCCAGTTGATATAAATTCACATCCATAACTAACGGCGGCCCTGTATAATTCTCGTCGCTCAGAAGTGATGAGTCTTGAGCCGAAGTGGGTGTGTTTAGAATTGAAATCTCTTGCAATGATGAAGCAACAATTTAATTTTTTGAAAAGTGTGATATATTCATTAGCATAAATATTGTATCTAGGTGGGCAATAGATTGCACTTACTCTGAGTTTCTGTTTAGTTGTCACAATCGTTACTAATGTACCTTGATATCACAAGTCACATATTTTTAATCTTCTAAGTGTTTGATATGGTTTTTGTTAATAACAGCACTATCTCCACGAGCCGCGTTAGCAGGATGAATTGAATGAAAGGTTGAGTAGTTTTTCGATTTAATAAACGACTCTTTAGTAAAATGTGTTTCTCATATAAGACATATGTCAATGTTTTCTGTGCACAGGATTACTTGCAGTTCATGTTGGTGCGGTAACAATCCATTCCATAATTCGTGGGGAAGTTGTCAGTTTCCAGAGACTTTAATTCTACTCTCAATTTTATTAAGTAGCAGGTTTTGATCTATTAGCGTCTGCAAAATTTATAATAACATATTATCATTACTTGGTATTTGCTTAGTGACAGGGGCATTACCAGAAACAGTTTGGCTGTATGTTCTTCCGGAATTTTGTGGCCTTATTCTGGACATTCTTATCATTTTATTAGTTGTTACTGTTGTTTAGTTTTGTTTTTGCTGTCTCTTAGTTTTTAAGTTTTTTAATCACTTCATATACTCGATAGCTGGCAGTAAGATTCCCACAGTTTCCCACAGTAAAAGTGATTTATTATTTATTAGCCGTGAGATGATGTCCAGCACATTTAACAAATTTAGGTGCCTTATTACAATAATTTTTAATATGATCAAATGATTGGCAGGTTTTACACTGCGATGTTAATTCATTGCTTTTAATTGTTTCAATAGTAACGACTGCATTACAAATGTTTTAATGCTGTATATTTTATTTATATCCGTATTCTTCTTAAACGCAACTATAAACATATCTAATGGTTCCATGGTTTTCCATTTCAACTTAGATCTAGCATTCAGTGCTTCCCATCCCTGAGCTATTAGATTATTTATAATATCTATTGGGCTGAAGGAATGATGTATATTTTAAATCATTACTATGATACATTTTCTGTTTAAATTTTAGCAAAATTGTAAATTATTTACTATAACCTTATTTTATAGCAAAACGGGTGACTATGAACATCTTTAGTTTGACATCTTTCGTTTTTTTATTTTATTAACACAGCAATAATTATCTATGGCAATGTTTTAGAAATGAAAAATTATTTTTATTTAATTTATTTCAAATTATTTTACATAAAAATCTTAAATAACAATAGTAAAAATTTAAATGTCATCATTTATAGGAATTCTTTATGAAGGATACGAATGAAAGATTTGTCGAAAATAAATTCAAAAATATAAATCTATGCATGTGAACAAAAATTTAGCGTAGATATAAAAGAATTATAATAGGCAAGAGACTTTATTTAGTTATCTAAACTTTTTTGTCACAGTAGTGAATTTTTTTCCTGTTCAGGCGAGGGCACTGAACTTTTAAAATAGGCGAGGTTTACTGAATTGAACCCCGCATCCCTCTTATTGAATACGTCCTCACTTGCACGCGTGTAAAGTCTTTGAAATACTACCTGTACAATAAATTATAAATAAACAGAATTGTGGTTAGTCCACATCATCATAAGTCATCACAAGTTATCACATGAAAAGTAGTATTTTATAATTAGAATTAAACTCTAAAACATTTATTACTACATATTATACAGAGAAAATTATATATAATATAATACTTTATTATTTATATAAAGTATTATATTATATATAACATTGAAATCTGCCACTGGACACCTGTATTTTTCTCGAAATCACCACAAATACGGTTCGGAGCGAAAAATAATACAGACCCATTGTTGGAAAACGCGATTGCCTGATTGAGGATGTGGCTTGTTCGTGTACCATATTGTCGCACCTAATGTGCGACGAAATAATGTCGAGTATAGTCTGAGCTTGATTCGCAGAAATCTGTATATAAATTAATGACGTAACAAAATTGGTGATAAAATAAAAAAAAATTTTAAAAAATATCTTCTCGGTCTTTTGATAATGCAACTATTAAATTAGGTATCAAGTACATATCTTGTCACATTCCATAGAAATAAAAAATATATTTTTGTCAGAGGTCTTTTCGACAACATTTTTATTGAGCCAAAATATTTATATTATGAAACTGTTTTAGCCTTTGAAAGTCTCAGCCTCCTGATAAACCTTCTTAATAAACCAGAATTTGACATTCAAATACTGAGGTCGTTAATTGGACATTGAAGTCCTTTATGGAACATACTTTATTCTCTAACTTTATAGAATAGAAATAACGCGTTTCCTTCTCAGACTCTTAAGGCAACTGAAATGAAACATTTGGTCTAATTTATTTACGCTGTCTATAACTATTCCGAACTTTAGAAAGCATTAATAACACACATTGTGGTGAAATTATATGCGATATAGAATTTCACAAAAGAATGTGTACTGGAATATTCTTGAATCCATTTAGGAATGGGAGTGTGGCTTATGACTGTAGTACGGTGGAACAAATTGCCTTATTTACGTGTTTCTACCAAAAATATTACAAATTCGCAATTTCTTCGAATTTTATATCACTTTCTTAACACAAATTCCTGGAAGTGCACATTAAATTAAAAATAAATTGTTTGATTCTAGCACATCCCTCTTCAACATGGCCTTAGCACATTCTTTTTCTGGTGTTGTGTGAACAAAAGCATTTAAGAAGAAAAAAGTATATAAAGAAATAGTAGATTGGATACGCATACATAGTGTTTACAGTCGAAAAATTCCTGACGTTAATCCACCACACGGGATTTATGCGTCAGTGATTTGAAAATTCTCAATGTTTTAAGGTTATAAATCAAAATTTTTATTTTTAAATCTCATGCATACTTTAGTTTTCGAGAAAGATCAGGGTATTCAAACACAAGTAACAAGTGTACCTTTTCATAAGTTAAGTATCACAAGATATCTTGTCTTTAAGTAGTTTAATATAAATGAACTTAACGTGATCGATTTTTCATGGTCGAGACGTCATTATCTTGATGAAAATTCCCGAAAGGAATTCTACGACATCTCCTTTCGGAAGGTTTCTAGGAAAGGGAAACCCATACCGGGTTTCCCTTTCGTAGATGTGTCAAAGTTTGTTTAAGCGTTTTCTTCTTTCCACTTCAAATCCTGGGAAAATTTTATTTGTTCATTAACACCGGAAATTCTGTGTTTAACACATCAACAAAAAATGTTTCAAATATTTTATATCGTAATCTTCAATTACGGATTGTTGACTCCCATGTTCAATTTCTTAATAAGAAATTGTCATTAAAGTGCACGTGTATGTTAAATTTTATGGCAACCTATCATCACGGGCACAGCATTAAAACGTTTTTGTGACTACTTCTTTTTTGTGTGCAAGACAATACAATAATAAGATTTTTCTAAAAAAAAACCATTTCCGTTGTCAAGAATCTAAGCACCACCAGAGCCATACCATTTTCTTAATAAAACATGTTTTGTTATGCGGCGTAACAACGGATGACATACTTAAATGACATATCTAAATGTATCCAATTAAGATTTAATTTCAGTCCTCTCGTATATATTACTGCTGCTTCTATGCCATCATTATTTTTCATTACCTGGTTGGAAATGAAGCTATTTTGTTAAAATTAAATGTGTGGGAGTAGCCTATATTTATTTTTTCCTTACGAGTGCCACGTGAGCGAAGATAACCTTTGATTTTACCTGTGACAGACAGAAGGATAACTTGAAACTTATAATAGCAACTATGGAAAGCGAGTAAATCTTTTTTCTTGCTCTTAGCGTGGATAAAATCTGTGCATTAGAAATAAATTTACACGATTTTGTAACTAAGCTAAAAGAACTACATATCAGATTAGAAAATCTTTAATTGCTTGTCTAATAGATTGAAAATAAAAATAATGGGAATAAAACTTGAAAATAGGATTAAATCTAAAGTACCGAAAGTGTTGTCAAAATAAAGTGCTTGTCAATGGAGACGTGACATTTTTCCCTAGTTAATAGGATTTATATGTTTTTCATTTTGAAGATTATTAAAATGTGGGTACGAATAGCAAGGGGTGAAAAGAAATAAAAAAATAATTAAATTATTGCCTATTAATAATATATGTCGAAATGTGTCTACTCAGTCCAGACCGTGTAAGAAGCAAAAATATTTGACAAAAGTCTGTTTTGAATTAGCACAAAAATATTCTTTAGAAATAAAAATAAATAACAGGATGCTATCTTCTAGAAGAAACTTAATAAGGGTTAATTTTGTCGTACGACCTTATCTAAGCATCTAGTTTAAATGGTGTATCGACTTACACTACAAATAAAGATATTTTTAATTAATCGATGTGAGATTTTCGTTAGCGATTGCTCTAAAATATGGAATTAAATGTATAATTTCTCACAGATATGTTTATAAACATGAAACGACGTTCGTATGGATTTATTGTATCACGTACGTATTGGTTGAAATAAGGTGCAATGCATCTTTCTTTTTATTAATAAGAATGGAACTGATTTTTAGAGGAAATTCATGCCTGTCGGTAGCAATTATTGTTGGCCCAGTGCATATTATAAAGAATCATTTTATAGAATTTACAGAACTGGCATAAAATATGTTTAAAGATATTATAGAACACAACTTAGGTATGAGTAAATAACTTCAAATATTAGAGACAATAACATTAATCCTTCTGATATTAGCAATACTAAGTAATAATTAGTCCAATTTATCATTTTATAACTATTACATTCTATCGAGCTATTTAAATACATATGTGCCAATTACGATTTCCTTTGTTCCGTAGTTTGTTATTAGGTTTTGTCTCGCCAGTTTTCTGTCTATAGTTTATTGTATATACAATAGACTATTAATCAACCCTAATAATTCTAATAAAGAATGATACAGAACAAGAAGTTGTTTTGTTTAAATTCAACATTTATAGGTGCTTTAAGATATTAGAGATGCTATAAATATATTTTAATTTGATGTTTACATTATTTTTAGTCTATTTCATGTTAAGAATGTCAAAATAAAATAAAATTAATATATATATATATATATATATATACACACACACACACGTATATATATATATATATATATATATATATACATATATATATATATATATATATTTTAGAACTTTAAGTATTTGTATTTTAATTAATTTATTTGATTTTAAAAGATAGTCTCGACACTGTCTTACAAATTTTTTATCGTTTCTCCGACGACACTCAGATAGCGGTCCTCAGTTCTTCGATTAATTTAAACTATCTTGACTGGGTTCTAAATCTAAATATAATCAGAAAAGGTAGTTCTCATTGTCTTTTTAATCATTCATTAAAAATATTAGTGGACTGAATTGAAGCGATTATGGATTATTTGTCAGCGAAAATCAGCATACTTCTTAAATTTCCCAGAATAATTTTCATTCTTCAAACAAATTTTCGCATATCAAGGTATTTACTATGTGTGAAATAAATAATAAGTTTCATTCGTTCTTACAATTGATGCTATTCAACCACATTATGCTATTTCCAGCTATCTACTATTGGGTACAGTTTTCTTCTTGATTTTAAAATCATGGAAATAATATGCGAAAAGATAATATTTTTATTCATCGGTGAAGACGATCCTCGCGTATACAGTTATACACAAAATTTTGTAAGTAGTTTTAGGGCGGTTTTCTTTTCAACTTTTTTTTAATTCTTTTTATTAATTTTTTTAGGAATAACGACTGTTTATTCCTTAATCACGATTTCACTGCAAGGATGGATTTGTAGAGTTTTAGAAATTGGGCGAGGAGATACTATACCAGTGGGAAATTTTTTTTTCTCTTTGCACCTGACTAAAATTGTGATCCAAATAACAAACATTTTCTTTAGAGTTCATTCAACCTCGCGATCAGTCATGAAAAGAAGAATGTTAAATGGGTTCTTTTGCGGAAATGCGGTAATCAAAGCTAAGCATCTGACTGGTATTATTAATACCTAAAACTACACTCGAAGCTACTTAAGGTAGAAATGCAGGTTTGAAAATGCAGATATGATTTTGGAATTTAAATGATGTTGGTTTTTAAAATACTAACAAGTGATGTTAAGGCTGTTTTATTGCATATAAAAATGTAGTATTTGTTCTACCCCGACTATAATTTCCGAAATCTTTGAATGTAAATACTTTATTTCATTTTTTTAAGGCAGTTGCAGTCATCAATCAGTATATTCACCTTCGTAGTTTCATATGAATTATTCGAAACGATCTCTCCCTTTCGTTTTTTCCCACGTCCTTTTGCGAAAAGAATATTCATTTGTCATTCTTCATCTTTTGAGTATTTTTCTGCTAATTTTTAGGTACGACATAATGATAGGTAGATACTAGTATTGCGCATACATATATTTAGCAAATAATAGGTTCCTTAATGGCAATGATGTTTAAGAATTGGTTATAAAAAACATAACAGAACGTTTATTTCAATGATTTTTTCTTTGTAACACAGCATATATAACACAATCTTTGTCAATAATGTTATACTCATTAAACACGTTATATTATACAAAACGAATGAAAAATACGGCTTTAAATAGCACTACGCTACAACAACTAGGAATGTGGTAGAGGTCCAAAGTAAGCACGTATATAAAAGATATAGTTGTATTGCAGATATATTTGTATTGAAGATGAGATAAATTACATCGTTAGAGGACACTTTTAGAGAGCTAATGACATGTCCATATTAAACAATATCATCGATCTTGATAATGTGAACCGTTTTTATAAAAAACTATATTTATAAGATATTATTTATGGATGCATTGTTTGTTTTGTATTAAGTAGGAAAAAATGTTTTCTTGTGCTATTTCTTCTGTTACTCCAATGCTTCATCTGAATCATATAAATTGCAGGCAGGGAGTATGATGTAGGTGCTTGGGAAAGGATTTAATTGCAAAGACCGCATATCAAATTAAACGCTGCAAGTGTTTGAGCAATATATAGTGCTGTGTGATGCAATGTTTCGAGGTTTTTCAAATTCTTATTTCAAGGTTTTTCAAATAGTGTGCTCATACTAGAAACTGGGCGTTAGCTGAAAACCAGCAGTATTTGTGATGCTTTCAGTAAAACTGCCCAAACCAGCTCGACTTGTGCAGTTTCTTACCTCTTTGAAAATTTAAAGTTTTTATTTATTTTCTTTTTATCTGTCTTTTCTGTGTGTATCTTTTTTGCGATCGCGAATATTGTTATTTACAAATAAAGTATTTTTTGATTGAATTTAAATATGGTATACATCAATAAATAAGAGAAAAGATAAAGTTTTTGGGAAAATATGAAAACCGCGATGTCTCCTGAAGAGTGAAGATTTCATAAACATTTAAAAAACGTTGCAACATTTTCTTTAATATTATTTTGATTTTATGGTAATATCGGGTGTTATTTTTTAATAAAAAAAATTAAATATGTTATTTTAAAATGAAAATCATATTATTACTATTAATATATGTAAATAACTACTTCTGTATTAACTGTAAGTATATAACTATTAGTTTTTATACAACGAAGCTGAACTTGGAACTTATCCCTCGGAGGGCGGACTGTCAAGTAATAACTTTGTTAACAGAAAAGTTAAAGTAATATTAATAGGCAAAGCTCTAACACGCAGTAAAATTTTCACTCAAATAATTTGCATTTTACATTTAAAACACGTAAGTTGCGAAAGCAACGGACAGTTTATTATAATGACGTCACTGTTGATCCGATGAAAATAAAATTTTCTTTTTATATGCACGCTTGTGTCTATGCGTGAATGTCCTTACATTTTCTTTGAAAAGGAACACTTAAGCTTTTTATTTCACACAAATTTTATTTTTTATAGCATCCATGAAACAACTAAGGGTAGACACGGCATGTTCGTGGAAACTTGTGGAATTTATTAAATTGACAAAGGAAACGCACAATGCTGAACTGAGGGAGCTGAACAAGGAAAAATCGATTAATAAGGGTTTTACGATTTTGATTAACGCGAATACGTTTTCACGATTTTGCAATGGTCTACGTTATTCGAATTGAGAAAAATGTTGGAAATGATAATTGTATGAAATCAAAAGTAGATTGAAGAACAGAATGATGTCACCATGTAATTAATATAAAAACTTGGTAAAAAATGAAGGTTGGAAAAGTAGAAAATACTTTTTGTTAATAGATCTTTTCCCCATTTCTAATTAATTCAGTTTCAATTTGATCAATCTTTACCTGTAAAGAATAATTAAATGCAAGCAAAAATAAACTCTTAAAATCTCATTTAAAACATTATAACTATCGGTATTTGTTCAAAGAATATCTAAAATACACAAGGTATGATTATTTGAAACGATTTCCTAACATAATTATAAATTTAATACTAGTGTGTCGTAGGCCTGGGAATGGATCGTAGGCACCAGTGGATCGTAGGCCCCGGTGGATCGTAGGCACCAGTGGATCGTAGGCACCAGTGGATCGTAGGCACCGGTGGATACGGTAGAAAGAGTAAAATTACAAAATGTGATGCGGACGTTTCTTGAAATTGTTTATTTCACCAATAAACTCTCAGTAACTCTTAATTACGACTAAATTCTACACCTACGCGTTTTTGAACAAAATTAGTAAATTCAAAAATATTTCATAACCAAATGAAAATTAGTGGAAGAAAAAATAGGAATTATTTTTCCTTCTTAACGCTTTTTTTAGACCTTTTAAACAAAAGAATATCGCAATATATCAGTAATATTGTAGAAATTATGGAAAATATACTTGATGAAAAGTAAATGTTTTGAGATGAATTTTTGGTTATGTTAATAACTTTATTTTTTACTGGCTCTAATTGCTCTAATTGTTAATTAACAATGTAGCTGCGATCTAAACCGTATGTACGTTATTACCAAATAGATAATTATAGCCATTTTTCCGACACGTTTTCTGTCACGTTCAGTTTGTGTTAGAATATTCTACGATCACGTAACTGCATAAAGCATATTGCGTCGTAGCACAGACTATTAGTCTACGATTAGTACAAGTTATTAACGGCGTGACGGGAGCACGAGCACATATGTGGTTATCAATATCAGCAAGTCATGGGATAATCACTGTGAATAATAATTGCACGTCGGCGTTTTTAGCTCTCAGGAGCGCGGTTGCAACTACATAAGTGGCTTTCATACTGGGTGGCTCTTGTTATCCTGTACTTGTTTTATATTTATGAGAAGTTCTTATTTGTATTTTAATATATAAAAAAGAAATTGCAGATCACAACAAGGTGAAGAAATCAGTTCGATCTTGGAGTAAAAAAGGTGTATGTTAGAGGACACAAGACAGGGTCTTTTGCGCATTGTATAAGTGTGTACTTTGAAGTAAAAGAGAAAGACTAAAATCAAAGACCAAGACAAAAAATAAAATTACAGAATCACGAGAAATAAAATAATGATATCGAATTTTGAAAGAGTAACTGAAAGAATTATAAATTCAAAACGGTAAAGTTGCACGAGTGACATGTATTTTGTGTAGCGGTGTGAATGGCTGAGAAGGCATGCGTATATAGAAAGAGGCGAAAACAACCGAAGACGTACGGAGACACCCGATTACTCATTGTATGTCGGGCACTTGCTCTCCTCAGTTTATTCTCGGACCTCTGTATTTTTTTTCATGCTGAGGCGTTCCATAAAAAGGTTTATTTCAAGGAATTATTTCGTCATATTCCACATAATGTGAAAGAAATCGTTATTTTCATGATATCTTTCCGTTTTCCCTCCATTTTTATCCACTTTTCAATGTCAAGCATTCCATTTTCCTGGATCAAAAGGAACGAGCTGTTTTGAAAAGTGAACTGGGTTATCCAATTATGTTCATTTTTAGGGTTCCGTTACTCAAAATGAAAAAGGGAACTCTTATAGAATCATTTACTTGTCCGTCCGACTGTCTGCCAAAGCCCTTTTTCTCACAAACGGCTCAAGATAGCAATTAATATCTGCTGTATACTGATACCTATAGCCTTACATTGCTGTAAAATTTCAAGTTTTTGGGTTAACGCAACAAAAAATATGGTCTTTTAAAGCGTACTTCTTGTTCATGTAATAATCTTACTCACTAAAACGTTTTGAACTTTCAAGCTTGTTCGTCTGACCGACCAACAATCTTGAAAGTTGGTATAATAGAGGTTTTTTAGCACATATAAAGAAAAAAATCCAAAAATTAACGATTTCTAATTTTATGTGGAATTATGCATTTAGCAGGCTATACATTTACGTATGCGAAAAATTAATATTTTTAAATAGTTTAAAAGAAATATTATGTAAATATTTACAAGATATTGTGTGTGGAACTTTCTTGATGCGAGTTCTATTTGTGCTCGGTGTTTTTTTTAGGTTAGATTGTAAATTCATTGCTTAAGCATATTGTATTATACAATAGTACTAGCTTTAGCCTGCGTTTTTTGCCGTGTTCTCCAGACACACTTGGGAGGCAGATTTAATATAAAGGTTGCACTTTTTATTAACTAATTGCGGTACTAACATTTTTATTACGGAATTAAAAACACCCGTTATGTTATTATTATTAGTACATTTCATTATTACGCTTTTGCATTTATAATATTAACGGGATTATTAATTTTTTCCGTAGTAAAAACCTATATGTTATAATATATTAATTTATATACACCCAAAAATAGTTTTTTCTAATATTTTTGAAGACTAGCTATACAAAAAGGAACATAATTAAAATATTTTGTATATTTGCCCGAAATTGCCTCGACAACGGTACTGCAAAACGAATACTTTTTTTTGAACTAAAACAAATAAATTTTCTTAAATCAATAGTACAATCGTTTAATCGTTCACTTGAATTTATAGAATGATATTTTTACATTAAACGTAATTTTGTCGAAAAACATATCGGAAACATTTTTTTGCAATTTCGTCAAATGCCAAAAACAAATGTGCAATTTCATCAAATGCCAAAAACAAAGGTGCAATGTCGGTACAAATATGGTGTAATTTTGGAGCGATTAATAATATTACTGTCATTCACACGTCGCCGTCGCTCGCCGCCGCCGCCGTCCGTACACGGCATCGGCATCGCGAATACTGAGTTTTGGTAATTTTAAATCTGTGATATCTTCTAAAATATTAATGATAATGATTTGCTGTATAGAGCAAATTTTATCAACATTAAATGCCCAATGAAACCAACTTATTTAATTAAATAAAAATTAATATTATATTGATCAAAATAACTTCGAAAATATAAACCACAAAAAAATAATAAAAATGGTCATTGTGGGTTATCCGCAGATATATAACATCCCGGACTTTTTTGTACATAGTTTTAAAATACACAATTCCATGGTACAACATTTTGATACATCTCGTAAAGTTTAGTCAGCGTTAGTAATGAAAGCGCCCAAAATTCTACTTTTTTACGAAATATTGACATTTTTTATATTTCCTGTAAATATAACATGCAAGGTATAGTACATGGTATAATATGCATGGTATAATACATATAAACCTTGCGGAAGAAATTATCTGAATGACGGTGAAAACCGCATCAAAATCTGTTGTGTAGTTGAAAAGATCTAACCTTACAGAGGGATAGAGAGACGCGGGAAGCGATCTTGTTTTAGACTGTGTAAGAATGTCAAATTTGTTTTCGTAAGTTCCAATAGTTTAATTACATTCAACTAAGAAATGAATCTGCAAATACTGAGGCTAACATATTTTATTACCTGTTTATTAATTTATCGGCATTTAGCTGAACGTTAAAAATGATATTAAGATATTAATGATAGATTTAAATACCAAAGAAATGGTTGTAGTAAAGCGCTTATTAACATGCATATAATTAAAAAAAAGTTAAGATAAAGATTTTAACTTCACAATTTTATTTATTTTAGTTTATAGCGTTTTTATGAGTTTTTATTAGATTTTGTCGCGACTTTTTTTCAATAGTATTCAATAGTCAACAATTTCATAGTTTTGTTCAAAACTATAGTGTTTTAGTTTCTTTAAAAAGCTTTGATTAAGTTTCATTGATTTAAGTCAACGATTTAGATTATTCAGCGATTAAAGTGGTCTACAAATCATACATATAGGAAAAAGACAGTGGGCAGAAAATGAATCTGACCAAAAACCATTACTAAATTATTATACTGCACTACTATTCGAAATTCCGCTAACTTTTATTTACTATTTGTTTATAAAAAACATAATTTTCAAAATTAAAATTTGTGCGGAAATAAAAACATTAAACTCTATTTATCTTCTGGATTATGTTGAGTCACCCGATGCCGCGAAAACGTTTGCAAAATAAATGGCACTTTGCAAATAAATACACCGAACATTAGAATATATAAGGCCACAATAAAACACTCACACAAGTGCTCTCGATTTTCACGTTTCGCGCTCAGGATAAACTTCCAGGATTTTAATGAGCAAAAGGAAACTCGACGCTGCGTAAATATGTCTCTTCTACCGTCAGTTCTCTCGGCAGCAGTTGGGATTGCGAGTGTGATATTCGTGTCTGTCGTATTGTGGTTCAAATACCGCTATACTTATTGGAAGAGAAGGGGTGTGTTTGGACCACCGCCATCGATTCCCGGCGGGAATCTAGATGGCGTGATCACTAAACAAAAACACCTCGGGGATAGCATAAATGATTTCTACAGAACGTACAGGAACGAGCCTTATATAGGAGTATTTTCATTCCATATCCCTGCGATCGTGGTGAACGACTTAGAGCTAATTAAACAAGTGCTCGTTAAAGATTTTCAGCATTTCAACAGTCACGGAAGCAGCGAGAATGATGAATTGGACCCGTTGGCTGGGCATCTTTTCAATTTGACGGGAGAGAGATGGAAGAAGATGCGAAACAAGTTTTCGCCGACTTTCACGACGGGAAAGATGCGTATGATGTTCGAGAAGATGTCGGAGGTGCAGGCGATACTGCTGAAGCACTTGAAAGAGGTAACGGCGCAGCGGGAGGTGATGGATTTGAAGGAACTATTCGCCCTCTTCACCACAGATGTAATCGGAAACTGCATATTCGGTATCGATACCGACAGCTTCAAAAACCCTCACTCTCAGTTCAGAAAGTACGGCATGGAAGCTATATCCCCTGTCAATTTTATAAAGTGAGTTTAAATGGTAACATTTATTATTTTCTGATGGAACAATTTTTTTGTAAATTTCATATCTAATAGTTACATAATTAGAAACTATACGTGTATTGTAGTTTTTAAATATTTAAGACCAAAAACATTTTAATAACGAGAAATGTGACATTATTCGAAAAAAAAATTGCTTTTTAATTGCTATTTACGTTTAAAAATATACTAATGCAATGACTGAATAGCGTAAATATAAAAAAAACAATTCTAACGTTCCCTACATTTTTACTATTATTTTCGTTGTTAATGTTCCCTAAGTTTCTTGAGTAGCATATTATAATCTGGATTTACATCTAAAGTCTCATCTTCTCTCATCTGATACCGGTAGTAGGTTTATAATAAAATATTTTTATCGATAACAAGTATAACAGCGGGACCAACAAATACCTAGCTTTCGAAACACTAGCTTCATATTTGCAAACTATCCATACTCTTACGGTCGATCTACATCGACACATTCCCTTTGTTTTTCGTCCAGTATCGAAACTTTAATCCTGTAATAACTTACCAAAGGAAGATCGAATTTTCCGTAGATATAGTAGTACAATATCTGATTTTTTACTAATTTAACAGTCAGCTAGCATTTTCGATGCAGATGTTGGCACCAGAAGTATCAGAGTTGCTTCGATTACGGGGGCAGAGCAAGGATGTGGTGAATTTCTTTACAAAGATGGTGCAAGAGACCGTTGAGTACAGAGAGAAGAACGGAATCACCAGAAATGATTTCATGCAACTGCTGATTCAGATGAAGAACAATGAATTGCGAGATGATGCCGGTAAGATTTTATATTCTTCTATTTATGTCAGTCGATTTTCCAATATAAAAAATGAAAACAAAATTGGTATTGTGTATGTTTTTTCTTCAAAGAAAAAGCGGTAAAATTTTTCATAATTTTTCGTAGGGAATGGGAAAAATAATCAGTTTCTTAAGATCATTGTGTGAAGAGTTGTCCGTTCAAAAATATACATTATATTTTAAAAGTTGACCGAAATTCACGTTTTCAAGTTTAAATCATGAGAAATTATGGATTTAATGTTTCACTGAATTTTTATAGAGTAATATGGAAATTACTCCTAGTTTTTTTTGTAATACGCTCGTTACAGTTATAGTCTGATGGCTAAAACGTCCAAAACTTTAGAAGGCGATGAGGAAATTAAATTTCAATTACTCTTTCAACAAACTCTTTTCAATTGGACATTCCGTTTCCGTTCCTTCGAAAAATAAAAAAACCTGTCAAGCACGAGTGAAACTCATGCTACGAGGATTTCGTACTTATAAACATTCATATTTGTACCATACATAATATTCCTGTTAAATTGTTTACAAAATTAAAATTTTTTGGAACGAAAATATAATGCCTACTATACTTTTCACATGCGCATATCAAAAAAAAAAATTTCATATTATTGAATTACAAATTAACTATTTTCGGATTTTTTTCTTTACTTGTACTGTGAGATCACGTTTCTTGCCAACTTTTATCATTCTATGTCAAAGGGGTATAATCTGTAGGTTTTGATATATTTGCGACTGTCAAAAATGCGGCCTAAATGACCATATTTTTAGGGTTATTTTTTCTTGCGTTGACTTAGAAGCTTCATTTACTTACAGTTCTAAGGATCGTAAACCTTAGTATTTAGTATTCATTTCAACCGTTCAGACCGTAGTATTTAATACTAATTTCAGCTTAAAAATTCCACGTATTTCTGAGAAAAGGGGTCTTGACAGACAGACAGACGGACGGATAACAAAGTGATCAAGGGTTTCTTTTTACCTTTTGAGGCACGGAACCCTAAAAAAATAAATAATGGCTAGTAAAATCAGCACTTACGAACTTTATTTACGCTTATTAAGTATTCCATATAAGAACTACTTTCCGAGCGAATTTTGGAGAAGCAAAAGAGTTCTCTCCTTAGGCAATTAAAATTATTGTTATTTCATGATTAAGAGCCAATTTTTGTACGAAATGTGTTGTTTGATGTGAAAATTGTAAATAAATAGAGTTTCGAAAATATAAAATTACAAAGTTGTTTTTTACTGTGTGAATATGGTTTCGACACCATAAAGTAACGTTTTAGACTGAACAACACAAAAAACAACAAAGGAAGATATATTTGGTGACTTAAAAATATCTTGCTCAAACTCTGTTTAAAATATAAATATTTTTTTTTTAATTAAATCACGGACCAAATAGACTGGTCAATAAATACAAAATGCAATGACTTTTAGAGAAAATTTCAAACAGTTACTTTTTTACTGTTTCTGGATTTTCGAGTATTTTATATTCTTATAGATATTTGTGTATCTTATATTCTCATGCATTTTTGAGTATATTATATTCTCATAGATTTTTGAGTATCTTATATTATTGTAGATTTTTGAGTATTTTATATTCTTATCGATTTTTGAGCGTCTTATATTTGTACAGATTTTTGAGTATCTTGTAGTCATTAGATGGAACATGCAATTATCATATACGTTGCTCAGGGGCCCGCTTAAGAAACTGTACTTTGGCTATTTGGTCCCAAAGAGCCTAGGTAGACATAAATTTCTGGAACAGTAAATTATGATGGCCATCATGAAAGTCCACGGAACGGTAATATTCCATTCTCTGCTGACCGACTTTTTTTCCTATAGTTGTAAGTTTGACTTAAAATTCCTATTTTACCTATATTTCAGTACAAAACGAAACAAATCGGTCAAATGCAAGTCATAATTGCACGACTAATGTTTCGTATCATCGTGAAGACACGTGGAGCCTTTTCGTTTAGTGATATAGCACAAATGGTTTTATGTAACTTAATAAGCAAAGACAGAAAAAATAATGGTTCATCTTTTTGATATGAATTATTATTTTTTTATTATAATTAACATTTTCATAGTAATTTAAATTGGAACGTCAAATTATTCATAAAAAATATTTTAGACAATGTGATGCCAATAGTTTTTGGTAACATTAGCTCATAATCAATATCCTCGATCTTTTTTCTAAGATTTTTGACGATAGTTTTTGAGCTGGTGAGGGGCAACAGCGATTTTTAGAATTTTTTGGTAATTTCGTCAGAAAAAATGTTACATAAGAAATAAATTACATAATTTTCAATAATTATTTTAATAAGCTTTCGCTGATGCTTAACACAATTGCCTTGAAATAAATTCCTGAACTCCTAAATTCATTTAAAATAGCACAGCAATAAAATCAAATTTCAACTTTCTATGTCAAATGTTTTTGAGGAAAATGCCTGTGATAGACAGCTGGATAGACACAGAAGTGTTTTTATGAGATTTTGTTTTTTTTATTTAGGTACAGACCATTAAAAAGAACTATTTTTGTACTGGTAACTGATTACATTTTTTTGTTTTTTTTTTCTTCGAAAGGTATTTTAAGCATCATCAAGAATCTACTGTGCTGTTTATAATCTATACATATAATTAAACTGTACGATTGGCCTGTATGTACATTGAACATATTTAGTTCGTTTGTCTGTGCCTAAATAAAAAAAAACAAAATCTCATTAAAACACTTCTGTGCATCGTTTCTGCATCACGCGGAAAGTACTGATTCAAGTTTTCACCGATTGCATTGATAGAAAGAATATGTTTTATCGACCAATTAAGATAAAATTATGGCCGTTTCGACGTTTCAATGCAAAGTGTAATTACTTGAAAAAGGTTTGAAATTAAAATAATTATTGTAAAAGATGGTGTTGCGTGTGTTAATCTTAAAGTTAACCTTGGAATATTTTGTGAAGGTTCACACGAACGAAGTTGCGGGCATAGCTAATATGAATTAAAAGTGATCTTGTAATTAATCATTTGATGCATTTTCTAAAACGAACTTTGTGTTTTACATTATCAATGCTTTTCCTAGTTCTAAAATAAAAAGACACAAAATCGTTTTCATATACCTATACATATACTTACTTAGATAGAATTTATGTGTTCGGTCTCAGTAAACGTCAAATAAATAATATTTAGCTTGGTGTGTACGCGCCACCATTGTCGATTCTCTTATTTTATCGGTCAATATAACTGAATATAATTCTAAATATTCTGAGTTAACACGGAAAAGAATAACAGTCAAACTAATCTACTAATAATACAGACGATTTGATTGTATTACCAGATTCTTTAAACATTATCGAACAGATAAAAACATTGAAAGAGTAATTGATCCTGAGTTTTAGATTTTACATGTTTTTTGCAAGTTACTGTCAATATTTCAAATTCATAACATTTTTGTTACGACCATTATTAAGTTCCACTGTTGTAAAGTGTATATACGAGTAAAGGCATCGATTACAAAAGTAACAGTATCGCCAATAAAACCTGTAAAGCACGAGTAGAACTCGCACTACGCAGATTCCGTATATAAGCATTTATAATAATATTAGTTCAGTAAAACGTAAATTTATCGCTTACTATATATTTCACAGGGACATACTTGAAAAAAAATGTATAATTCCAATGTCCTACACTTCAAGATTGTAGGTCGACAATAAGTACGTTATACGTTTTGACGATCAGTAAGACCATTATTGTATGAATAAAAAGTATTAAAGAGCCCTTTGTGGGGTGAACTAAAAAACTTGAAAATTTTACAGCAATATAAGGCTATAGACCTCAGTATACGATATTAATATATATATATATATATATATATATATATATATATATATATATAGATATATATATCTGAAGCTGTTTCTGAGAAAAAGGGCTTTAACAGACAGAATGATCCTATAACGGTTCCGTTTTTTTCATTTTGAGGGATGGGACTCCGCATCCCTTAAAATGAAAAATAAAACTGAATTCAAACTAAACTCGATAGTGGAAGGTATCGATATTTTTTCTGTATTCCTATCTATGTGGGTGTATACGCGATATGATGTATGTAATATGTTGTATTATACATACAACATATTTATATGATGAATATTTGCTATCCCGAATATGCTATAGATATAATGTATTTTGCAATAATAATGATGTCAGGACTAATTTATAGAAACCTAAATTATATTTTGAATACTAGCTATTATTATAGCAAAGGTTTCATATCAGAGGGAATAAATTTGCTTGTATTTGTACTTGGAATATTTTTGTGTCTGTGATATAACGGAAGCTAACATAATATACTTTTATTCAATCCGCTGTATTTTTTTTTATTTGACGAGAATAGTTCCTAATAAGGAATATTATCTTTGTAGGCTTGCTTAGTAATTACATCGATACCCAGCCATTTTATTTTTTTATTTCGATTAAGTATTTGTTTTATTGAATGTATTTGGCGTTAATTTTGTAGAAATTAATTCACGAAATCTAGGTCGTGGTAAAGAAATTAAAGAAAGTAGAAATAATACTACATCACGTAGTTTCATTTAATTGTGTATTTGTTTTATGTTCTTGTCTCTTAGGAAATCTACTAAACTCGGATGGCCTTACCCTGAAGGAGATGGCCGCTCAGACATTCCTCTTCTTCGTCGCCGGTTTCGAAACTTCATCTACGGCAGCCGCCTGCGCTCTCTACCAGCTCGCTCTTAATCCTGAGATTCAGGAGAAGGCCAGGCAGGATGTGCTCCAAGTTATGGCAAAGAATAATGGCGCCTTAACTTACGAAATCATTGGCGAGATGAAGTATTTGACCATGGTCATTGAAGGTAATCACTGCTGATTGTTTTTTTTAATTGTTTAGAAGTATATGTTAATTTTTTAAGAGTATTCTATACTATAATTCCACATCAGTAGACTAAACACAGCTGCTAGAGCGACATTCTTCATGCGCCTTGTTATCTTAACAATTTTGAATAATCCGGTTTCGAAAACGAGTACATTATTTTTTTTTGCTTTATAACAGAAATTATTTGTGATGCCTTTTTATCGCAGTCCACCATAAGATAATAAAAATATATGCATAATGGCCTAATGCTAAAATTTTGCTAAGTAGCACAGTTGCTAAAAAATCGTTATCTTTTAAGGATTACATAGTAAAACAAGCCCTTGAAACTTTTATAATTTGGTCATGTTCCTCTGTTCGTCCGTTTATGATAGTTTAAAATTTTCAGTAGTTTTTGACCTATATGCATGAGATTTTGTAAAAAATGCTTCAAATAGACATATCAATGTATTTCTGGCAACACATAAAACAATTAATATAAGCGTATTAAGGTACATGCTTACATACTGATGAAAAGGATGTACCCCATCTCGCGTTATATATTGAACAGGTCTTTTAAAATGAAATTAGTTCTATAAAACATTTTTTTATTTTTAAGCCGCGTTTGCGTAATATTAAGCTTCAAAGCATATGTATTCTTTTTAAGTCCCAGTCTAACTTTTTAACCATAGATTTGAAAATATTAAGAAAATCTATTTTATTAGAACTTTCAGTTATTCTGTGAATTTGCATCAACAGAGTTTCAAGAGGTCTAATTATTAACAAAACTTTATATTTCTAAGCATACTTAGGTGATTTTTTCATTACTAATAGCTCCATTATCTAAATTAAATATTTGAGCAATTTCATTGTGTAAGTACCCATTAATTGGGAGCCAACAGTTACATTAGTAATACCGCCACGTTTTTAACCACACCGCGTTAAATAGCATCTTCGGCTTATTACGTTTGCTATTATGAACAGTTTTCGTATGCTACCTTCAGTTTTCGTATGCATTTCCTTCATCAACTTACATATATATATATATATATATATATATATATATATATATATATATATAATTACCTATTGATTAAATATTTAACCTATTGAAGTCCATAGTGAATAATATTATCCAAATTATTACAGAAACATTACGACTCCATCCGACTTTATCATTCCTCGCAAGGAAATGCACAAAGGATTATAAGATTCCGAACTCCAGTGTCACGCTCAAGGAAGGTAATCTTGTGTTCGTGCCAGTGGACGGCATTCACCGAGACCCGGAACTCTACACCAACCCATTTAGCTTTCAACCTGAAAGATTCACACCGGAAGAAAAGGCGAAGAGGCACTCCATGGCCTGGCTACCTTTTGGCACTGGGCCCAGAATGTGTATTGGTGAGTGCTTAATTCATATATTTTCAGAGAAGGAAAGCTCTTACCATTAGAAAAGTTAAGCGAAACTGTTTTCAGGTTTTTTTTATGTTATCTTAGCTTAGGTACTAAGTATTTGAAAAATTATTGAGAAAATTGTTTAATTAAATTTATATTACGAGCGAACAAAATTAAGAAAAATCTAAAAGGTAGTGTTGTAAGGAAGTTTAAAATAGTTTAAGGATGCTGACTATGACATAACTCCTCGCACCATAAAAAACACTTGTAAAAATATGGGTGAATCGTAGATACTTTTTGAAAATTGAATAACTATGAAATAAAAACAAATTAAAAACAATATTTTACTGAAATAAACAAATTTATTTATTTAAAAACAAACATAAAATACCAATTTTTATATTTCACATCAAGTTATATTATATATAATGTATATATACCTAATTAGTGTTAAATTATATCAGATCCCTCCACTATTAATTGAAATGCACTCCATTTCGACTTAAATTAATAAAACGTAATTGTCAAGAAACTTTTTCCCAAGAAAACCAATGGTTTTGAGATGTACTTAAATCATAAATTTATTTTAGTTAAATCTATAATTAATTCTCAATGTTTCGATTTTTCTGACCGATCCTTTTGATGATAAGGTGTTTTCCAAAAAAATGTTTAAACAAATTCATAAAAAAAATGCATCGTACGCATTCGTGTTTCAATGAGTTTCCATTTGACGCTCTACACGATAACCTCGAAGAAAATGTTTTTTTTATTTCCGAACTAACCTCGAAAATAAAAATTTAAGTATATATACTTTACGTCTATTATATTGGTCCACCATACTCTATCTCTACGCTAAATTATAATTTTTAAGTCGAATAGTTTTCTAGAAAATCGCATGTGACCGAAGGACGGATGTACACCGAAGTGATTCCATTAATATTGCGTTTTGCCACGAAACACTAAAAGATAATCAAACCTAGCTTGGTATTAAATTCAAAGCTCTTTTTTCATAGCAGGCAATATAGTCCACATTGCTTTTTCATTGTTAGTATCAGCCTAATTTTCTATTTAAATACATAACCATTTCATGTAAACCATAATTTAAATGGTTTTATATTTATCTATTTCTTATTTAATTTCAACATTTACTAACTTGTTATTTTGTCGTATGTTTTTACTTATATTGGAAAGAAAAAACAATTGTTTTACCTATCTAAGGACAAATGCAACAGTTCAATGTGATAGTAATTCCGTCGATAGCATTAACTAATTTATTTTTCACTTCCAGCTTATAGGTTCGGCATAATGCAAATGCGTTTGGCTTTGGTCGCCATATTGTCAAAGTACAAGGTGTCTCCCTGCAATAAAACCCAGGTACCTTTCATCGTTGATACGGCCGCTTTCGCCACAACACCGCGCGACGGTATCTGGCTGAAAGTTCAACCTATAGAGGTCAAGACGTAGTTCAAAAAGATATTATTTAAAATAATATTGTTAACAAAATTGCAATTTACTTAAATAGAACATCGTTCTTTCTTAAATTTTAAGCAATTTATGAAATTTAAATTGAAGACAAATTGTTATTTACTTAATAAATATAAGTGACTTTCGTGGTTAAATTAAAATAAAATGTTTAATTTAATTCACAATTCACAGTATTATTAAAAACTTACAAAATTTATTTTAAAATTATTTTCTTAAGACCAAAAAATAAAGATATAATTGGCTTGCAATTTTCGTTAACAAGTAAAAAAAATGGTTTAAATTTATATTCTTAATGAAAAGTATTTAGATTATAATTATTTATTGTTAATTAGTAATTAAATTAAGGGGTGAAAGGCATTATTATTTTTAATTCGATACTTCCAATGTTATAACAGTATTGTTGTGTATGGATAATCGTTAAGTATGGGTAAATACTTTTTATATACCTAGAAATAAAAAGAAAATTTAAAAGTCATTTGTTTTAATATTTCCGATTGGTGAATATTTAACATTTATCAAGATTTCTCTACTCCAACAATCATTTTTATAATTGTGCAGAATAACAAGTAGTAATGAAATACATCTCATCTTTATCTAGATCATTATACCAATGCACAGCAGCTGTCTAAAAATGGAAAACTTTATTTAATCAAAGATTAATTTAAAACACTTTGAAAATAATTATGCTATAAATATTTTACTATTAGGCACGTTAAAGTTTAAACATGAAAGGCGTATTACTGTAAAACAGTTTATTAAACAGTTTTTAAAATAAAATGATTACTGTTTAGCGTCATATCTCTTGTTATCCGATTCACCTGTGTTTATTTATAACTTTAAATATGAAAAATGAAATATGTCAAGTTGCTGCGCTCTGATCAAAGAATAGCTTATAGAGAGCAATGAAAATAGACGTGTATATAAATATCATGATTACGAATAAAAAAAATATCATGAGGCGACAAGATTTCAAGAATTAATGTTAACTTAATCTAACTCGGATTAACCAAGAGTTGATAAGCCCAATCCACACTTTGATATTTGTTTTTTAATTGAATTAAATGCTTATCGATCCGCTGAGTATGAAAGGCAAAATTATAGATAAAAGTTTGGTGTGATTAAGACCACACTGTATAAGTGAAAAGTTTGCCAACTAACATAATCGTACTGTGTTTGTTGGAAATTTTGAATAAGAAAATTAAAAGAACAAAAATGACTAAATTGATATATGACGTAATATTAATATAGTCGTGTACAAATAATATCATAATAAATACGCTCAATCAATTTACGACAGTTTTGAAATTACTCACAAAGAATAAATATAACACATCTATCTATACTTATAATAAATCTGTAGAGAGGTCAATTCTGTACGTGATTAGGGATCGATACTGATGTCAAAAATGCAATCAGTAAAATTTTTGTCTGTCTGTCTGTCTGTTTGTCTGTCTGTCTGTATAACCGTTATAGAAACAAAAACTACTCCACGGATTTTAACGAAACTTAATACAATTATTTTTCATACTCCTGAGCTGGTTATAGTATACTTTTCATCACGCTACAATCAATAGGAGCAGAGCAGTGAAGGGAAATGTTGGGAAAACGGGAGAAGTTACTCCATTTTTTAAGCTTCCGTCGCATGTGCAACCTTAATGGTTAAAGCTACACAGAAATCATGTATGACGGAAATGTTCGCCTTAAAATTATATAAAAAATATCCCACGACAGCATATGTCTATCTTTTATGGTTGGCTCACAATAACACGTGTAACACCCGATAGCTTAGCAGTTCGAAGCTTTCTGATTATATTTGTCTAATCTTACGTTTATAACACTCTCAGTCATCCCTAATTAAAAAAGTTAACAGTATTAACTATTCTATAAAAAAGAATCTTAGAAATTGATATAGAAACACCAAAGTTATACATGAAATACGCTAATAATAAGCCATCGCGCGTGAATACTGAATCATGCTATAAGGATTATTTTTGCGTTTGAGAATCGGTCGCCGCGGCCGAAGGTATAAAAAGGCGGGGCGTCCGAGCGCGAGCTTCATACAATTTTTGCCTGTTGATGCGAATAGACGTTCAGAGCGTTCGACCTTATTGACAGACAATACTTAATTGATATTAACAAACCGTGCTTATCAGCGCGACTTTTAGTCTTTGATAATTTATTTTTAGATTCCTTTTGTTGTTATTTTATAAAATAGGTATTAGTTATTTTAATAATTTGTAATTTGAACGAATATTTAAACACTATCAAAATAACTAATACCTATTTTATAAAATAAGAACAAAAGGAATCTAAAAATAAATTATCAAAGACTAACGTACCTACGTACGTATAGATTTTTAGATACCGATAGGTGTTTTGGCTAATTTACGTTCACTTTTTTATATTAGTTTTATTTTCATTTACGTTTTAGCTTTATTTTCATTTGCCTGCATCATTGCCACCTAAAAAACGATTATCTTTATCTCGAAATTCGAGAGAAGCTAAGAGAATGAGAAATAGGCATTCTCAAGAATCGGCAGAGGAAAGAGCACATCGGTTAAACTCTATGAGAGTTAGTGCCTCAACTTCTCGAGCCAATGAAAGCTCTCCCGAGAGAGAGATGCGATTAGCAGCTGACAGAGCGAGACGAGCTACATCACGGGCGTCTCAAAGCTCTTCTCAACGAGAGCTAAGGCTTACCATTGACCGAGAACATGTGTTATCCCGAGAAGCTGAAACTGCTTCACAACGAGAATTGCGGCTCACAGCTGACCGCGAACGGCATACATTATCTCGCGAGTCCGAAACCTACACTGAGAGGGAATTACGTCTCACAGCTGATCGCGAACGGCATGTACTATCCCGTGAGTCAGAAACCTTCACTGAGAGGGAATTACGGCTTACAGCTGATCGCGAACGGCATATTTTATCTCGAGAATCTGAAACTTTTACTCAATATGAAGACCGTTTGACAAATGATAGAGTGCACCATAATATTATTCGATCTCTTGAAGATGAACATGACGACTAGAGTCGGGACGCGAATATTACAATTCTTTGAGACAAGAACGATTAATAAGTTTGTCTAATGAAAGATTAAGAATTGAAAATATTCGGTCTTTTGAAACGGACGAACAGCGAGAGGCCCGTCTTACTGCAGGCAGATTTTGACATAGTCTTAATGACTTAGATGTAAACATAGAAGATCAATCTACGAATTCGGTGGTGTGGTCCGACAAACATAAAAGTGGGTTTGCTTATTACCTCACAATTGATTACATATCATCTTCTGTAATAGGCGATATGAACGTAGTATGTTCTTTTTGTAATGCTTTAAAGTGGAGTAAGGAGTCAGCTGGTTTCTGTTGTTCTGGAGGTAAAATAAATTTGCTTTCGTTAGAAGATCTACCGGAACCTTTGAAATTACTACTTTTAGGGGAACATGTGCAATCTAAACAGTTCTTAGACAATATTCGCACTTATAATAGTGCGTTTCAAATGACATCCTTTGGTGCTCAACAAATCTCAGAAGGTCCTTTCATGCCTACTTTTAAGATACAAGGTCAGGTTTACCATTTGATAGGATCCCTTTTACCTGAAGACCAAACTATGTTTCTTCAAATATATTTTATATCCGACTACAATGAACAGTCGACTATAAGAAATCAATATTTCCCGAATTTAAATACTGAACTCATTTCACAACTTCAGAAAATGTTTCATCAGGTTAATTCGTATGTATGCAGTTTTATATCGGCATTAGAAGCTTTTCCTCAAGATGGTGATAATAATTATAAAATTGTTATAAATGCCGATAGGCGTCTAACTCAGAAACACCGTGGTCGTTATAACGCTCCATCCACGAATGAAGTTGCTGTAGTATTGGTCGACCAGGAATGTGATAGGCGTGATATCGTTATCCGTTGCAGAGACAATCGTTTGCAACGTATTTACGAAACCCACAGGTTTACGACAGTTTGCAATATCCTTTAATATACTGTCGAGGGGAAGATGGTTATAATTTCGGTTTACACCAAACTGATTCCCGTACGGGCGTACCTAATTATAATAAAAATATGTCATGCCTTCAATTTTATTGTTACCACTTGCATGTGAGAAGGAATAGATTTGTATACTTTCAACGTTTTCGTGGCTTATTCAATCAGTTTATTGCTGACATGTACGCAAAAATTGAAACCGAAAGATTAGTTTATATACGATCTAATCAAAGGCAGCTGCGCGCTGAAGAATACGTGCACCTTCGCGACGCCATGCAGCAAAATATTGACACGGTGAATATGGGCCGTTTAGTTATTTTACCCTCCTCTTTTACTGGTGGTCCACGCTACATGCACGAACGTACACAAGATGCTTTTTGTTACGTAAGAAAATATGGACGTCCGACTTATTTATTACTGTAACTACCAATCCCAAGTGGGATGAAATCACTCGGAAGCTTCTTGAGGGTCAAGCACCGCATGACCGCCATGATATTATCGCAAGAGTTTTTCATTTAAAATTAAAATCAATGATAGATCTACTTACCAAAGATAACATTTTTGGAGAAGTATTGTGTTATATGTATAGTGTTGAGTGGCAAAAACGCGGCATACCTCACGCACATATCCTGCTTTGGTTAAAAGATAAGGTTCGACCTAATGATGTAGACAGTTCAATCCGTGCTGAAATTCCAGATCCGATTGCAGATCCCGTGTTATACGACATTGTTAAAACTCATATGATACATGGTTCATGTGGTGCATTTAACGGGAATGCTCCTTGCATGCAAGACGGTCGTTGCACTAAAAGATATCCAAAAGCCTTAGTGGATGAAACTGTAACAGGACATGATGAATACCCATTATATCGTCGCCGTTCAAGAGACAATGGTGGTTTTACTGTTGAAAAGCGAGTTCAAGCAGGTTACTTTAGATAATAGGTGGGTCGTTCCGTATTTGCCTGTGTTGTCTAGAGCATTTCAAGCTCACATTAATGTTGAAATGTGTAATAGTGTAGAGTCAATAAAATATATTTGTAAGTATATTAACAAGGGCAGTGACCAAGCTACCTTTGCGTTGAGAAATGAACATGATGAAGTTACTAGATTTCAGTCAGGCAGATATATCAGCTCTTCAGAAGCTGTGTGGCGAATCTTAAGTTTCAACATTCACGAAAGATATCCACCTGTGACTCATCTGGATGTTCATCTTGAAGGCGGTCAACGTATATATTTCAACGCCGAAAATATTACAGAACGATTAGAGAACCCTAGACAAACAACTTTATTAGCATTCTTTCGACTTTGCCAAACTGATGATTTTGCAAAATCTCTTTTGTATGAAGAAGTTCCATCGTATTATACCTACGATAAGCAACGAGGTGTCTTTAATCGTAGACGCCGTGGCAGGCCTGTAGATGGCGAGTCAGGTATTTTCAAAGAACATGTTCTTGGTAGAGTGTATACCGTTCATCCAAACAACGCTGAGTGTTTCTATTTGCGATTATTATTACATACAGTGCGAGGACCAATATCATTTATAGATTTGAGAAAAGTAGACGATGTTGTTTATCTAACTTATCATGCAGCTTGCCAAGCGCGTCAATTGCTTGAAAAGGATCAGCATTTTGATGACGCTTTAGCAGAATCCTGTGTTAGTGATAATCCACGACGGTTACGCCATTTGTTTGTAACATTACTCACATTTTGTAATTTGTCAGATACTGTACAATTATGGGAAAAATATAAAGAAAAAATTGCAGAAGACTTTCTTCGGAATATATCTCACAATGATGAAGGCGCAACTAATGATAATTTTCGTGATCTTGCCATAAATCAGTGCTTATTAGCTCTTCAGGAAGACTTAACAGCAGTAGGCGGTAAATCACTTTGTGAATATGGTTTGCCAACACCAACCTCAGTCGGAGAGGTTACCAATAGGGAATATTCCACAGAGATTGGTTACAACTCAATGGAACTGCTGGCAACATTAGAAAACGGTGTCCCAATGATGACTGCAGAACAACGTTCAGTCTATGGTCGGGTGTGCGAGAGTGTTCAGAATAATTTGGGAACAATATGGTTTTTAGATGGACCTGGGGGAACTGGGAAAACCTTTTTGACTAAATTAATATTAGTTTATATTCGAAATCAGCGTAAAATTGCTCTTGCCGTAGCTTCATCAGGTATAGCTGCAACATTGCTACCAGAAGGTAAAACTGCTCACACTATGTTTAAAATACCAATTGATTTAGATCGCACGGAAAGTCCAACCTGTAGTATTTCAAGAAATAGCGACAAAGCTAAGGTATTACGTGAGTGTAATTTAATCATATGGGATGAATGTACGATGGCCCATCGAAAAGGAGTAGAAGCGGTAGACAGAACTTTAAGGGATATAAGACAAAATGATCGACCAATGGGCGGTATCACGGTTTTATTTTGTGGTGATTTCCGACAAACCTTACCGGTAATACCACGGGGAACCCAAGCTGATGAAAAGCTCTTATTTGTGCCGTGATATACAATCGGTGCATTTGACTATAAACATGCGAGTGAGAACTGGAGATAACCCGGATGATCGTCAATTTTCTGATACATTATTAAAGATTGGTGAAGGTACCTATCCACAACTATACCAAGGAAAACTTATTCTGACGCCTGAGTTATGTTGTATAGTGCAATCCCAACCACACCTTATATCGTCGGTTTACGGTGACGTAACAAATATATTAAATAGCGACAATTGTTGGCTATGCGAAAGATCCATTTTAACTCCTCGCAATGACCAGGCATTTGAGATTAATAATAAAATACTGTCGAATATACAGGGGGAAAGCAAAGTTTATAGTTCAATAAATAGAATGGTCGATAAACAAGAAGCCACTAATTACCCGATAGAATTTTTAAATTCTTTAAATGTGCCCGGACTTCTTTCTCATGAAATTTGTTTAAAAATTGGCATTCCGATTATTCTGCTCCGAAATTTAAGACCACCACAACTTTGCAATGGAACTCGGCTAAAAGTAACCCAGATGCAACAAAATATAATCGAGGCTCAAATTTTAACATGTCGAGGTGCAGGAGAAACCGTCTTTATTCCCAGAATTCCCATAATACCAAATAATTTTCCATTCCAATTTAAAAGAACGCAATTCCCAGTATCGGTGTGTTATGCAATAACAATTAATAAGGCTCAAGGGCAGACTTTTCGTGTTGCTGGAGTAGATCTCGGTGTCAGTTGTTTCTCGCATGGTCAGTTGTACGTCGCTCTTTCCCGGGTTAGCAGTTCTAGAAATCTTTATGTTCACGTGCCGGACGGGTCAACTTTCAACATAGTTTACCCGGAAGCTTTGCGCTGAAGTATTTTCGTTCTATAGGCACTTAAGCCTCATGTGAACGTGATCTAAACAATATTACCAATACATTAACTTAATAACACACAAGGAGTTACACGCTGACGGAGTCGCGGGCACAGCTATTAACGATGATATTGTGCGGTTCCGTATGGCGATATTTTTCAACAGTATTGTAGATTGACATATTATATTTCCCTACTAAAATACGAAAGTTAATCTGTCTGTTACATCAAAACCACTGAACCGTGAGGAAGGAGATGGGTTACTTTTTTTACGAAAAACGACGGAAACACGAACGAAGTCGCGGGCAACAGCTGGTAATGAATAAATATGTTGGTCTAAAGAGGAAATATACGACTTCATTGTAAACGTGAACTTTATATACTGTGCATGCTTCGAGCACGGAAGAGAAGAAGTTTTATTTGAATTCTCCTAATAAATAATATTTTTATAAATATATAATATGAAAAAGAAAATTGAGCAGCGGCATTCGAACAAATACTGCCGACAATAAACTATTTATGATGTTAAACCATATTTAGAATTCTACGCACTTAAAAACACATAACTACTTATATAAAATGAAGCAACTTTTTAATAAATATACGATAAAAATCTCTTTGATTTGAATGCAAAAAAGGAATATTAATTCCTGAAGTAAAAACAAAAAAAAATACGAATGTCGAGATTCGTACTCTGACTTCCTTCGCGGTTCGTACTTAATTCATTGCTGTTGCACCAATGACTCATTGGACAAAGTGACGAAATAAAAATATACTTACTTACTCAGCCGCTCCACATTCCTCTCGTTCGCTCAAACTTGGCCAATAACCAATGCAAATCTTTTCCCATCAATATATTTTTTGAGCAAGGTGTGCCAAAATAAGCTTTCACTTAAAAAATGTTGCAAGGCTCGTTCTATCTCACTCATTAGCTTAAATTTGATCATTTATTTAAAATAGGGTCTGGCGCAAACTGCGCCAATACCCATTCCATACATTGATCGCGCCATTTATTGCAATAGAATTTGAACCATTTGGAAATCCATAACGCCGCATCATTTGACCGAAATTGTACGTAATTTTGATTTAGGCTAGTGATGGCACTATTTGTAACCTTTGCTTTTCGTATGTGGTTCCTTTAAATCGATCGCGTTGCGCTCCTTTCCCAAAGTTGCTGGCGACCACATTTGCCAACGCTTTTTGGCTTGCAATCGCGCCATTTGAAGCATTGGATTAATCGTCAGTCAATCTACCTTTACGACAGTGATCCCTTGCAGACGCTCGCACGTAGGAAAAAGTGAGTACTAATTAAATCCGCCCTTTTTGTTGCTGATACAAGGTTTGGTTGGTTTATTGTGTATCTAGTGAGGATAGAGCAGCTAGTATGTCAAAAATAAGTCGAAAAAATTGACAACACTAATTAAGCCATAATTTTACTCACGGTGTTGGTTAATAAAGCTAATTGAAATGAATGTTTCAGTTACAATCGACATGAATACTTATTTAATATTGGAATAATGAAAATTTTAACAATCCAATGGTGGCAGCGAGACACTAACCGCCCTGTATGTGCACTTATGTACATAGACAAAGGGCTTCTTTTTTAAATATTGTTAAGTGCGTGTGAAATAAGTTTCAAGTTCGGTTGCGATGATGTTCTTCTCTATTGAACTGCTGACGTCATCGGTCATATGTATTTAAGCTATAACCTCTTCACAGTATCTCCACGATGACGTATAAATGATTAAAGCTTATCGAAAATTTCGGTTTGAATACAACAAAAGACAAGTATACATTTTTTCGTCATTATTTCTTTCATAGCCTTATCTCATGATAATGCTGTCAAGTAAAGTGTATTGGTATATTTTTCTCTATGTGAATAGTTTATATCCCCATTAAGTCTTAAACATTTTAAACTATCATAAATATTGCTTTCACATATGGTACTATGGGTAGGATAGGTTTGACCTGGTTCCACACATTTCTCTGAAGGGATATTGTATCTAGGTCAAACCTAACCTATGGATAGGCTTGACCTGGTTACAATATCCCTTAAGAGAGACGTGTGGAATTATTTTCTAGGAGTATGTATGAATAATCAGAACTATTGTTTTTTATTCTTTCACATTCAAACCTAATGCGGCGAAATAGTTTTGTCGAATATTCTAATATTCCTCGTCACCGAATATTTGGTATTCGTCATAAGGCATAATTAATTACTGGTTAAAGCTCTAATTTAAACGTTTTAAAATGACTGCATGGTGACGAGAGTAGCTTCATCATCCACAACAACGAAACCCAAACATATATTAATAATATACAAAAAAGACATAAAATCTAAAAACAACATTTTTTTTCAGAAAATAAGTATCCTATCGAAATTTCAAAATATAAAATTTTTTGTATCGAAGATAAGAATGACATCGGGACAAACGCGTATATCCTCCATAAAGCAACTACTGTTATGGGTGATTTTCAATTGAATATTAATTTGAACGACTGAACAAAATGTTTGAAATGAAAACTCATTCGTTACGTTCAGTAAATGTTACGGACATTGTAAAATATTTGCTAGATAACATGTGCCAGAAATATAGCCGGAAACAAGTCATGTACAATGACTGGATAAAAAGTCTATTATATAGATTTAAATTTCAAAAACGTACAATTAGAAATCATAAAAGAAAATAAATGATAAATTCCAGAAATTTATAATTTAAGATATTTTGAAGTCAAATTTTCTAGGTTCTGCAATTTTCACAATATCTTACAAATTATATAAGCAAGAATAAATTATACTTCGGCCAATAATGTTACATTACATCGAAATGTCATTAGTGCTCTGAATATAGTCCTCAAATGAGGTAGTGATCTACTAAAATTTACCTGCTGTCATTAATTAGAACTGTGACTCACAGGATATCCGTCGTCACTGTCACATTTTATGAAAATATCTAACAAAATATCTTTCTGCCTTAAGACAGGATATAATTACACGGCTACCGTCAGTAAAATCTGGGAATAAACCTTTCATTTAATTCTAATTTTGTTACCATATGCATAGGAACGAAGTTCGAAAAAAGCATAAGATTTTGACGACACTTTTGCCACATTATAAAAGTGTAAGATTTCGACCAACAACTTTGCTACAGTATAAGCGATTGCGTATTTACAAGCGTATAGGTATATTATTAAGTATAGACGTGCGGCGTGCGTACCAGCTGTTTAAGCTTGTGCGATTAGCAATCCGTGCGCGCCATAATACCTTTAACCATAACCTTTCTTCACTATTTTCAAACTCGTGTTATTATTATCAATAAAGAATGAATTGTGAAAGTGATTCTGTAGAAGTGGAGGATAGTGAAGTCAGGCCAGTATACGTGGAAAAGTGACAATAAGCGGATGATTTATTTTAAACTTAAATTTTGGTATCATATTTTATTTGTATCGACAAAAATTTACACATTTATTAACTGATGCCAAGATTAAAGCGTCCTATATTATTCACGTATTATGCAAGTTTTGTTGAATTAAAAGATGTCAATGCTTCGGACGCAGTTTATAAGATCAAAAAGAAAACCAATGCGCAAAGATGTAAAGAATGTCGGGATTCCTTCATCTATTTCTTTTCATTTAATTACTCTCAAACGTTGTTAACTTATTTCATAGTACCTTTTATTTAATACATAATATATAACGAAAGGAACTTCCTTTCAACCGGGTGCCCCGTGATACCTCTCGTTAACATTTTTATTTATTTTGAATTATCTAGTAGACCAATAAGTGGCTTTGGAGAAAAAGCAAAGTTGCTGATGTTGCAAGAGAGTAGTGAAACAGTTTGATCACATCGTTCAAAAGTCTGACTTACAAATTTCTCTTAGAGTGGAGACTATGGAGTGCAAAACCAAAATTTGGTGGCTGCAAATGCGATAGAAAGATAATATAAAAGGAGTGGCCTTCACAAATTGTATTCAGGCAGCACAAAATAGCACGACGTGTCCTATCCTACTTACATCAAAATAATCGAGAATGGCTTAATATGAATTGCGAGGCTAGAGTGAGATAATAATAGTTGAATATATTCGGTGTTAATTTTGTAGAAATTCATTATTCACAATTAAATGGAATACGTGATGTAGTATTATTTCTACTAATCGTCTAGGGTCGAACAAAGATTCTTGATTATTTTTTATTTACATGATTCTTGATTAAAGATCTTTGCTAATAGCGCATCTGAAGATGTTGTAAAACAACGAAACCTAGGTCGTAGTAAAGAACTTAAAAAAAGTAGAAATAATACTACATCACGTAGTTTCATTTAATTGTGAAAATAATAGTTAGTCAGCAAAATTATCAAATTTATACTGTGTCAGCAAGTGTGACAAGATCAAATTGAAATCTGCCTTTTTATAATGGATTAAGGTGACATTCGCCATTATCTACGGAGAATGATTCAATATTATTAGCTTCACAGCAATATTCCCAATGGCATCCATGTTATTCCCACTTAGAAAATATTTTTTGGAAACTTTCATGATCATAACTATTTCTTACGCGATTTTTTTACCGGACATCTTATTTTTCTCTTCATGGCGTTCAATATTTCAATATCTATGCAATATGCCACAGAATTTGTGTATTGGTAAGCAAAAATGATAGCTTTTGTTCATTTTATAGGGATTAAGGTTTCTATTTAAAGTGGTGTCATTGGTTTCAACTATGAATTTTATTAAGAAACGTGTTGACATAACTGACAAATCAACTTGGCCAAATATCCGTCAATGTGAGAATCTAAAATTTTAATTTGAATTCTAATTCTAAATTGAAAACTTGCAGTTCTTTGATCAATTTTTCTCATTCCTTTTTGTCATTCCACATATTATGAAACGTTCAAAATATTAGGTTTAGATAATTTAACCTAATTATCATATTCTTATAGGGGTGTGCTGGCCCATTATCCTAAATAATAAGAAAGAAGAAAATTAATCTAATTTTTTTTTAAGTTTTTTTTGAAAATTTTTCTTTTTTTGAAAAATATGAATACAATTTCATGTCAACACTGTGCGGATAAGCGGTTATTATAATTAGTGAGTAATATTTAATTTTAAAAAAAAAGACTGTCTGCTAGTTTTTAAAGTTTTGTTTGTTTTGGTACGATTTAATGTAGATTTGGTAGGGAAGGATTTGATGATGTGTTTTACATATTATTGGGGAGGTTTTGATGATGAGGTTTTGATGTTTATTTTGTAATTTTTAAGGAAACGGAAATGGTTGGATTTTTCACATTCATCCAAAATGTTTAACGCTATCAAAACGTCAGCAAAGTTACTAAGTATAACCAGGATGTTTTAGTATTTCTATTCTTGTTGCTGAATTTTGCCACTTTTTCAGGAAGAATCAGTTCATGCACACTTCTTTATCCCTCAAACGATTAAATAGATTGGTACGAGTAAATGAGATAAACCATTGTTCATAATATTTTTTCCAGCTTTTAGCCACTTTTTCATCATAGATTCTAACTAAATTTTCCCTCTGCCTTCCTTTGTGTGGATTTTCGATAAAGGTGGTGGGATTTACATACTTTAAAAATATAACAGCTTTTGGGCTCACAAGATATATGAGAAATATGAGAAATATATTTAATACGAGTATACACGTTACACTATCTATTGACATATGTAGTATTATATTTTTATTGTTGAATATAAAATATCTTAAAAAACCGACTTAAAAAAAGGTAGGTACTAAAAAGTAAAAAACAATTAACTCAAAATAGGTACCTACTTATTTGCAACTTATTAACTATATTTAACTATAAGTAACTAAATCACTTATTTTAGAAGTCGGTGCCAGCACTGTCTACCAACTTAAACAAATTTATAATTGAATTTATAATGTAAATTTAAAACTTTAACTTCTAATGTACTTACAAATTAAAATAGATTCATAAAGGGCGTATTTATAATACAAACATTTGTTTAAGTTGATCGGCGGTGCTGGCACCAATTTCAAATGTAAGTAACTTAGCTATTTATTGCAAATAATTAGGTACGAATTTTGAGTTAATAATTTTTACTTTTTAGTACCTACCTTTTTTGAAATCGATTTTTTAAAAGATATTTTATTCTGAAACTTTTAGTGATTAATATATTAATATTAATTATCACAATTATTTTCTTTCTTAGAATATTGGAAAATTATTAAAAACCACGGGCCAAAGCTAGTACGCAGATAATTACCTCTTTGTCTAAAGTTGATTACCAACAACACATAGAAATGAAGCGATAGTAGTAGCCGCCAATGGTTATCTGTTAGCCGTTGAGAAGTTTGGTTCCGAAGTCGCAAATTAAAAACTACTACGAGCAGTTCCGTTCTCCATATCCAAAATCCAATATCTGATTTTAAACAGTAATAACTAAAGTAACAACTAACCAGTAGCATATATGTTGAATCACGATAGATTTACTTCCATCCGTCAAGGAGTTACATTATTCATCTTCAGAACTCATTATCACACACTAACCTGGTCATTGGTGTAGTTATCCAGTAAAGTAAAAACTACCAGTAGTAAATATCTTGATTTACGTTTGATTTACTACCATCCTATAAGAAGTTCCATTGTTCATCTCCTGAACTCGTCATCAGACTCTGATATGATCAATAGTGTAGTTATTTTGCAAAGTAACAACTACCAGTAACAAAATCTGGAATCACATTCAATTTACTACCATCCGTTAAGGAGTTCTATTGTTCATCTCCAGAACTCATCATCAGACCCTGACCTGGTCGGCGATGTAGTTATTTTGCAAAGTAAAACTAATAGTAAGCAAATATCTTTAATCACGTTTGATTTACTAATATTTGTTAAAGAGTTCCATTGTTCATATCCACTCAGGGTCTGGTAATCGGTGTAGTTAACTACCCGTAGCAAATATCTCGAATCATAGTTGATTTACTGCCATTCGTTCCATCGTTCATTTCCGGACTTCATAGTCAGATCATCATCATATTTATATGGGACCACACCTATAGCAACCTCTTCCAAATATAAAAAACAACAAAATCGATAAAGAATTATAGCTGAACAGACAAAAAAGAATATTTCGACGAATTGAGAACATCCTCCTTTTTTGAAGTCGGTTAAAAACGCATAGTTTCAATTATGAATTATGCTGTTTCTCAAATAAAATTATGAACTCTGAGTATATTAAGTTTTATTTACTCTGAGTATATTACTCTGAGTATATTAAGTTTTATTCAAACACACTTTTCGTTGTGTTTGTATTCTAACCAAATAAAGCTTCGGATAATACTCCCATGTGTGATACTCCATCAAATAATAACCTCTCGTCATAAATAATACTCCTATGTCTTGTATGCTCCTTCATCAAATAATAATACCCTCTATCAAATAATAACTCCTCTCCACAATACCCCTTTGTCATTTGTGTCAATCTTTTGTGTGAAATGGACGCTTGCTAAATTTAATAGTAATTTAGTCATTGTTTGAAGAGTTATTAAGTAACAAAGAACACTGGCACATTTATTTAGATAGGACATTATATTAGTTAGGATATAAAAATTAAAAGAATATACTGTAGTCACTAGTTATTCAAGTTATACATATTTATACAATCTGTAGTGTCTGTGTTTTCGAGTTTAAACAGACCGAACTATTTAAAGTAGTAATTAGTTCATGAAATAGTTTTATGTTGAGATGAATATGCCACCACGATCTTTCTTTTCTGTATTTTACTAGGTAGAGGAAAAAATAACATTACTTTAAAAATAATGTAGATATAATATAAGTACATGTATTATGCTGCTAATTTTACAGAAAGAAAATAATTTAGGTCCACCTAAATTTTTATTTTTGATACAGATAAGTTATTCCTTATTTTTAAGACAGACGATTAACTTATAATTGGTTTCCTTCTTACAAAATAGGTAGAAAGTAAAAAGCCCTTAATTAAATAAAACCTATCATTTATTCACAATATTTTTATGCTTAAGTAAATAAAACAGTGTTAAGTTTTTTTTCCTTCCTTTATGTTGCTAAAAATATTGATAATCACGCTATTAAACAGGACTATATATTTATAATAAAGTATACTTAAATCAATATTTTGGAAATAAAATTCAGTATTTTATGCTACTTAGAAGCATATTTAACTAATTTATTTTTCTACTTTACAATTAACTACACAAATCCATGAAAACTATGTCGAACATTACTTTTACTCTCTCTTACTATTGACCTTCTCATCTCTAGAAGCTCTTTTAAATAGGCACTGGGACTAGTAGCCATAGATCTTCTGGAGGGTTCATTCTTTTGCTTTAACATATAATTATTTCTCTTTTCCTCCAAAGAAATGAGGAATTCTTCATGTTCATTAACTTTTTCCTCCAACTGCTCGCAAGATTTTAATAAACTTCGCTCCATTTGCAATAATGATAAATTTGGTATTTGTATTTTTTCTGCACTGTTTTTCGTGAAGTTTATTGAAGGTGTTGAAGGAAATATCTCTTGATGTTTGTTTGCGAAACACATATTTTGATTCGAAAAATTAAGCTTATTATCAACGCTTTTATTTTTATCCAAATTCTTATTTTTTGCGCCGTTTTGATCTGGAATTACTAGTTTAAATTCTTTGTCTATAATCGGAGACCTTGATCTATACACTGGCTTGTAAGATGATCGATTTAATAAATTTTGCCCCAAGTTAAATGTTGGTCGATTCACGTCAATAGTTTTATCTTTGATCGAACGACTTTCACTATGGCTCGGACTGCATTTTCTATCTCCAAAATCGTCGTTAGTTATTGGGTTACCGGCTTGGGCAGACGAATCGGAGTCAGTGAAATTAATTTCATCCATTGTTTCTGATTTGAATTCATCACTGTCATTGCTAATATAATGGTTACTGTGCTCAATAGACCTATTTTTATCGACAGGACTTTCTTTAATGCTATAATGTTTCTTGAATGTCACTGTCTTCCTTCGAGTCCCAGTATTTTTAACTTTTATGGGTGAAATAATCAAATTATATGGATATTCATTTTTATTATGGCCCATTATTATTTCTTTATAGTCTTTTGGACTTTCTTTTTTAATCGTAATCTCAGAGGCGCGTGGCAATGAAAGATGTTCATCAATATCGGAGAAATCCTCTTCCTCAAGTTTGTCCCTTTGATGAATGTTTATTTTCACGCCATCGTCGAAGGTAAGCACTGTGTGCTGTTTATTATTGTCGCTAGGAGTAGATAAAGCAAAAGATTCCGAGTACAAATTGCCGGTGGGCACGCAGGGGTGTAGAGCAGCTGCCCGCTCGGTCACGCTACCACCCACTTCAGACCCACCTGCTTCGACTACGGTCGTGTTGTTTTTGTTACTACGACTGTAGAAGTTTATATTTCCGATTGCATTCTCATTTTCAAGCATTACCATACCTTCACATTGCTCGGTGTTCATATTTGATTGTTTCAATTGTTCAAAAGTTTCGTGGCTGTTGGTCGTAGAAACGTTAGAAGCTGATTCGTTCTGTACATCCGTTTGGAGAACTGGTTTCAATGTAACAGTTGGCTTTTCAATTACTTTTATATCATGATCTAGAGGATTGTGATTGCTCAATAAATCAGGTGTTGAATTTAAATTGCCGTTGGCATTATTGCACGCTACTGGGCAAACACTTTCTTCTGAAGATTCAATTTCTTGTGGACACGCTTGGGATATATTTATATTAACAATTGCTGTTGGTATCATATCTACATCTTCTGTTTCAGTGTCGTTACTAAGATTCAGATATTTTGTGAAAGTTGACTTTTTCTTTCGGGGTGGAGGCTCAATGTCTGTCTGTGTACTCGTGCTAATATTCGCTGCTGTACCGTCAGTCATTACGCCACAAGACTTAAATAGTATTCGTTTGTTGGAACTCCATTTATAGTCTGTTTCGGTGGAAGTGTCTTTGCTATAAATTGACCCTATTTTGCGACCAACAGAGGCGTCCTTACATCTTGGTGTTACCGGACATGTTTCACTAGATGCGTCTTGGTAAAACTTATATAAATTTTCAACTTTTATCGCAAATGGTTCTAAATCTGTTTGAATATCTGTACCGACCTCTTTTACTCTAACGACTTTCGAAACTGTTTGTGTACATGCCGGTATACCTATTTTTCTCCTATTCCTTAGCGCTTTTTGACTTATGTCAAGTAATCTTTGACGAGCGTTTGTGCATATTTTCAGTTCACTTAAAGGTTCAATAATCTTTTTGTCAAGGCATTCTATTTTACTCGATGCCATTTCCTCGGTCTTTTTTATTTTTGAGTATAGTCTTTGTGTCACCGATGCAACGATTTCAGCTCTTTTATCATCTTGAATCACAATATTAGACTTTGAATGTCTCCTTGCATGTATATTATTTTCTGGTGTATTTTCGGTACCCGATTGACCGGATATCGATGCTTTTCTACTTTCTGGCAGACTTTCTGTACTGCCATTTACGGGGTTTTTAGCTTTCGTTTGCTTTAACGATAGCGCTTCGTGAGAGCTGTACTGGCGACGTTTGTTCCGATGAAGGGGAGCAACTTTTAAATCGCTTCTTGCTCTTTGTAATTGAGGGCCAAAAGTTTTGTCACTGCTATCATGTTTTGCTTGAATCGAACACTTACGTGTTATGTTTTCCGTACTATCGCTTGTGGCCGACGACGTTGTCGAAAGAACCGTTTCGAAGCTTTTGTTTATATCGTTATTGCCAGTTTCCATATTCACCTCCCTCGAATTACAATCATTTACTGCTGGCTGCGTTGATACTACGTTTAGGTTATTTATTGTTTCACTGTCGTTTTTCACATTGGCCATTGGTTTGTTTTCGTAATTTAGATGCCCAGTTTCTGGTACCTGCAAAAAAAAAAAATGTTGGTGGTTGTTTAGCCACTAATAAATATTCAAACATGTATATGAATAGATCGATTTTGATTTTAGGTCTTACTGGTGGTTACCATATCTAATTCTTCTCAAGGTAACTGTCAGAATGTAATACTTAATAATTTGTTTAATATTAAATTATTAATAATTATTAATTAAGTTTTTAATAATTAATTTTTAATTTTTTTTAGTTTTAGTTTATTATAAAATAATAGGTATTATAAAATAATTATGAATAGATCAAGGGATTTGGTTGCAGACTACGCTCTAAATTAAAAGAATTTGCGAAAAATTTGCAAAGAATCATTTGCGACCAACTATAAATATATATTTAACTGTAGATTATTGTTAAGTAGATATTTACACAATATTGTTTCTGATAAATCTGAAGAATACAACAGAATGGAAATATAAAATGAGCCGTTTATCAAAATAAAATTTAATAGTAATTTGGCAGGTAAGTATTTTTTTTTGCTTTTTTTAATCTGAAACTAAAATTTTATATGAATTTATTTTTGCAATTAAAAATTGTATGATCTAATTAAAAAACTTAAGATTGTGCTCATTTTTCATCAAGATAAAAGTACAATGAACACATTTTAGTAGGTTTATTTTTGTTAGGTAAGAATTTGTTTCGCTGCAAACCTTATTATTATCCTATATATTACTATATTATATACCTATATATTACTATATTACTTTTTTGTTTAGCTGTGTCTGTGATTTAGATTAATAACATAATTTTGGATGCCAGGAAATTATGTGATACAGGTTGATCACTAAAATGAAGTTACGAATATCATTTTCGAATCTGTGTTACCTTCAAAATGACATAGTAAAATATCGCGATACGTTTGTGACATGTAAATACCTGATGAGCATAGTTACAGGTTTTACACTTACATATATGATGCCAGCGTGCGCTAGGGCGGAGAGTAGGGCGGCGAGCCGAGCAGCGGGATGGGAGGGTGGTGCCGGTGCGGGTGGAAGTAGGCGGGCGCGCGCCGCCCACCGTAGCGTGTGCGCGCTTGCAGCGTAACTGGTCGCCGACGGAGAGACGGCTGGGTAGAGATTTGTAAGTTTTAGAGTTGAATATTTTTTTTTCTTCAGGCATATAAAAAAGTATCTCATTTAATCTTGTTTTAAAGTTGTCAAGACATTGTTAAATATGTGAAACTTTAGACAATAGTATTTTAATTACTAACTCGTAGATGGTATTACAAGGAACTGTCTTAACTATTTCATATAACACTGTTATTTATATTAAATCATAAATATCGTAATCAGATATTTAGTTATACATTATTTTGGCATACGACCTTTTTTTTAAAAGTTTATTTTTTTTACGGTTTTTATGAGACCTTTTTCTTAAAGTGATAATAAGTAATCATAGCAGAGGTACTGAGAAGATCTATGAGCGCCTGGATGAATAGATAGATGTTCGAATTCAACTCAGATTAAGACAAACATACTATTTTTTCTTTTGATTTGTAATGAAAATATCATATTTATATAAAAGATATGACAATAATATAACCGATAACTTGTTATATAAAATATAAAAAATATACATAACTTGTGTCTCCTTTATAATGTCATAAATACTAGCTTAGATTCAGTTTTACTTTCTGAAACCTTCTCACCTCTGTAATTATGAACATACAATATTTTTCAGTAAATTGTACATGCACATACAAGGCATGTGCCCAATAGTGAAATAAGCTCTTCCCTATTTTGAATTTTGAATCAAACCGATAGGTTTGATTCAAAATAAGTAATGACTTTGGCTAGATTATTTTTCTAGTTCTTAATCATATAACAAATTCCTACTTGCTAAGACGAAGGTGGTGCGGCCTCCCGCGAAGGTATCTTTAAGGAGCCACGTGAGGGCGGAATCGCGGTATGGGATGTAGCGCTCCTTCTTGCCTCCAGACGCTGAAAGCAAACAAGTTATTTATGTATCTACGTAGATGCAGTTTTTTTTAAATAGCTCGTAGATCATGTAAGTTAGAGACGTGAAATTTCAGTCAAATAGTCGGCATATGCATATGTCGAAGTGAGAGAAAAATCATTTAAATATTTTTATACCGAATGGTACAAATTAAAAATAAAAATGCCGCAAAGATTATAGTCTCTTAGAAAGAAACCAATCTAGAAAAAATCTAACTGGACTCACCGAGTGCCGAAATGACGTTCCCCAAGGCGACAAGCGAGCGGTTGATGTTGGCCCCTTCCTTTAAGCGGCCGGCGCTGGTGCCCCCCACGCTGGACCGCTCGCTGCAACATCGAGCATCATCACAACGCATGATCTTAACTGGGTTTACTTATCATTTATGGACTGCTGTGACATGTGACGTAACCAATCAATTTGTTAAATACATTGCAACTTTTATATATTTATTTTTTTACAGACTAATGTACACAATTTATACATATTGTAATCAATCGCTTACAGCCAACCGTTCGATGAGCGGTAAGAAACGAACCCGGAACCCAGTAATGCTCGGTGTCGTCTAAGGCTGCAAGCTAACACATTACGGCGCTGCCATTTATTGTATTTATTGTTATATTTTTTTAATGAGTAGAAAATAGAGAATTTCATTTTACAGTATATATATATATATATATATATATATATATATATATATATATATATATATATATTAATTGTTGGGTTAAAAAGTTGTCTATATATTAACTAGTATAATAAACTTTGTTTTAACCAAAAGTAGCCCATACGCGTATTTTTTATAACATATTTTTATAGGGTTAAATCTTCTCATCATTTTGTAAGTAAAAAGTAAGTTTTAGTAAAAGTTTAAAATTCATTTATTTTTCTATCTACAAAAACCTACCAATTTAGTTCACTAATTCGTAGTAGAACTAAATTGGTAGGTTTCAAACAAATACCAACCTCCCGATTTATAATAGTGGGAATAAAATATTAAGTATAGTATATTAAGTTGGATATCCTAACTCAAGGGAGATGTTGAGCGAAATTATGAAAGAAGATTTTTTTTTAATAATTATCTCAGTTACATTTACGTTGATGTATATAAACCATTGTTAATTACCCTTTATTAACCTATTTGAAGTGAATCTTTACTTATCAAAATAAGTGATTAAATTGTTTGTCAATTTGCTTCGCTGTCGATTTCGTGTTATCGACTTCGTTGACTGATGTGGGTACAGAGTCATGATTTCGCGAAAGTGTATTGGTTACTATTCAGCTAAGACTCAATGTGAAAAGTAATTTCTCATCTCTCTCAGTTTTTAGAATAGATACTTGAAAGTTTAATAAGATTGTATTCATCCGTCTTTTTGGCATCAGACAATCGATAAAGCGACATGAAATAACGGTGTTGTCATTTTTATTTCGCAGAAACGTCAACAGTTGTGTCCGATAGTTTTAATGTGACACCAACGTGGACAGTGTATTGTCAAAATTCGTTTTTAATTTGTCTATAGATACATTCAAACAGGTATACCTGCCTGCTAGATCAGCCAACTGAAGTTGGGCGTGTTGCGTCGAGAGAGCGAGGAGTGCGTGCGAGCGAGACGAGGCGAGATTTCTCCGTGTGGCTGCGGTTTTGCGGCGGGCGGTGGCACGCGTCACCAACTCCGTAAGGGCGGTTCCTCCACGAACCCTCACCACGGAGAGGTCTGACGGTAAGGAGAAAATAAGGGCACGTTTTGACGAACATATAACCTATGGTCATTAGCCATTTCAATACGTAATTTTGGCGAACCTTTTTATCATGCAATTTAAACTACTCAACACTTTCCCTCAAAATTATTAAATTTATATTTTTCTTTTATTCGTTCATAATCAACTTAGAAAAAAGGAAATGGCAAATAATTACAGTGGTTTAAAAATAGACTTAAATGAAAATTACACTTAGTTGCTTATAGCTATTTAATTAATTAATACCAATTGTCTGCAATAATTTTGCAAATAAAGTTACCCGGATTTGTTTCAAATTTTTGACAAATATAGTCAAAAAATAAAATTAAACACTGCGAAACCATATTGAGACTTAACACGTATGTCTATATATTTTCGAAAACATGTTAAAAGACTTCTTCATTGGCATCACACCCGATAGGATTCAACGTATGGAAATGCATTAAAAAAAAAATTGTATATATATATATATATATATATATATATATATATATATTATATTTTTTGTTCATATCCATATGTTCAAATTAGGTGTTACTACATATTTGTCGCGCTAAGAATTCCATAATAAAGATGAGTTATGACAAACGAGGTACAGAATCCTCGACACGCGAGCCAGTCGTACACTTGGCTGGTTTTATTAAGATTATTTTATTTTATTTGACTCAACTTTACTCATAGTATTTAGATTTCGCATTCCTCCGCTATTAACTTTATAGTAGGGTCGACTTACTTTGTACGTAGGGACCCCGAGTTGGATGTTCTCGAACACGCAGATCTTTACGTGCATTTTTCTTCAGACTCGATTTTCCATTTTTCTGCTCGGCGCCATCTGTCGTCTCGCATTCGTTCGAGATCAACAAGTCACCCACTCTCTCGTTATAGATTTCAAGGTAACTGAAACAAAAATTACGTAAAAAGGAGTGTCCATATTGGTCGATGTTTTAGTAGGCATACGACTTTCAAACCTTTACTCAGTGAGAAAAGCTTCAGTAACCAAAGAAAGGTCCGGAAGTATTTGCAATTTCATGCCAATTTCCAAAATAGTAACTTTAGTGGTAAGTAGGTTTTCCAGTTTTTTAATTACACTGATATAAGAAATCAAAATTAGAACACGACTTAATTTTAAATGCCCCTTGATTCACCCTTTCTTCAACGGATCACATGTTCATTATGGTCATTATTATGTCCATTTCGTAACATACTAGCCACAAGGATAACTCTGCTACTGTACGACAATTTATCTTAAGAAAACTGATCAAGCATGAGGACTGATGACTTTGTTCAGTAGATTGAATAATTTAAGACTAAGCAAGATTTTGTTCGTATTCCCCTTGAATTATATATGAAAGTATTCTTTAACATTTTTATATTTAAGTCTATTACTGAGAAATAATTTGTTTTTAATAACACGATATTTTTTTTATTTTCAACATTTTCTGCATCAAAATACATTTAAATGTTTCATGATCATAAACAGATTATACATGAAACAAACGTAATTTAAGAATAATACTGAATTGCCAGTATCAATTATTCTTTCGCATTGAGTCGTGTCATATCTATTTGATGATGTCGCACGGCGTCCGGTGCGCATGCAAGACAAAACGTTTAACTCTTGTATTAACTTTAAATTAGAGCATCTTGAGAAAGAGATAAAATATGAAAGAATGTTATTGAACATAATCGTCTTATTTTATATTCAAGGACCATTGTTACTTGAAAATCTGCCCTTATTTCAAAACGAAATTTTCTCTATGTTAAATATTTAACTACTTTAAGGCGTTTAGTCAGGGAAAGCTGAATAATATAAAAAAATATTTATTTTCGTTAATACGTTGGAATGATATAATTGACGTTCAATAAGAAAATTATATAATTACGGTTATTATTTTGAACAAACTACTGAAATGATCGATTTACGTGTAATTTAATATTAAGCGAAGTTTTTTATGTTTTCGATCCATTTACAGTTTCCTTGTTCGATTAGTTAGTCTAATGTCGTAAATTCATTTTATTCATTACAATAATTAATGTTTCATTTCTGATATCTCGAAGAATTCGACGAAATACATCTTTGTTTTTGTTGCCTGTCCGCCGTCACTGATATGCGTGATTGATTGATACCAATTACTGTGTAAAATAAAAGCTCTATCTAAAAATTAGACATTTCATAATAACTATAAGACGTATGTTTCTAATACATAAATTTTATAATCACATTTGTATAATTAAACGTAATAATATTCCACTTCACAGTAGCGTGTCGTGTTATGAAGGGAATTATGCGGTATGTAGTCATTTCCAATGACTTAAAAATTACGTTTCTAAAAATTTAATACCGCCAGTGTGGAAGTTAATTGAAGTTTGTTGTCGGAATTAAACTTTTTATTAATATTTTTTTAAAGTTTTCCATCAGGTGAAAATATGAAAATCGCAGACGTTATGAGCAGTGTAATTTAATCATTTGTACAAGAAATACCGACTAGTAGTTTTTTTCACGTGAACTAATTATTTATAACCATTGAGGTATTATGAGTAACATCTTTCTTTTACGTTATAAAATAACGATTAAAAGTACTACTGAACAATATACTACTGAACAAGAAGTCTAAAAATAGTAAATAGACATGAAAATGGTTAGTACGACGAATATAGTCCAGGTTATTTGCTTAAAAGAGATTTTATTAATATAATTATCATGACAAACGAATGAGGGGCTACTATTATTTTTTTGCACAGTATTTACTCTGCACGACACAAGAATGAGGGGCTACTATTTTTTTTTGCACGTATAAATAACTGTTTTAAAGAGACTGTGCCATTTCTTCTTTATTCATTCCATAATTGATCAGTAACGTGTCTTTTATGTGGAATTATTCAGGTTTTAGAGGACTCTTATTTTATACTACCATGTTTACTATAACTATTAGTCTTTTTAACATTTTAGTTTTTTTGCGGTAAACTATATACTATCATAAATTAATTTGGGTGAAACATAAATTTACATACGTAAACTATATAGTGCGTTAGCAACTAATAAATTGCCGCTTATTTCCAGGTAGAGCATTTAAAGAGCGCGTCGTTCGATCTTCTGTTCAGTATCCTTATCCCGTGTATTCTTACCTCGTGAATTCGTTTAAAGGGAAAATATAACGAAGCATCGCGTTATACATGCAAAACGAAATGTAGATGTGTACTCTTTATGACATAGGGAATCATTGGTCACAAAGATTCATAGAAAGATATTTTGAACCCTCCTATTATCCTGATACGAGGCGACTTCCTTTATAATATAGACTAATTGAAGACTTATTAAAAACTTCATGCTTTGGGGAAGATATGGAAATATTCTATTTGGCTACAACATAGTTAATTCCCTTTCGACTTTAGAAGAGGTGCGATGTGTGCGTGGAAATACAGAGTTTCCATCGTGCTGATAATTGACTAAATTATTATAGTAGATGAAAAGTGAGTTGACACATGTTAATTTTTTGCTTAAGCGTGAGTAGCTAGGAACTAGAGAAAAGGGCGTACCTACACCGAAATATAATATTGTCTATAAGATTCTATTACGTACAAATAGAATCGCTTACAGCCAATTCCCTCCAACTAACAGTGCAATTACGTTAAATGTTTACTGTAAACAATCGAACAAAATCGCCACCAAACTTCTTATAAATCCAATCTAACTGTATCTTGGACGATGCTCGATCCCTTATAAAAGACTGGCGCATTAAAAATCCTTTGACTTCAATTGACTGTGCTTTTTTATCCACCGTACTCTCCATATCTAATTATTTAAACAATAAAAAAACAAAAGCAGTCATGATGACTACCGACAGAAGTGAAAAATAAAAATTATGAAATAACAGTGTTTTTTTTAATTGTCAAATTACTTGTAGTATTAAAAATTAAAATTTCATAATTTGTACATTAGTACTCACTATTGTACCGCACAGTAATATACAATTAAACAATAAAAATAATAATTAAACTAAACACAATTTAAACTATGTACAATATACATACATTGAACTTTCCACATAATCAGTTTAACTTTACTTGAATAAATATACACAGCACTAATATTGCACAATACGTTACCCTTATAGCTACAGATATACTACTATTACAGCATGTCAGTCACACGAACTCATAAGATTTTACACATCCAAAAAGCGACCAATGCGCACATCATACAGTCGGGCATATGTAATGTGATGGTGTATATACGAGTATGTGTATACGTGTACACTGATAGCTGCGCGTGTGCCAGTCCGGTGCCAGGGCAGTAGTATATAACATATATGCTTTCACTGCTAGTTAAGTGCAACATGTCATACTCATAGCTACAGATACATTAGCATGTCGGTGACGCGAACGCATAAGATTTCCCCCTACCAAAAATCACTCGACACGCTTAAAGCAGTTGTCACTTCAAAAATAAAGGTGGAAACCATCTTAACATTGAATTTATCTAATTTTCAGTCAAAGTCCTAAAAATTCAATAAGACAGGAATTTCATTTCTGCATACACACTGGCGATAAGTGATAGATAACGGTGGATAATGAAGTGGAGAATTTAACAAATATTTGAAATTTTCGAAAATAGAATGCCTCTTTTTCTGTATTATTAAGAACTTTAGCAGGGAGGTGACCCACATTGAAATAAACATGTTGTGATAAAGAACATGTATATTATTTCATACAAGTGACACTATGCATCAAACTGAGTAGAAAATGGTAGGAACTTTATGACTCAGATCCACCTTTACTGAAAAAAACGCTGTCGAAGTTGCTGTTCCAAAGAAAAAAATATGTACAGATTCTTAAATAAACACGCTCCAATATACTTAGTTGGATGCATGTGTGTATGTTAGTATAAACAACAGAGAAATTCTTTGTTACAATTTGTATAATACATATTTAGAGCAATGGCGTTTTATTAAATAGATGGATAATGAAGTGACATTGCTAATATGTTTTATACAAATTGTAGCAAAGAACTTGTCTGTTATTCATACAGGTGATTATGTGCATCAAACTGTGTATATTGAAGCGAGTTTCTTTAAGAAACCAGTAATGTTTTTTTAAATATACTCAGTTTGATGCACAAAATCACCTGTATGAATAATAGACAAGCTCATTGCTATAACTTGTATAATACATACTTAGAGCAATGTCGCCTTATTAAATATACGCGTTGTACCATTATAAAGCAAACAAGTGCGCTCATGCATCGACTATAAAGAAAGACATGGAAATAATATAAATAAAAGAGATGTTTATATTGCAGATGGGGCAATTATCTTGTATTTTGAGAACTGCTTTTAGAACGCTTATGATATGCATATTTAATGTAACGTCATTTATGTAAACAAATAAACACTTTAATCGTACCATGTCGTAGAGCCGTCGTCGTCAACAAGAAGTTCGTTTTGAGAATTACATTCATTTTGAAAAATCCCGAATTCAGGTACTGTATAGTTGAATAGTTATTTTATTTTTTATTTGTTTATTTACTTTATTGTATCTAATTGGTACACATGGCGGACTTATTGTTACGAGAGCAATATCTTACAGCCAACCATAAAACCAGTTCAGCCCCACTCGACGAGCGGTTGGGAATCGAACCAGAGTCCCCACGGCGCGCCGCGCCGTCAAAGGCTGTATACCTTGTGATCAACCCAATACACCACGGTGACGATAATAATTATGAAAACCTTTATGCCGTATTGTGCTTTAATTCTCTATAAGTTGAGAATCGCCGAATATATTAGGTATTGTTATTTTTATGTTTCTTCGATTATCTAAAAATATTTCCAACTCCAGTATTCTTAGCGTTTCAACAAAATCTTGATTGAAGGGGAACACAGTTTCTAAAACCTTTGATATCCCAAATGTCAATGCATCCAAATAACCTAATTTTGGCTTTATAATTCCTCAATAAAATAAAAATAATATGTATTTCAAAAATATTTCGCTATTTTGAGTTACAATTATATTTTTGTTATTAATTTCTATCTCTAAAAGACTATCTTATCATCAAATATATTAGCGCTTTTTAATAATGTCCAAAAACGTATTGGAATATAATAAATTGTGTTTATCATGTTTTGAACATTATGTTTAGTATGTTTTATCATGTTTTGAAACTATGTACTGCTGTCTTGTAAAATCACAAAGAGTCAGTTCCAATTTTCTTCTTTAACATGTAACTATGACTTTAATTAATTACGAATAAAACTGACATTTTCTCCTTCACACGCGTCCCGTTCAAAGTACAAAAAGTGCTGTGCGAATATATTAATGAATCTATCCTAGAATATATGCATATTTTTTTAAGTATGGTGATACACGCACAATTGTTTTTAAGTAGTCACGCTCATCCGACATTAAATATTTTTTGCCTAATCTACCGAGCAAGGACGTATACTCAAGGTCAGGATACGTGCACACTCGGTAGATTAAGCAAAAGGTACTTAACTTAATGGCAATTAATAATATCAGTAAAGTAACGTAATATAATGACAATCGGTTTATAATTATAATGTAAGTTAAACTAGCTTCGATATTTAACCTAGAGCTGTAACCCATTCACGCCCAGTATTCGAATCCTAAAAATTAATATTTCAATGTGATTTGGAAACGTAAATATTGATACATTAGGTTCTTGAAATTAAATCATTTCCTTATGCATATTTCCTGTACATACAAATTTAAGAGTAAATGTATAAATCAATAAATATTAATTTTTATTTTCAGAGTCAAATATGTAATATCCAATTGTTATAAAAATAAATAAGCAGTCTACCATAGTATCTAAGTAAGAATCTCCAATCGATATTGTTATCAGAATTCTTAATACTTAGGGGCAATAACAATTCGGTTATGTAATATAGAAAATAATAGATCCTTAAGCAGTTCAAGCAAAATAACTGGTTCTCTTATTTTTTAAATTTTAATTTAAAAAAAATTAAAATATGATACAGTTTGTTACCAACACGCATGCTGTTTTTGTAGGTATAAGAATTGCATGCATTATATTAAATAAAGTAAAAGTAAACATTTTGTATTTTTCTTTCTAACATTAAATATTTAAAATAATATTCATATACATACATTGAACTTTCCACGTAGTCAGCTTAACTTTACTTGAGTAAATATACACAGCACTAATGTTGCACAACGTAAAGCTATTAAGCTTCAAAGCTTCTTTACATATATATGAGCGTTGTATGAGTAACATAGAATGGAATTATTTCATATATATATTTACTATTATTTGGAAATAATGATATATTTATCTACTACTACCTACTCAATACCTCCTCGGAAGCCATGCTGCAATTTTTGATAGTGAAAGTCAGTTTTAAACTACATTTAGACTAAAAAAAACAGTCTGTAGCAAATGAAACAATAAGCGAGTTAACTTTATGCTATGTATATTATGTTATACATGAAAGTAATGTGCATTTATTGACGATTATGTTTACATCATTTTTTTTGGAACATCCAAAAATTCACTCGATTTATGTATGTCGAATTCACACATATTGAAGTATGTCAAGAAAATATGGCAGAATTGAGATTTTCGAAGTAATTTTAATTGTAATATCACACATTTTCAGTGTGAAATATTTTTTAGAGTCATTTTATTAAATATTTTGTAATAAAGTAATAAAAAATTTGAAAATATTTCATACTTTGTCTATTCAATAAATGGCGCATTTGTGGCAGTTTATCATGTTGGCAATAATTCATTTAATTGATTTCTTTTGCAAAAAGTGTGTTGTTATCACCCTTATAGCTACAGATATATTGCTGTAAATTCATTACAATTTTTGTGTTTTTTCTTTAAATTTCATGTAATATTTACAATTAAAAGTATAAATTAAATTACGATGACGTCTAGTTTTGGCCTTCTAAAGTAAGGTTAACACTAGCAACGTGTACTATGAATAATTTTAATGAAGCATTATTTACATAATCATTTATTGAATATATTTGGCGTTAATTTTGTAGAAATTCATTATTCAAAATTAAATGAAGCTACGTGATGTAGTATTATTTCTACTTTCTTTAATTTCTTTACCACGACCCAGGTTTCGTTGTATTACAACTCTTCAGGTGGGCTATTAGCAAAGATCTTTGCTAATATCCCACCTAAAGATGTTGTAATACAACGAAACCTAGGTCGTGGTAAGGAAATGAAAGAAAGTAAAAATTATACTACATCACGTAGTTTCATTTAATTGTGAATAATCATTTATATTTCGTATTTTAATTATTTGTCCAGTATAACTAACACAAATATAAAAAAAATATAAAAGTAGGAATATGAAAATAACCGTAAACCTAATAAAAAATTACGTATCAACTACATAACAACAAAACGAATTTATTTAAAAAGCTTTAAAATATTACGGAATTTGAAACTTAAGAAGTTCAGGTGCTTCAGAAACCAAATACTAACGCGTAACTTGGATCAACTGCAAATGGTCCGACTAAGCCATTGGTCGTATTTATTGAAATCCTTATTCTAAAGTCCTAAGCACTAGCTAATCCAATTAAATACTCCTATCTTATTAATCGAATATCTGCTATTTGCTTAAAGCCTTTGTTTACCATTTTATCGCGTGTTGACAAGTCAAGATAACCAAACACCATTTTATTAAGCAACATCGATTAAACATTTTAATGATAGTCGCTCGGTCACAGCTCCGGTTCGGCCGGCAGGACGCCCGTTGTATTCGCGAGTGGATTTGCCGCAGCCGTTGACTGAACGTTTATGGTAATGACTTACATTGCATGTTTGAAAGTTAACTTTGCGTATTCAAATGGGCCGACGATTACGGGCGATTTGTTGAATACAATTAGTGCGCAGTGGCGCGATTCGCAAATTGCCTGTTGATACAACTTTAGTTATCGACTTTACTTATGTGTGTCATTTGCATGGTTCCGCATTCGTTTGTTTTTAAGGTTTGTTTGGAATTTTGGAAGACCTTTTAATACATTATTATCACATAAGGCTCTGTCAGTTTAGGAAATAGCTTTTATATGTTTAGTATCAATAGTCCGTGATGCTCGAATGTAACATTATCCATTTCGCGAAGAAATCTAATTTCATATGCAAATAAACTTTGGGAATTTTAAGTCTCATCTCAATTTTTTTCGATAGTATTAATTTAAGCAGGATGCTAATTGCACAGTAAAATATTTTTATAAATAAATGCGATATATAATTTATATTAATAGCTAAATTTTTAAGGGTCTGAATGTTTATTACTGTTAATTCGCAAATTAAATGAGTCATGTGCACACATACTTTAAATTTGCACACAAGTTCTTTGGTTCAAAAGTGAATATTGTATTAAAACCCGGTATAATTTAATTTCATATGTCTTCCTAGGAGGACACGAAGGAGTGTCGAAAAAAAATCTATCACAACTTGTTGAATTTTGTTAGAATAAGCCTTAAAGGGCTAGAGTGCAAAGCCATTTTATTATTTTTTCAATTACGAGAACTTTCGGCTCAATATTGTGAGAGATCGCTAAAAAGTTTCATTTTTGACTTGTTTTTACGAGCTTCAGATGATTTATTAATATTTAGCTATAATTTCCTAAATACTTAAACTAACAGTTTTAAAAGATTCCAATATAATGCAGGTCCAGAAATAATAATGATCGTTGTATTTAAAATAGTTTATTGATAATAAACGATAAAACAAGAACTTTTTCTGCCATCTGTGACAAATATCCTAGACTTTATATTTACGTAGTGAAAAGTGATAATTGTAAATAGTTAACAGAAATATTACGCTGTCTTAAATGTTTAAGCTAACGTAGCTAAGTATTTACGAAACCTTTGAAATGTGAATTATTTTCATACTTGACTCATCGTTGTAGCAAGCATGTATATTCACATAAGTATTTTCACGTAAAACAAATCCTATTAGATAACAATTCTATTTCATTCCAGTAGACTACAATTATAAGTTGAATTACTGTTGTTATTGCAATTGCAATAAATTAATGTATTTGTATAGTTTAATTTAGCTATATTGTTTCGTAAATATATATAAGAAAAATTATTATTGAAGTTTTACTTTGTTATAGTTCAATGTATGGTTAACCATGTTAAGTGTATTAGAAATGTATTATGCGTTTTGCAGATTATGAAAGCTTTCTATACAGTTTACAATGTCAACGATTTTTAAAGTATAAATGCATAAATGTATGTAACTGTATGATATACGGAAATTTAGAAAGTAAGAAATTGACGATAAAGGTTATTTCCGTCATAAAGCTTGATATTCTATTGCGGCAAGGCAAGAAATATGCACCTAATCGATCTGGTCTGAAAGCAATTCTTTTTACACGTTTGTTTGATCTTAAGATTGTTTATATCTTCCTATAGTTCCTTTATCTGATCTCACTTTGTTGTACGTGTCTTATCACTTCATGTATCGGTAAGAAACCTTTGTTGTTCCTCCAGATAATTTCCGTTTTAGACAATTTTAATTGATATTCCACACGATCGACAACGAGAACTCTATTTGCCCCTTCCAAAATTTTCCGATAAATATTGTTTAACTTCTTATTATTGGGAAATATGAGGTTCAATAAGATTCATTACTATGTTAAATTTTTACTTCAGTTACAATTTTTCTAAGAAGAAAAATTGTTGTGAAAAAGTAACATACAGACGCGTGAGCAATACTGTAAGTGTTCCGTTTTTTCATCTTTCCAGGCACGGGAACTTGAAAATAAAACTTAAAACTTCCATTATTTGTCGCAACCGTAGAAATATCACTTTATGAAATTCTCTAGATTGGGGAATACATTTATACACCTGTAACTTCACGTCGAAGAGGAGTAGGTAATAATAATTCAGCGTCATAGCATTATTCTGGAATACTCACTTCCTTCGTCGGCCGATATTATTATGACAAATTATCAAACAAGCTCTTTCATTACAAACAAAAATAACATTATTAATACCGAAAGGCAAAGGCTTTATTTAGATTCATTCTTCTATTAGACAATTAAAATGATTATTGTATATTAACTTATTTTGCGTCTGCATCTGAGTTTATAAGACATGACATAGTAACATACTGAAAACTTTAATTAAGAACTGGTCGAATGATAGATGTGGAGACATATTTATTATATCGAATTCGTCATATATTGTTGAAATGTGTATGAACTTAAGACTTGATATAATGACAGAAGTAGAGACATATTTGTTTAGTAGAAACATATAAAACTTTGATTAAGACCTGATCGAATGACAGAATCGAATTAACTGGTCGAATGATATAGTACAGACATATAAAACTTTAATGAATTCCTGATAGAATGACAGAAGTAGACACATATTTGTTCTATCGAATTCCTCATCTGAGTTTATGAGACATCACATACTGACACTTTGAAAAATGTAATTAAGACCTGATCGAATTACAGAAGTAGAGACGTATTTGTTCTATCAAATCCGTCATGAAACTTCCCTGTAGAAACTATTGATCTCGGCATATTTAATCGTAGATCTTTAGTTAGACTTCACAAAATAGTTTCGTCACTTTATAGTCTATTGCGTCGAGAAAGGAGTCCCATATTAGAATATTTTATCGACGCGTATCATCATAGCGCCCCAATACCTAAAAGCTTCACTCGATCACTCGTCAGCTCCATAAACAACAACGGTCCATGACAGCTAAATATAGAGGCAGGCGTCAAACTTTAGCTCAATAAACACTTTTAAGCTGCGTTTTATTGCCGCGTAAATTGTCTACGCCTCATCAGCTGAGGCGCCTTTCGTTCGCGCTCTGTAATTGATTCTTCGTTGTTTTATTATTTTTGCTGAAGTTTTTTCTTTATTCGAGTCACGCGATAAGTTTTACTGTGAATTTGGCGACTGGGCGGTTCGTTGCCGCTTCAAATTGTAGCACATGGCGTTTCAAGTGAGATTGGTTTGCCATTCTCTGCAGTGCAACCATTAGGGTATATTGCAAAATGTTAATAAGTATTTGAAAACGGCACTCCTCATTGAAGTAGAATTTAATAAGATTTTGTAGTGTAATCCAGTGCGCTTCAAGATTTTATATATTTTACTTTCATAGAACTATTTACTGCTTCAAGTAATGCTCGGTTTTATGTATTGGATATCGATTGGAAACGTCACATATGAGTACGCTTTTATTAGAGTTTCCTATTCAATCTTCAATCGAAAAAAGTACATTCAAATAATATTTAAATGTTTGTATTTTATGGGTGGCGATTACTTAATTTTCTGAAAATACTCGTTTCTAAAAACACATTTTCAGTTCTTTTTAAAATTTATACTGAATTATTTTTATACATGTTTCAAATTTTCACTTAAAAAATTAAGGATACTTCAAAACCCTTTTTTTCGATATTAATTAGTTGTTTTGTTCTCATAGATAAATGTATCATTAGTTTGTTAAGATAATTTCAGTTAAAGAAGCAAGCGAGCATATCAGGATAATGGGATGGTAATGTACCATTGTTGCCCTCTTCATCTCGATAGAAAATATCGTGACAAATATATGCATAAACATACGTCCTGTTATGAATAATTAAAAAAAATGTTTATTTAATACAAGGAAAATCAGCATTTCTACGACTGCTTAAATTTTGGAAAATATACTTTAAGGATTTTCAATTTTTTATTTTTACGGTTGCGCAAGAAAACGGAATGTTTCTAGGATCACGTTCGAATGTCAAACCCTCACAGTAGTTTTTCTTGGAAATTATTTGACGTAGAAAGTTTTTACTGGGTATACTAATGAAGATTACTGAGTACCATGTTTTTCTTTAGTAAGAACTAAAACTATTTCTGGGCATCGTCTAAGGAGCAAGTTTCATTTAAAAAGTTTTTACTTTCGACTCTATGAAGTATTCATTGAAAAGACGAATTATACGTATTTCAATTTATTTTTTTCTGAATTTTATCTAAGATAGTTCCAGAAAATTTATTGAAAATGTACTCAAAATGTGTCTCGCCGATCTTTGAAATTGCTAAAGTTAAAATTACGAGAAAACAAGGCTGTTAATAGTTTATCTAAATTTTATGGACATCGGTAGCACTATTTCTGGATCTTACAGTTTTTGAGAATTCACGATATTTTTACGCTTCTGAAATATACATTAAACGATGTACTTAATGGCGAAATGTAATATCAATACTTTGTTTGTAAATATTTACATTACATTTTTAAGCTATTATATGCACCTATATGTTTGAAGAAGTATCTATAATGTTAGTACTACTAGTAATTAACTGTTTTTTAAAGGAAATTGTGAATAATGACAAGCGGTTAAAATGTCACAAGCAGATGAAAGTTAAATTCTCTACAAAGCATTTCTATCTATAAGTTGCAGCTTTAGTTTACATATTTACTAAAATTATTACTAAAACTAATAGATTAATATTTTGGTATCATACCTCTTTTCTATACAAAACACAGTTATTAAATTTTTATTATATTTCCACGGCATTTATTTCTTTATCACATTTAAAGCAAGTCATTGAACATCACCAACTTTTTATTAGGAATATAGCTTTCATTAAACTGAACAAATAAACTTACAACTACCTCTTATTTTTCAGCCGTGTGTTTCTTCACAATTATAGGGCATTTAAGGCCTACATATATATGTAATAACTATCACTAGCGCTTAAGACACAGGTTCGCCCGCCCTGGGCGGCCGACGCTGCGACTCTACGAACCGTAGAGCCTTATTACGTCGGAGTCTCAACCGGGAAAACATAGTAATGCTACGAGTTATTATCTTGCATGGTTTCGTAGTCCAGTGGTGGAGGTGATAAACTACGCAATTAGTAGCATATTACATACTATCGACAACATTTTTCACGATTCCAAACACAAGTCATTTGTCATTTGAAGACCAAAATTATTGTAATTATTTATAAAAAATTATTGTAATTGTTTATAATAAGAATTTTGTTAGTAATTTGTAAATTTTTTTCGAATATTTCTGAAAAGACAATCACATTGATTGTACAGATTTAGCGCCACCTAATGCGATTTAGCGCAACTTTTCTTTTTTCGAGTGATCGACTTTACCATTCTGTTTTTTTACTCTCCGATATCACTGAGTGACATTTTATATGACATACACATTTATTTAATTTCGTCTCATTCTCAATTATTATACCTATCATGAGCATGCTTCATACATTCGCTTGTAAAGCATAAATGCCACTTATCAAGAGACGGCATAACGAAAACACTAAATTTTTGTAGATTATATACTAAAGTTTAAATATTACAATATTTGTATTAATTATAGATGTTTTCATTATATATTATACATATACCGAAAGTGTTACAGGCAAGACAAAATATAGAAGTATCATTATATAAACAGCAGATAGTCCTTTTCGGTCTTTCTGTTACAATAATGAACATTTGACCCACTTTCGAGTCATTTCATTTTGTTATAACAATATACGAATTGGGTTCGTATCACTGAATACAATTAAATTACTTTATTTTCTCTAATACTGCATGTACAAAACATTAAAAATAGATGATCTGTTTTTAATGTTTTGTAATGAGCCCTAAAACGTGATCTACTTTACCATTCTATTTTTTACACTCCGATATCACTGAGTGATATTTTATATGACTTATACACATTTATTTAATTTCGTCTCATTCTTAATTATTATACCTAGCATCCTTCATACATTCGCTTGTAAAGCATTTTGTAGTATAGTGAGCCCATTTTGGATATTCTCCCTTCTAGGTCTTTGAAAATCCCCTGACTTGATTTGCTTAAATTTGTCATTTGTTTTCACATATTAGTGGCAATTTGAAAATTGATGTAGTTAACATGAGAAAATTGAAGTTAATTGCAGAAAATTTTTGTTCGATTTCTACGATTTTCATTATGGTTTGAGTCAACAACAAAGTTACGATCTACTTAGAATTGAATTTTATGGTGAAGCCATAACCCGCACTATTGTTTAGAGCTACTTTAATGAGGGTGGTCGTAGTAGTCTCTGAAATGATCTGCGTAAAAGAAGTTTTTTTCTCAACTGATGATTACATCAATGCTGTGCAGTTCATGATGAAGACTGAGAAGAGAGTAATTTATCAGTAGTTTTGAGTAAATATAGAATATTCTGCATAAACATTTAATATCACGAATTTTTATGCTAGGTGAGGATCTCCATGATTTGACCAAAGCTCAAAAATACCGTCACGTTGATAGGTGTCGCAAAATGGTAAAAAAAATCGTTGAAGGTCATTTGAATGTTGTATTCGACACGAGTAAATATACTGTTATGAACCAAAAACTAAGAAGCAGTCTGCACAGTGGGTATTTTCTTCTTAAGGGTTGCCTACAAAAGTAAAGAAAGATGAAATCCTGGAAAAAAGATGATCGTCTCTTCTTCGGATGGATGGGATATTGTGCACCGATTAGTCTGGGAAAATATATCAGACTCAGGTCAGTTATGGCAGACTAGTATACTAGCAATTGATTGCCTGTTGTTGTGGAAAAAGTCTGAGAGCGAAGCCTTCGCATTAGCGTCTGCATTCATCACGACGACGCATCTGCACACTCAGTCGACCGAATAGTTGACTTCGTCGGGTGTAGAAATTATAGCATTAACCTCCTTATTCTCAAGAATGAAAGAAGAATTGCGAGGAAAACAAAACATTTACGTTGTAAATGTTGACTTTTGACATGTACTTTTGACATGTGACCCTTGACATGTATTGTAGTCACTCCTTTGAAAAATTATTTAGGTGAATTTAAGTAAAATTCCGAGTATTTGGCGAAGTAATTACATATTGACTGTGAATTTAAAGTCCCTCTTCCTTCGTTATGATGTTAGAAGCCCGTGACAGATACAAAAATGGAGGGTCAAATAATATACACATACCTTGTTCACTTATACACATATATGAAATATCCCTTTATTCCGAATATCAATTTTCGTATTAGTTACCATATTCGCAAAATTTAATACGAATATATAAATGATAGTTTATTTTTTTTAAACGGTAATATTAGGGAAAAATGAGCAAAGAAAAGTCCATCAAAAATATTTTTATTAAAACATTCAATATTATTAACTTACGTGAGTAAAATTATTAGTTTATAAACCTTTATCAGATCAAATCGGATATCAACGCTATTTAAAAATGGAGCTATTTAAAAATGGAGAACATAGATTAGACACCAGTATTTGTGAGAACTCGCATGACAAAAATAGTATCTGTAATTATATTTGTGAGTACAGTTTTATACTTTCAGAACAACTCGATTACGCCAATTTTTTTATGCCAATAAGTAGAAACCCCATAAATAACGTCTAGTAGTAAGATGGTTATAGTGACGTAAACTAATTTATTGATTAATGTGTATTACATAAGTATGACAGAAAGTGTTAAATTTAGTAACAGTAATTTTAGTTGCACAATTAATCGCTTAATATTTAAAACAGATAACGACAACATAATTCAAGTATATTTCTTACTTATTTTAAAAAAAATTGCAATCTGGTATCAGTGCAATTAGTCGATTAAATAGTTGAAAAGAATGGAAAACGGAATAATTTTCATTTTATCCTAATTATCAGGTTTAGATGGTAGTTTAAAAAAGAGGAAATTGTTAGGATAATGAAAGATGAAAGTTTGTTGTCAGAACGGTTTAAAATCTAATACGGCTTCTCTCACCTCACGGTCACCTCGATATCTTCTTGAGTAGATGGCGAAGCTATGGCGGCGCAGAGCCTGGGAATGAGACCTGGTTCCGCCTCGGTACCCATCATGGTGTAAGTCTTGCCAGTGGCACTTTCGCCGTACGCCAGCACGCAACACGAACCGCCTTTAGCTACCTCCTCGAGTACTTCCTTGCCCATACTTTTAAATACCTGCAATTGGGTATTTGACTAATTTTTGTTTATTTCATTAATCATAATTTCAAGGTACGAGCTGATGAAGAGTGGACATTTTTTTTAATAATCTTAAAAATTTACCGGTTTATAAAAGTTTAAATTTAATCTTTAGAAAAGGACGCCAATACTGCGTTGTGAGGTCATTTTTAATATTGCACATTATATTCTACGAGAGGAAAAGAGACAGGGATATACCCCACTCTATCTGTATCTTCAAATTTAGAAGCCTACAACTGGCTTATTTTTCAATCAATTTTTGAATTTTTTTCAAGACTGGTTTTCAATTAACTTATATTTCACAATATTGTACGAACAATAACAAAATTTAGAATGAGTCAGCTACCGTATTGTTGTATAAAAAAATTAATTTAATAATGTAGGTTCGACTTATCCTTTTGAAGGCGATCCCGGAGTAAGTTAAAGTTACATAAATTTAGAACGTGTCAACTTCAAACCGAGAAGTATTTCATTTTATAAGTTTAAGTTTTTTATTACCGCATAACTAACTAACAATAGGTTTTTATAATCTGTTATTGATACTCCAAAAGCATTTATGAATTTAATTTTTTCCATTTATTTTTCCAATAACTTCACGAGGAAATACACAAACCCCAAGAAAGTGTCACTCAGGTCTAGAATTAAGTGTCTAAGAGAACAAACTTTTCGTTGCACTTTTTTAATAATTTTATTCTTATTTATTTAGTTCTATGCAAATTTTAATTGATAATCGTAATTCTCTCATCGTTTCTTTTTCTTTATTTTATTTTTATGACAAAATTCATTTGGCGGACGAGGTCAGGGCGCACGTACATCCAAGTTCGTATTTTTCCAGCAGAATCAATAATACTTAAATCTAATTAACCGTTTTGAAGCTGTGGGTTGGTATAGAATTGTCTATGCTATTACACAAATTGTGTATTTAATTGATCAAGTAATATTTTTTATAGTTTTTAATTTGCATAAAAGATACATTAATTTATGATTGAAAAATTAAATAGAAATCATTTGCTCGAAAATTAATCGAGACTTTTTTACCGTTAATTTCAATTTATTTTTTGACCAATTTCCTTTCATAATGCGAATGAGTTAATAATGTTCCGTTTCGCGTGTTCTTATAATTATTTTCATGATTTCACATTAAAAAAAAGTATTAGTGATTAAAGTATTAATGATTTAATTAAAGTATTAATGATTAAAGTATTAATGATTTGACATTAAAAAAATATTAGTCAACGTAACCTTTTCTTTCCATAATTCCTTTTCCGTTAAAACTTTATACGCGGTTTATATAATTTCCTTATAAATCATGTTATTTACTTTAAAGCTTAGGGAAAATTTCAGAGAAGCAAAATTTAACTTGTCACAATGAGCATAATTCTACATAGGCATGAGTAAAAATATATTCGTATAAAAATAAGAAAATTTATAGTTAAAAATTAGCATTTCACTTTTCTCTATAAGGTATTTATAAACAAATGCATGAAGTATTTGGTTTAGTGAAAGAAGTGAAATGAACCCAAACTCGGTGGGTTTACTGTAAACCGTTGAGAAATTCCTATGACTACCCCCCTCTTTCATCATCATATCACCTCGATGGTGGAGCTCAAACTTGGTGGGTTTAGTGTTAACTATTGAGAAGGTCCTTTGGCCTCCCCATTTTTCATCATCATATCACCTTGATGGTGGTAATATTACTGTATTGCCATCAGAATTGCATAAGTATATCAAATTTCAAATCGATACGAATATCATAAATCGATAAGTCCACTATCTTAAAATTTTCAGGACTTACAAATAACTGTGTAACTATATTTTGGTATAGGATCATAAATGTCTATTTAAGATATTATTTTGTTATATTGCAGATATAGCTCATTATGAAACCTGAACTTATGCCCTTTTCAAACTTGCATGCCTATAATAAATAAAGTGGACAAGTTTAATCATAGTTTGACACAATTATTTTTGTTTCGTACAATAAATTATATCAATAATCATTCAGCATCTTCATATAGGTATCATTATAAAAACTAATAAAGTTGGAAGGAATGTGCTTCATGGCTTTTCATATATTCTCAATTTTTTAAATATTTATTGGTACTTTATTCCTATAAGCTTTTTCTGTCGGTAGGAATACATATTCCCGTTGAAATCGTCTAATGCATCAATATAATTACTTGTTTGCACAGTACCTGGGCTTAAGTTATTATAATAAAATTCACCAAGCAATGTCACATTAAATTGCAATGTCGCATTAAAGTGCATTTTCATGTTTTTAGATACTTTTTTATTGAAATTTTCTTCACCAGTTTTTCAAATCTAACCATCTCAGTATTTACTTAAAATACTAATATTTTGTTATAGTATGCACTTGATAAAATGATGACTTCATACTTTGTTGGTAGATAAATCCTTCAAAGCGTCTAATATTCCTTTTTGCAAGACCAAAGTCTCTTCTCTCTATTTCAGTGTAACTTATGAGAGATTGTAAAAATATATTTTGTTAATTTTTTGTACAAATACTAAAATATTGCTAAGTCAAATTATTTAAGCGATCAAATTCTGATGTTTTATTGAAATGCTGTTTTTTGTACCTAAAAATAGATAAATAAATTTAGTAACAATCACATAATCATTTGTTAATGCAGAAATAAAATTAAAAGGAACTAAATGATTACCTGTAATTTTCACCAACAGTCTTGGCTGGAAAAACTTTCTTTTGTGAATTGTGTACTCTCCTCTACTAAGTTCATGTTTTTTCGTATATTTTGTACATAGTTTTCGTCATTTCTTAAACCTTTATTACATT